>OZ018344.1:13088750-14317500 GCA_963969515.1 Yponomeuta evonymella | reverse complement strand
ATGTGCAGCGGCTTGTCGTGGCGAGCTATGGGTTTTAGTTGTATGAATAGTAGATTGTTAACCGAGGGCTGAAAGGCTGGGTGCCTTTGTTCCTGACGAGATGTTTTGGCGCTCGAAAGAAATGGGTGCTATCACCCGAGTAAAACACTTTACTTTTCATTACGAATACGAGGAAAGTAAACACAAGCCAGTTAAAATCAAAAAATATAAAACTTAAGGAAATCACGCCGAAACAGACGGATGGTCTAGCTCGCGGCGAGATAGCTCGCGCGCCAACTTGTGCTAGCCGTACATCACAATTCGCAAGATGGCGCGCGACCGCGAAAGACGGCCATTTTGAATTTGCGTATTTGGTGGTTTTATCTGTGTCTTAAACAATATTTTAATTTATTTCGCAAATCACATCTCGCCTTGAAAGTGACTAATAAATACATAAAGTACATTATATTAATTATAAACATCAAAAAGAATTTAAATGTCAAACTAATAAATGAAGAATTAATCGTTTTATGGCTGTATAGGTTACTACCATTGCGTTGTTCAATATAAACTACGATTCATATATATTTTTTTAATACTTTTCTGCTTTAGAGCAGGCATGTACCACTTTCAGCACGGTGCCTGGATGAACAATGACCCCCTTTCAGAGTATGAGTAATGAAAACTTTTTTTTCTAATTATTATTTGATATAAAACCTTTTTGAGATTTGACGTTTATATTTTTTTACTAGCTGTGCCCGCGACTCCGTTCGCGTACATTTCGATTTTTACGAAGCAGCATTTGTATGGGGGCCACGTCTTATCATAACTGGAGCTAGAATTTAAATAGCCTATCCTGTGTCCCAGATGTCTATATGTTTTTATACCAAATTTCATCAAATTCGGATAATTGGTTTAAGAGTTATGGAGGAACATACATACATATAATAATATTGACAAATCAAAATATATCACCTTCTCTATTCGTGAACAAAATATTGATAAACATTTGTCAATAAAAGCTCACAATTGTACATCCACTATTAATTGCTCATGCCAAATTTTGGAAAAAGTTAACTCAATAAAGTATTTAGGAATAATTATTGATGAGCAACTCAATTTTAAAGAACACATACAATTAGTATCTACAAGAGTACGAAAGTTAATATACGTATTTAAAAATCTAAGACATGTATTAGAACCTATCAAACTTAAGCATGTGTACATAGCTTTATGTCAATCGTTAATAACGTATGGTATTAGTTGTTGGGGTGGTGCACCCAAAACCTCTCTAAAAAGGCTAGAGGTTGCACAGAGAGCTATTTTAAAGGTCTGTTTATTTAAACCATTTCGCTTTCCCACTATTGAGCTCTACCACCAATGTGATGTTCTTACAGTTAGGCAATTATTTATTCTCCACTTATTGTTGGTGCAGCACTCAAATCATAACATGCAGTTATTAGCTACAAATAAACGATTATCTTACAGAGTGTGTCAATACGATAGGCATTTTAGAACTCAGTTTAGTCAAAGATTTCTACCTTTTCTTGGACCCTATATGTATAATAAAATAAATAAGTCAGTCGAAATTTACAACTTAAATCGAACCATATGTAAACAAAAGATAAAAAAATTTCTGCGCAATCTGACTTACGACCAAACTGAAGATCTGTTGACTAGACAAAAATAAATTAAATACAATGGAAATGTCAATTCACGACACCAGGCGCTAACAAGTTAAACATTGTCTTAATACCCGTCCCCTCTCTATCTATCTTCAATTACTTAGAATTTAAATTATTACTATAAATTGTAACAACAAACTCAGGCTGTAGGTACGGACCACATTTACACACCCTCTCTCTCTCTCTCACACACACACACACACACACACACACACACACACACACACACACACACACACACACACACACACACACACACACACACACACACACACACACACACACACACACACACACACACACACACACACACACACACACACACACACACACACACACACACACACACACACACACACACACACACACACACACACACACACACACACACACACACACACACACACACACACACACACACACACACACACACACACACACACACACACACACACACACACACACACACACACACACACACACACACACACACACACACACACACACACACACACACACACACACACACACACACACACACACACACACACACACACACACACACACACACACACACACACACACACACACACACACACACACACACACACACACACACACACACACACACACACACACACACACACACACACACACACACACACACACACACACACACACACTCTCATAGAGAGGACTCACAAATACATTGTTATTTATTTTAACCTTGCACTTACTTAAATTTCTTCAAAATTATTTCTTTGTTAAACGTTATACTTATGAGAATACTTTACTTTGCCATATTCCGTGGGAGTTGGCGCTGGATGCCGTAATACAGGCTTTATGCCTAGCTCGGCAACAGAGGCTATACTATAAATTTAAGTCATCTTATGTAACTACTCTTAGTTGTAGATCCTTGTAATATTATTGGTCAATAAACTATTACTATTACTATTACTATACATACACACATACAGAAAAAAATTCTAAAAATCGTGAAATTAGTTTCAGTATCATATATTGAGCCTATAAACACAATATCTCTGAAAACAAACTAACTTACTCCATGACCGACCCTTACAGATTTATTATTAGTATAGATAGATGTTCGCTGCTAAAAAACGAAAGAACGCTAGCAGGGTAGGAACGGATTTTCGTACAAAATTCCTGCCCTGCGACGGAGGGCAGGAAACAGGCGACTATTTGAATAAACGTCAGAACCACTATAGAGCGTTCGCTTTACCAACAGAATGAGGCCTGTCTTTCTATTATGACATTTTGGGAGCACAAGCCGAGTAAAGCACACCCTTGACTTACACTGTCACTCGTGGATTCGACAGGCTCTTGCAGTTTTGGTCCATGGAACGTTTTCGGTGGGCGGGGCGGCACGGGAGGGCCTGTGACGATGTGTGGCATGGAAGGACCTGAAACAATTTAAATATTATAGTAATCCACTACATACATAGCCGCTTCCTGTGGTACAGTGAGTCTTAATAACAGCTGCGGACAAAACTAGTTGTACTAAAAAAAAATCGCGAGTCGGAATGTTGGCGTTTTTAGGTATTTATCAAAAATGTGTTTTCATTCCTTCAGTTCCGAAGCGGGAGTTCGTCTCACACTTGACCAGTTATTATTATTTTTAAAAATCTATTTAGATGCAAAAAATTCCACCCATGCCGGGACCCGCGACCTCTGGCTAAATACGTGCCAGCGCTCTCCCAACTGAGCTAATGGGCAAGTGCAGGCATCGGAAATTTCGAGCCTCTTTACAAACTTCTCTGTATTACGTACAGGTCGCGGGTTCAAGTCCCGACATGGGTGGAATTTTTAGCCTGTAAATAGGTTTTTAAAATTATCCTCAGCACGGGTTAGTGCAAGAAAAAGAATATTATTATTATTATTTTTGTTGGTCGGTTATTATTATGTAGCGGTGGCAGCGGCGCGGTAGAACGCCGGCTTCTCACTCGGGAGGTCGTGGGTTAGGATCCCGGCATGGTTTTCTAAGTTACTTACATTTGTGAAGTTATAGTAACAATACTACTCGCTAAATGTGAAGGAAAACATCGTGAGCAAACCTTAGTGTCAAAGAGGTGCCGTTAAGTACAAAGGACATACCTCAGCGCTTGAAATTGCTAATCCGCGGCATAATCACTGTGCCCACCGCGGATTGGCCATACATACATAAATATTATATAGCAATATTTATTGACGGCAAAAATATGAAATCACCCTATTAAAAAGTGAGTAATTCAGAGATATATCGTTAAATAACTTCTCTGATTTTTATTCTTTTCAACGGCAACAATGTGCAATAATGTATCGTAATATAATAGGGGTTAAAGTATGAAATTGCCGTTTTATTGCAATAGGTTCTTTGAATTGACATAGAATCTTCATGGTTTGAGGTTTTCGAATGAAACTTTTTTCAAATGGTTTCTATGATGTTATTTTTTTTTTAAATGTGAAACATTTGAATATCGACTTTCAATTGTTTTTGTTATTCAATTTAGACAAGATTTAGAGTGATTTTTGAATACGAGTTCCGACGCGGAACTAACGCGGCAGAAACAGCCCGCAATATCAATGCTGCGTTTGGAGAGGGGTCTACTAACGAACGCACCGTGCGATTTTGGTTTAAACGCTTTCGTGATGGAAATTTCGACTTAAAGAACGAGCCACGAGGAAGACCGCCCACACAGGTGAATAACGATGAATTAAGAGAGATAGTGGAAGCCGACCTAGTCAAACTACCCAGGAATTAGCGGCATGGTTTAACGTTACCTTACCCACAATATTGACTCACTTGCGTCAAATCAATCAAATAAAAAAATACGAAAAATGGGTGCCTCATAATCACTCGAATTTTCGCAGTATCCATCTTTCTTGTCTAAATTGAATAACAAAAACAATTGAAAGTCGACATTCAAATGTTTCACATTTTTTAAAAAAAGAACATAGAAAACATTTGAAAAAAGTTTCATTCGAAAACCTCAAACCATGAAGATTCTATGTCAATTCAAAGAACCTATTGCAATAAAACGGCAATTTCACACTTTAACCCCTAATATATTAACGCAAATGTTTTTGTATATGTGAGTGGTTGACCAAAAAGGGACTTCAAGGGAAAATAAACGATTTTGAGAAAATCGCGTTTGAAGTTTCGTGTATAAACAGGTTTCCAAAACTGCCTCGGCTCACAAAAAAAAATCATAAAAAAGTAACTACGGCACCTAAAAATATTCTGGTTAGACCAAAACCAAGCTAAAATACCACAGATAAAAAAATTCAAATAGAAAAATAACTGTTTCCAATCCCTCCAGGTCCCTTTTTGGTCAACCACTCACATGTAGAGAAAAAATCCAAAATTTGCATATATTATGTATTCAACTGTCTGTGAATCAAGATCCGACTATGAGTAATTAATGAATGTAGGTACCTTCTTCTAGGGCTGCAGCTAGGCCAGATAGGCCACCCGTCCCATTCCGTTTGGGGCTCACTGCCAATTTGGTGAAAGATTTCGCGACCGACCAATTACCTGCAACAATATTTTCATTTTAATACTACGGAAGTATTAATTTAATAATTTAACGGTGCTTGTTTGATTTTTTTTCGGTCGTTTTTCGGTGTTTGGTGTTTTTCAACATTTCCAGTCGTTATTCGATAGCTAAAAAAAGAAAAAGTTTTTGCATTTTTGAAAAACCTTTTTTTTATGTAGGCTGCACATAAAAAAAGGTTTTTCAAAAATGCAAAAAATTTTTCTTTTCCACCATTTTCAGAACAATGCGAATAAATGCCAAGGTATTGTATCATAAGTGGGGGGCCATTCAAGTATTACCTAAGCACTACAGAGGGGCGGGGGTCATAGCTTTGCTTATTTTTGATGACATGGGGGGTGGAGGGGTCTGGATGGTGATTACGTCAGCAGTAGGTATTTATTTCTTTTTTGTCATCTTTATTTTATTTAGGGGCTTGGGCACCTTATGGACGCATGTCAGCCCCATTGTAACTTATTCTAAAATTAACAAAACTACTTATAAAACAGATCAACAGCTCAACGTTTAATCTAACATACTTGTAAATTAACAATGCCTCTCTAGAAAAAGGTTCAGATAGGAAAGTCTGGAATATAGCCACATCTAAAACATTTATACTGAGTGAAGCCACTAATTTAATACGTCTCTTTCATTCTGGTTTCCGATACACCACAGTAACAGGTGCTGAATGTCTTCCACTGTCCCACATTTCTCACAATTGGCAGATGGTACATTTTTCAAAAGGAAAACAAAATTATTTAGCGGAATATGTCCAGAGCGGATTCTATGGGCCAGTACTATAAGATTTCTTCCCAAACTTATATTTGCAAACCATGGGATACCAGGAGGCTCAGATTGCGTTGTCTTGTACCAAATGCCTTTCAATAACGATCTTTTATTGAAGTATTCTTTCCAAGATTCATAGCAATTCATTTTATATTTTGGTAAAACTTCAAAACAGTTTGGTATTACTTTTATTTCCGGTGAATTTATATTTTCTGCCTTAGCTAACCTGTCAGCTTCCTCGTTTCCTGCTAAACCTATATGTGATGGAATCCATTGCAGCTTCAAATCGATGCCTTTTTGGTGAAACTCATCATAATATTAAGCATAGCTTAAGCTGTCGAGGTTTCTCTGTATCCAGAGGCATACCGAGCCATATGCTGAAGACAAAGAAGTATTTTGCGATGAATATAGCACGAAATCATCAGCATATTGTGAGATCATCACCTCTTCAATACTATGACATATTTTGGCTGTAACAATGTAGAACATTAAAGGCGACGTAGGATCGCCATTTATTTCTTTTACTTTTTTTTCTAAATATTTAGCAGATTTTGTTTTGAATACGTATGGCAACCCTACTTGCCTGTCCTTGAAAACGAAACGCATATTTAGGGATTCCAAAAAATAATGGATACGTTTAAGTACTCGGTTAGAACAGAGTAGGGGAATCACCGCGCCCTATTCACTTGTCTAAATTTCTTCCGCCAATGTATATTTTCCTTTCGGTATGAAATGACGATTTAAATATATAAAAAAAATGTATGTACCAATGTTTACGTAAGCATGGGAGGGGAAGGTAAGAACTTTGCTTACTTTTGCTGACAAGCGGGGAGGGGGAAAAATAATTGTAATAAATTTGCTTACGTAATACTTGAACGGCCCCTGATCAAAACAACCAAACAGAGTTCTGCGTTTTCTTAGTACCATGTTAGCCTTTTTACTAAATTCTCAGTCAAAATTGTTAATGAATCATTTTAAAACTCAAAACGTAGACAGTAATTGCTTGAGTCTTTATTATACCACAACTACATTTCATTACAAATCATGTTTTGCGATTTATCACATTCTTCATAAGATTAACGCCCACCGGTTGCAAGACTAAAAAAATTTCTTTTTCTGACAATGTTCAGTTGACATAAATCTATCGAATAAAATCTCTATCTAGGTGATGTGGAACAGGTCGTTCCATAGATTATATCTAATTTCGACCGAAATCTAATAGGTACATACAAAGAAAAGTCCTCATGTCCTGACTCATCAACGCCCAGCTATTATTATTTACGATAATAAATATTATTTGATTTTGATTTGATTTGATTTGAAATTGTTAGTTCTTCTATCAAGGAAGACTGCTTAAAGATTTCGCCAAAGCTGGATTAATAGAACAAACGTTACACGTCATTGTCTGTTTCCACCATAGTAACGCAACTGACTGAATGACAGACACACATTGCACAGGCTACACCAGTGCGCTGCGCCCACAAATATTGAAATCTGAGGAACCCAGGAGTGGGGTAGGGCGTAGGGTCGGGTGGGAGACACCCCAAAGGGCAGGCGAAGTCGCGGAAAAAAGCTAGTAGTATATATGAAACGCGTGGGCAATAAAACGATGTAGGTAGATTTAAAGCAGGGTTTTACTCAGACGTTCTCACCAGTTACAGTTTTATTTGTGGGCGTGTGGTTGTTCCCAAAACAGTACCTATGAGGGCTGCAAGCCCGAGTGCATCTTTTAGAGAAAAAAGTCACTAACATAAAAACAGTTACACAAGGTGCTTGCCTAACTCTTTTAGAGCAAGATGTTTTAGAGTGAGGGAGATGGATGGTACTCATTCATTAAGATGAAGTTATATTACAATAGGTATAGTATCGTTACTGTTTAGCATAATTACAAGCATGTTATGATTTAAAGTAGGTGTCATCATCATCACCAGCCATTTGACGCCCACTGCAGGACATAGGCCTTCTTCGTGGTTTTCGTAATTCATAACCATGGGGGGTTTTGCCATAATCGCCACACTTGGCAGGCGGGTTGGCGATCGCAGTATGTGGGTGAAGTAGGTGTGTGGAAGAGAAAACCTCTAACATATAATCTATGTTACGGCTGTCATTGTTGCAGCCCAGTGACGTTAGTTGCATTATGGCTATTGGTCTAAGAACTCGTCACACCTTTCATTTATCGATACCCAACTGTGCAGTCGATTCGTTGTGCCTACGCGAAATAAACACAAAAATATCTATGGCTAAAGTATCCATGGGCATGTCCAGCGTTTTCTATCACGAAAAAAATAACTGGAAATTGTTTAAAGGACTGTTATTGAACTGGTTCATAGCGATCGACATAAATGACGAAAATGATAAAGCTGGAGTTAAGCGTGGTGCCATGTTAAACGTGGTGCCAAGTTAAACGTGGGGCCATGTTCTTAAATAGCCTCTCCGAAAACTCGCTGAAGCTCATATCAGATCTAACTTACCCACTGATGTCAATGCACTATCCTGTGGGAGTATAATAAGCCTGCTGGATGGTTATTTCAAACAAAACAAACGTTCAGTGGCCAAACGACACAAATTTCAAACGATTTTTAACAAAAAAATTTCGAAATCCTAAGTGAGTGGGCGGCGCGTGTCAGAAATATGGCGTCGTAATGGGTATTTGCAGCAGTATACCGCAGCGGGGCCTATTTGGAACATTAGAAAGAGACAAAGTGTTTGTAGAGCCTCTCGAAAGCTTGACGCTGCTGAAAGCTCTTCAACTAGCTAAAATTTTTCGTAGCGCTCGCGAAAGCGAGAGGTATCATCGGGGACTGGATCATCACCAGCGACAGAGCTCGGTTCCTCTTTTCAGATGCAGCTCCGGCAGTCCCTCTGTGGAAGTAGAACCTAACCCGTCGCCCCAAGAATCTGCGCCATCGACACAGCCGCCGCCGCTCGCGGACTGCGCAGTCTTCACCGTCGCTGTTTCTGATGGTCAGGCCGGATAGGCCTCCGCAGCACGAAACGGCTGATGCTGATTATATCTTGATACAACCGAAGCCGCAAGATGATCCTTTAACTCGCGCTACTTCTCCGAGCGTGTATCTTCACTCTAGGCCTCTTTTAGATTTAGATTTCAAGAAGCATTTTTAGATGGATGCGGCGATCATTGTTATCATTTGACATAAGGTGCATAAGAGCTATTGGTCTAAGCACACGTCGCGCCTTTCTTTTATTGATACCAAACATACTGCGATCAATTGCTCGATTGATGAGCAATTACAGTTGCTGCAAACCAGTAATAGTAGGGACGAACAAGTATAATTTGTCAATGACAAAACTTGGTCTGAGATCAATAAAATCACTGTCGTAGTAGACAACGAACGAAAGTGTTAGTATAACTCACCAATATTGGACTGACTAGCATTCAGTGAAGCGCAATCCTCTGTGCTGTCGTTAGACTCGATGTCCCAGTTATCTGAAGTGGCATTCAGGCGCGACTCGACGGTTTGGGACCGTGCGGAGATCCTCTCGATCCTATTGCTGGTCACTATGTTCTTCGGGTCGAACGTGAATGCCGTTTGTGTGCCCTAAAATATTGACATTAAATCCTGACATTTTCTTTTAAATATATAGATAGATAGAGAACTGTTTATTATACATATAAAATTAAATACATTCATAATATACAACGTGTAAATCTGCAATCCGGCCATATTCACAGAGAAAATAATAAGTCATGTTACCACCTAATGCAGACTACTCATGGTCTTAAACATTTAAGGAAAACTATAAAAATACAACTTCTTTTTAGGGTGTGAATAGGAATAAGCCGAGTTTGGCTGCGTCATGACTATGCACTTATTCGGAAGCGACCGAGACCGCGTTGTCAAGTACACCGAGCGAATAAGATAGAAATAACAACAAAACACATGATTTCAGATTTCCTTTTCTACTCTTACGGGCTTAGGACCGGCAAAACAACAAATTTCTTTGGTAGGTGGTTAGTAAGTACGTAGGTACCCTTAATTAACCCTTTATTTGCAGATGACAGATGTACTGTAGATGGAAATGACGGAAATGAATTTGAGTAATTGAGAAACCCCCCTGTATTGTTATCTATCCTCTATCGCTATTTATAACTAACCGCACTAACTAATTGTGTATCTTTTGACTGAACAAGATACCTTTCAAATTCAAATTACAATTGCTTTAAATACCAGCTCGTGTAAATAATGAGAGTTCCTTCAAAACAACAACTTCAAAAGGATTTTGATTGAATTTTTTAGATATCAGAGATAGAGAATAGATCTACTAGATCATGACAAAAAAAATATAAAACAATTATGTAACATATATCTTTATATATAAAAATGAATTGCTGTTCGTTAGTCTCACTAAAACTCGAGAACGGCTGGGCCGATTTGGCTAATTGTTGTTTTTATATATTTGTGGAAGTCCAGGGAAGGTTTAAACGGTGAGAAGAAAAAAAAACGGTTGACGTCGGTGATACGAAGTTCACGGGGTCATCTAGTTTTTATATATTTTTTTATTCAATATTAGTATCACTATCGGATGAATCATCATCATCATCATCATCAGTACCATTAATTAAGAATGTATCTGACACAGTGGTCGAGATGGCACATTTGTCTTCTTCTTTAATTACATGTGCGATGCATTTTTCCATTTCTCGGGCGTCACATTGTTAAAGCCTTGATGGAACAGAATTTTCACATCTTTTATTTTGAAGGTTTTATTGTTAGAAGCTACGGAGCCTTTCACTTGCGCCCAAACCAATTCTATGGGATTCAGTTCGCAGTGGTAAGGAGGCAAGCGTAAAACCGTGACGCCATGCATCGCTGCTATCTTGTCCACCGCATACATTTCCTCAATATTACATGTCTTTTCCAATTCCAGCAAGGAGGCATTTATCATCTCTGGGTGAAACTAGATGTTTTTGCCTTGCAGCCATTCCTGGATCCTCTTTTTGGTCCAGGACATCCTGGGCAATGCTTCAGTTTTCGTGAGTGAAAGGGGGCATAATCCATGACCATGATTTTAATTTTGGCACCACCCCCTTGAGCAATTCCTCAAAATAATCAGCGGTCGCCTTCACAATGTCGTCGGCCCACCGGGCTCGTGTTCTGCCCGTTGTGGTAATGAAATACGGTAATTTAATTTGAAAACATGGCATATTTGCAACTGCCTCGTTGGTCAACGACACATTGGTATCCTCCTCGCCGGTTTTAGCTTCGAAAACCATGAGGGAATTATCGATGAAGCCGTCTTCCCCTCCTATGTGGCTAATTATATCTTCTGCCCTTTCCCGAGGGAGACTTCAACCCAGTGGTAAAGCCTTCTAAGAAAGCCTGCCGGCCAGATTTAATTTCGCCATCAGACCAGGCTATCTTTTGCGTGTGACCTGAAATGAAATAAAAATAGGTTATACGTGTACAGTACACGTTCATTAACTGAACTAAAAGCATATTGAAATTAGTTAGGTATCTTCATTAACCCAGGTCTCGTCTTGGTAGTAAATTTTCCTTCCTTCTCTTCTACAATTCCTTGTTTTGTGAAGATATCTGTAACGCCATAAACCTATTTCTGGTTTGCCAATGAAGATACTTTTTCTTGTTTTTGTCACGTACTTGAAGTTCAAGTGTTTAATTATCTCCCTCATTGTGCTCCAGGTAAAATTTGGCAGGTCAGGGTCATCATTTACTGCATTCAGAACCTAAAACAGAAACAAAACGTATATATGTTCTAAAATTTCTATTCTAAACATTTTGGTTTCAAATAGATAATAGTTACCTACCTGGAATATATTTGAATGCTAACAGGGTAAACCATAAATTTAATATATGACTCATTGTCAGGTGTACTTCAAAAATTGGTCAAGTGCCAGTCAGACTAGCACACGAAGTGTTTTGTACTATCGTATTTAAAACAAAAACTAGCCAAGTGCAAGTCGGACTCACGCACCAAGGGTTCCGGACAAACTTATTGCTCTATAATCTCTGCGCTTTAACGAAAATATAAACTCTGAATTGAGAGACCAACTTTGTTAATTATTGGTTGCTTTAGTGGCCAGAGAAATACAGATTCTGTGAAAATTTCACCTCTCCTGCCTAATGAGGCTCTTAAATGACATGAGACACCGCCCACTGACTGATGAATTACGATTACAAATTACTAATTGCTGAGATTAGAGGTTTGAAAATTTAAAAAATATATTATTTCAGCCATTTTGATAAATTTCCAAAAACTGACTCGACAAATACTCACAACACCTATAATAATCATCGAACCTGGTCACAAATAGTCACGAAAATCTATCTGTAGAGGTGAATAGACGGACATACGAAAGCATTTTTGTTCTAGGTGAAACGGAGGTGCTCCGCTCGCTCAAATAAAAAATTACTGAAGTAGATACTACTGTAATGTCCTATAAAATATAGGTAATAATAACACAGAACATACCTTATTAATGATTGGAGGTTCGTTGTTGTGAAGAAAACCATGAATTTTTCGCCGAAAACATGAAGTCGTCCAACTCGTATTTGAACGTTATTCTTAAGCCCTGGTTTTTCAGGAGACTTATATTTAACATTCTCTTTCGACTCCTTTATATTGCTTAATACAGAGGTCTTGCCTATTCCAAGGATTTCAGCAGTTTTTCCACACACTTTTCCACATAAGAGCGGCATTTTGGATTCTTCTCGAAATACATATTTGTACGTGTTACGGATCATAGTATTTTCTGTAACTCGAGTTCTCTTTTTTTTCGGCGACCAACACTCCTTGGAAATACTTAGTTGAGGATCCATAACAAGCAAGTCCAGAATAACAAATAACGAACAACAAAAACAGCAAAATCACAACGGAATAAAGAACGCATTCATGAAGGAAGGAGGTGCTGTAAATCCGTTCCCCGAGTCTTTAAATCTCGTATATAGGCCCCTAATCTCTTGCCTCTTTCGCTCGCGCATAAATTATGATGGCTTCGCGCTCGCACAGTTGAATTGCGAGCATGTGCGAAGTTTTGTCGGAAGCCGAGAGACATAGACAGAGCGTAGTACATGTGAGTGAGCGTGACAGCGTACCTACGTACAACGCTCGCTGTCATGCTCACTCGCGTGCGTCGTACGTAACTATTTGTGACCCTGACCGCCGATGAAACCGATCGGCTCGGTTGGGGATATCTTATTTTACGATAATATGTGAATCCAGTAACCAGTAATTAATTTGAAATATATTTGAAAGAGTGAGCAAAGCGCACGAAGTCCTCAGCGTCTACTTGAACCATCCGGAACATTACCAGAAAATAGAATTCATATAAGCTCAAAGGAGGAGAATGGTAAAAAAATCAGGGGTTACTGACATATGGGTCACGAGTTCAAAGTTCGTGGCGAACTACTAGTTTATCAGATACTTATTGTAGTCTCTAACATATTCACAAAATTTTAATTTTATTTAGAATTAACGAGAACATCACTACAAACTGTAGATGGCAACATTATTTTCAGTGATGCTGTCAATTCAATTCTTAATTATGGCTACCCTAAGGATTCTGCCAATGTCCAGTTTCCTTCTTTTAATTATCAACTAGACATTTGAATAGTTTTTCCTCAATTTCTTTACAAAGCGGCGGCGGCAGCACCGGCCCGCGCGCGGGTAGTTATTGAAGGAGCGGGCGCACGACCTCACGTCACAAAGGATATTATAATTTGTAGTCAATATTTGCAACAGGGGTAGTAACACTTAATATTTGGCACACATACGGACAAGTAACATTAGTATTATTTGAATATTAGTGACTATCAGAGTTATCAATATATTACTTAGTTTGTAAACGACGTATTACAATAAAAACTCCGAAAAAAATAACACACACGAGAAAACAGAAATCTAATTGGATCAAACGTATTGTAATCTGCTATGTGCTTTACGTATTTTTGGATTGACTTAAATTGCGCGGGGAATTCCTGTGCCGACGACTGGATGCGTTCATAAAATATACAAAGAAGTTTATGGCTTGTTGTATTAGTTTTAAGGTCGAGAAAATTGATTTAGTGTTCTTTTTTATTTTGTTATGACGATTATAAGATTTGAAAAGATCGTATATTTGGCGTACGATTTGGAATACATGATCTTACATTGTATCAGGCCTAAAAAGGTCGTATAAATACGATTTAAATCGTATGGTTCGCAATGCTTTGATTTTTCGTTATCAGCAGTATAGTAACCTCCGTGAATATGGCGCTATTGCAAATTTACACGCTGTATGCTCAAAAGTCTACCAACTTTCTTAATTTGTATTGGCCGTGTTCTGGATTTGACTTAAATGGCATGGTGAGATGTGGCGTACAAAAGAAATAATTTGAAAACTGTTTCTTCGGTATCCTTAATTTGGCCAATCCGTATTGTAAAAGTTAAAAATATATACTTTTTTTTATAGCAAAACCACTCGTGGTTATGTTCGAAGCTTGGAAAACCATGAGGGAGGCCTATGTCCTGCAGTGGGCGTCAAATGGCTGATGATGATGATGATACTTTTTTTATTTATCATCCGAAATGACCGCGTCAACTTTCAAGATACTAATTGTAAAAAATGTTGAACATTTTTAACATTCGCTGGTTGAAGTGGTTTCATCTATTGTTACTGAAGAAGCGGTTTTCACATTATCCATTCTTTACGTCACATCCTATAAGTCGAAAGGGCATAATACCCTATATTTTGCAACGGCTTACCTGGGCTCTGACACCGGTGATGCATTCAGAAATTGGGATATAGACACCACCGTCCGGGCACTCGAGTTGTTCAGAACTCGAAGGGTTGTTTTGATAGGTGACTGAAAATAATGTGAATAGAGTAACAAATAACAGAAACATATGATACATGTAGGTAGGTAGGTGATACCTATTTGTAATTATGTTACTAAGAGGTGGAAGTCTGCAAGGGGTTGAGGCTGCATCCCCAGAGGCAGCGCTAATCAGGCTGTTCCAAACTTAATTCTATTTACGTCCTGCTTTCCTTTTGTAGGGTTTTGTATCTGAAGGGTGGTAATGGGACCCTATTACTAAGCCTACATTGTGACTGCCTGTGTCTAACCTATAACAGGCCTTTACTCTTAAACTATGTTAGGTGGCAGGTAATTCCAGGGTTCCGAACCCAAAGGGTTAGGGTCCCTATTACTAAGACCCCCCTGTCCGTCCGTCCGTCTGTCACCAGGCCGTATCTCATCAACCGTGATAGTTAGACAGTTGAAATTTTCCCAGATTATGTATTTCTGTGGCCGCTATAACAAAAAATACTAAAAACATAATAAAATAAATATTTAAGAGGGGCTCCCATACAACAAACGTGATTTTTCTGCCGTTTTTTAATCGATATTAACAACGGCAACATGTAGACGCCTTAAATATTCGAATATCGTACGGAACCTCTCGTGCGCGAGGCCGACTCGTACTTGGCATTTTTTACAGATTACGTGTTATTATGGCGGATTGCATTGCAAATAATGAAAAACACTAAAACGTGCAATAAACAAGATTATCACGATAGTACAGTCGCCAAGTGTGAGTGAAACTTCAGGTCCTAACAGGTCCCGGATCGAATAAAGGAAAACAATGTTTTGTTAAATACTTATGCACCGTGGTTCTTATAATTTTAGGTTAGTTGAGGTTGATTTGTTTTGAGAATTTAATTTAATTGTAGCTAGCTATACCATTCCTATAACCTCAGAACAAGGGTACGAGGATTATAGGGACTCTCCTAAATTCCTTCAGAATTGATGGTAAAAACATTTACACCACAAACCTTTGCAACCCCACTCAATGGTAATAGAGAAAATAACTTGGTGAGACGACCCGTTAGTCTGAGGTGTTGTTCATACCTCAGCACTTGAAATAACTAATCTTGTGGGCACTGTTCAGAAAAGTCCCTGCTTTGGGATACATTATTCAATATAGAATGCAACAGGAGCTACTCATTGCCAACAAGCGCCGCCAATGGAAAAAATGCGTCAAATCAGACGTCTCAATAACGGTGATGGCTGGTGATGGCTGCTACCGTTAGAACCTACAGCCTACAAATCAGTCAAAATAGTTACAAAAATATAATAAAATGTCAAAACATTATTGAAAACAAATAAAAATTAATAATATAACCAAACCAAATAAATCGCTCCGAGCCACATCCGGCCCAAAAGTCCTCATGATTTGAAATTAGTTCCAAGGACCTAGGACTTAAAAGCATTTTTTTAAAGCTAGGTTCCAGGTTGTACAAAAAATGCAAAAATTTTTTTTAATGTAATAAGTAAACAATTACACAAACAATTTTGAAAAACCTTTGACAAGAGGAGATAATATTTTTTTCAATTGGTGGTTCTACTTAGCACCGGGTCGCCGCTTTAGTAATGAATTCATCATCATCATCACCATCAGCTATTTGACGCCCACTGCAGGACATAGGCCTCCTTCGTGGTTTTCATAACCATGAGGGGTTTTGCCATAATCGCCACGCTTGGCAGGCGAGTTGGCGATCGCAGTACGCGGTTTTGAATCTCAGGAAGACGCTGCTGCCCGTCTCCTGGTAATGAATTTCCTTAGTCGCCTTCTACGACATCCACGGAAGGAACTGGAGTGACGCTATTCTTAATCCGGCGCCACACGGAAGTGAGTAGTAATTAATTATTATACATTATTGCACACAAGAAATTTAACTGGACAAAAGACCATGTACAAAGGCGAGATTATCTCTGTAAGAGATTTCTTCCAGCAAACCTTAGGGTATAGGAGAAGCAGTAGAAAAACGAGAAAAAGAGTTATAAGTAATCACAATCCTTCGCAACATTAGCAGCAAATATGAGAAAGTGCAGACAACAGAAAACTCGCTCGCTATTAGCAATGTTACAAGATATGATTCACACACTATGCAATACACAGATATAATATGCAACATAATACCGGATAATCTTAAGCGCCAGTTTTACCAACAGATTCGCTTGCGTGAAACACAGTCATTGAAATATATTGAGAGGCAGCAATATTATTCACAGAGGCGTCAATTTATATAAGAGTATGATTACAAAAAACCGGTCAAGTGCAAATCGGACTCGCGCACGAAGATCTATACAACATTAGACAAAGATCGAACTTGAGAACAGCGCCATCTATAGAAACCAACAAGAAGCGTTTAACATTGACATTTAACGACATGACATCGGCGCTGTGAAGGTTACATAGATGGCCGCTAGATGGCGAGCGCTGTCTTTAGAACGTTGGTTGTATGGGAGCCCCCCTTAAATATTTATTTTATATTTTATTTTTAGTATTTTTTGTTATAGCGGCAACAGAAATACATCATCTGTGAAAATTTCAACTGACTAGCTATCACGGTTCATGAGATACAGCCTGGTTACAGACAGACGCTCTTCGCCCTTCGCGTACGGAATTCTAAAAATAGAAATGTTGTTTCATCCTAGTCGAATGTCAGGTTGGACTTAAACAAAATAAATAATTTATCTTATCAATCGATTTTATGTTATTAATTAGTTTACATAGAATAAAATTTACCAACAAAACTGTTTTTGCATAGTTAATGGAGAACAAATAGTACATCAGGTTTTGTTACTGATTTCAAAATATTTCATCATAAGATGATTCATCGTTATCTTTAATGATTTAAGCATAGTAGCATAGTAGTAGTCATCACAGTTGGTGACCCCCTAATCTTAGCAGTATTTACTTAAAACTGTAGGTATTGCAGTACATACAGTAATTTTAATGTTAATGCTAAATAAAAAAAAAATCGTTGTCTCTTTGCACACTATGCAATTAAGATAATAACAAAGAGCAATTAATTTTACCAGTGCTGGATCCATTATTTTGCATCAGAGTTAAACAAGGTCTATGAAATGATAAGGAAAAAATGGGCATTCATGAATTATGAAAACCACTTCAAATTATCAACAGAAAATAATATAAAATTATTAAATTAACAAGACCGTTATCCACTTGAAAAAGCATAGCATAAGTATTAATTATTATTGATGACCAGAAGTAAAACTTCAATGAAAACAATAATTAAAACACTATTAAATGCATCAAATTGTGACCAAATGAGCACTTAGTTAGTTAGTTAGACCTGAAATTTCTGCACTTATGGGCCATTGTACGTAGCAAAGCTGTAAGTTTACTCCAGCCAGACTATCTCTTTCCAGAAAGCCAACAAACCAGCCTGCTTCCCAATGATGGCAGTCCATTGCTTTTCCACCCCTTCACAGTAAATGATCATGTGGGCAGGTGTTTCCTCTTCTTTAAGGCATCCCAGGCAAAGTGGGCTGTTGGTTAGTCCCATGTTGTGGAAATGTGTATTCAGTGAGCAGTAGCCTGTTAGGATTGCCACAGCTTGGCGCAGATAAAAAAAGATTTTATCTAAGATCTCATTTGCTTGCAATGAAATCATTTATAAAAGAACTGCTTCAGAGAAATTTTTTGACTCAGCTTGAAATCAATGTGTTAGAACAAATACCCATCCGACAAGTCAAAATGTTCTTGCTGCAGTATAATTAATTATACTGAGTAAACTTATCAGACCAAATTCATTATAACTCAAGAATGTACATGTTAAGGTTGATGTGTTTGTTGTTGACCATTCCCCGAATATTAATAATATGTGAAGCTTTACAAAACACTGCCAATCTGAATTCAACTCCTATGTTAAAACCTGTTAAATGTTCCCAATTTTTTTCAGTTCACAGTGCACTTTCAGGTTTAGCATTCCCTCAGCCTAAATGTGTGTACAATGACGCTAGACAACAACTAAAACAATGTAAAAACAATTATGTACAGAGAGGAGAAAATGGGGAAGAACATAGGGTATTCCCTAACCTGTATGATAACTTGATAATACTTCCACATAATCCTCAACAACAAGTATAAGGTATACTGGACAGACAAATTTCAGTTTCAGCAGTGCAGTTTAAGGGCTACTTAAATAAATAAGCACAACAAGTAAACATACCCATGACATCTGCAGATTCTTCAGTAGCTCTCAAGCCACACACTCGGCATATGGCAGCCACCCACTGTGCCATGTCCTCTTCACATTCAGCTTCCAGATGGTAGGTGCGGGACTGAGTGCGGACAGTGAACACAGAGCCACTGATCTTGGTGTCCAGTGAACCGTTACCTCTCTCCATGCGGAGACCGGCATCCACCTAGAATAAAGATAAATAAAAAAGCCTTTATTTGTTCCAACCATAACATTATTTCCAATTAACGAGAGTTTAACATTTTGTAATTGAATTTAAAAATTTTAACAGCATTTTCATGATATTAAATAATTTGACATTAGTTTCAAACATTTTTATTATGGAACACCTGTGCGGTTGTAGGCCTCCTCCAACCCACTCCATGTGTCTTTGACCTCAGCTTTTGCCATCCAGCTATTAGTTTTATGTCATCACAGCATCTCTTGTAAGGTCTTCCTCTTTTTCGATTCCCTTCTGGTCCTCTCCAGAAAGATATTAACCTCCTATTTCAAGTTTGACTAACAAGCTATTAATCCACTGTTATCAGCTGTTGATTGGCTAAGGCCATACAAAACTAAACTGACAGCTGTTAATAGTATATCAACAGATTGTTAGTTTATGGGAAACTGGGAGTAAAGAAAACATACAAAATATAAGAAAGGAGCTATGCATACCAAGGTCTGCCTTCCGTTATGGCAAAACTTGGACTAACTGAAACATCTCACATAATCTGGGACCAATTTTGCAAGGGCAATCTTAGTTGTTACAATTTATTCATAAGAGCTTATGCACATATGCATGCAGTTCAAAGGCTGACGAACGTCAATGCATTCATATCTTGAATTCGATCACATGTTCGTCAGAGGCCTGGGTAGGTATCACATGTGAGTAGCAAGGCTCCGCAAGGTTATTTGTCGTACCTGCTCACACAAATCCAAGTTGATAGTGCCCTTGAGCCGTCTGCGGTTCCGGTCCGCATAGTAGTCGAGGAAATATTGGCCGGGCAGCTCCCCGGATTGCCGCAAGACGAACCACCTTCTACGCCATTTCTAAACAGGTAACAAACAAACTATCAGTCCCCAACAGCTCGCGGTCCTCGCGCACCGATGCGGGACAGGGGCAAGAACCGATAATACAGGCCTACTACATACCGAATGTATTTTTTTAGCGACAACATTTTTATTTTAGTCATACCATCTGTCACAACGATAAACATTCCTTGTTTTAGTTGTAGGTACTTACAGATCTCCAAATACGTTTTGTTGGGGGCGATTTTGTGAGCCAGCCCTCGAATACAATGTTCTTGGACATATTTTCAGTAAAATTAGTGAGTGAGCCACATGTAACTGCTACCCTTTGGAAGGGTCCCTCCCTTCCATCCAAGCAAATCAAGGAAGTTTGGTTGGATAGGTAGGTACGCAGGTTAGGATTGATTGATTGATTGATTTCTTGCGTCGAGCACAGAGAATATAATCACTACGGCGTCGAGAGCCGCGAGACTGCGAGCGACGGCGTTAAGTTATGGTCAGGGTGACCAACTTTATAATAGATTTTCTACTAACTTTAAAAATATCAACCGTACTTACCTGCCTAGGTGCTGATTTTAATATTATTTCGTAATTTCAGATTTGTTTAGGTAAAAATAAAAAATAAAGCATTTATAAAGCACGGAGGTGCCTACGCACTTTTTTTGATTAGTCATGCATTTTTTTATTTATTACTTTTACACACCAAACATTTTATATTTTGTTTATGGGCAGCGTCTATGGTTATATTTCGTTTTAGGGCCAAAAACAACCCACAGATAACATGAAAAAGCAACAAATTTAAAAAGGTCAACATATATACCTTATTCATGCTTTCTAAGTTACCTACGTACATTTGGGAAGTAGCAACAAAGAAAACCTCGTGAGGAAACGTGAGTGTCAGAGGTGTCCACACATACCTCAGCGCTAGAAATTGCCAATCCGCGCTGGGTACTTAGGTAGGTACATGTTAGCGTTTCCCGAACTTCAAAAACCATTTATCGCTTATTGCTTCATGTTTAAACTTAAAATAAAATAAGATATAATAAATAAAATGTCTTAATATAAATAGTATTGTCCTCAATACGAGCCCTGTAAGGGCACTAAAACCTAATAATAAAAATAAAATCTTGAATAGGCATAGTTCGCTCATCTGGAGTCGATGTTTGCTAGAAATTTATATTAAAAATAATATGCGCATTTAATTTCTTTTCAAATGTATTAATTTCCTTCTTTTAAATTTAATTTCTTCCCTGACAGGGGAGTACTCATGCGGCCGGGCTAAGAGATTTGTTTGCATTTGCTGATAAGGAGGTCGGGCGGTAAATAATTACTAAGATTATGGTCACGTAATACATAAACGGTCATTTTAGATCCTTGTAGCACTGTTCGTAAAATTGCGAAGTTTCAGATAGAAACCACCGTTTCAAGTAGGTATAAAGTGCTGTTTACGCAGTTACTTAGTCGCGTACATACAAGTGAAAGTAATAAAATATGTTGAAAAAAAATACTAATAGCAACAATATTTTAGGTCTTAGAAACCTTTGAAATCTCGTTTTCTTTACTATGATTGTTAAATTAAAAATTTCTATCAAAATCGACTAAGCGTTTTCGCACTAAGGATATAATTTCACCAAATCTACTAGCAAAGTAGAAATCTTCTACAGTGGTAGCACAGATTAAGACATAGACAATCATAGAGGTATAGGGTGTCCGTACATAATGCACGGGTTATGATGACGCCGTTGTTGGCACAGATTAGAAAGAAAAAAAGACATGGTGACTTTGGTTGGACATCGGACGCTTCTAACTGTCAAATTACTAATTTGAAATTAGTATGGAATTTGACAATTAGACGATTGGAATCGCTCAGCTCAGGATTTGTTGCACGTCTTGATAATCAATCAAAATCTATTCTATTCTTGTTTTGAATGGCACTTGTACTGTGCGTGACTAGCACAGTAAATTCCGCCAATATCATGTGTTGAAATAGGAAACAGTAGAGCAAGTTACAATCAAAATCAAAATGTTTCTATTTAAAGTAACACAGAAAGTGTGACTTAATGAACGTCAGAAGTTAAACAAGGTGTCCATTACAAAATCTAGATCATTATGCAGAAAAAATTAACAAAAAAAAAAAACTCCAAACATTCTTTTCAAATACTAATATAAATGTTCCTTTCTAATAATTAACAGACTTAGAGAATTTAAAGCGCGACCCTTAAAATAGAAAACAAAGCCATATTGCGGAAAAATTAGAGGAACTAGGTAATTTCTTTTACTGGCAACAATAACTTTAAACGACATTTTATTTATGAATGTCGATTTCTGCAAACTATCTGACAAATAGGTACTCTTAAATAGCAGTGTCTACTCAATATTTATCCAAAACTGACAGTAAATATTTTTAATATCCATTCTGTCCGTGTGGGGCCGGATTAAGAATAGTGTCCATCATAGAGTAACTTAGCGTCCATTTCTTTCGTGGATGTCGTAGAGCAGCGTCTTCCTGAGATTCCAACCGCATACTGCAATCGCTAACCCGCCTACTAAGCGTGGCGATTATGGTAAAACCCCTCATGGCCATGTTCGAAGCTTGAAAAACCACGAGGGAGGCTTATGTCCTGCAGTGGGCGTCAAATGGCTGATGATGATTATGATGATGTTCTTAACAGTGGACCGTTCAAGTTTGGAACTATTTCTTTTGTACTTAGGTATATGATCTTTGCTGGAACGTGGTGTCACTCTTTTCACCAAGTTTTACCAAACATCTCATGATAGCACTGCAAGGTGCGTATAGGATTTCCTCAACTAATAGGGTAAAATGTGGTAATGCCAAAATGGAAAATTATAATATTCCTCTAATTATTGCACTTTAATTGAGATCGTTAGTAATCATAGTTTTGTCACAGTAAATGTTTAAAAAAAAACGTCTTCGACCGGTATTACACCCAATGGTGGATAAAACCAGTCAGCCTGTGGGTAATGCCGGTCAAGTCTAGTTTGAGCATAAATTGCATGTATACCCTTCAGCGGAGTCACGTCCTTAACACTCTGAGTGGGCCCAACGTCTTCACAGTATACATCTGTACCATAGTTCATTATTCCTTCCAAAATCGTCACAAATAATGCATCTGTTCTCCACATCTTCGTCAAAATCCGTGTCATCGTCTTCGCGCAAATCCATCATCTCTATTTCTGAGTTGGAAGTATCATCTTCGTTCATGTTTTTGTCCTGTAATACTTTCCTTTTTACCTTTTTTACGACTTTGGCTTTCGTCTTTCCCCCATTTTTCGTTACTTTTACTTGTTCTGTACTTTTTTGTGTAACGTTCTTTCGTACTCTCACTGGTTTCTTTCCCTTGTTATTATCTTTTTGTTTTTCAGCAGTCTTTGCTAGTTTAGCCAATTTTTTCTGTTTCTTCTTTCTTATTTCTTCTCAAAAACCCTATAAGCCAATCCCTGCCTGCTAATTTCAATTAGAAAAATTGCGCTTGAGCTTATTTTTTTCGGCGTATTCATAAGCCATCTTGCGAATCTGGAGTGATGTGCAGCCATAAAAAATCTTTGCCTGAAACTTTACCTGAGAAGCCATTTCTTCTTCCTCATCCTTACTGAAAATTGTATTTCTTCCTAGTTGAGGAGTATCACTGTTGTTTGTTTTCAGTCTTTCTTGGAGTGTTGAAAACGGTATGCCCGTAGACCGAGCTGCTTCTCTGATAGATTTTCCTTCTTCGACTAGACGAAAAGCTTTGTTTAGATTGTCGTGACTCCATTTTACTTTCGACCATTCGTTACTTCGCCTTGTCGCCATTCTTAAATAAATATAAACAATAATATAGTTAGTTACAGAAAAATACGCATATAATAATAATAACTTCCACATAATGCAATCACTTGATCTGGTTCCAAATATGAAAATACACCCAGACTGAGGCCATTTGTACAAATGTACGGAGGCCCCCAGTAGGATTCGAACCCACGACTTCTGTTTTGGTAGGTAAGCGCCTTAACGGCTAGACCAACGAGGCAGTTAATATAGTGGAATTAACTTTGTTCTAATATACAAGTGCGGGTAACACCGGTCACTATGACCGGCATTATCCACCCTACCATATTTTGAAGAAAAAAATTGTAAGTTATAAACCTGTTGCACGTGGTATAAAATGTATAATTATTTCGGAAGCCTGATAACAACGCATCACTAATCATAGCTGACAAAGTGAGAAACACGATAATTCAAAGACTCACCTCTTATCTGCCAAGAACCAAAAAATCTAAGAGAATGGCGCGAAAACTACTAACGTGCATTCTCTCCAAATGCGTTCTTGCAACTGAGCGGGGGTGGGTTCCCCGGTGCGGGGTAGAGTCACGCCACCCAACGAGCATGTGTGCGTGTGTATAAACACCGTACAATCGGAGATAGTGTGGTGACCGGTATTCTCAACTGACTGGCATTAGCCTGTTTTACCCTAATAGTAAACAGTAAACCGTTCAATTTTGTACTTACTTGATTGGTATTAATAAGACCTTTGGTAAAACTTTGTGACTAAAGTCTGATAATGGCACAGAAAGCTGGGAACGGGATTTCCTCAGCAGATAACTAATAGTTCGTCGTGTTCCGACTTATTTGATCGGTAATACCCGTAAAACCTAATAAGATCTTGCTGAATTCAGAATTTCAAAAAGTGAATCCTTAAATCCTCCATCTTAAGATTTCTCAAAAAAATAACAGACGAATGAGGTACTCATGTATCTAGTAATAGGAAACCAGTTACGTAGAAGGATAAAAAAATCCTTTTAGGAAACTGGTTTCCAAACTCCGGCTACCTTAAAGGCCGAAGGGGTAAAATCTTAATGCAGAAACTAGTGGTAAGGGACCATCCATAGAGTAGGTACATCACACGTTAAGAGGGCGGGAGGGGGTCGACAAAGTGTGACATTGTGTGACAAGGGGCGGGAGGGGTCCGAAGTTTCGTGACGTCACATTTCAAAATATACCTAATATAATTAATCATTTATTGTTTAAAATATTTTACATGATGTTGATATTATAAAAAAAAAATTAAAATGGAAATAAAACTAACTTCGGAACTGCTGCATTATTGTAATAATTTCTATATGTAAAATCGCAAAATATCTGACGTCACACTAGGGAGTGGGTCTCACAAAATATGTTACCAACTGTGAAAAGGATGAGGTGAAAAAAATCACGAAATTAGTTTGACGTACTACTTAACGGATGACCCCTAAATATTAGAACAGATTTCTGGATATCGCTACAATTTGTGGTAACTACCGATTTTGAGAATTGTGAGAATTTCATATAGGTAATTATTAACTTTATTCTGGAATCACTTACCTACCTACTTAAATTTTCGTCTGAAGAGTCCAACCAAAATATATACCTATCTATTTTCATGTATTTCTTTAATTACAAGAAAGTAAATGTTTGCCCACTTCAATAACCTGACAGACTAACCGAGCCCGCGCCCATCCAACGGGGAGTGCGACAGAGTGATACCCTTTCGCCCAAACTCTTTACAAATGTCCTCGAAAACGTGGTAAAGACAATTGACTAAAACGGGTAATATGGGTATCAACCTCAACGGTGCTGACTTGTCATATCTGCGTTTTGCCGACGACCTGATTCTCATAGTTGAGGACGTTGGTGATCTTCAAACAATGCTTGCACAGCTACACGAAGCTTCCCTGAGAGTCGGCCTTAGGATGAATATGTCCAAGACTCAGCTAATGATATGAATCGTCCTATTGATGAACAGACACCTGTTGTTATGGTAGGCGACTCTGCGATAAAGTTAGTTCACGAATACGTCTATCTTGAACAAACTCTCTTCTTTGGATTTTACTTTGGATGCATCATAAGTTTAGTGAGGGCCTGGAGATCTGTCACACAGGATCTTTCCTAGTATGGACTCCAGCCTCTCACATAGGAATTAGTCCTGATTACTCAAATTGTACCTACTATATGTTTTGATACCTCTGTGAGAAGGAAATAAACGAAATAAATAAACGAAATTACTTACTCTCAGGAGAAGGAGATTGCCAGGCGAATTCAGCTTTCAAGAAGCTGGACGATGTATTTAGAGCCAAAATTCCACAAAACCTAAAGACAAAGGCCTTCAAGCAATATATACTACCCATTATCACCTACGGTGCTACAACATGAAACCTCAAGAAAGCCAATATGGAGAAAATCCAAGTCGCGCAGAGGGCTATGGAGCGGGCTATGCTGGGCATCTCACTTATTGATCGTGCGCGAAACATCGATATTCGGCATAAAATCAAAGTCGAAGATGTCAAATCATAAGGCTAAAATTGAGATGGGCGAGGTATTTGGTAAGACGGAAAGACGGTCGGTGGACAAAGATAGCCACTGAGTGGTGGCCAAGAATGGGGCGACGGTCGGTTGGGAGACAACCAGCCCGGTGGGCCGACGACAATGTGAAAGCGGCTGGGAAACATTTGACGAGACTGGCAAGGGACCGGATGGATTGGAGTGAAAGAGAAGAGGCCTATGCACAACTGCTAGACATGTATTGCGAACACTTTGTAGCCTTTGTTCCGCTGTTGTCATAGTCTCTTTAATACGTTCGGTATTAAAGGAACGAACGTCGTGCCGCATAGACTTTGATATGTGTCTATTGAGCTGCCTATATGACTCAGCATCCTCGGAGGACTGCACTTGCAACGAGCGACGTTTAGCCATGAGGTCTTGAGTATTGTTTGAGAGTTTTTGTGCTGTACTCATACGGTTGGGTTCTCAGAACCTCGAGCCCACTGTACGAACAATTTCTACAAACCTGTTATTGATCTCGTCCACCGATGCGGCGCTCTCCAGGCACTCAAAGCGATTTAACAATTCGAGTTGAAAGTTCTCGGGGTTTTGGATATGGGCACGAGTAGGTCGGAGCGTGGACTTCATGAGACGAGACCTCTTGACTTTGACATTGATATTTATGTGCCTCTTACTATTTGGTGATTGCTTCCGTTTTTAACCATGTTGAATATGTTGATCACATTACATATAATAGGTACCTATTCAATAAACGCTTGACGGCTAGTACTTACACAAAATGTCTTGCTAAATTGAATTTATTATTATTATTATACTTTACTAGATGACCCCGTGAACTTCGTATCACCTAGATGTATCTTTTTTTCTCTCTCACTATTTAAACTTTTCCTAGACTTCCACAAATATAAAAAGAAAGAAATTAGCCAAATCGGTCTAGCCGTTCTCGAGTTTTAGCGAAGAGAAGAAGAAGAAGAATGCACACGAAAGACAGTATGGGAAAAGACAGTATGGGAAAAATGACATAAATTAAATTTAATTTACAAAGGCAAGCTTCCAGAAAACATTGCGAAGTCGAAGTGGAGGTGTGAAACGGGTCTTGCACGGTACGATAGTATGGTGTATTTATCGGTACAGCTAATTTTCGCTTAAGCGCACAAGCGTGTCCCGATCCAGATCGCCTCGCTTTTCAAGGGAATTTTGTTTGAAACTCGCCATCTTCGAGTGGTTAATCTAAGGTCTGATAACATCAGGAATTCATTTTTTGGTTAGGTATAGTGTTTTTTGGAAATTATATTTATATACGATGAACAAAAGGGAAAAAAACGGAAAAACATATTGGAACTGGAAACATCTCCATGAGTCGGACTCGAACCGGGGTCTTCTGGTTTTGGGACAGCCCGATTTCCCACCTGAGCCGTTACAACCTTGTAGATGGAGGCAAAATTTACCTTAGTATTTTAATGATATTGTAGCAGTTTTCCATTGCCTCAAAACACGGACGAAACGACGTTTTCTAAAAATAAACCCCAGCTAGATCGATTTATCGCCCCCGAAACCCTCAGCATACTAAATTTCATGAAAATCGTTGGAGCCGTTTTCGAGATTCAGACTAAATATACCTAGATACGAGCAGAATGTAAACGAAGGTGCGGGCACAGCTAAGAAAAATTATAATTAAACTCCTTGGAAGGTACCTACCTACCTACCGGTAGAAAACCAACTGACCTAGAGAAAAAATATATAATAATATCAAGTTGACACATTTATATTGACAACAATTTTTAAATTTCACCTTCTTGTTGAATAACCTAGATAAAGTAACGCTTTGTAATAATTATTAAAGGATTTTTTTTAGCCATTTACAGTCTGTTTCTTAAATGTTTATATGATTAGTGCACTGCGCGTAAAAATAGTTTGATGCCTCACTCAGGATATTGGCCATTTGCAACAAAGGGGGCAGATAATGCAGGAGAGTCCTCTGTGTTGGTACGTAATATCTTAAATTATACTCTTGTTATACCAGCAGCAGATTGAGAATGAGAATTATTTGTCAACTCTTTTAGACGCCACATATTTTGTATAGCAATTTGTTGCCATTGAACCATCGTTGCTAAATTATTTTATACAGGAACAACATCTGGGGGATATGGAGGGTGAAGTTCAGGAAATACGAATGGAATTGGCCGCGATACGAAGAGATCGATTGGATTTGTACAACCGAAAACAAACAAAGACAAAAACACTAGGTCTGGTACGTAAATTGTTGCGGCAATGACAGTCCTTCCCGTAGGTACAATTCCAATCGTCCAACTAGCAAATTTCATAGGTAGGTACCTACTAGTTGCTATCGTAAACGTCAGGATTTGGGCAGGATTTGGTGCGCACAATTAGGCCTCTGAGTCGTGTTTCATGAATAATACCTAGCTTAATGACAATTCGATGTATTCGATGTTATTGGACTTAGCAATGTACATCGCAGTGAATTCTATTAATTTTAGTTCCATGAAATAGGTCTCTGAATTAGCCTATAAGCTAATGCAATTGCACAGACCTCTATCGCCGTAACACCCCTAAAGCGATATAGCAAAAGACGGAAAATGGTGCATCCAAACTGAATTTTATTGAGACTGTCCTGATTACACCCTCTGGCTACGGCCCTAATCCGTTTACTTTACTTATAACTTTGAAAAGATTCTTAGGTAAGGAAGTAAGCTAGATAACTAGAATCCCTGTCATATGGCAAAAAAATTTCTTAAGGGGCTCCACGCAGTAGGTGACACTAGCACCACCAAAGCAAAAAAAAACCTTATCTCTTCCTACAGACCGTCTTCGCAGAAAGCAGGAATAGAAAGCATTAACACCAAAAATGGCCGTTTTTGTTTATCATGTTAATAGTGATTTTTAGGACCCAAGACTGTGAACCTAGCATCACGGGCCTGGGACTAAATACCATTTTTGTGTTAATGCTTTCTAGTCGTGCTGGGTTTGTGCTTCTTAAAAATCACTATTAACGTGATTGGGAGATGGGTCTGATACTTTGATAGAGATATGATTTTCTCCATTCACAGAACATAGTTGCGCTAGTGCTACTGCGTGGAGCCCCTTAACACGTGAGATTGAAAATAAAGTAATTCTTGTGTGTAGCTTATCACTAAATATATGTAGAGCGCTAACTTTTTTGTTTTGCTTTCAATTTAGATATCGAATGAAAATGCCGTCACCAAGGATGTCGATACTTTCGACACTTTCGAAAAGATTTGTAAAGAAAAGTATCAATCTAATCCACCCGAGGTAATTATAAAAATTCAAGCATCAACAAGCAATGGTGGGCTAGGGCACTAGCAACAAAGTGGTGCTGACTTGCAGGATTGTGTTATTCTGACAAGTAAATAATTAATATTCCTCTCTCATTCGGTTTCCTAAATACCCCGAACAGTCATTCATTGTGTGGATGAGTGAGATCTGTGTGTCTGAAAGTACCTAATTTATGTTAAATGTGGAACGTTCTTTTTTAATACACAGCTTTAAGTCCATCCACACCGTCTCGTCATAAAACCGTTCTTGAGATCACGACAAATCTACTGGTACCTAATGTAACGTTTTGTTCAAGTGGGTCCTTCGTCGCTCTACTATTGAGAGCATGGGCGTACCCAGATTTTGCTTAAGGACGGGCAAAAGTTTGAAAACTCAATAGTAAGATTAGACATAGTCGACAGCATACCACGTGGACTCGACTCGTTTAAGTTACTAGTGACTGGAACTAAAATGTAAAGCTTGACCTGCTGTTAATCGTACCTACTTACGAGTACTATTATTACTTAACTAGCTTGCAAAAATGCAATTGTGCAGTCCGAATAACTGAAACTGAATTGTTTCGCGGCGAAATTGTTTCGAATTTTAATTTCCGTGAAAAATTTTTTGTTTGTAATTTATTAGCACGTCTTGACTTCAAGCCAAGGGTAGTCTAGTGCCCCATCTTGCCTCACCGTCTATGTTTGGGTCTTTAACTGAATTCTGTATACGGGCGAGTATCGACAAACTACCGACCATGACATGAATATGCGGACGTTGCTTCATAAAACCCTCTAACGCCTTTACCCTCCAATGCGCGTGGATCTGATTCCCGCGTATACGAGTACCTACAACGTGCTATTCATATTTTAAAGCCTTTACCTCAGATTACATTAGATTATTAGATTAATACTCTTTATTGCACACCATACATTATAAGGATACATGATATCTAAGTTACATAAATATAAAATATCTCAGTATCGATAAAATTAAACCACTACCTATAAGCAAAGCGTTATATTTGTCAACTTTAATTTTTCATGCAAATTGTTCGTATCAAATTTCACATAACATGTTGTATAATTTGATTTGTGCAAATGGCCTCATATTGGGTTTTTGCCTTGCTATGTTTGCTGACGTATTTTCTTGGTTACTTACCATTACACTGGGTACACCAGGCCAGCAAAAATCCACTTGGTTCACCTGGTCTGGTCCAATCTCAATCAACTAGAACAATCTCTTGACGTATGTATGTACATGCGTAGAGATTGCTGTAGTTGATCGAAATACATTGGATCCTATGTACATGCACAGGTAGCAATAATACCAATTCCTCTACATAGGTTTGTATTATTGCTGTCTGTGCATGTTCATATGATCCAATGTATTTCTCTACATGCGTAGAGATTGCTGTAGTTGATAGAAATACATTGGATCATATGTACATGCACAGAAAGCAATAATACCAATTCCTCTACATAGGTGCATACCTTTAACAGTAATACCAATTCCTCTTCATAGGTATGTACTATTGCTATCTGTACATGTGCAGGTCATCCAATGTCGTTCTATCTATCTCTACAGCCCATGAAAGACGCCCACTGATGGGCATAGGCCTCTTCGACGTCACGCCAACCTCACCGGTCCGCTTCCAATCTCTTCCACTGTCCTCCTGCCGACTTCAATGCATTCTGGCAAAATACTGACCGGCGTTTTGTCTACAGATTATAAAGTTACGCGAGGAGTTGATCAGAGCAAAAAACCAAGCAGATGAAGAAAGGTTGCAGAGGGTAAAATATGAGGAAAAGCTGAAAGATCTTGAACAGAAGTTGAACAGTCTCTGTTGTCTAGGAACTGTAGTTGAATCCTACAAGGTATATAAATTATTTCGATTTGTTTCTAGCACAACCTTTACTCGTGCGCCCTCGACATAAAATATTCACTGTTATATTCGTGAATGCCATTTATGAATCCATCGATTGGGGTGACCTTTTCTGCCTGGTGAAATTGAAAATAGATGAGCCTCTACTCTCTACGTCAAGATATTGCACTACAATTGAGTGGGTACCATATGGCGCTACAATTGAGGTGGCACCTTGCAACATAAATCATCCGCGATTTGTATGAGCTGTGGCCACGGCCGTCACCGCAATCGCGCTATTGTGCGGCAAGCATCAATAATTTGCAAAAATCATCATCGTCGTTCATTATACATGCTTACAAGGTGCAGTATCTTTCATATGCTGTTAGTTTAGGAATGTAGAACAGTATATAGATTCCACTTGCCTTTGAGAGGACGGCCTAGTCGAGTCTGTTGCTGCTGTCTGTCTCAACAGGCAGGCGAAAACAACTTGCCTACAATAAATAGAATAGAGGTCCCCCTTGATGAAGTTGAAAAGACTACAGACTTCTTTGTTTTGTTTAATTCCTTGTTTAAGACTTAGCGGTCGGTGTGATAATGTTTTTTTTTCACGATTAAATTGTTATTTCTCAAATTTTACACAAAGCATAACTTGGAACAAAGTAATGTCCAAATAAAGTTGATAACAATCCGGGCCTTGTTTAATTTAATAGATTTTTCCAACTTTAACTAAAACTTCCTACTTTTTAATTTACATATTTTTTCTGTTAACTTTAAAATTAATGGTTGGGGACGGAACCCGTCTCAGAATCTTAACATAATACCTTTGAGTTGTCAAGATGTAAGATTTCGTTGAGAAACACCCACTTTATCTTGTTAAAGTTTACTAAGCGTAGGTATTTAGACATTGAAGCCTTATATAACTAATTGTGAAACTATTTACTGATATACTAGTATATAGTTGTTATGAATAATTTTATATTTAGTTCGTAGCGACGGAAATATGTTTTTAGATGGATGAATTTTTGTTCAACGGGATTTCTTTTATTGTAGATGAAACAATTTCTTATAAAATACGAAGTAACATGTTACTTATGTTAGAAACATTATTTTTAGAGTGGTTTCCCTTATTTTCAAAATGCCTTCAAATGGGTCCTATAAAAATCAGCTCTACTGAAATTGTGACAGGATGACGAGAGGCCACGTAAGTTGGAGGAAGAAAATACTTCCCTGAAACATCAGCTGCGTGATCTTAAGGAGGAAATGGAAGAAGTAAAAATATCTAATACCGAGCAAGCGGAACAGCTACAAGAATACAGGATGAAGGTATAAAGTTAAGAAATTGATAATAGGGGTTGATATTTCTTGGATACATGAAACGTATGTTTTTTAATTCGTTGCAAAAAAGAGGCAGTGTTGCCATTATTAAATATATCGTCACACTAGGTACATTTTTGTTTTATATTAAAAAAGTTGACACGTGTGACCAAAAACCTTATTGCATCAAAGACTATTGTTTATTAAATATTGGGTTACTAATAAAAGAAAAGTATTTAAAAAACACTAACGTAACTCACGCAGTTTTTATTTGGAAGTAAAATGTTATTATTAATTCTTTACGTGTTAGCAACACTTGGATTTTGATAACCTTGGGTTTCTGTTTGATACATTCATGAAGAGGTAATTTATTTTCAGACATTCCGATTTTTAACTTGGTTGCGCGAATGTTGTTTCCAATGTTCCTTTGTGATTCCGACAACTTTGGCTACTGTTTCGTGTCCACAGAGTAGATGCAACATGCGAGAGAGATTTTTATTGTATAAATAGAAAAGTCTTTTTACTTTTGATAACCGAGTTTGTATTAGCATATATTTAACTGGAACCTTAGATTTATGGCCGTCACAGACGACGGCGTTAACATATACGATATTTTTTCCACACAATAGCCAACGTGCAATCCGCTTTCACACACGACTGCGGTCGGATTTGGTATAGAACAATACATCGTGCGATAGGTATATTATTATAGCCGCGGTCTGTCACGACGTTTAAAAATAAACTTGTATGATGTCCATATTATTATACTTACGTCAACAAATGTAATGGGTTGTGATGGTTTACGATCCCGGCACATATCAAAGTGACAGTATTTTTGCATCGAATTAAAAACAGGCTATAGGACGTGCTTGATAAAGAAACTTGACAGACATTGTCTATTGTAAGCCGTTGAAAGGAATGTCTATCAACGCTTTGTTCTCAAGTAGAGAAAAGCTGAATGAAGTAAAGTAGCTGTACTTACCTCCACTGAAAAACATGCTTCTAGCTAAGGTACTTATATTTTAATTAATGTCTGATCGTGACGGCAGACTTTTCTACGACTTTATTTTAAAAAAAAAAATTTTTATTTTTTCAATACATAAAATCACGATGAAATCTAAAAACAAATAAAAAAATATCCTACACCGTTGTGTGGAGTATCGTTGGATTGTACGTTTACAAATATTGTGAGTGTAGGACAACCATTTTACGATTTAGGGTTCCGTTTGCGGAATGTTAAGCTTTAATTAATGCATTGAATAACGAGTGTTACTTCTATGCAAATAGTGTTTAATTCCTTATCTATCTACTATTTAAGGGAGAACATCTGTTTTTCAGTATATTCAAGCACAGCAAGAGGTTGAAGAATACAAACGACAGCTTGATATCTTGGACTTTGACAATAAGCAAGTTTCAGATCAAATTCAAATTGAAATACAAAAAATGAAGGTAAGATAAGGGCCCTGCCTACTAGAATCTCATTATGTAAAAAAAACAAAAGACTTTCCCTAGAAAGGTTTCTATCACAGACTATTTATACGGCGTTGAAGGAGTATTTTAAGGAATCGTTTTTTAGAGTTCCGTACCCAAAGGGTGCTAAATGGGACCCTATTACTAAGACTTCACTGTCTGTCTATCTGTCTGTCTGTCCCCAGGCTGTGTCTCATGAACCGTGATAGCTAGGCAGTTTAAATTTTCACAGATGATGTATTTCTGTTGCCGCTATAACAACAAATACTAAAAACAGAATAAAATAAATATTTAATAGGGGCTCCCATACAACAAACGTTGTCTAAGGACAGCGGTCGCCATCTAGCGGCCATCTATGTAACCTTCACAGCGCCGATGTAATGTCTTTAAATGTCAATTTTAAACGCTTCTAGTTGGCTTCTATAGATGGCGCTGTTCTCAAATTAGATCTTTGACTGATGTTGTAAGTATAGGTAATGATACGGCACTCTTCGTGCGCGAGTCCGACTCGCACTTTGCCTTTTAATAAATAACAACGTAAGTTTCGTTTCACTGGATAAACAGCCGGTACATATACATATACACATAAGTACGTCTCACTGCAGGACACTGGCGTTCTCTCAGAAAGTGCCAATTAGATTCATCATTCAGCCACAAGAAGTCCACTGCTGGACATAGGCCTCCTCCATGGATTTCCAAAAAGACCGGTTGGAAGCGGCCTGCATCCAGCGTCTTCCTGCCACTTGAATGACGTCATCTGTCCATCTTGTGGCTGGTCGTCCCACGCTGCGCTTGCCGATATGTGGTCTCCATTCGAGAACTTTTCGGCCCCATCGGCCATCAGTTCTGCGTGCTATATGCCCCGCCCACTGCCACTTCAACTTACTAATCCGCTGGGCTATGTCGACGACTTTCGTTCGTCTACGGATCTCATCATTTCTGATTCGATCTCGTAGAGAAATTCCGAGCATAGCCCTTTCCATAGCTCGTTGCGAGACCTTGAGCCTTCTTATGAGGCCCATAGTGAGAGACCACGTTTCAGTGCCATAAGTCATCACTGGTAACACACACTGGTTGTATAATTTTGTCTTGAGCGATTGAGGTATATTAGACGAAAAGACTTTTCTAAGTTTCCCGAAAGCTGCCCAGCCGAGTTGGATTCGACGATTGACCTCTTTCACGAAGTTGGACCGGCCTAGTTGGATTGTTTGTCCTAAGTAGACGTATTCGTCTACAACTTCGAGAGTCGTGTTCCCCAATGTTATTGGGGTGGGCACAACACGAGCGTTTGACATGACCTTCGTTTTGTCCATGTTCATTTTAAGGCCCACACGTTGGGAAACTCGACTGAGGTCGTCGAGCATTATGCCGAGGTCTTCCATCGTTTCTGCCATGACTACTATATCGTCGGCAAATCGAAGGTGCGTGATGTACTCGCCATTGATATTGATGCCGCGTCCCTGCCATTCCAGAAGCTTGAAGGCATCTTCCAGTGCGTTCGTGAACAGTTTCGGAGAGATAACGTCTCCCTGTCTCACGCCTCTTCTCAATGGAATTGCCTCCGAATTCTGCTCCTGTACTCGGACCGACATGGTGGCGCTGTTGTACAAGCACTTCAGCACCTCGATATACCGATAGTCAATACGGCAACGCTGGAGAGACTCGAGCACTGCCCATGTCTCGATCGAATCGAAGGCTTTCTCATAGTCCACAAACGCTAAGCAGAATGGCAAATTATACTCCTCAGTCTTCTGTATAATTTGCCGCAGCGTGTGGATGTGGTCTATGGTACTAAAGCCCTTTCGAAAACCGGCTTGTTCGGGAGGCTGGAAGTCATCAAACCTGCGTTCGAGACGATTCGTGAGGACCCTCGAAAACAGCTTATAAACATGGCTCAGAAGCGAGATGGGTCGGTAGTTCTTCAATAGAGAGTTATCCCCTTTCTTGAAGAACAGCGTCACCACGCTTCTGTTCCATGCTTCTGGCGTTTTTCCTTCGAGCACGACGGAATTGAAGAGCTTCTGAAGGACTTTAAGTACTGGTGTTCCACCCGCTTTCAGGAGCTCTGATGTGATTCCGTCCTCTCCTGGTGCCTTGTTATTCTTGAGCTGTTTCAGGGCCATCCTAATCTCGTACAGGCTGATGTCCGGGATGTCTTCGGTATAATGTCGGGTCAGTTTGGCTCTCGGATCTTTGTTCAACCTGCTAACAGGTTTTTCGACTGAGGTGTATAGCTGTCCGTAGAAACTCTCAATCTCCCTCAGCACCTCTGATTTGGTCGACGCTATACTGCCGTCCTCTCTCTTCAGCTTCGTCAGCTGGCTTTGCCCAATAGACAAGTCTTTTGCGAACACTTTGGAGCCCTTGTTCCGCTCTATAGTCTCTTTAATACGTTCGGTATTAAAGGACCGAATATCGTGCCGCATAGACTTTGAGATATGTCTATTGAGCTGCCTATATGACTCAGCATCCTCGGAGGACTGCAGTTGCAACGCGCGACGTTTAGCCATGAGGTCGAGAGTATAGTTTGAGAGCTTTTGTGGTCTACTCGTACGGTTGGGTCTATAGAACCTCGAGCCCACTGTACGGACAGTTTCTACAAACCTGTTATTGATCTCGTCCACCGATGCGGCGCTCTCCAGGCACTCAAAGCGATTTGACAATTCGAGTTGAAAGTTCTCGGGGTTTTGGATATGGGCATGAGTAGGTCGGAGCGTGGACTTCATGAGACGAGACCTCTCAAGTTTGACATTGATATTCAATGTGCCTCTTACTATTCGGTGATCGCTTCCGGTTTTCACCATGTTGATCACAGAGACGTCATTGAATATTTGTCTCTTGGAGGTCAGGATGAAGTCTATCTCGTTTCTCGTGGAACCATCGGGACTCAACCAGGTCCATTTCCTGTGAGGTGGCTTCTGAAAGAAAGAGTTCATCATAAAGAGTCCCTCTTTCTCCAGGAAGTCTGCCAACCTTTGTCCTCTCGGGTTCCGTTGCCCATACCCAAATTGCCCCACTCTCATCTCACCCTCGCTTCTTGTGCCCAGCTTCGCATTGAAGTCCCCCATAACCACATTAAAATAGGTCTCCGAGGTATGTATGGCCCTACTAATGTCCTCATACATCGCCTCTACCTCCTCATCAGAGTGTGACGAGGTCGGTGCGTATACCTGAATGACCTTCAGCGAATATCTCTTAGATATTCTGAGTATTAGGTACACCACCCTGCTCGACACACTGTTGATGGCCAAAATGTTATTTACGAGGGACTTGTGGACGAGAAACCCGACACCACCCTGGGACTGTTGCTCGCCCTCCCGGTAGTAGAGCAGGTTACCGGATTTCAGGGTTATCGTGTCCTCGCCCTCTCGACGGACTTCAGATAACCCTAGGATATCCCAGTGTAACCTACCCATTTCCTCTTCCAGCTCAATTAGCTTTTCGTCTGTCCTCAATGTGCGAATGTTGTGTGTTACCAGGGCCAGTCGTTTTCGTTTTTGGGGGTGGTAGCCAGATCTCTGCCGGAGATTCTTAGCACCCCTTGCTCCACCGTTACCGTGGCCGCTACCGTAGCCAGGAATAGCGGAGCCGCCGGGGACTGGGGGCCTGGTTTTTTGGTGTATTGCCATGAGGGTATTTGCCTTACTCGCCACGCTTGGCATGCGGGTTGGCGAGCGCAGTATATCGTATTTTCGCAAAAGGCGCTGCTGCCCACCTTCTGGTAATGTCCCTTAGCCGGTTTTTACGGCACCCGCGGGAAGAGATGGGGGGGTACTATTCTAAAGCCGGCACCCCACGGCGCGATCGTCAATTAGATTAGATTAGTTCTAATGGCTATATTATCGATTAGATTACATTAACACACTGTCGATTTCAATCGCCAAGGTATATTTGGGCAAAGTTGCGACCGAGACCCTCACGGTTACCGCTTACAGCCTCAGTGTGTGCTAGAGGATATCATACATTTGGAGCTAGTAGTCTACCTTTCGCAGGGACATGACCAAAAACCGGGGTTCGATCAAACCTCTAAGAGAGATAAACAATTATTATACAACATCTACATACTATTTGTGGTTTTACATTTCAGATGCAATTCCAAGAGAAACTCCAAGAGTTGTCGCCGCTTCCCGACCTGCTGAAGGGGGCCCAAATTCAGCTGCAAGAAGCCAAGGAGCTTCAGAAGCTGGCCGAGGACAGCTCGCAGCAATTGTCGCACGAACTTCATAGGGTGAAGGAAAAGGTATGGTGCGACCGTGCAATGTGGAGTCAATTATCATCTGACAGAAATTGGTAACAAGACAGCACGTGTGTGTTATCTATGACAACAACTTTTAGACTGACTTGTAGTTTAATAACTCTTAAGCAGTCGTATAAATGCAATTTTTATGAAAGATTTATGTTAAATAGACACAACGCAAGTGACATCTAAAAACAATTTAACTATGCAGGTGAGTTTTAATCAATTGCTTTATTTTATAAAAAACAATGTGTAAAACTTGTCTCAGAAATGAAAGTAAAACACGTAACTATAATTAGCCTTTTAACTTCAATGGTTTACTTTAAGTTTTACTAAGGCCCTGGCCACACAGAAAGGACGTGGGCCGAGGGCGCGGAAGCGCGCCATAGAGTTCGTGCTCTTGCCCCGTCTCTTCTGTATAGGCTTCGTCCCATCCCTTCAGTACATTTTGTATGAAAGTGAATTTGAATAAATGTCTTCTTTCTTTCTTTTTTCTGGTGCCCTTTATGTTTGTCCTAAAACACTTATAATGCATTTACAGATTCCTTAGTACAGGCTCCGTGTGGCGCCGGATTAAGAATAGCGTCACTCCATTATTTCCTTCCGTGGATGTCGTAAGAGGCGACTAAGGAAATCAATTACCAGGAGACGGGCAGCAGCGTCTTCCTGAGATTCCAACCGCATACTGCGATCGCCAACCCGCCTGCCAAGCGTGGCGATTATGGTCATGAAAACCACGAAGGAGGCCTATGTCCTGCAGTGGGCGTCAAATGGCTGATGATGATAGTACTGTCAAAAAATGCCTTTGTTGTGCAACAAAATTTTAGTTTTACTAGTTAAATATTTTGATTCAGATATTCGCCGCACAGCTTTTTTTGCTAGTAAAAAGACAACAGCAAAGTTCCTTTGACAACTAAACAACAACAACATAATTGTTGTTTTATACTTTCATTTGTGCTGCAAAATACCCTTACTGGTTTCCCCAAGACAGGCAGTTGGACAGGAAACTTATTTCACGTTGTGGAGGTTGTATAATAAGAATGAACCTTTCACTTTATAATAATAATACTAATAACTTCCACGCGACACAATCACTTGTCCTGGTCCCAAACTAGGATACCCTGTACTGTGGTAACTAGGCAAAGATATCACAAACATGGAAATACACCCATAAATCATGATTTAGTTTTATCCTGATCTTAAATCGCTAAAGCACCGTTTAAAACTAACTATTTAGATTCTTTTAAATTTTACATGTGGATGTAACGTCTCAGTCACTTCCTTTTTTTGCGTGAGGTATCCATAATGATTTGGGACGGCGGTGTGACGGCGAATGCTAAAAAATGCTGCAAATTGATAACAAATGTTTCGTATTCATGTCCTTAGCTAGTTATCGCCTGCAATGGTCTTAATCAAGAGAAAATACATCGAGCGAAGTGTTCCGAAGAAAAAGAGAAAATGCGAGCTACCATCGATGAAAAGAATAGAGACATAGAAGAAATACGGAAAGCTCAGGATGAATTCAAGTAAGTACGTTTGTTACTTTAGTATCTTATACTCTAAATGGGCTTTCCACTAGTTAGTAGTTGCTCTAACTCGTTTTCCCGTTTTCACCAAATGTTAAAATGCATAATTTATGGCGTTATATTAAAAGTAGTTTAGTCATAGATTTTAAGGATCTATCCATCTATACAGCCCATGAAAGATGCCCCTCTGTTGGACATATGACCGTTTACAGTCACGCCAACCGCAACCGCCCCGGTCACCGCCAAACTGCCGCCTTTTCCATGTCAAAATGTTTATGCATGCAATAAAATATTTCCCGGCAAACGGGAAAAAAAGCCAAGGAAATAAAAAAAGAAAGCAAGTTCTTTTTTGGCTTTCACAGGTCTGAAAAAATACGAAAACCAAAGTTTCGTAAAACGTGAACTCTAAAGGTCTTATTTCTAAAAACACGATTCTCTTAAGCACTTGTAAGATTCAGTTTATTTAATCTGTGGGTACTACTTTCCTTGTAAAATCTCCACCACCGATTATTTTAATCGACGTTTTAATGAATCGTTTTTTTTAATAAGACCGTAATTGCCCGATTTATATCACATGATTAGAATTACTTTTCAACAGCATACATTATAAAAAGTATTAGTCGTAGAGAAAAAAAAATACCAAGATTTTTTATGTGTTGACATGATCTCTTCCTTTAGATTTTAAATTTTTCGCAAGTCCTCCGTTGGCCTTGGTTGTTGCAAAAGTGCAGGACACCACTGTGAAGCAGATCATCTTTAACAAATGTTTCTAGGAGTTTGCCGGTTAAGATACATTAAATGTAGAGGCAAATGCATCAAACTAAAACATCTCTCTATGTCAGCGGTTTTACGGGTGCTTAGCACCTTAGTATACTTTTATGGCACTTGGTGTTCCCCTTGAATAAACATTAAAATGTTTGTTGCAAGCAATAATAATAATAATAAGCAAAGGTCGCCCTCTACTTTATAAGAACAATCGTGACTTCGTACAAATTGGATTAATGACTTAGGCGCCTAACACAGATACTATATTCAATGCTCTGAGGTGACTAATCATACGCAAAATATTTCGTCCTCGGATAAAACGGCACTCTTTTCAAATTATAAGGTGACAATTCATCCGTACGTTGTGTCGCTATCGGATAAGTCGTCACATAGCTTATACCTGTGCTTATACTAATGTGGTTATTTCAGCCCAACCAAAAATACACTGTCTGTGATAGTGTTTGTATTATCTATAACTGTTCGGTGTTTTGTCGTGGTCCCATTATTTTGTCCCGTTACCGGTTTCACGGGGATTGTTATTTTCGGTATAGACTGCCCTTTGCATCTACGTAATGAAATGATTCGTGTGGAGCCGGATTAAGAATAGCGTCACTCCATTCCCTTCCGTGGATGTCGTAGAAGGCGACTAAGGAAATAAATTACCAGGAGACGGGCAGCAGCGTCTTCCTGAGATTCCAACCGCATACTGCGATCGCCAACCCGCCTGCCAAGCGTGGCGATTATGGCAAAACCCTTCATGGTTAGAAAACCATGAGGGAGGCCTATGTCCTGCAGTGGGCGTCGGATGGCTGATGATGAATGAAATGATGAGCGTAGGGACCACTCGGACGCTGCAGTGACTGGGACATTGTTTTTTAGATGGTGCAGGCTTGCCCAGCACCTATACCATCCTGACAGCTTAGTCGGCCTAGCCCACAGGAAACCCGCGGCTTTGTTGACTTCGCACGTACCTATTGATTTGTCTTTTTTTCTATTATCTAATCAAAAGCAAAATATTCTACAACTCAATAAACTATGTGACGACTTATACGGTAGCGACACAACTTACTGATTAATTGTCACCTAATAATTTGAAAACGGTGACGTTTGATCCGAGAATGAAATATTTTGCGAATGATCCACCTAAGTCGACTGAATTTGTAGTCCTTCATTTGTATCTTAGAGACAAGTGGTTAGAGGTCGCTTATCTTTCAAGAGCACTTTTTGATTGTAGTATTAAGTCTGTCACTAGTGCGACTGTCATTCCCAAGTATTTTTTTGGACGAAGCTGCAAGTGCTTGTAACCTACGTACAGGACAGGTAGGAAATATTCCCTGTCCCATCTGGTCAAAAAGTACCCTATCTTATCAGATGCAAAGTTCTGCGGCTAAGCGAGCAGCTGGCCCAGCAAGAGCAACGTTACAAGGAGAAGTCATCCGAATGCTCACAGCTGCTTAAAGACTTGGACGAGCTGCGTCAGGAGAACAACAGGTCCCAACAACGCGGGAAGGAGCGGTCCGATTCCATGCGTCGGTATCTCCAGACGCAAATATCTGAACTCGAGAGGCAGTTAATACAAAGTCGGGCGCAGCACCGGGCCTGCCAGAAGGAAAGGGATGAGGTGGCTACCTTATTGTTTTCATGTGCATCTTTGGTAGTGTAGTAATGATAAACGCATTGTCTCGATTTTTGGTTTCACAAGTATGTAGGTGCCTATCGGCGCTATCTATTTAAGTTATACAGATATTATATCTAATTTTCTATTACACACCCCCGCATACGACGTACGACGGCACAAGTCACGCGTTTTGTGATGCTAAAATGTCACAGCCGGATAATAAAATTTTCTGGAAACTGGTTGTGCTGGAAAGTCGCGACTTTTGACGTTAAAACGCACGACTCTCGTCGTCGTCATACCTATGATGGTAGGAAGTAGGTATAGCCTGTGGCTGGCTCGTGGACTTTTTGAATCAATCAAATCAAATCCAGGGAAATCATTTAATTACCGTTTTAACTGATTAAATTTTATTGTCCTTTATTATCCATCAAATGTGTCCAATCATAACGGTCCATCCGATTACATAAGCCGCCTATATACCCCCCACTGCAGGGCACAGGCTTTCTCTCGGGGAGAGAGTATAGGCTTAATCACCACGCGTGCCCACTGCGGATTGGCGATTTCAACCGCTGAGGTATGTGAATAGCTCAAACACTCACGTGTCCTCACGATGTTTTCCTTCGCGGTTAGCGAGTGGTATTGCTGCTATAACTTCACAAATGTAGGTACATAACTTAGAAAACAAAGTCGTACCTATGACTGTACCTATGGCCGCACTGGAAATCGAACCTGGGTCTCTCGCTTCCGAGTCCTATGTTCTACCCACTAGGATTATTACTTTGTAATCAAAGGGGATCCCAGAAAGAATAATCTTCCTCAAATGTATGCCATGTTTTGTTACCTAACGGGTAGAATTAGTCATTAAGTAAATTCCTCGCCTACCGACAGATTCGACAACGAATGCAAATCCAAATAAACCACCTCCAAGAGAACTTTGAGCTGGTCGAAATCCGTCTGCGTGGCCTTCTCACTCAAGTGGCGTCCCTGAAGAACAGCTATTCTGTAATCTTAGCAGACGACGACGATAACAGCGACTTTAAAATTGTCAATCAATAAATTGCACTCTAGATTTGTAAGTGCGTAGGAGCATAGGAGTCCATTATTGACTGTTCACCGAAACTCGGTAACACTTGAGACCTCTTTGGTGAAGACGCGTCTGCGTTGTTGAATTTTTGTAGATTATGTTTAATGCTTTATTTAAAAAAAATGTGAGCAGTATATGAATGAAATCACTGTTTATCATGCAAATTTCATTGCTTTGTTTTTGTTCATACATAGTGATTTTAATGGTTTTGTTAAAATTTTATTATTATCCGATCAACGCAGGAGACTCTTCAACTTATTCAAAAAATAGAGAGATACGATGTACAATTTCATTTAGTTTTGACTTTTTGGTTGCGTGTAGTTGGATTGCCCTTGCTGGCTTTAATGTCAATGTACGGAGCACTTTTTGTCTCCACGTCGTTTTGTATAATTTTTTGCTCCAATTTTGCTCACAATCCTGCCTAACCAGTTTACCACGCTATTCACCAGCACGCCACGAGTTTACATTCGTATTTGTTTTGTTTTTATTACAGACCTTCACTTTATTTAGGTACCAACATACCTAAATATGCCAATATCTCTCCATCTAACCTAGGTAGTATTGAAGTGCAATGCTGGACAAAAAGGGGATAAATGAGCAAGTTTTGGAAAGATTAAAGGAAAGATGAACAATAGCTTTTAAATCTAAGTACAAAAAGTATCTTCAACACATACAAAATTCTTAGGACTTGGCTTATTATGTATATGTAATGTATGTTTTATGTGTGCGTGGGTATCGATTTTTATGTTTATATATATTATTATTATTGTTTTTATTGTATCCCCACAGCACACGCACATTGCAAGCACGCGCACACACGCTTATGCATGCATGCGCTCACGCACGTCCATGGAAAATACTATAAACTAATACATTTAAATAATATTGCACTATAATGGGTGTTCACGAATTTTCGTGTGATGCCGGTCTATGTGTCTAAGTTTTGTTTTATTTTATTTTGTGGTGTCCGCTGAAAACCAGAGTCGTGGGCGCTACCGGCCACGGCATAAAGCTGAGCGGAGGCCTTTTGGTGCCAATTTCTAGTTTTTAAATGTCCAAATAAACATTTCGATCTAGCTATCTATCATATGTTGATGATGACCGAAATTAGGAATGGGTACAATACATGTCATGTTGAGCTTGGGATCGTAGTACGCCACGACAGCTTTATATTTAAACATCGTGATAGGAATCTGGAAGGAAAATAATGTAGAGGAAGGCCGAGGAGAAGGTATTTTAGCCAAATTCAAGAGGCGGTGGATGTCGTGACCTGTGTCGTAACTATACCATCTGAGGCCTGTGGCATTCATTGGATGGGGTCCTCCCAGTAAAAAAAAAAATATTGTGGTCTTTAGTTGAAGTATATATGGCCCAACTTTAATTGATTTGAAGTTACAAATCTTTGTAACAATTCTTTTTTGACAAATATGATATGAGTTGCTGGATGCGGGCGGTACAAGACCGGCTTGGAAAACCATGAGGGAGGCCTATGTCCTGCAGTAGGCGTCAGATGGCTGATGATGATGATGATGAAATTTTTGTTAAAAATCTTAAGTTACTTCTGAGCTCGCGGCCTCATAGTTCGGGGGCCCGTGGCATCTTGTCACCCTATAGTTACGCCACTGGACGTGACGTATCATTCTGTGAAAGAACTGGCCTGTTAGCGGAATACACAAGGAATACTGCACTAAGAGTCCAACTCCTCCTAAATATGAAATGATGATAGGTGGTTATTAACTTATCGTAGCTATTTATGATTCGTTTCAAGTTTAAATACACGAAAGGTTTCTCATCTGTCTATGGATATTTTTATATTAGGTAGGTATTTTCGGTATTGAAAATGGCATCATTTTAAATTTTATTAGCGATCGCATTCCCAAGAGACAGGAGCTAAATCTTATTACAGGTAGCGAGGCCGAGCGCCCGCCCGCCCCAAGTGCGTCCGTCCTCTGGAATAATATGAATCTGCGCCCCAGGGAATTACAATCATAGACTGGAACAAAGCCAATTTTGATTACAAAAAGTTGAAATAAAAGATTTAACTGCGCTCAAACACATATAATTTCTGTTTGACTTTTTTATATCTATTTTTGGGTGCTCCATTTTTTTTAAATTTCTTTCTCTTTAAATTATAAATTAAGTATTACTAAACATTTTAGGACTCGCGAAAGACGCACGACCTCCGTAAATGGGCAATCGGGAGCTTCGTGCACTTTCGAGGCCCGGGCAATGAGCTCGGCATAATAAATAATACAATAAGGCACATACAGGGTGGCCCATTTACTAACGTAAAGGTATATAGAGGGCTTTATTATCGCTGTTTTTAATAAGTTCAGCAATTTTTTTTGTGTATTCTACAAAACTTAATACATTATTCGTATTTCGAAACCAGCTACATATTTTGCAAAACTCAACGACTACCTTCTATATATCTGTCTATTATAAAAGGGCCATTCTGTATAAGAAGGAATTCAACGAACAAATACTTAGGTAGGTACCATCTGATGGTTTGCACATTCTCGCACACACGCTCCACACATATCTACAACAGTCTTACATCTATGAAATATCACTAGCTATACAAAATGCGGCAAGGCCGCGTGCGCTGAATGGTTGGTCGGTTTCATTGTTCACTCGAAGTTTGAGCCTTTGATCTTTTTGACGGCATTGGTGAGGTGGAGCATCTCCGTGTTGAGCTGTGTGATGAGGGTCTCCAGCTGTTCCACCGAGTCCAGCATCTCGACGCGCTCCGTGTGCGGGTTGAAGCGCACCTCGAATGGTCGCGACATAGTCGACACCCAGCGCCTAAACACAAAAACAATTATCTTAGCTGAAGTTTCCAAAGACAGACCGAGTGAAAGCTACACTCCATGTCTTTTAGCGTTCATACCTGAATTTGTCTTTGGCGTCTTCGAAACTTTCAGCTACGTAATAGATAGGTTGATATTCCTGGTCTTGGTAAGGCTGGATAGATGTGGAGGCGGGTTCGAAGGGCCGCAGCTCGGGCTTGTCGCTGAGAGCATGGAGGAGCTCCCCAATGGAGGAGAGGAGTGCCGCGCCGTAAGCTTTGAGCTGTTGGTTCTCCTTGCACAAACCGAACTCCACGGTGAACCAGTAAACCTGTAAAGTAGAATTTACATTGTGAAATTTACTTTTTGTAAAAAAAACACCATCGCTGTGATAATATTCTGATTCGCATTAAAAAGGGTTCTAATTCGCATCAGCAGACATCGAAATGATTGTTCGCTCAGCTTAGTCATTGAACTTACGGTGGAAAGTCTCTCGATTTCGGCGTCCGAGGCTCCCAAAGAAGCGAGACCGATCTCCTGCGAGAACTGGGCGAAGCTGGGGTCCGCCAACAGTGGAATGTGGCCAAGCAGCTCGTGGATGCAGTCACTGAAAGATGTAATTGAGTCAGTTCAAGAGCCAAGTTCACACGGTATTTTACAAAGTGAACGTGAACTAAAGGAGGCCATGGTAATTGAATGGAAGTTCCCTTTGATGTTTAAAATTTTGCAACAGTTCGTTTAGCTAACTTTGTTGAAGCGAGGCCTCTAATGAAGTTACAGTTCCATCAAAAGCCGAGCACGCGCCATCGCCAGCGCCCACAAACGCAATCGCCTTAAGGCCCATCGTGACCTACACTAGCGCTATAACGAATATAAATATTTTCTTCTTTTGAAAATTGGTACCTACGTTTTTGTGAAAAGTGAACAGTAATAAATATCAATTATTGAATAGTAATAGCTACTCGTACTTTCAGAACCTACAGACTACAATCTTGGAATACAATGAATTTTTTTATAAAAACTCCTTTAAACACATTCCTTTAAACACAAATACTATTCTATTAACTCGCTAACTCCTTTAGGATATATATCTATAGGAAAAGACGGACCACTTTTTATATCTGGTTAATCTGACCAATTAACTCGGCATTGACAAGGCCACATTGCATAACATTTCCGTAAAAAAATTCTTCAAGGTAAGAATTTATAGCATAATTATGAATTCATGATTATTAAGATCAAATACAGCGGGATTTTTTGCGTTTCAAGTTTCATGTCTGAGATGGAAAAGACGTTCAAAGCTTGCACATTCGTCACAATTGAGCTTCTTTGATCATTACAATACTGATACAACTAGTTAATTAAAACCTCGCTTGTAACTCAAGACGCTAACTTGATTTTTTTTTGCGTTACAAGTTTTATGTCTGGGATGGAAAAGACGTAAAAAGTTTTGCACATTCGTCTCTATCAAGCTCTTTATATCATTTCAATCCTGATATGACTTGTTCATTAAAAGGTTTTATTTTTCTCAAAGATGCTAAGTAACCTTATTTAGGTAAACGGATAAGCTAATTTCGGCAGTTTATAACTAAGGAGTTACTCGACTAGGCTGTTACTTGCGTGAGACATGGTGGTACATAACGCGAAATAATTATGGACATGATGCTTATTAGTCATATCAAACATATCTAGGTGGTTATTCAAAATGAGGATAGTTCACTCGGTGAAGTCGCTAGTTAATTAGACTGGCTTACAAATGTTCAAGATCAGGAATGAGGTACTCACGGCTCGGGGGTGTGGAAGGGCGAGTTAGAGTGGCGCACGTACTGCGTGGACTGGAAGACGCGGAAGGCCAGCGACGCGAGGAAGTCTCGCGCCGTGAGCAGTCCCGCTGCCGGGCGCAGCGTGAAGCCAGTGTGCTTGCGTAGGAAGTTGCTCACTTCCTCCAACTGGGGAATGCGGTGTGGAACGAAAATGTCGTCCGTCTGAAGCTTGTCGAACGCCGCCTTGTATTCCTTGCAGGCGTGCTTCGGCATCAGGTCCAACACGGTATTGAAAACCCGCTGCCAGGTCGCGTTCTCGGATTCGGTGTAGATGATGCGTGGGATCGGGTCTCCGTACTTGTATCCAAATGCGATCTCGGCGATGGTCTTCCTGCGCGCACGGTACTCCTTGTCCGCGAAGCCCGGGTGGTTCATGTCGAGCTCGGGCTCATATTTGGTCATCAGATGATTGCAGTTGTCGAGATCGGACGCGTGGCGCGGGAACCACGGCGTCTTGGAGGAGATGTTGTTCTCAGAAAGCAGGTTCACGCCTACAAATGAGGTGGACTGCCTCAGAGATCTGATGAGTTGGAGCAAGTTGACGCGGGACATGCTGACTTTGATGAGCGCATCGAACTGGATGCCGGCGGCCTGCGAGGGGCGGGTCTCTAGGTGCTGGACACAGCCTTTGTAGTTGTCGATGGTCTTTAGCATGCGAGCGAGGGAGCCCATGCCATCACGCATGCGCACCAGGATGGCGGCTTGTTGGATTGCTTGCTCGGCTTCGGAGGACTCACTCGCAGCGTTCTGCAAGATCACCTCTTCCTCGGTCAATGTATAATCTGTAACAAAATGTTAAGGTCAATCGTGTGCGTTTTCAAACAATTCAAATAATGATGAGTGATTCATCCAGTAATCATGTAGTACACTGCGTGTTGCGTGCGTTCCAGTACTTACCCTCAGCCGCTGTTCCGCTCTCATCACCAACGTTTGCATCAGCTACAAAATAAAATAAAACGAAAAGGATAAACAAAAGAAATAAAACACAAATTAACTGAATATAAGCGAAATAAAACAATAGTTACCAAGTTGGCCATTCTTAATTTCATCGTGCTGAGTGCCTTCTTCGACGGTTGGTGAAGTTGCGCCGTTACCAATATGTACGTCATCTTGGATAACTTCGGAATCCAAGCCAGAGTCTACAGTAAAAATAAATAAAAAAAACTTAAAAAACCCAAAATGGACAAAACAGAGCAACGAAACAAAGAAAACATTGAAATAATTAAGTGAATGTTAAAAACAAGGAAATTATCAAGGTGTCTCTAGCCGTCTGACAACAAATACATGTTCCTGCTTCACAAAACTTAAGTCGATATTTTATTGGTATATTTTGTGCACTGGCAAATGATACCATTCAAAAGAAAATACTTTGTGTATTTTTTGATAATGGTGAAGCTCGGCACTCTTGTAATATAGAAGCTAGATAAAAAGGGTGCTTACCATTGGCACGGGCACGCGCCTCTTCGAGCACACTTTGTTTGGTCTGTTTGACAACCAGGGTCTCGAAACGAGCGTCGTCGACGAGAGAACGGCGTCTGGATGGATAGCCGTTCTGAAAAGAAGGATAACCAGTTTTAAAATTTACTATACTAAACTTAGTTATAAACACCTACTTCGTATCCTTGGTGTAAATGCAATATTTTACGACCAAGCTGCAATATATAATGCATATATATTTATGTTCCAATGCATAGTATAAATCTCAGGTGTTAGTTTGTTGATTGATTATGCATTTATGATATTTACAGCTCTGCACTTTGCAATTTATTTCAAGATCTAACCTTCGATAAAAAGAATGGAAAAGGCTGAATAAAGATCAGACAATAAATAATATCTACAATCCCAAAATCAGTGGTCTCACGTAAAGTAGATCAACATTCAGTGCGTCGAACAATAGATCGGGTCCCCGCTAAAAATAGCGTGATCTTCTAAATCCTTATAAATATAAAGCGGTCACATTGCATTATATTTCATGTGCGAGTAGGAATGGCTTTTACGAAGTTCCTAAGCTTATTTCCTGAGTGTGGCCGGGGGTAAAGTGCTGCCATTATGCTCTCCCCGCTCGGCGGAAACGCCATCTCGCGATAGAAATCTTTCAAAGGAACACGAGAAGTTTCTAGGCGAGTGCGTCCTGGGGCGGCCAATTACATGGAACCCCTAGTTCCGTTGCGAAGACTCGCCTCTCGCGATGTCGATGCCGCCGCGAGCATGACTCAACCCTTCCCAACTCAATTACCACATTCGTTGTCATTAAATATTTTACATCCCTTCGGCATCTCCACACAACTGAATGCATTACAGTTACGACGTTCAACAAAGCATGCCAATTTCCGACACGATCTCTATACAATTTTTTACGACAGTCTGTAAAAATGCGACTTTGTGGCCTTCTGTAGAGTCTCTACATGACTGAAAAGGTGGCATATTCCCTGTGCCAAATAAAGGGTTAAGCCGAGATGTTCAAGGTGCAGGTTGTTTGGAATGAGGCAAGTGCAGTAGCAGTGACACTTGAGTGGCGGCTGCGCGGGCGTCGTCGTTCCGAGACCGAGCATTTTCCACTAGAACGGCCGCGCAACGCTAACTGTGTCAAGGGTTGTGCTAATCATTCGCGATTGTTACTGGACCCTGAAAAGCAGTCATTTATGTACAAATAATTGTCTACATTAAAATCTTTTCGCATTTGTTCGGACAGAATGGAGATTCTTTTGTGATTAAGTTTGTTAATTTCCGACCGTCATATAAGCATAAGTAGGTGTCTATTTAGTCTCTATCGTTTTAGCATATTATCTACTCTTGTTCCGCAAATAACTACAGCGTTGTATTGTCTCGATCACGGAAATGCGAGTTGAACTGTGTCACTGTTAAGTTAAAGGTTCGCCTAACTGGATCAGGATTCGGAATCCGGTTGATAGCCTTGACGGAGTGGCCACTCGACCGCTCGAATCGGCGAGCAATTAGCCGGCGCACGAGGACGTCGGCAGCGGCGCACGGCGGTCCGGCGGCTGTACTGCACCCGCTCTGATTGATCGCTGATTTCGCCGCCCGCCCCGGCCTGCCGGGTGTAGCTACCAATTAATCCCACACAGGACCACGTACTCCCCGTCCTCTTCATAACACGCCCGCCACTTAACCTACTAACGCGAATACCGTGTCCGACTGTCAACTGAAAATACGAGCGCAAAGATGAACGTATTAATACAGCCCGTATAATTTTATGCGTTCTTACTGCGTAATAGAATATCTAGCAGCTCGCTGTATAACTTCTGTGTGGATTTAACGGGTCATAAAAAATTGTGGCACCGCACCGGACACTTTTTGTATAGCGTTGGTCACTTGACCGCGAAGAACTTCGCATGGTCAAGAGCGTTCCGCTCTGACCTCGGTGTGCTTGTAAACAGTGACTGCCAACGTTGCGTGAGGATACGTAATTAATTTGCGGCGATGGTTATTGGATTGAGGTCATCGTTACTTGTTCGAAACCTAAACTACCTATTTGAGATCTAGCAATATCTTAAGTTTGGGAAATGAACCGTCCAAGAACATTGTATTATTACAGTGACGTTTTGACCTTCGGTGGTTAAGGAAGTAGTTACAAATGTTCAGCCCACTATTACAACAGACATGCTAATTATAACATAATAACTACATCAACTTTGTTCTCGCACAGCATCAGAACACGCAAAGCGCATAAATCGCATCAATATTTCGCATAAAGGCTAATAAGTAATTTAATTAATTGGATGGATAATTCTATGGGATTTTCATTAATATTGTCTAACAGTGGCACTATTAGTTACGTTTTTCTAAGTTTGGTATGACAGACTGAATAGTAAGTAAAATAAATAGAATTCTTCGCAAGCATTTTCTATCACACAAAAGTTTAGAGATATCTTTGATAAGCCTAGACTACTAGAAAATATGTTTAGAACAAAAAAAAACCATAGTGGTTGCATACCAAGCAAGTAAATTTTGGACCCAAAAGCACGCTAGGCCGAAGTCCCACTGTGCTCTAGTTTCGGCGCCGCATTTCATCCGCATCGTTGTCAACAATGACATAATTCTTTCGGCGTAACCTTTGTTTTCTTCATGACCTGACGTAACATGTCACACGGACGGTTCGTTCGAGAAAGTAAAATTGTCTGATGCCGTTGTAATTGAGAGTTAATTGCGCCCGGGGATAATACAATAAACGGAGGCCGCTTCGAGGCCCATCAGTTAAATCATTTGCCTCAAATTACGAATAAGTAGGTATGTAGTGAAAATCCCAATTCACAGCTTGATAATGAGATTGTAAAATGTGCACTTATGAGCGCATGTGTAGCTTTCACACGATTTCACGTGTCTTAATCGGGCGCAGGTCGTAATGTAATCGAGTCTTTCGGCCGATTAATTGTTTTACATACGCCTGGTGTTTAAAACTTTTATAATCTACGTAGTTTTTGAGTGAAAAGACTCTTGCCAGCATTTATTTTCTAAGAACATTATGTGCGTAAGGTCTATCAAGTAAGTTTTGGGCCGTTATCACACCTGTAATGTTTTTGTTTTTTTTTGTTTAATGAATTTCAAAAGTGTCTGTTTTCTTTATATTGACATTGCGCTTATACACGGATGGCACTTTGCGACCGACAGTGCCCACTGCAGCCGTCGACAGGCCGACTAGCATATGCGACGCTGTCATGTCGGCGTCTGCCGTCGACGTGTGTCGACACTGTCGTTCCCAACGTCCCGCCCGTGTATAAGCACCCTAACTTAGTAGGTTGGAAAAATCGTTACAATACGGCGCCCTATCTATCCGATGTCTAGCATTCTTTTAATAAAGCTGTTGAGTGAGCATCTAGGACTGCGAATTTGTATTTAGAACTGATAAATAGCAACAACGCAGTAAGAGAAGAATCCGGGCCCTCATTATGAAAAATGCGACATTATCGGAAGTAGCGAGATGGTCGCAAATCCGTATCTCAAGATATGATATGACGTCATTGGGCTAACAAAGTGCCATGCATTTCTGGCGTTTATTACACAGCGGCAGGAAATTTCGAAACTATTCAAAAAAGAACCGTATAATTGTCGCTAGATTCGAGCGAATTGTCGGGCTCAAGCGCGACGTTGACGAACCTTCGGAACATATCGCTGCGTCATAATAAGGGCCTAGGGCAATTGCAAATCATTTGATTTGCAATCGCTCATTGCAAGCGTATCTGGTAATGAAAATGTATGATTTTTCCAAGATCCCTTCGAACTAATTGCAGGTACTGATGGCTGAGCCGCCGTCTATTGTTTACATAGTTGGACAAGGCCGATAGGTGATTGGAGAAACATCTAGGTGATGGTGATTAGCTTGGATGACGTGCATTAAACTCTACGAGAGGTCATCGGCAAGCATCACGATATTAGTGACCGACCATCGGAATAGACCCGCATGGGTAGTACGATGGCAAGTGTCACATGTTTGGTGGCGCTTAAATGTCAGAATTTGACAGTTAATTTCGCACCGACTACAAATTATACTTCTACAATGCCTACATGTATACATACTTTTAATTTAGAGGTATTCTTATAATTATTTCTAACTTTTTAGTGCTGTAGTGTTTGGAAGTCGGTTTTGATTTTGTATAATTGTTTTTTTATTTTTCAATTTTTAGTGGAGGAAACGTGGAACAATAAACAAGTCTCTTATAACCATAATTTACCCTACTTAATGGTCCGGTTTCTGAATTGAGAATGTTACTAAGCCAATACTTAAGTAACGTTCTGTCACGGTCTTTTCTAAGAAATTCGAAGAGACAGCACTACAGTTAACTAATTTACTTAGCGAAATTCTCAATTCGGAAACTGGCCCAGTAGTGGAAAATCGCGACTTTTGACATTTAAAAAGCGCGACTTTCCACAACATTAACTGTCAAATGCTGATATCGTCATCGTACGACCCAGGCTTGGGCCTGTTTCATAGAACTACAATTCACGCTTTACTACGACAATTCGGTGTACATTGCGAAGCCGATTAGCCCACAGATTAACATCGAATTGTCATAATAAATTATGAATTGCAGTTGATTGAAACGCGGCCCTAGCATAGAGTGTGTTTTCAAACTTTATTTCACGAGTATTTCGAACCTATTACTCAGCACCGAAAAGAAAGAAAAGCGGGATTTTACAAGACTGTGACAAGTTAATGTTGGTGTTAGTACTTATTACGTTTAACATTCAGTAGAAAAGGTTACCACAAGACTATTGTTACAAAAAATAAGTACCATGCAGTTTTTCGTTAGTGTGTCATTTTGATAATAATAATAATGAATGGAATTAGCCGTTGTAAAAGTGTCTAATTAGCGGTAGTATTACAACATCTTTGTTATTGTGTTGAGGTACTGGCGGCACGCAATGATGTGGACGAGATGAGACCAGTAACCGATGAGCCCAGGTGAAGAAGTTTAAATCCTTATAACTTTGTACATTTACGGTCTTATAAAGACACGATTACTTAGAACACTCCTCAGAGGCAATTGAAATAGTTTATGGTAAATGGAAAGACGTAACCACAGATTATTTAAAGTGTCTCCGAGCAGTGTTTTAGAGGAATCGTGTTTTAATAAATATGACCGTTAGATAGTTAACAGTTATATTAATTGATTTGTATTCAGCTCTAAGTACATCATGCAATTAGAAGTCAATAATATCACGCAGGATGTTATAGAAAGGTTCGACAGAATTTAAAGGTCTAATATTACTTATCTGATCTGATAAGTATACTTATTTGATATTTCTTTTGATATTTGCTGTAGTGAATATAAGAAACAGCTGAAATTCATTAACAATTTTACTGATGGTCCCATACAAAGTAAGAATTTATTGTTTTAATGAGTAGACTAATTCCCTTAAGTTCTACAGGACCCTGTCTGCACACCGCAATTGAAACAAATTTTGCTGAAAAATGCATTTTGTTTTCATTTAGAATAGAGTATTAGGATTCATTCGTTTAGTTCCCCGATAACTTGACAATTTTGCAGAATGAAAGTTCCCAATCGGTTTATAAATTGAAGTTTTTTTTTTATAACAGGTACGTAAATACACTACAATTGGGCAACAGTAGTAAATGTAAGAACTTTCAAAATGTGAAAACAACGGAAGCTTCACACAGCAGAAATTATTCGAGGTGTGTTACTGTTCTATGTACTAAGGGCAAAATAAGTTAAGAAGAAAATAACCGTTCCATGGCAAAAACCTCACTTGGAAGAAAGCTGCACGTATTTTTCAGCCTATGTTGTGTTCATTTATCTGTTGTAAGTAATCGAAGGTTTCTTTTTCACTTATTCTGGTAAAAATACAATCACTCTGTTCTTGTTCAATAAAAAGTTCAAAAAGTGTCACAATAAAAATTTCCCATGGAACGTTTACGGTATGTGTGATGCATGTGGTAGTTTGGGGCAATCAGGCCAGGGTGCCGGCTCCAGCGCCTGGCCTGCCGCCGGAGCACCTCCTCACCTCGATGCTGTAGGACTTCTTGATGGCGAACATCTCGCGATTCTTCTGGGCAGCAGCGACGGCCATTTTTCTCGTGACACTCACTGGTTTTTCAAAGATGCCTGAACGTGAAGTTCACTGCGCGTTTAGCTAGTTACGTCTGCGGGAGCTTTGGTCTCGACCACGGGCTTTGTGCCAGTCTGTCTACGATTTGAGCTGTCGTATTACGGTAGCTAACTAAACTTTGCGATTGCAAACAGACCAATGCATGATGACGATCCGTAAGAACAGTTTAAATAGTGTTAGGCGCGCCTCCCACCCCCGACGCCTTTCGTCGCGCGTGCGTCACGCGGGCTTTCCATCCTGCGTGATCCTGCCGCGAGACCCTGCACGGCCGTTACAGCAAAACCGCTCCAATTGCCAGTACGGCACCACGCAAAATTCAACATTCACATTTCTTTCGAATTTCCGCAAGATAAGAACTTACCTAGGTTACAAAATTAATTCATTGTTTGTTATTTTTCGTGAACTAACAAAGACGACAACGAACTTTCGGCTTGTAAAGAGGACTAATTACTTAAAAAAAAAATTCTCAATGGAAATTTTTAATTATTATTTGCTTCAAGTTATCGTATTTTATTTAGCGATTTGATCTTCAAATTATATAATACTAATTCTGGTTATTAACGAATTGGACTCGAATTTCTGACCTCATCTCATAGGATTTTTTATTATTAATGAATGCGCTTGGACTCGAATTTCTGATCTCATCTCATAGTATTTTTTACATTATAATAAATATTTAAAAAGGCGATATCTACGCGTTTGAAAAGAATTACTTCATTAATATTATACCTGTCTTCTTCCGGTGTCTCCTCAAAGGAAGTATGTATTTTCGCTTTTTTGCCCAAATAAATAAGTCCCTAGGTATACATAATGTTTTAAATTTATTTAAATAATATAATATGTATACTGCTCAAAACAATTAAGTCCCCTTAATTTCAAAATGAAATAAAAAGAGTTTTTTTTTATTATAACTGCTAAGCAAATATTAAAGCGAAATTGTTTATGAAAATATAAACAAAAGAACATCGTTTTTGTTAGCAGTTCTTAATATCCGGCCAAGAGTCTATGTACACCTAAAAACAAAGAGACATCATTTAATTTTTCTTAATTGTTAATTATATCCAGAAAAGTTCTTTCATTCTAGTGCCGTTTCAAGTCTACTGAGTGTAGTTATTGATTGAAGTGAGTGTTAATTTGGTTTAGAAGGTAATTATGCTAGATTTGACTGAAATCCAAGCGTCCCAACCTGTCATGCTGCTTCAAGAGGATTGAACTACGGTATAATATGAAGAAACTAGAGATGGGACTTCTACTCAGTACTTTTTGCCCTGAGAATAAATACTCAATCAATAACAAATCTTAGAAGACTTGAAAGGCCAAGTGAGTTTTCTGTAATTAAAAAGTTTTTTTTTTTTCGTTCTTTGTTTTTAATGCACAGGCCTTCTCTTGGCTACCATATTTAGAACTATACTAACAAAAACGCTGAATGTTCTTTTGTTTTCATAAAGGATGCCACTTTAATGCTTCTATAATTAATACTCGTACTTCCACTTTAAATAGTCGCCAGTAATTAAAAACTTTAGCAAAAAGTTTTACCCCACTTTGAAATCTCCTAATTGATTTGAGCAGTAATACATAAGCAGCCTATACATGTCCCACTGTAGGGCACAGGCCTTCTCTCAGGGAGAGAGTATGAGCTTAATTACCACGCGTGCCCACCGCGGATTGGCGATTTCAAGCGCTGAGTTGTGTGAATAGCTCAGACAGTCAGGTTTCCTCACGATATTTTCCTTCACCGTTAGGGAGTGTTATTGCTACTATAAGTTCACACATGTACTTAGAAAATAAAGTCATAGGTACACGCCCGCACTGGGAACCGAATCTGGGTCTCTCGCTTCCAAGTCCAATGTTCTACCCACTAGGCTACCACCGCTTATCAGTATAGCAGTATTTGAGCAGTATAATAATATTGAACTCTAGGCTCTTATTTTGATCTTTTGACCCTTTTGGTCTTCTAGCCTTTAGTCTAAGGAGGAAGTCAATATGCAGGTACCTATCTGATATGCTCGATATGCTCATGTCATTGTTTAATTGAACAAAATTTCGTTGACCGTTTTTTATTGGCTTCTTTCATTGAACGGAGGTTTAATCTTATCCAAGGACAAAGGCGTACAGCTGACTGCTGATCAACCTTAAAGTTGCTGCAGGATAGTCGCCTTTAACGCAACTACGGGGTGTTCGCAAGGAAAGGTCGTTGTCCTGCCGATTGTACCTTTACAGCAACAAATGGTTTTTTGTTTGTTATTTAGCCCAGTGAAGGTATGTAATAATTTATTAGCTTTAATACGTTTTTTGTACTCTGTAACTTATAGCACGAAAAAAATATGTCAACTTAATCATAAGTTTTAAAATAATATTAGACGTCAAGAATTATTTGACTGCCTCGTTGGTCTAGCGGTTAACATGCTTAACTACCAAAACAGAGGTTGTTTGATTTCGACCGAGGGCCGCCGTATTTGTACAAAAGTCCTCAGTCTGGGTGTATTTCCATGTCTGTGATGTCCTTGCTTGGTTACCAAAGCACAAGATATCCTAGTTTGGGACCGACCAAAACAAGTGATTGTGCTGTGTGTGTGGCTGTTATTATTATTAATATTTTGCTTATGATATATACGGTAAGTACTTATTAACACGTTTTAAGATCAATCTTGAGTGATTTTTTTTAAATTTTCGTACGTGTATTTATCTCTACATTTTTTTTATTAGAAAAATACGCCAAGGCTAAGTGCTAAGCACTACTAATAAAATGTTAATATTGAAATACTGATTCAATGAGCGAAGCGGTTATTAAGCTGACTGTACCGTTTTTACAAAAAACCAGAGTGTGCAGTTGGCGAAAACATAAAAATTATTTAATTTAAGTTTCACTATCTGGACACGCGTAAAAATCTTGGCGTGTCCAGATGACGACATAATAAATTATACTAATTTTGAGTTTCACACGTGTGTCTAGTCTTGTGTGTCGAGTTAGTGAAGAACCCGCCTAAAACGGGGTTCGGTATAGCTGAAGGGTTCTCGATGTAAATGATACGAAAATAAAATGTAGAACTTCACACACGTGTGTCCAGTCTCTTGTGTCGAGTTAGTGAATAACCCTTTTAGGCTTTAAGCCTGTTAAGCAGTTTACATTGTTAGGTAATCTCGTATTATTAAGATCGTTTACGGTACTAGAGACAGGAACCGTCAATATACTATCTGTAGATTTACGACTATATTTTACTACTTTTGGTTCCAATTTTTTTTTCTTCTGCGTCACCTAGACTCAACTCAAGTGTAGCAGTACCACAACTCCCTATACTAGCCAAGTAACTGTACAATGCTACTTTACGATATAGTTTATTTCATGCATTATACACACAACACAAGCAGCCTATATACGTCCCACTGTAGGACACAGGCCTTCTCTCAGGGAGAGAGTATGGGCTTAATCACCTCGCGTGCCCACCGCGGATTGGCGATTTCCGCGGACTCACGATGTTTTCCTTCACAGTTAGCGAGTGTTATTGCTACTATAACTTCACAAATGTACATAACTTAGAAACCAAAGTAATAGGTACATGTCCGCACTGGATACGAACCTGGGTCTCTCGCTTCAGAGTCCAATGTTGCTGGACCGAGTAGGCTACCACCGCTTGTGGCTTAGTGGGTAGAACATTGGACTTGCAATGCATTATAAATGAGGAGCAAGCATTCAAAAGTGGACTTGTCCACTTAGTAGTTTTTTACAGGAGAGGCGAAAAACTGATTAAAGGCGACTGAAACTAGCGAGAGCTCTAATTTTTGGTACGTGAAGGCTTTACAACAATAAAAACGTTTTGCCTGTCTTTTTTATGTCAAAATACTAGCCGGCTTTTTTTTATATATATTTTTTTTTTGGACATGTCCGGTTTTGTTTGAAAACAATGGACAACTCCGGTTATGATTGAAAAGCTAGTGGACAAGTCCGGTTTTGATTGCGAATGGCCTGGACAAGGCCCGGATATGATTGCTAATGGACTGGAAAAATCAGGTTTAAATAAAAAAAACATGTTTACATAATAAACTCTATTAAAAAAATAGGAATTACTTAGACAATTTCTCGAATATCAACCTCACAACAATCACATTCTTCATGTTCATCATCAACATTATCATCACTATTTACCCCTCTGTTAGCTGCTAATGAACTGAGTATCGTTTTGAACCACTCCAGCTCAACATTGTCTGACCGTGTGTCTCCAAACTGCTTTTGTAGAATTTGTTCTACATCTTTCTTTTTCTGCTGTTCGATATCATTCACAGTTGGAGCTCTCCGAGCATATAATTTTACGGGACAAGTCCGCTTTTGATCGAAATCGCTGTTTCTAGAGCTCATTTTCTATAGGATAGGACCGGATTTGAATGAAAATATTTCGATACATCATAGAACGAACCTCAAAAAATCCGAATCTGCAAAAAAAAAAAAAACGTTTTGCATGGACAAGTCCGCTTTTGAATGCTTGCTCCTCAAATGCACAGTAATGTGAAGGCGCAGTTGGTTTCCACATGTTACTATTTTATGTAGCAGATCACAAGTCTAAACTGGTCTTAATACATACGTATCTGTTGGTTACAGAATTACAAATTTAATGTGTTCAGGTTCACATATTTTTATCATTTAATTATGTACATACGTTGTTTAACCCAAACTAGATTTGAGAGTGTATGGTCTACCACGTGTTATAGTAATAAGGTGAAACCTGAAAACCGTACTTCCAGTAATAAATAATAATAATAATAATAGCTTCCACGCAACACAGTCAGTTGCCCTGGTCCCTAATTAGGATACCCTGTGGTTTGGTAATCAGGCAAGGACATCACAAACATGGAAATACACCCAGATTGAGACCGTTTACGGCGGCGGCCCCCCGCCCCAACTGGGAATCGAGTAGTGGGGATAGTACAGTTCTGGCGCACTGGAGGGGTGTACAAGCCGAACTTGGGGGAACGATTCCTAAAAATAGTGTCCATTTCCAGTAAATCGGGTGCGCTGAGTCGATTGCGCTCACTCCCATGGTGTAAAACTCAAAGGTTACGAAACCAGCAAAAACCTATTGCTGTGTCCTAGATGATCAAGTAATCGCCTAATGGTTTAATAAGACTAAATTTTAACGGATATTTACTCGTTTAGTTTTCCATTTTACAATTTTCCGACGTTTCGGTACTTTTGCAAGTGCCGTGATCTCGGTACACTGAGGTGACAGGCGTCTTTTTGAAAGCAGTAAATAAAAATATTTTGGCAAATTTTTAAATTGAAATTGACACTACAATAATTTTATATAAACTCAAAAATATTGATTATTAGTTATTGAAATTAAAGTTAAATCTACAGTCACACTTGTGGCAGAGGGCACTTAAGCACTGGTTCCCATGCTGTACCTATGTTCCAACCACGATCTCTATTGAAATTTGGATGCCGGCGGATCTCTATTGCCTCGCGCATCATTCATGGAAAGAAACGGTCCTCTCGGGTTAGAACTTGAACTTTATCAAAATGAATGAAGAAAAAAACGCAAAAAAAATACTACGCCTAATGGTTACCTCATTAGCAATTAACAGACTTCAACTTCGGAACGAGGTAGGTCGTTAATGGGTAGTTTAATCACCTCATGGAGAGATTACTAATAAGAATGTTTGTGCAGTAAGCTCTATATTTCATGTAAGATCACACAGTATTTGCCGCAAACTGAAGTAAAATCATTCTGGAGTTATACAATGTTTGTTCGCCATTTCTTTGTATTTCTCACTATAAACCCATGATAGAAGCCTCTCGGTCGACGACCATATAAATCAAAGTATTCTCCTGTTCGATCAATATCTATGTGAATAGCAACCCAGTGAGAACCGGGCTGTGTATCGGGGTCTACATTTCCTATTAGATACATAGGTGTCTTTACAAACAAAGGAATACGGTTGGCTGCATATACATTGTATGTTATCTGAGGATTAATTTTATGTAGACAATTTTGTATTTCTTTAGTATCCATAACAGTTACACGTAATGGACATAAATCCATATCCATTACGTGCATCTGAACCTGAGATCTATTGTACTATGTTGATAAAAACGTGGGTAACAATCTCTAAACTAAAAAAGTACTCGTACCTAATACATATTGCAATAAAGTGCATCACTATATCACATCTATAAAATATTTTTATAAAATTTAACATCAATGCCATTAGTTACATCAGATTCCAGCCATGGAATTTCTTGTTTTCATAAACTCCTTGAACGATTCCAATCGTCCAACTGTCAAAAAAGTATGCAATTTGACAGTTACACGATTATAATGGCTCCTTATTTGGTGCGCATAATAAACTTCTGAACTGTAATAAGTATTTAAAAAAGTAAGAAAATGTTCTTTCCTGTCAACGAATGATGACTGTACCTGACGTATGTAGTAATCAAATATCAAGAACGTCAAATGTGCCTGAAAATCTCAGTATCTCTTTACACTCTAAGATTAGATTAGATTAGAACACTTTATTAATACACACCAGAAAACAAAATACATTAAAAGGCTTTTACATGTCTAAGTTTTGCCATATAAAATTGGCGGTCTTATCGCTAAAAGCGATTTCTTCCAGACAACCTTAGGATGGACAGAACTGAAAGATGAAGAGAGCAGGTAGGTAGGTGTACGGGAAATATATGGGAAGATAATGTATATAAACTATAAACAAACAACAGACAAGACTTACTCGTACTATGGTTACTATATAGAGAATCGTAGCAACAGCATTACAGGTTTTCAGCGAGATAGTGAGACTTTACCAGTTCTTTGAAAATAGGAAGGGACTTTGCTTTCCGCACTTCCTCTGGCAGGGCTTCCATAGTCGAACGGATTGCACAGAAAAAGAAGAGTCGTAAAAGTTGGTACGGTGGGAAGGGATCTTAAGGAGTAGAGTTTGGGATGAGCGAAGAGATAGGCTGTGAGAGGAGTGGAGAAAATCAAAGAAAATCGTGGTCATATTTTTGTAAACCAAATATGAACCTTATACAGAAATTTTGAAGGCCCTCAAGTTTGTTTAATTGCTCCTCGGTGAGGTCAAGATAACAGGTATCAGCGTAGTCGAGAATTGGTAGCAGGAGTGATTGAGCTAACGCAACCTTAGTAGCAGTGGGAACGTATATCTTACTGAATTTAAACAAGAAAGGAAATCGAATTTTCACAAAACCTCACGTAATTTATGGAAGTCCCCTAACGACTCATCGCTTACTCGCTACCTTCAGACATTGACATCGAAAACATACATTACACAGCATGATACTGCCCAATAATATTACGAGCCGTCTCTTTGGCGTGCGTGACGCGTCGCGCCGCTGACGTCACATTCACGATTCGCGCCCGGTGTGACATCAAGTCACGTGACCGGCAAACTGTATGGGTCAAAACAAAATACACCCATCGCTGCAGGCACATGGACCTAAACAATTTTTCCTGTCTCTCAAGTTAGTTTAAGCGGTCCACGAAGTACTAACCTATCTGTATCGAGGCTTAATGAACAGTTCGGAGAAACCAGTACCGCCTTTTAGGGGAAAAACCATGTAGAGTAACGGATTTTGCGGAATCTTCCTGATGTTGCGTACATTCTCGCGATGAATATTTTGCGTTTACTGGGCCAATCAACTTTATTGACGAACGGCCGCAAGTTTTGGTCGCTCTTGTAAATGTGATGTCAACTGGTTGAGATTGAAATAATAGATCAACCGTTCCATTCAATATAATTCTATTTCATGCAAAATATCAATGACATCGTGAGAAACCTGCAGCTAAAATTCATCGATATGGTATCTTTAAAATATCGCCGCCTTACTCGCGACCTTACTTTCCTCCACAAAATCATCAACAGTAACATCAGCTGTAGCGATACTGTAGAGCGTGTGTACATCTATTGCGGTCCTCCGTAGTACCCCCAGAAAACCCACCAGCAAAATAATACGCAGACCTCAGGCACAGTATAAACTGTGAGCTCAGGCTAGAACAAATATAGGCTCGCATCTCTCAGATGTAACTCTGGTGTAACTGTGGTGTATTAAGGGGGTCCAGGGAGCAACACTAGCGCCACCGAGGAAAAAAAATCATTAACCGACTTCAAAAAAGGAGGAGGTTATCAATTCGACGCGTATATATATATATATATATATATATATATATATATTGATTAGTTATATATTATATGTTTTTATTTTAATGTGATGAGACGCTATAGTATGGAATAAATTGTGGCTAAAGTATGGTACTTTGTTAGTTAACGTCGTCCAAAGAAATTCCTGCAGTTTTTGGAATAATTCATATTAATTAGGGTCTAGTGAAATATGAGAAGCATAAATATTGTAAATATAAATTTGATATATTTTAGTTGTAGATACTTTTACTTTCTGTAACTAGAGATGTTTTGTGGAATTAAGTTAAGATAGCTTGCACAATTCCTTGATTAATTTGAGCATACCGAACATTTTTATAAAAATGGTCGATTTTTTTAAAGTTAAATTTATAAAAAAATGTAACGAGACAGATAGGTAATTCCGAAACAGGCAGATAGTGCAATAAATTTTTCTTAGCCCTTTCACCTGTGTAAACGGTTTTCGGCACTAATAAATATTCATTGAACGCCGTTTATTGGTTATAAACAAATATAGGGCCAGTTTCTGAATTGAGAATTTCGCTAAGTAAATAGTTAACTGTAGTGCTGCCTCTTCGAATTACTCAGAAAAGAGCGTGACAGAACGTTACCTAAGTATTTGCTTAGTTAAATTCTCAGATCAGAAACCGGTCCATAGTGTCAGATTACATAAGACAGGAAGGAAAAATGTAATGTGACTTACATAACAAATGTATTTTGAGTGTTAAAATATAAGAGGTCGTAGCCTTAACAACGGTGACAATTATACAGGTTTTTGACCATTTCCATTCGGTGTTACCAATTCTGAAATTGATCGTCGGTTGTAAACGAAGTGCAATCGTTTTAATTTTTTTATGTATACGTCCCACTGCAGGGCACATGCCTTCTCTTAGAGAGAGAGAGAGAGAGAGAGAGAGTATGCAAGCGCATACTATAATTACCACGCGTGCCCACCGCGGATTGGCAATTTCAAGTGCAGTCTTATGTGAACACCACAGACACTCAGGTTTTCTCACGATGTTTTCCTTCGCGTTAGCGAGTGGTATTGCTACTACAACTTCACAAATCGTTTTAATATAGGGTACTAAAATGAAAGTTCACCAAGAAGCTCAGCTGCTACGCAGTTTGGTGATTAAATATACACATTTAAAACTCAGTGAAACGTAAATAAAGGAAAAGAAGATCGGGCTCTGTCGAACCTTTATTCTTAGTAGTTCGACTGAATGGTTCCACCAACGTACTAGTAATAATTTTTAATCTCAATCATCATCATCATCATCATTCAGCCACAAGAGGTCCACTGCTGGACATAGGCCTCCTCCATGGATTTCCAAAAAGACCGGTTGGAAGCGGCCTGCATCCAGCGCCTTCCTGCCATTTGGATGAGGTCATCTGTCCATCTTGTGGCTGGTCTTCCTACGCTGCGCTTGCCGATATGTTCTCCATTCGAGAACTTTTCGGCCCCATCGGCCATCAGTTCTGCGTGCTATGTGCCCCGCCCACTGCCACTTCAACTTACTAATCCGCTGGGCTATGTCGACGACTTTCGTTCGTCTACGGATCTCATCATTTCTGATTTGATTTCGTAGAGAAATTCCGAGCATAGCCCTTTCCATAGCTCGTTGCGTGACCTTGATATTTCTACTCTACTCTCTACTACAATGTTTATTTGTAGCTATGTGATTGGCCTCGTCGACAGTCTTAAGAATATTGCGTTTCAATTGAATTGAATCATACTGAAAAGCAGAATCAGCATCCACGTTATATAACAATAACCACTTGTCAACCTTACACCAGTTAGGTTCTCGTCACGGTCAAGTTTGCAATGTGCTTACATATTTGTTCACAACCGGTCCACACTGCTTCTGACTAGTTTTGGACAAAAATGCACTTTGAGTTCATTCATTCATACTTAGGATAATATGCTTTAGGTAGTCTTTGAAACTGATGCGTTTCAGAGCTGAAAATGACTCTGTTCAAGATTAAGTGCATCTTTGCAACAATATCATCCACGGAAAATGGGTAAATGGAACATGTCAACTTTGTAACTAATGAATATCCGTGTGGTGCCGGATTAAGAAAAGCGTCACTCCATTTCATACCGTGGATGTCATAGGAGGAGACTAAAGAAATACATTACCAGGAGACGGGCAGCAGCGTCTTCCTTAGATGCCAACCGCGTACTGCGATCGCAAACCCGCCTGCCAAGCGTGACGATTATGGCAAGACCCTTCATGGTTAGGGAAAACCATGAGGGAGGCCTATGTCCTGCAGTGGATGTGTAGAATGGCTGATGATAACGATGATGATGATAATGAATAATGAATGCAATGCTGTCCAAGCTCACAAAAAACTGCTCTTTAGTAAAAGCGTCTCTGACTAGATCCTGTTGAATTGTCACCATGATAAAGAGATTTTAGGTACCGTACGAGAGATTAGATGGTCAAACAATTATGACGTAAGTTATATCGGTTTAAAAGATATATCCAGCATATTATTTTATCCGTAACTTCATACGGTTAATAAGATTCGGACCGAAAAGATTTTATTCGACTTGTTATTCGTGAATCATTATCACCATCATCCATTTGACGCCCACTGCAGGACATGGCCTCCTTCGTGGTTTTCATAACCATGAGGGGTTTTGCCATAATCGCCACGTTTGGCGATCGCAGTATGCTGTTGGAATCTCAGGAAGACTCTGCTGCCCGTCTCCTGGTAATTGATTTCCTCAGTCGCCTTCTACGACATCCATGGAAGGAAATTCCGGCTTAATCCGGCGCCACACGGAACGCCATTCGTGAATAATGATGAAAATTCATTATGACAAATTTTTTGCACCATTTTGACAACCGATGTCACAGCCTCGGTGTCACGTATGCGTTTTTGTTTTGTTTAATAAAAAGCAATTACCTAAGTACTTACTTTTTATGGAAGATAATCCTTTGGTCAGATCCATTTTGTGGATTTCGCAAAGCCCTAGAAAAGTAGAGTCAGGCTGACAACGAAATTAGACATTACGTTTATGCTGTGTTTAAGCTGTGTTAGAGAAACTTGTAACTAAAGTATTTTACCCAAATTCTTTTCTTTCTAAACCTACATGACGAGGATAGAATTTCGATGCTGCACGCTCTCAAAATTATTTCATCACAGGCCTAATTATGCGCATTAAATCCTGTCGGAATCCTGACGTTTGCGATGACATTAGGTAATAGTACATATAAAATTTGACAGTTTGGGACATCATAATATTCTCTCTTAATTCACACCCAGTGAAATGTAACTAGGAGATCGGGGGAAACTTACTTTTCTGGGTCTAATATTTTTTTTGTCATTTTTTGGACAATTTTTTTTACAAATTCTCCACCTCCAGTGGTTAGGAGGTTAGACGATTGGATTTGGTGCGCGGTGCGTGTCATTCAGGAGCAGGTGTCAGGCTTGCATAACGTTCTATGCCATTGGCTGCGCTGCGCGTGGTCGTACGAACCTTAACCCCATCTAGTTTAACATTGACTAACACTGATACACGCTGACGTAGTGTCACTGCCCATTGGTCTGTCACATTGCACTGTAGCACACATTACTCATGTCAAAGTAACTCGATAGCCCCTTTTTTACGGGCTTATTGTAGGCCTAGCAAATCACTGTACTACTTCTATAAATTGGTCTTTCACAGTAAAGAAACCTACGGCTTAGTCTTTTTCTTTTTTTATTTTGATTAGATGAAGTTAACTGATAATCCTACCTTCATACGTTCACTTCATCTAATCAATCTATCCAAATAGAACTAATTTTTGGAAGGAGTACATATGTGAGTCCAATAAATCCACTCTTTCTAATACTATGTCTTACGCTCTACTATGAAGTAATGCTTCACCTAGGTATCTAGTGTAGGTATACGATGTCTCTAGACTGTATGAATAATTAATCATTAATGAAACCTAAGTTTAGATTCACTGTGTGGTTCCTTGGCACATGAAACGTTATTCATGAACTTACCACCATGAACACAAATAATGTTCGAGTAACATTAATTTTTGTTTTATAACAATGAAGGATAAAACTTGAATTAAGAACCTGTATTCGGGAATAACCAGACGTGACGGTAATGAAGATCAACATATCCATAGCAACTTACCTGTTAGGATTCCCGATTTTTGTTTATGTGATTATATTGCAATATGCCGTTACTCTTCCGTTTTCATTATACCTCTTGTCTGTTTATTTTATTGGAAATTTCATACCACCTCAGAATCAATAAATGTTGTGTAAAGTTATGAAATAATTTTCTTAATTAATGTTTTTCGTGAATTTTCCCATGTTTTAATAGTTATTCTTCTATTCGAGGCGGCGAAAAATCCAACGAAACAAATTTATGAAAATCGGTCCACTCTTCAGACCTTGAGTTATTAATGGAGCAACTAACCAGTTTTTGTCTTATAATAACACCTACTATATTTTAGGACCTAGGTTAATAAGAAGAATAACTTTTACACAATACAATCACCTGTTCTTGTCCCTAACTAGGATACCCTGTCCTCTAGTAACCAGACACGCACATCACAACCACGGAAGTACACCCAGATTGAGACCATATGTATAAATGTATGGCGGCACCCAATGAGAATCAAAACCACGAATTAGCATAATGCCTGGTATTACTCAACTCAAGTTGTGGGTATCCACTTCATAGAGATAAGCAGTTAAATTGTTCTGTAGTTTCATTAAGAAGCTGTGCCCCACGGGGCTGGCAACCGTATTTTAGTTTCACTGAACGGTATCAGTGATTAATGCGAGGACAAACGCACAGCTGGTCGCCGTAAACGGATCTCGGAAATGTGCAACTTGTGACGATAGCCGGTTCACTTCACTGCAATTAAGCTCAACTTACTGGCAGGAACTTATGCACTACGTCTAATTTTACTGCTGTCATAAATGCGAAAGTTTGTTCCCCAATCGCGGCAGAACGGTTGAACGGATCTGGATGAAGCTTGGTACAGAGAAAAGAGCCCGGGTTAGCTGCACTTAGGCGACATTTCATCCCGGAAAAATACAGTGTATTGAAATTTACACACGAGCGAAGTCGCGGGAAACACCTAGTAGCTTATAATAAACAAAAAAAAATCTTCTTTTGATTTTTATCGTCCATTTGAACTATCGCCCATTTGTCGTAAAGGTTGGCAGGGAATTACGCGCTTCATCATCATCAACCCATTATGTCCCCACCGAGGGGCACGTTCGGGGCGGTTCGACTCTCAGGAAGACGCTGCAGCACGTCTCCTGATAATTTATTTCCTGCGCGCTTATGCGCTTGCGGATAGCGTTTTATTGCAGTCGATGTCGATATCTGCCTGAAACAGATTTGATGCAGACAACTTTTCTGTAAGATCAAGAGTTAAGACAGCTTTGGCAGCGCAGGTGTAAAGCAGATGGCTAGTAGCCATCTGATACCGAATAAATCTTATTTAATAAGTGCTTATTATTCAAATGAGTATTTTGGTGCTAGCCAATATTTAATAGCCAAGATTTGGTGCGCATAATTATGCGCCTGTCAAGACTGTCAGAACCGCATAGGCTAATGGTTTATGTGGCGCAAGTGCGTGAGTAACTAGCGGGGAATAACGCTTTTCCGCCATGTGGGGCGGCGCGTGCCGGGAAACCCAGGCGTGCGTCGGCGCGGCGCGAGCGCAGGAGGAAAACAATTGGGATAACTCCCATGCGACTTCTTGACCACCGACACTCCTATTCAAATTGCTATTCAATTACGAGCATGTATGACGTCGGAATTCCCTCGCTCGCACATTCTGTAACTTTGAATTATTGTGAAATAATGAGTTACGGCAAAAGTTAAGAATGATGTATTACGCTATTTACAAACGCCCCCTTAGTATTTAATACCGGCAATGGACAGTTTCTCATTGGGCAGTAAAGGTAACGGCGTGACCAATTTATTTCATAGAATGTCCAGCCAAAACCAAAACCGTGGTAAATGTATGAAAATAAGTGTCGTGTTGTATAATTGACCTTAAGAATATCTTACGAAAATGGAGAAGGCATGAAAGGAAGATGCACCGAACGAAATGGATGAAAATTATTGAAGAGGCCGTGACGCCATATGTAGCGCCAAAGGAAGTAATGTGAGTCGTGTAACTATCACAGGTGACTCTACAAATAACTGACTCATTGCTGCGCTGACCCTGGCGCGTCAATACAAATAGTATAATGCGTACGCACGGGTCAAATCAAATGCAATGTGATGTGAATCCATCATGTGACCCTTACATTACATAGCGGAAATTACTAAGAGCTTCGAGGAGGCATAGTACCTTGCTTGCGTGACGTAAGGTCATGGATTCATAATTTGATGCATAATTAAGTTCATCATCATCATCATCACCATCATTCAGCCACAAGAAGTCCACTGCTGGACATTAAGTTACGGACATTTTAAATATATTTTTGTTTTCCTATTCATAGTTTTCAATAAAGAAAAGTTGTTTCCAAAATTATTAATTTTGGAATCGAATTTTCTCAATCAAAAACTCAGTACAGGATGAGGTAAATGTGCCATGAATATCCGCAATTTATTTATCCATCAAACCCTCAGACCGCATTCGTCAAAAGTTTACTCATTTTATTGCAGTCACTAGAAATGTTAAATTGTGCGACCGAGACAGCATGCTTCACGTAAGAACAGTCTTAATGTAAACGTAACTAACTAACTATGTTAACTTGCAACACAGGCTTGACCCTAGCGTGGAGACCATAGTAAACTATTTCTGCTTCTAACCATTATTACTAATAAAAATCTTTTCACTTACTTTTTAGGGCATGAATCTTCAAAAACTCTAATAAAGCTGACTAAGTGTATAACAGAAACAAAATAAACACCTATTTCTACATTTTTAACTTCAAAAACGACTACTTCCATATAAACTTCGTCCCTTGTTAATTAATAGTAGATTGTTTACCGAGGGAGTAAAATACTATTTTTCCTTTCGGGACATGGCCGCCCACATGACAGAATGTCCAAATTGTTCGATTACCTATGTGTTAAATAATGCAAGAGTCAAAATGCACAACAGACATATAATACGATTGTTTGAAAGAACGATTGTTATATGCATTACTAGTCATATAGATAATTTGTCAAAACGACCTATTATCAAAATGAATTAATTGTTACAAAGTGAAAGTGTTAAAACGATCGAGTGTCAGAATGTTTATACATGTTAAAAAATGTAAAATGTAAAATGTTAACGACGTGAATGAATGAGTGTCAAAATTTCCAATTCGTAACAATGTCATAATGACTAATACTTACAATGTATTGTTTGTGTCGAGTTGGTGAATAACCCGTTTGTTATCATGGAGTTAGTTATCCATAAAAACCACCTATATCATTCCTTAAAATTAAATTAAAAAATTTTGCTATTTATTTATTTCTTAACTCGCTTCTGCCTGCGACTTCGTGTGCATAGAATTAGTACTTTGGGGCAGTCAATTACTCTCGGCCAAAAGGTTTCGTTCGGATCTACACATTAGACCCCTAGCTACCCATTCACGACTGCCACATATGTGCAATTGTACACTCGGTTTAGGTCTTACCGTCAAATGTAATTGTGTCTCGACGTGTATACAAGGGACGCAACGTACTCTCCACTACCACCGTGGCACGAGCCAATCTTTCATTGCACCTCACCTCATCCTCCGCTTATCGACGATCACCAGTCCTCGGTAAATAGGTATAAGATTTTTGTCACTAAAATATTGTAACATTTATATATTTTATCTCTGACATAACTTGACATAAACACATTGTTAGATGTTCACATTCTGACATAAGCATGATGTAACATAAATACAATGTGAACTTTTGTCATTTTGTCACCGCACCATTTTAACCATTAAACTTTAGACATTTTGACACATACACATTCGCACCCTTTGGACATTCCATCACGTGAACAGCCATGACCCGGAAGGCTATTTTTAAGGCGAGAGTGTTTCTTTGTTATCCCGAGTGCACGAAGGATTATAGAGTATAATATTATATAGTAGAATCCTGAATGCACGAGGGATGAAAAGTACACCACTCGAGCTTAAAAATAGTTTTACTCCAGAGGTGGACACTCTACTTTTTATCACCATCTATGAGAAAATAAGTGAACGCAACCATATTATGAATAGTGTTATTTATTTTGTATCACATTGTTAGCGTCAGATACGATACACTCCGGAGTTAATATTTCGTTATCACTGCTTGAAGACGCACTCATTTTTACTCTAGTAAAAATAACAATGACAATTAGAGAAACGAAAAGACGGAATGCATTAGGCGCCTTTTTTCAGTTTTTTTCGCTCGCGCGCGGTTTTCTTTAAAGAGCCAGCAATTTGTGCAACATTTTTCGTGTTCGTGAACAATGTTGCGCTGTGAACTTAGCAACAATAGCAACATGCGCGTTCCAAATTCAAATCACTTTTATTCCAATAAAACGCGTTTTAGTCCCTGTGCCCGGGGAACGAACTAGGTCTTTTCGAATAGATGTGATGAAAAAAACCCATTTTAAGGACCAATACAAAAAATCTTCCTTGGTGAAACAAAATCCCCACTATTTGAAGGCTCTTAAAAGTAATTGACATCACTTTAAAATAATGGCTCTCACATAAATGTTCTACCTCCCAATCTGGAAAAAATGTTAAATAGCGATTAAATAAGCCCCTGTAATAAAAAAAATCTTTTTTGAAGTCGGTTAAAAATATAAAAGTGGGGTGGTAGCCTAGTGGGTACAGCATTGGACTCGGAAGCGGGAGACCCAGGTTTGATTCCCAGTACGGGCATGTTGTACCTACGACTCAGGAAAAAAACATCGTGAGAAAACCTGAGTATCTGATCTGTTCACGAATCGCCAACCCGCGGTGGGCATGCGTGGTGATTACACTCCTGAAACAAAATATTCGTAAAAGTGTGAATAGCAGTGTAATTATACACTCCTAAATGAATGTAAAATCTGATCTATAAATGCTTTGTTTATCATATAAGCGACTCATCTGATATGACCTAAATGAATAAATGTAGGATCAAACTAAAATTACTGCTATCTTTGCAGGTATAATCTATGAAGACGTAGAGTAAACAGTCTTATTTATAAAAAAAAAGTTGATCCCACTAAAATTCTCTTGAGACAAAAAAAGACGAAGTGTTATAATGTGTCCCACCGCAGTGCACAGAAAACCTGTGCACTGCAGTGCAAGAGAGAGAGAGAGAGAGACAGATACAGAGACTACGTGTGCCCACCGCGGATTGTCGATTTCAAGCGCTGATGTATGTGAACACCTCAGACTCACAGGTTTGCTCACAATATTTTACCTCAGCGGGTACCTAGGTATTGCTACTACGAGTTCCCAAATATGACCAAGTTTTACTTAGAACACAAATTCACTGCAAGAATTGAATTCAAGACCTTCCGAATGTGAGACAAGCGTTCAAACGATGCGCTTCTGCTTCAGCCATTACTGCATGTCTGGCTGTCTGCGTCAATGGAAAGATGCCGAAGGAAAAGTACACCAAAGTGTCACCCTTCAATACCGAGAAATGTGTCGGGAAAAAAACTGACCACAGAGCTATTTTGCCAGTGAATCAGCTAGCTGTGCATGCTTAGATTATGTTACTTAGAACTGCTACTGAAACGACCAAGAAGTGTAAAGAGTGCCTAGAGTACGGACAGGGTTATTCCTAAAATGATAGGTGGGCAAGATGACCTTTCAATCGGATTGGCAGGAGGTGGCCACGGACACGGAGGTTGAAGAGCGAAATAGGAGGCCTTTACCCCGCAGTGAGATACAGTCGATGATACTTGAAAAAAAAACCGGCCAAGTGCGAGTCGGACTCGCGCACTAAGGTTTCCGTACCTTCATCTGTACAACAACGAGAAAAAACCGCAAAAGTCACGTTTTTTGTGTGTGAGCAACCCCTTAAATATTTATTTTATTTTAATTCAATAATTTATTTTTGAATCGAATATAGAAGTAAATATTCTGTAAATATTCCAAGCGTCTACCTGTTACCGTAAGTAATATCGAGTAAAAAACGGCAAAAATTTACGTTTGTTGTATGTTGTACTTATATTAATATTATTTAATGGGGCTTCAAATATTTATTTTAATCTGTTTTTAGTATTTAATGTTATAGCGGCAACAGAGATACATCATCTGTGAAATTTTCAACTGCCTAGCTATCACGGTTCATGAGATACAGCCTGGTGAGACAGACGGACAGACAGACAATCAGACAGTCGGACAGACGGACAGTGAAGACTTAGTAATAGGGTCCCGTTTGGCACCCTTCGGGTACAGAACCCTAAAAATCTTCGTGCGCAGTACCTGAAAGACGTGGGTTATATATAGTTTGTCATTTATAACAACAGTACGGGGATGTCCGAGCTTTGCTCGGTATTTTTTTTGGTTAATCATGTTTTTTTGGGAATTATATTTAGACACGTTAAAAAGAGGTAATAAAAAGGAAAAGAAATAATCGGACTGGAGACAGGCTCGATCCGGCGCGGTGTCTTTTGCTTTCGGTACCGCCCGATTTCCCAGCTGAGCTATTACAACTTTGCAGATGCTGGCGAAATTTATCTTCGTATTGTAATGATATTTTAATGACGATTTTCATTGGCTAAAAATACGAAAAAAATGACTTTTTCTAAAAATTAAGCCTCGATTTAGATTAGAAGCTTTACCGCCACCGAAACACCTACTAACCACCTACTTTACCTTATCATCAACGTGCAAAGCATGAAATACTTCAGTGAAGTAGATGACAAACGCATTGGTTATTCGAGACAGACCAACAACTTCCCCGTTATGTCAACGAATGGCCGTGTGGCAGGTGTTTTATTACAGAGCTCTCTTTCAGTGCTCTCTGCTGATCTGTTACCAGCTCTTACTGCGGTTATGGCTCTTTCGACTATGCAAACTTACAAAAGGCAGTCTTTTCAGTGAAGACCTATGATTAAGTCTCAGGAACAGGAAGTATATTATGCGTTGTCCTAATCTCATTTGCTTCTTCTGAGATCCGAATGGGTTAATCTGTAATTTATGATTGCGGAAAATATTTCTTATATAAAAACGGTAAGTTGTATTCTCTTTAACTAGGCATTTAAAATATTTAGGTCCATGAATGTTATTGATCTAGACTGAATAGTAAAGGAACAGTACAATGACAACCACGTAGACAATGAGATAAAGAAACTGATTAAAATTGGTAATGTTCAGATTGTCACTCGGCAACCTTCAGAACGCGACAGTTCTTCGTTCCGATCACGCCATTTCCATTCATAATTGTGGAAAATTGTAACAAAATGCAATTCCAGGAAAAAATACTTCTAATTGGTATGCACTAAGTATGCAGCTACAGTAAAGATCAATAAAATAAATGACAATAAAACAATTAATCGGCAATCTTCAGGGGGATATTGGGGGGGGCACTAGTCTACGATTTTCCGAGGCCGGGAAAATATATTACTTTTGAGTGCACCGGTTTGTATCATAAGATCTGGGATTGAATATCAGTAATCTTAGCCCCATATTTAGAGTTCAGTACACTTCGAGGTCATGAAGGTCTCCTTGTGTGCGACCATCAGTGATCAGAGTAGGTATATTGATTTTTCATACTTGCATCATGATATCATAACATGGACATGCTATTTTTCTTAAAGTCTTAAACGACATCGCCATTGTCATTATTACCATTTGTTTTTTGTAAATGGTAATGATGAAATGCTAACATTAATGATGTAATGTGTGTTCTATGAGCAATAAGTGTATGTCATAAATTATGACATACACTTATTGCTAATTTTTCATTATATTATTATCGTTGTCTAATACTTATAACTTATAATGTGTTAAACTATATTTTACTAAATGAAAATATCAGATTTAGACAGAATTTACAAAAGGAAAACACACATTACATCATTACCGTTTAAATTTTATCATTACAATTTACAAAAAACAAATGGTAATGATATACTAAGAAAATCGCATGTCCATTTTATGACATCATGATGCAAGTACGAAAGATCAATATACCTACTCCGATCACTGGTGATCATTATCTGAATCTCAGTCTTAATTTAGTGTAAGTAGTATTCATAAGTGGTCATCACCATATCATTGTTAAGTTTGTGGGTAGTTTGTAGTAATATCACTACATTAAATTTTATATTTATATCAGTAAAATTTGTTACTTTTTAACTCAATGATAAAATACGTATAATAATTGCATGAATGTACCTAACTTAATAAGATCAATATAGTAAAGGAAGAGCGGGGCTTCCTGGCACAGGTGTCCATACACTTAATAGGAACTCCCCACAACAGTGTAAAATTAGTTGATAAGTTGGTAACGAAATAAAACAGTTTTGATTTGATTTTGATTTTTGAGTATGTGTCTAGGTTTAAATAAGTAGTTATTATATGCATGTAAGTAGCTCTACCTGCTAATGATGTCTCCGAAACTTAAGTACCTAAGCTCTAATCTTTTAGCTTAGTTTTGGTATTGAACTCGCCTATGTTTAAAACTCTGTTCTAATGCAATGAATATGAAAAAATTTTAATGTATATAGTTGGCAGCAATCCAACCTTGCACGTACACCTACTCAAATTAGGTACGTTAATATTAGGTTCACCTGTGTCAAGTACAACTGAAAATATAAACGGCCTTATTTATAAAAACATCGTGAGGAAACCTAAGTGTCTGAGGTGTTATTATTATTATTAAATCCTTTATTGCATTTAAAACGGGCAGTTTTTCACATAGGCGAGCTTAATGCTACTTAGCATTATCTACCAGCTAACCTAAGTTTTGAAGAGAACATTATCAGGTATTGCAACTTACTTAATATTAAATATACTTACTAATTACTTATTCAGACCTAGATATGTAAAATATAATAGGGGGGAAATATTACACAAATACAACATAATAATAAATAAATACTTGATACAATAAATAAATACATAAACCTACAGATTTAGGAAAGATATTGTTGGTGTTCACTTATATTGGTGTTCACACACCGCAGCGCTTGAAATTGCCAATCTGCGGTGGGCACGCGTGGTAATAAACCCATTCTCTCTTTCTGAGAGAAGGCCTGTGTCCTGCAGTGGGACGTATATAGGCTACATAACAAAAAAAACCGGACAAGTGCGAGTCGGACTCGCCCACGGGTTCTGTACAAATTTGTAGTCTTGCAGCTTTTCCGAGCTTTCCCGAACTTTAAATACTTAATTATGACTTAATTACAAATGCATTTGTAGTACGATAATACGACGATATTACTTACCAAACATAGTTCTAGGTCAACAAAAGTACCCTATAAAGATTCCCTTGAGAGTCGAAATATACGTTTTTTGCAGCGTAAACGGCCGTAACTTTGGTTTACCTACGATAGTTTAGAAATTTTATTTATTCACAGCTTCAAGGGACTGTAGACCTGAATATTATTATGGTTTTCATTTTAACTCATCTTGGCAGACAGATGGACGGACGGACGGATGGACGGACAACAAAGTAATCTTATAAGGGTTCCGTTTTTTTCTTTTGAGGAACGGAACCCTAAAAACGTATTGTCCAAATATTGTAAAGTGGTCCTAAATATTATGTAGCTAGGTATACAAACTTCTATTATTGCATGAGTTGTTAGTAAGATAAAATCTAACAATGTACTAACATAGTATAATTAAATCACAGAAGCATGGCAACAGTAAACACGTGACCAATTTTGCATAACGTGCCGACATAATTGGTCTATGCGATGAATTATTGAATAACTGTTAAGTAATACATGATAGATCGTACAGGTATGGGTACTGTGGTATATTTTCAAGTTCGTGGCTATGCAAATTCGCGTCGGTACAGATCCGTAATAATTAATTTGCTAATTTGTCGTTGCGCAATAGGACAATCTCGTTGACAAAAAAGGACTTCCGTATAAACCCGGATTAGGAAAAAAGGGTCCAGGAAAACGGATCTGTCGTTCAATCTTTGAGACATCAGGAACTAGAGATTAGAGTTAGATGGAAGGATATTTATGTAACATATCTGTTAGATAGGTACGTCAGTGCTGCAGCTTATCAGGAAAACCTATAAAGTATGTGTTGTGAAAAGTACTGATTGCAAGCAGTTCACTTTTAAAAAAGTCCAATTTATAAGATATGATGATCGAGTAACAAATTGTGCAAACATTTGGGAATCTTCTCATATTCATACATGGGTTAAAAGTATGTCGTTATTGTGCGATTGCAATGCTTGGGTTGGACGGTCTGCTTCTCATGGATAAAACTAACTATTGTCTACCTGTACTACAGTACTATTAATAAAGCATCGTGAATGCTGTGTACGTGACTCACAACAGGTTCAATTCACGGAAATCCTACAACTTCCTGTGATATAACACACTAATAGAGGTACTACTACTACGCTGCTGGTTCGCTTACAGCCAATAGGTTTATTTTTTTGTTAAAACACAACTTACCCAATGTGGTCCAATGTTGAAGGGATTATTTAAAGTTGAACTACATTGAGCCACTCCTCGCATTTCGTTACAGTCGGGGCTGCGTTACGACTCAATTACCACAATATATTATGATGCATGCATGGCGCTTATTTACGTACCGTACATAAGCGCCATGCAGCGTGACAACGATGCAAGTGCGCTAACGCTATTTTTCAAACAATCCGCGGTAGGCACAGCTAGCGGGGAGCACACTTTGTTGATATTTCATTATTGCCCTGGCTTATTGGAAATATTCCCGGGAACGGCACATAAATACGGCACTATACTGATAAAACATTATGTGAGGCGACGGTGAGGCGGAAAACGTATAGATATGCAATATAGCTATGCAAATAGTTCTCCCAGGGTGATCTTGTCATATCTAGGCCGTGAAATCGAAAAATATGTCATAAGAGCCGTTTTTGTTGGCGCGAGACGGAAAGTGCAATGAATGACAGAAAGCGTGTGACTCAAAATCTGATATTATTACAACATGCACTTTCGCATTACGGTGAACGGCGGACGCGGTCATAGGAGCATACATATATAGCAGATTACTTAGTCTCGAACACTAATTATAAATATATATCGTAAAACTTTTGATAGCCATCTGCAAGTCGCACGATGATACTCAAAGCTTGAGCATAATGCCGTTCTCTTCGTTTTGATTTAGATACCATGGACATGACACGAACCTTTGCACGCACGCACTCTACCCAGTTACGTTTGAGATACTTTGCAACAAAAAAAAAATTGTTTAACAGTCTACCGTAAGTGTCAGAGCTGCATGCCTATGTCCATTTAAGTACTTGCAGCCTGTTTCCAAAGATAGGTACAAAGACACGAGATGATATCGCATAGCTGAAGCTCAGTACGGTCAATCCTGACATTTTATCGCAAAGTAACCCGTAATATAATCTTTATAGAGTATACAGTACACATCGATTTCCTGTTAAGTGTATTTGGCTTAAAAACTGTTAAAAGAAATATTTATTGTAGTGTTTTGTCATATCGGAGGTCGGCTATCACTGTGTCCACCGTGTCAGTGCCTCTTGATGTGGCAGGTCGAAACAAGTCAGTGGTGGGTATCTGAAACCATTCAGCCAAGTTTTGCAACCAGTGAGTTCTGCGGCCAAGTCATCTGCGGCTGAATTTGAAAAATCATTAAGGTATAACCACAGGTATAACTAAGTTTCACAATTTGAAAGCGAAAACTTGCAAACACCTCAGCGTAGACCGTCAAGCGATTTCCATACTCTCCACTGCTCAAGCCCTCCAGGCGGAAGTGACTCCGCCCGGCTCGACAAAGTCAGGTGGGTGTTTTGTCTGCTCCTTCTATTTACGTAGTCGGAATTCTGCCGGTGTCTACCCGTCTAGTGGTTTGAAGGTAATGAAACTTTTTCGGGACTTTTGTCGCTGCTTTGTTCGAACGTGTTTATGCATCGGATGGCGGTCAATATCATTCGCTTGTCTCCATTTATTTTCTCTGTTCTCTGGTCTCTACCGTTCTGTGGCAGCGGCAGCCTCTCTGCAGATTGCTGGTGGCGCTATTCTGGCAAGCAGGTGCAGCTTGGCGGTGGGAGTCGGCCTCAAACAGCCCGTGATCAGATGGCAGGTCACGTTCAGAGCCACATCGACAGTATGCACAGAATTATTCCAGACAGGGTTAGCGTACTCCGCTTCGATTGCTTAACCGTCTACGCGGAGGTGTTGCTCGATCGAGGGATAACCTTAAAAGATGGGGGATCCTGCCTGAAGATACAGAAATCTGGTGACAATGTGGAGCTGCACCAACAACATTGCATCGTTATGTCTGCCCTGAAGCTTCACAGTGCTGCTTGCGGGATCTCATGGAAGGTTCACACACCGCAATCGCAGTGGCGCGTTTTTCTTGGGCGAGATGCCCAAGGAGGAGTCGACGCTTTCGACACGAAAGAAGAAGCTTCTTCTAAATTAAACATGAAATAATTAAAACTAGAAATATTAACAATATTAATAGAAAATGTCACTAAGAGTTTATCTATAACGGAACACAAAAGTTGTGATTAAAAAAAAAAACTTTATGGCAACGTTTCTCAAGATTATTTATAATCTCCGGTGACGAAATTAAAATGAATAATTTTAGTCTGAGTAAAGCACACAAAGAGTTTTTGTTGCCACGGAGGCACAATATCCTCATTTTTTTTACATTATTGTTTTTTTTATTCTTGTTGTAATTAGGTATATAGATTCTGTTATTTTTTATGTGTCTGCTTTTTGTATTGCAACCTTCTGCACCAACTTATGTCGCCAGGTGCCTGTAATTTTGTGACAAAGATGATAATACAATTTCGCACTCCTGAATCTTGAGTTTACCTTAACAGCCCTATCACACTAGCGATTTGAAAGCGATGCGATTGCGCAGCGAGCTCGCCGCGATTGCGTAGCGATTGTGCGGCGAGCACGCTGCAACGACGCCGTGACGACGCTGCGCGTTTTGCGTTTTTGCTTTCTGCGTTTTGGGCACTCAGTAGCAAAATGGATTGATCTGATGAGGAACACTACTGCTGCCTTTGTTACTTCGAAAGCAGAGATACAGGTCAATGACGAGTCTGGGAGGATTAATTATCAAGTAATCCTTAGTAACATAGTACATTGACATTCAGCAAACAGAATGTAAATTCTTTACGTTGAAATAAATTATTGATTTCTGATTTCTGATTTCTGGAGAGAGCAACTACTATGTATCACATGTAACGGGACGATTTTGAGTTTTGGTTATAAATAACTTTGTATCCATTGTATTAACGACGATTGTACCTCTAAACGATGCGTCTTACACACCTATCTTTGATATGACTCGTACAAAATGGCATCGACGGTGATAATCGCGGTGACCTCGCTGCGCAATCGCATCGCTTTCAAAACGCTCGCAAATCGCTAGTGTGATAGGGCTCTTAGGTTTTTATTTCATGAATACCTACTTAATCACGATCTAGATTATACAATCTTAATGGTTTATACAACACCAACACCTTTTTCCGATTTATTGCCGACTTAATTTGCTTAGACATTTATATAGCAGGTTTTAAAATCAGGTATAAAATATATCTAGATAAGTTGATGACCTCCTACATAATTGCCTTCATGTGTCTCACTCGTATAGTACCTATGTGTTTAGAATAAGAGATCAAGCAAGTACTTGTTGGTAGTACCTAAGTAAGTTGGATTTTTACCTTTTTATGCACCGTCGACTGTATCCCACCACTTGGCAAAGGCCTTCCCTATAACTCTTCACTTTTTTCTATTCCTGGCCGCTTCCGTCAACTCGGTACAAAGATTGTGAGATTGCTCTACCATCTCCAGTCGGGTCGATCTCGTTCGACATAGTCAGTGGAAATTTTTACCACTTGTTTGGGGTCATATGACTTATGTAGCCCGCCCAATTTAACTTTAGCTGCGCGGTTGCAGCTCTAACAACCTCAGGTTTGGTTCTGGAGCGCGGTATTGTGCGCTGAATTTTGTCGATCCTGTTTACACCCGGTATACTGCGCTCCATGGCCCGCAGGCAAACCTTGAGTCTGGACTTTGGATGTTTTATCAAAAACCAGATATCAGTACCGTAAGTTAGGATAGGAAGAATACACATGTTGACGAGTTTCCGACTCTGAGCAAGTGGTAACGTTCCCTTTATCAGTTCTTTCATGGACCAGATGCTCTTCCAGGCCTCGTCGATGCGGCGATCGATTTTCTTGTCACGCCTGCTTTCGAATGATTATCTGGCCCTAGTACCTAAGTGTGGGCCTTCGTCGTTGTACTGTATTTTCTACTGTACGGTTTTGACCGATTTATCTGTAGTCCAACTATAATAAGGCTGGCAAGACTCGCGATCTTAATTTTTTGTAGTGTTTGTTGAGTTGTAGAGCTATCGGGGCAATTAATAATATCATCGGCGAAGCGGAGGTCTTAAGTACCTCAAACAGGCTCCTCAAATAGATAAACTCTTTCACGTTTTCCACCCCGTTCACCTCTAATCGTTATCTTGCACTCAGTAATTTCGTAATTTTTTTCGAAGACCGATCATTACTCTTGTCTCACCTACATCCTTACATAAATTATAACTAATTTATTTTTATTTTTAATGCCTTATCCATCACTGTTACTTGTGTCGGCCGACGGTGCAAACAAAACCTGACCATCGGCGTATAACAAGCATTTGATAATTAGCTCACCCATCTTAATCCCACGATCATAGATACTTTTGAAATCGGTCAGACAACCGTCCATGAATAAGCTTAATAATCACGGGGAAGCGACACATCTTTATCTCACACCCTCGCAGGTGCTAAGCTAGTCAGTATAGGCTCCATTAATCCTAACACTGGAGCACACTCAAGTACAAGTACGTGGCATCTATGTATGTGTCGCACCGCTGGGCAAAGACCCAAGGCCGCAGATTTTGGTCGAGATCGTCTCTCCACCGTCTTCCAGGCCGGCCTCGACTTTGCTGTCCGTCTTGTGGCATCCAATCGCTGGCGAGTCTCGCCCACCTATCCGGGTGCATTCAACTGACATGACCAAAAATTATGTTTGCAATTAATTTTGATTCATCATCAGCCACTTGACGCCCACTGCAGGACATAGGCCTCCCTCGTGATTCTCATAACCATGTGGGGTTTTGCCACAATCGCCACGCTTGGCAGACGGGTTGGCGATCGCAGAATGCAGTTGGAATCTCAGGAAGACGCTGCTGCCCGTCTCCTAGTAATTGATTTCCATAGTCGCCTAGCTCCTACGACATCCACGGAAGGAAATGGAGTGACCCTATTCTTAATCCGGCGCCACAAGGAAATTTTGATTAATTGTTTATTAAAATGGTGTTTGTTAACAAACAATTCTGCCGGTAACGAAATAGTAATGTTCTCAATATTGTTCTCAAAGTAGTTGTGAACAACTAACAAAACTGTTGACACTTAAATGCATAGGGGGTTAAAATTAACACATTAGGATAAACCATCGATAAGTCAACGTAGTAGTTAAGAATACACAATAAACTAAGTTCTGTTGCAATTAATCATTTTCTTTATTTCAACTATTCCATTCTTTCAACTATTAATTACTTAACGACCTTTTAAGGGTCAATAATTATTTGTAAGGGTCAACAGATGGTGCAGGTCGTCAATGGGGTTTCAAGTTTCTAGATGTAGAAATTAACATTGATATATTTTCACCCAAACTCAGAAATCCAGAGGTTCTTGAGCAGAACCGCTGGTGTTGAAATACCGCGAACACAAACAAATTATATTATTAATCGTGGTAATAAACAGAAGTAAGTAAGTTTATTATCTTCTTAAGGTCGTCATCATCGGGCTCTTAGGATTGTGGAAAACGACAATAACAGTGTTACTATTATGCAACAATGTATGGGGTCTAGGGTTCAGTGTTGGAAACAAGGGTGTTTGGGTAAAACGTTCTTGGCTGGACATCATTATGCTCTCAAGTCTTGGAATGATACATAATAAGCTTCTAACAAAAATTGTGGCTGAGAACCCCAAGTCATCAGATCAGTTTATCTTGGAAATGCCTGCACCAGTGTCCAAAAGACCTAGCTAAGAACAATTCTGATTTGGTTAGATTTCGATTTTTTTTTAAACTAATTCAAATTTCATCATCCATTTGGGAGCTATGATACCATAATCGGACAGACAGATGGACAGAGACCCTCGTTTTAAAGCCCGCGATTAAAACGTTAGCCTATGTCCTTTCTTTAATATATTCGTCAGCCCTATATTCAGCGGTTCAGTGGTAAAAAGGTACCATAACAGACCAACAGCTAGATATACTCCAACATTCATAACGTGTACTGTAGAATTGAGAAAACCATTTCAAGATCGTGTCCCTAAAGGCAATAAATCTGAGCCGATCGGAAATAGAGGCAGCGTAACGATTCGTGAGCGGAAGTCACAGGGTCCTTGCTGCAGCCACGACACGAACGATTGAATTAAATCTAATCAGTGCTTGACTAAATTTAAGATCCCTCCCATTCGAATCGGCCTGTGTTTTAATTGTACACACAACAAATAGTTCCGATTTAATCCAAGCCATCAGCCCATATCTGTCCTTAGCTGGTTAAAAGCCGTGCCACAAATTTTTGTCGTCCCCCATCCTCATCCAGGCACTGCTAAGAATTACCATCAGATCGTCGGATCAGCAGGCTCATTAGCGTCCTATGCTTTGTGTTTTTTAGTCCGTGGTCTCAATTCGCGAACCCTTTTCACCACAGCATTTATCGGTTCCTCGGCAAATGCATAATGGTTTTTACGGAATAATAAGAAAACTATAGCATGACACGCCCGAGGGGTCTGCCGTTCCCCAAGATGTTTACTTTATCAAATTGTACCGCAGTGATGGATGCTACATTGAAGTTACATGCATTGCACTGACCCTCACAGTACACGATATTTTAAAGACTAAGCTAAAGTAGAACAAAAGTACAACTCGTCATCGGCATCAGCATACTACTGCCCGCTGCTTCGAGGCCTTTTCTTACATTTCTCACACGGCTCCGCAATATAAATTTACTTACAATATATATTTTTTGCAAAGTGATAATTATTGGTCACTTTTGTTCTGTAACGTAACCTAAATCGTGTGCGTCGAAGCGTCATGTTTTACGCTCTTTAGGCCGGTTTCTGAATTGAGAGTTTCGCTAAGTAATACCTAAGAGCATTAAGATATCTGTAGGAAATAAATAAGTAACGTTCTGGCACGCTCTTTTCTAAGAAATTCGAACAGACACCACTACAGTTCACCATTTACTTAGCGAAGTTCTCAATTCCAAAACTGGCCATTATTATTTTATTTATCGCCGCCAAGTCGAGCTATGCAGAGGCACCCCGTACCATACTTTTCTCGAAGCAACTCGCGGCCCTTTTGACCCCCTGTATCTTCGTTGTGAGTAAAGCTAGAAGGCTAAAATTTCGGTTACTAAGAGTTCTCACGAAACCTACTTCGACCTCTAAATTACAAGTTTTTACCTATATTTAATGATGAAATATGTCAAGTCAAAGTTCGGTTATAACGTGGGTGACATACTCATCACCATCATGCATTTTAAAGTACTTCTAGTAGGCCTATGGAGTTGAAATTTTTGCATGCGGTGCGGCAACAGCACAAATCTGTGATAGTTATAATTCGGTAGATGAATGAATTATTATTATATTTATTTTTCAATTCAATTCAATTCAAATATTTTTATTCATTGTAAAAACAGAATGTTTACTTAATGAACGTCAAAGTTGTTAGTTTCACAATTAATGGATTATGTGGAGAAGAAGCTACCACAGAAACTCCACATTTATTCTTTTCAAAACACGTTTATTGCCGTGCTATTGCCAAGACACTATTTACATTTCAAAAATAAATATGTTTAATATTGATACAGTCATTAAATGTTGGTAGGTAATTAGGAAACAATGTATGACAAAGTTGTTGAACAGGTGTTTTCACACTCACTGAAACGAATACGTGTTTTAATACTGAGTAAAATAATTGACTTGGCTTTACATGGACATCTCACAACTTTTGACGGTGGAAGCGAGACTTGAATTTTTGTACATTTATGTTTTTGATGGGATTTTGTTTTACGATATATCTTGTTTAGAAAAAGATCGGGTTATGTTTACTTCTACTCTTTTATACTTTTTTATTGTAAGAGCAATTTTAAAATGTCGAAAACAATATAAAAAAATTCATACTTCCTTAAAGCAATTATTTGGTCACGGTTGATACATTTATAGGGTTCCGTACACAAAGAGTAAGGGACACTATTACTGAGACTCCGCTGTCCGTCCGCCCGTCTGTCACCAGGCTGTATCTCATGAACCGAGGTAGTTAGACAGTTGAAATTTTCACAGATGATGTGTTGCCGCTATAACAAAAAATAATAAAAATAGAATAAGATAAACATTGAAGGTGTTATCCCATACAACAAACGTTATTTTTTTGCCATTTTTTGCTCGATATTAATGACGGCAACAAGTAGACGCTTGAAATATTCAAATGTTATATAGACAATAGTACGGAACCCTTCGAGAGCGAGTCCGACTCGCACTTGTCCGTTTTTTATATTCTATATTATGGACTTGATCTGATAAAAAAACATGTTTATGAGATGAATTACCGCCTTAAGTTTCACCGGACCTCTCTGAAAATCCCAATTTAAGGAAACCTGCTCTGTATTTCTAGTTCGACTGGAGATTTCCGCACTTAGCCTCATAGTTGGGCCATTGATGAGGAATGTATATACTAGGGTTTCCTTACGATGTTTTCCTTCACAGTTAGCGAGTGGTATTGCTACTATTAGACTATCATAGTAGCTACTATAACTTCACAAATGTACGTAACTTAGAAATTCATTGGGTTTGAATCCCGGCATGTACCAATGTCAGGATTCGAACCCACGACCTCCCGAATGAAAAGCCTGTGTTTTACCGCTCCGCTACCACCTCTCAGGAAACTTGCTTTTGCGCCACGACATCGTGACAAACGTTTCATCGCGCGGCAGCGTAGCGCTATTTTTCTTCACGTAGTAAGGGGGAAAAAACTAGGTGCCCCTATTATTAGCCGACAGGACAATAGTAAAAACAATTATCGCTGCGTCGTGCTGTAGGGGCAGAGTGAACTAGACGCATGCGTTCGCGCACGCGGTTCTGCGAACGTAATAGACGTGCGACAAACGCTTCACCGAAAAGAAAGGCTTAGTTCATTTCGTTCAAAGAAGTAGTTCTTCTTCAGTAGCTAATTAGCTCACGTTTCGTTTCAGCTCTCGTGTTTTCGATTCAAAAATGAGTTCTTAAACTGACAAATACAGGTAAAACTTTTTATACAGTTTAGTTAAGTACTTAAATTAAAATGTCGTTACGCTCTATGTCTACTACAAGCGAGAGAATGATGGATGGCGAAAACGAGAATCCCATGAGACAAAGCATTTTGATTCGTAGCTAAAGGGATTTTCGGTAAGGACCGAAGAACTTCGTTTGTCACTCGACCGTAATATTTAAGTGTGAACTAATATGCGAGCTGTTGAGGTGAAGGAGATGCAATAAGGTATATTGAATGAACGCGTCGATTTACGAAGTGAAGTCCTTCATTTTGAAGCATTCGTTCGCGTACTAGTACTACACACGTCTAGAACGTAGCCTGTTCAGAGCTTGGGTCAAGGCGACCCCGGCGAACGCTTTACTTATTGTTCAACTGCAGCAATTTGTCTGTTTTGCGTTTTTAGTGTCCATTATAATAAAGGTTATTATAAAATTAGTAATTGCTAGCCTAAACGCAATGAAATTCAATTAGCTAGGTATACAAGTAATAATAATAAACGAAGCGCCCATATTAATTTAAGACGAATCTAAGTTAATTACTTGTCCAGATTAATTAAAACCAATTTCATGGTCTGATCTCAAGGATTTACATTTTATAATCGTGTTTCATAGGACAGCGCGTAGTTGGTCATTCAGCATAATAAACCTGGATAATAAAATATTTTACTACAAAATAGACGACATATACGGAGTGTTTCCCAATTCACCACGTAAGCCTATCGTGGATTGTCTATTTTGAGGTATGTATTTGTATATATCTCGGGTTTCCCTAAGATGTTATCCTTCACCGTTACCTAGTATTGCTACTACAAATTCATAAATGTTGGTACATGTCGGAAATCGATCATAAGTTTCGCCTCCGTGAAGCAAGCTTTTTACCCGTGTGCTACTGATGTTAGCTGAAAATGTTATAATTTAGTTTCTTGTACACCCGTTGAATGCGAGAACACCCCTAATATCTATTCAAACGGACGACGCGACCATCACCTTACAGCAAAAAATGTCACAGAGTAAAAAAATATTGTAGTGAAAACGTCCACAACGTTTCAAATTAATTTACATCCAAATGTGCGGTCGCTTCAAACGACTGACTTTTCATAGGTATTTTGTTCTTAGCAGCATTTTTGCCACTATCGTGACGTTGTCGCTTGGGACCTAGGTACATCTGAATAGGTTCGGTTAGGCAGGTATTAAAATCAATCAATCAATTAATAAAGAGTAACACATAATCACGGGAGGAGTATATTTAATACCACGATTTTCGTTCACTTATATAAGTTTTCTACTACCTTCAGCAATAGTGAGTATAATATATAACGAGACATGCAGCGTGATATGAAGCACCATGACCTATTCACCTAAACCACGTTGCACGAGCAACCCTGTCCGCCAATGTTACTTGCCAATAATAATTCTACGCTTTACAAGGTCATGATTCGGAAAATATTTTTTGAAAAATCTCCATGGATTCACGGAACCGGGCTTTCCGGTTTGTGTCCCAATTTCTAAATTGGGACTTTTTTTTCAATTTCAATTTTGACAATTTCTAAATTTCTAAAGTGTTTGTGTCCCAATTTCTAAATTGGGACACAAATAAAGGACATAATCAGTAACTTTGAAACTGTGTGTAGCTGACATAATGTGAATAATAAGAAACTTTTATCACAAGATTTTATGACGCATTTTATATGCTTCCATAACGATTACGCGATTAAAAAATTTATACTTACATAAATTCACACCTGGTGATGACAGAGGGAAGACAGAGAAAAACAAAACTTCATATAAAACAAAGAACCGGACCGGACCGCTCAAAAGTCAAACAAAGCCTAGCGGCCTTATAAAAACACGATTCCTTTAAAACTCTGTTTATTTTACCTGTGGCTAAGTCTTTTTCTTGTGAAATCTCCACCACAGACTATTCTAATCGGCGTTTTTGAAGTGTTTTAAGGAATCGAGTTTGTATAAATACGACCGTAAGACTCCAATGAATTTAAAACCTCAGCAGGCGGGACCTACCTTTACCACTTAATGCATAAATTTTATCACGATCAAGATGACTATGTGCATCGCGAAAATGTTACAGAAAATGTTTTTACATTTTGATTAATATAAATTTGAATAAATTGAACTAAGGCTTTGAATTACATTTCCGCCTACTGTTGGCATCCGGACAACGAAGTTCTTTATTTGTACTGTGACGAAGTGCTCGGCTCAAAGTTGCAAATCGTTGCGTATTTTTTATTTTTAGGGTTCTGCGCCTCAAAAGTAAAAAAAGCGAAATCTTTATAGGATCTTTTTGTTGATCATCAGTCTGTATGTAAAGCAAGACCCGGTTTTTCAAAAACGGGTTGAGCAATCAAGTTAAAATGAATATAAAATACAGGCTTAGGGTCTCTTGAACTCAACGGACGTAAAAAATCAAGCTTGTAAGTTAATGCTACCATTTATGTCATACAATCAAACTTAGTATAAAAACCTACGGAGTAGGTACTCACGTTGACTTACAGTGATGAAATTTGTCAAAGCAACAAATTTTTATAGTAAAAGTGAAAAAAACTATCCGAAAAACGTTGTTATTTCCATATAAAAAATATTGAAGACTTATATTGGCAGTCGTTTACACTGTTCTTCTAAAGTAATTATGTGTAATAGCTTGTGAGAAACCCTCAGGGCATGAGTTCTACTCGCACTCGTCTATTATTAGAGTTCCGTACCTAAAGGCTCTCTTGAGCCCAGATGACATTTTTACAAGGTATACATTATTGTGGGGAATGGCTCAACCAATAATAAAAAAATACAAAAGTTACAATAACTTAAGCGGTTAAGTTAGGGATGTTCAATGTATACATGAAAGGTATTTTAAAAATCTTAAGGTATTTAAGATTTTTTGTGTTAGTTCTATTGCAAAAACCACAACACATAACAAAAACTGTCAAACTTGGTCTGCTACTTGTGCATTTTCTTTAGTAAGTATAGTAATAACAAATGAAAAAACCGGCCGAGCGTGCGTTAGGATTCTGCTAAGGGTCCCGAACCGAATGAAAAAAAAAACACATTTTTACTAAGTAACACCAACTTATATACTATGTAGGTACGAAACCGTCTGTGCGCGGATCTGCCTCGCACATGACCAATGTTTTTTTGAAAGTCCAAGGACGTTCGATGGCATTCTTGAACTGCGTTTTTATTCTACATTAATTGATATCGTAGTGCAGCATAATAAGTATCTATATTACATAAAATTAGGATAACGACACAACGAATCGAACGTGATTTCCTTGTTCTGCAAAAACTAGTCTGAGCTTAATGTTTTTGGTACCTGCATTTATGAAATACCTGATGTTGGTGCTTTTTCCATAGCAGCAGAGTTACTTTATCTAGTGTAAGCTGCCGGGTCTTCCCCGGCAGCTTACAGTAGGCCTACAATCAGCGCATCTCGGATTCCATAAGCTGACTAAATAAATAACTTCCACACAACACAATCACTTGTCCAATCACTCAACCAGGATACCCTGTGCAATGGTAACCAGGCAAGGACATCACACACACGGAAATACATCCAGACTGAGACCATTTGTACAAACGTGCGGCAGCACCCAGTGGGAATCGAACCCACGACCTCCGGCATGGTAATCAGACGTGATATCGCTAGACTAACGAGGCAGTAAATGGAGATCTTGCACAAAAATAATGGTTAAATCTCACTGGAGCGGCTGTGTTAAAAGATAAAGCAATGAAGGTTAATTCATTTACCTATTTAGGACTAATACTGGCTTGTCATAGTATCGAAAAGTAATTCTAGTTACGTGGAACAAACACGCTCTAAATGAATTGGAAATAAACTGTTACGTCACAAGGAGAAGGTTTGTCAGTTCTGATTGAGTTGTCCCGTAAATTAATGTTTTTAAATGTGTGTCTACAGACTTCTTAGAAAACGTTAAGTTTTTCATGAATAAACGACATAAAATAATTTTTCTTTTATTATTAGAGCAGTTTCATATTTCGCATTATTTGAGACCTGTGAAATCCCGACAAAATATTTTCATTGTGGTTTATTAGGTATGTGAGTGTGTTTTTATGTCCTTTGTGGTATAGATGACGCATAGAACACTCAATTGTAATTTTGAGGCTATCTCCCCCTAGTGCACAGAAATTCGGTCTGGACGCGGTTCGGTCATCTTCCATTTGTAGTAAACAAGTTGGTCGCCGTTCGGCTGTTTTTAAAAATGTAATAAAAATGCATTTTCCTGGTGGTCGCGTTTCGGACACTCCAAATATTTAAATAAAAATGATTTAATTTCTTTGGGTCACAACACTCGCAGTTCGGCCTAAATTATTATTTTACAGTGAACCCATAGATTAACTTTTCTATTAGACTTGGCGTAGTAGGAGCCTTTATATACTTACTTTAAATTATAAGAAAACTTACTCATTATTCTCTTAAAACGTGCGGGTCACTTACTTACATCGCTAAAATTACTCACTCATTGTCAAGGCCTATAAATCCTTCATCATCAGAAGACTTATCTTGTTTTCTTGTGCCTTGGTACCATACTATCTGCTAGGTAGGACGGAAGCTGATTCATCATCATCATCATTCAGCCACAAGAAGTCCACTGCTGGACATAGGCCTCCTCCATGGATTTCCAAAAAGACCGGTTGGAAGCGGCCTGCATCCAGCACCTTCCTGCCACTTAGCTGAGATCATCTGTTCACCTTGTGGCTGGTCGTCCTACGCTGCGCTTGACCATATGTGGTCTCCATTCGAGAACTATTCGGCCCCATCGGCCATCAGGGCCTCGATTCTGTTAGTGCATTGTAGTATAATGACAGGTACACTGTCGGGTCACGTGACGTGTTTTTTCGTACCATTGACGCCTAGAAGGTTTGATGGGTGTGCCCGCGTAGACTTAAAGCAGCCATGAAATGAAAACCGCCATGTTCATGCAGTTGTCATGTTACTACAATGCATTAACAGAATCTAGGCCCTGGTCTGCGTGCTATATGCTCCGCTCACTGCCACTTCAACTTACTAATCCGCTGGGCTATGTCGACGACTTTCGTTCGTCTACGGATCTCATAATTTCTGATTCGATTTCGTAGAGAAATTCCGAGCATAGCCCTTTCCATAGCTCGTTGCGTGACCTTGAGCCTTCTTATGAGGCCAATAGTGAGAGACCACGTTTCAGTGCCATAAGTCATCACTGGTAATACACAATGGTTGTATAATTTTGTCTTGAGCGATTGAGGTATATTAGACGAAAAGACTTTTCTAAGTTTCCCGAATGCTGCCCAGCCGAGTTGGATTCGACGATTGACCTCTTTCACGAAGTTGAACCGGCCTAGTTGGATTGTTTGTCCTAAGTAGACGTATTCCTCTACAACTTCGACAGCTTGCTGATTGATACCTAGTCCTAATATAAATACAAATAAAATGTACCTTTGGCCTGGGATCTTGGCAAATCTCAAAATGCGAAGACAAAGAGTTAAAATACTTTACTTTAGAACCCAGATTAGCGAAAAATAACGACGTAGTGTTGCGATTATGCGACTATATCCCACATAAAATATGTTTACTGTAGATTTAATCTTTAACGTAGTTTTTTTTAAGCTAACTTGTCAGAAAAAAACACAGGAATTATAAAAATAAACAGTTGCTTTGATCATGTTTTATTTTAAATAATCACAGCGATAATTTTAAGTCTTTTTATATTCTTACAAAAGTATTAAAATATATATAAAACAAATCCGATTAAATTTGAATTAAAGCAATCAGCAATATCAAAACAGTTTACCTACAAAATATCTAAATCAGTGAAAATAATATTTTAATCACCTCACAAAAATATAATTAAAGTACACTTTTATCGGATACAGTGCTTGTGGAAACCTAATAAAACATAAAACAATATCTAAATAAAAAAAAAACGTAAGTTCGGTTTAAAACCAAAACCCTCTTTTGTTTGTTTGTGTACTTGAACCAGGGATTGGGACATCCATATTGAACAACCACATGAGCACGTTGCAAATTTTTGCTAACAACTAAATGCTGTCAATAAAGTCAGCATGTGTGATGCACTAAAAAATTAAGAAAAAGAGACAACAATATGTATTTCCAAAGCAGGTACGCTGGCATTTACTTTACTACCTTACCATAGTCTTGACTTTGCTTGCTTGTTGCCAAAACAATACATTTAGAAAGACTAATTAAACAATTGTTAGTGAAGAAAAGACCCTTTTCACTATACGTATTGGTAAACGTAAGAAGGGCGAGGCTATGTAGATCTTTCATAATGGTAGGTACACAAGCGCTACTGCCAGGCAGATACAAATATACAATGGTGCGCCCAAGTAGGTACATGCGTAGTAAATGTTAAGGCGCCGGCCATGTTTGAAAGTATCTAACTCTATGTCTCCCCGTGCCATTGTTTTTCTAAAGTATCCAAAACGCGATCGCCATTCTATTTATTTTTGTAACAGAATAATATGCATTTTGACGGGCGACCGAAACGCGATCATCCGGGAACTGCATTTTTATTACATTTTTAAAAACGGCCGAACAGTAACCAACTTATCTGTTTACTACAAATCAACGATGATCGAACCGCGTCCAGACCAGAAATTATATTTTAGACTGGGGCTAAATTCTGTTAGATCTGAGATATCCGCACTTACCCCCGGTTTCTCGTACACTAACAAGCGGTTAATCTACTGTTTAGAGCTGTCAGTGGTTTTTTCTGTATGCACTTTGGTCAATTGACAGCTGTTAATAGTAGATTAACAGCGTGTTAGTGTACGAGAAACTGGGGGTTAGCCTCATAGTGGCTGATCAGTTTCTTCACGATGTTTTCCATGCCATGTTCCATGCTAACAGTTAGAGAGTATAATCCGCATATTTTTAATCGACTAAAAAAAGGAGGAGGTCATCAACTGTTAAATCTTAACCGATTGGGACAATTCTTTTTTGTTCGAATAGATATAACGTCCTGTAGTGCATCCTACATGGAGCGTTCGCGCGCCTCACGCGTGCTGGCCGGCGGAATGTTCCCGCCGCCGCCGCGCGGCTCATCTGTCAAGAGTCAGTGGTTTTCAAGTCTCTCGTTCTTATTGACACGAATTTTCTCGCATACCAAATTACATCCTGCAAATCCCTTCTGGTGGTTTCAGTTGTTGAGGAGGCAACGCCCCTCACATTGGTGACCCTTATACGAACCGCCGAAACCAGGATGGCGAGCGGTGATAAGTTATGCGAAGTGACACCTTGTCCGCCACGACAAGTCACGGGTGTGTCAATGGCCAGCCTAGAAGACATGTTCGCGAAACTGCAACAAATTATGTCGGCAAAAATCACCCAAGAAATAGCGCAGTTGAGTATCAACCGCAATTCAAGTGAGCGAAACTCGCAAGGCCGGCACAGGTCCGTATCAAGGAGGCGTCAACAATCCCGCAGTAGGTCCCCCGGGGTATGTTGGTACCACTAGATGTTTGGTGACAAGGCGAGAAAATGCACATCCCCCTGCACCTATAAGACCGCCACTAATACGGAAAACCAACCGGACAGTCAGTAATGGCGGCAGACGACTGTCGTCCTATAGGCAGCCGCCTATTTACGGGAAAATGAAGATGTACCTAAATCTAGGCCTGCGCAGAGACTTCACATGGATAGACTGCAGAAACCATCGACTCCTGGATAGCGTAACTACGCGCACAGCGGTGGGTACAGTCAAGCAGTGCAATACTCCCAGCGTGAAGGCTATCTATGGTTTGAGCAAATATCACCAGCTTTTGGCCCAATACCAGGAACTCACGAAGCCCTCTGGCATCGACAGGCAGGTGAAACATACGATGGTTCACTACATCCGTACCACACTTGGCCCCCGTTTTCTGCAGACCAAGACGCCTCGCCCCAGATCGGCTGAAGGTAGCTAAGGCACAATTCGAAGAGATGGTCCAGGTCGGAACAGCGCGCCGCTCAGACTCACCGTGGGCTTCCGCACTCCACTTAGCACCGAAAGGTGACGGCTGGAGACCCTGCGGAGACTACAGAGCCCTCAACAACCGCACCATCCCAGATCGATACCCGATACGTCATATCGAGGATTTTGCACAGAGACTAGCTGGCAGCACAGTTTTTTCAAAATTAGACCTTGTAAAAGCTTACAACCAAATTCCCGTTTGTCCTGACGATATACCAAAAACCACCATAACCACACCACTTGGAATTTTTAAATTTCCCTTCATGTCATTCGGACTGAGAAACGCCGCACAATCGTTCCAAAGATTTCTTGACGAAGTGCTCCGAGACTTGAATTTTTGTTACTCATACATTGATGAGATACTCATCTACTCAAGAAACCACGAAGAGCACCTCGCACACGTCAAGAAGGTTTTCCAGCGACTCACTGAGTACGGAATGCTCCTGAACGAATCAAAATGTTGCTTTGGGGAAAGAGAAATAACTTTCCTTGGCTACAAAATTTCTGCTGAAGGTACTCAACCACTGGACGATAAAATCTCGGCCATCAAAGAGTACCCACCACCTAAGACTGCGAGAGGTTTGCGAAGATTCCTTGAAATGCTGAATTATTACCGACGGTTTACGCCAAATGCAGCCGAAGTACAGGCCCCACTGCACGAGATGCTGGCTGGGCCAAATGCCAAGGGCATCCACTCCCTGATCTGGACACCAGCACAACAGCAGGCTTTCAAAAACTTCAAGTCGAGTCTCTCAAGATTTACTCTTCTTGTTCACCCTGTTCCCAATGCACCCCTTGCTCTTGTCACTGACGCATCCAACACCGCTATAGGCGCAGTCCTACAACACCTCGTCGACGGCAACTGGCAACCACTAGCGTTTTTCTCAAAGAAGATGACCAAACCCCAGACACAATACAGCGCCTACGACAGAGAGTTGCTAGCCATCTATCAAGCTGTCAGGCACTCCAAACACATGGTTGAAGGTCGTCATTTCATCATCTTCACGGATCACAAACCCATTAGATTTGCATTCAACCAGAAGGACCGAAACTGTTCACCCCGACAATTCACGTACCTGGATCTCATCGGAAAATATACCACAGACCTCAGGCACATATCAGGCAAGGATAACCTGACTGCTGATGCTCTTTCTAGGATTGAATCCATCTCAGCGACCCCCGACCCCCTTACCATCTCCCGCGCACAGGAAGATGATGCAGAACTTCAATCACTGCTGTCGGGTGGATCTTCATTGAAACTTCAGAAAGTTCCGGTACCAGGCACAGACGTGACTTTGTTCTGCGATGTGTCACAAGCCAGACCTCGTCCTTTTATCACGAGTCAGTTACGTCGTCAAGTCTTCGACTCAATCCTTGGCATGAGTCACACAGGCACCAGATCTACAACAAAGATGGTGTCACAGCGATTATTATGGCCTTCGTTACGCAAGGACTGTCGTACTTGGTGTCGTAATATGAAGTAACGTACTGCGTAAACAAAGCTTGTCTATATTTTCCAAACCAAGTATATTTTCCAATGTGTAATTCTTTTAGCTTATTAAAGCCTAATTAAAGGTTCTACTTCTTTCTATGTCCGACACTTGGGTCCAAACCTGTCTCGTATGCTAACGCGCCAAGGTACAGCGACACACAGCAACACCACTTGGAGTTTTCGAGTCACCTGGAGCACGATTTGCACACGTTCATATCGACTTAGTTGAACCATTACCACCGTCAGAGAACTACAGATACTGTTTGAAAGCCGTTGACAGGTTTACCAGATGGCCTGAGGTTACACTACTTTACGACATGACTGCCGAAACTGTAGCCAAAGCTTTCTACGAAACCTGGATAGCAAGATTCGGGTGTCCTCAGATAGTGACTACCGACCAGGGCAGACAGTTCGAATCGCAACTGTTCAAGGCACTGGCAAAGTTGTGTGGTATCAAACTGCAACATACTACTACATACCACCCTCAAGCCAACGGCATGGTAAAGCGCCTACATAGAACCCTGAAGACAGCGATCATGGCTCACAACAACACCCGATGGACGGAAGTGTTGCCCGTTATCCTGCTCGGCATCCGGACAGCATGGAAAGAAGATCTAAAAAGCTCTGCTGCGGAACTTGTTTATGGACAGCCACTAAAAGCGCCCGGAGAGTTCCTAAAAACCACTTCAACTCTAGCCACTCCACAGACTCAAGATTTCGTTGCCAACCTGTGGGAACACATCGCAAAGTTGAAACCGACCCCAGCATCAAAACACGGCAACAAATCTCTGTTTGTACATGAAGACCTCGAGAGTTGCACACACGTTTTCTTACGCAAAGATTCATTACGCGCCGCTTTGGAAGCGCCATATACGGGTCCGCTCAAAGTGCTGAAGAGGACTAGCAAAACAGTCACTGTCGACTCATCGCGAGGACCAGTGACCGTTTCCATGGATCGTGTCAAGCCGGCCTACATACACGCCGATGACCATCCAACTCCACCCTCTTCAGTCCCACCCATAGAAGCAAACAAAGCACCTGCAGCACCAAAGAACCCACTACCACCATCCCGCGCCGCAGCTTCACAACGCGGTCAGGACGAAGAGTCAGATTCAAGAATTTTCCCCCGGATTAACTCTCTCCAAGGGGGGTGATGTAGTGCATCCTACATGGAGCGTTCGCGCGCCTCACGCGTGCTGGCCGGCGGAATGTTCCCGCCGCCGCTGCGCGGCTCATCTGTCAAGAGTCAGTGGTTTTCAAGTCTCTCGTTCTTATTGACACGAATTTTCTCGCATACCAAATTACATCCTGCAAATCCCTTCTGGTGGTTTCCGTTGTTGAAGAGGCAACGCCTCTTACAGTCCCATTGGTCTCATTTTAATTTGGTGAAGATCTTATGAAGACTTTCAGAGATGGAGAACGGAACTGTTCAATGGACAGCAATGGGCAAGTGCAAGCATCGATGAAATTTCGAGCCTCTTTACAAACTTCTCTGTATTACGTACAGGCAGCGACATCTGGCCGAAGTGAATTACATCAGTTTCATTGATGCTTGCACTTGCCCATTAGCTCAGTTGGGAGAGCGCTGGCACGGTGAGCCAGAGGTCGCGGGTTTAAGTCCCGGCATGTATGGAATTTTTTGCCTCTAAATAGGTTTTTAAAACTTTATACATTTTGTCTTTTTTGAATTTGATGCTTTCAACAAGTCACAGAAAACGATTATAGCAACCCTGCAATCCTCCCTAAATATATATGTTTAACTAACATGACGCCAGCGTCTGTCGTAGATCGCCCTTGCGTGTATGCTGTAAAGATAGCAAACGATCTGTGGCTATGTTCACGTTACTGCCAAAAAGATTTGTGCGTACTATATGCGTGAGTAATTGACGTGGTCTGATGCGTAGTGATGTGCCATAATAAGTTCCGACTAGATGCAAGAAAAAGAGATAAAATGTGTTACTTACCTACTTAGATTATATGTATTTAGGGTATTTACATTTTAATTAATTTAGACTGTTTACCTGATTCAGCTGGTTTATAAAACATAAAAAAAATTGTTTACTCTAAAGGCTGCCATGAAATACGGAGAATAGTAAAAACAAAGAAGGAAATAATGTGGTACTCGTAGAGTTATTTTTAAATCGGGCAAACAAGAAATTACGTAAGAAACTACGTAGATGAGCTTACAAATTGATATAGTAGGGATGGTAGAGGTTCTACGACTTCCGTAGAAGTAGAGGGTCCCGCTGAATAAATAACTCTCGCTTCAATTTTATTAGTGCCCTTTCGATCCTTTCAACGATCCATCTCCCCAACCACTTGACGAAGAGTGTGACGTGTGATAAGATTTTTTCAACAGTGGTACATCCCTAGTAAACCCCTTCGCAGCTAGCCTTCGACACCTAAAATTTGTCACTGCGCAGGTGTTGACGAACTTCACTCAACCGCCAAAAAGATTTACACGGATTAGAGTGTAATTGCTCTTTTAACTTCACAAATGTACATAACTTAGAAAACCAAGTCATTGGTACATACCGGGATTCGAAGCCACTACCCTCAGAATGTGAGGCCGGCGTTCCACCGCTGCACTACCACGACTCTTATTTTAACCCTATTGGACGAGCCAATCTTGTTACGAGGCCGGGTTACGGTATAGGCGGCTCAACCAATGTCGAAGGTGAAAGTCAAGGTTATAACATAACATATAACGTAAAGTTGATCCGATCTACTGAGCTCAACACCACATACATTATGTAACTTTATAAATAATACATGCATAGCACATTACTTAACGTTGGCCATGTTAGTGTTAAGCCTACCAAAACATACATGTTTAAATAGGGGCCAACTTCTTGACTCACAGGAAATACGTGATGTGTAGGAACTTTACCTTCCTTGCCTACACGAGATTGGCAGTGTTTTGATAAGCATGAAGAACTGTTCTGTGACACTAACTAAAAGTCACACATTTTTTTTATTCTTCTTAGATATTTTAGTGTTGTTTGTGTAGCAAAAACTCGAGACGCCCGCAGACTCCAAAATCTCTAACGTGCTTTCAGTTAATTTAAGTAACAAATACAAACTGCAAGTTATTATAAATAATAGTTACACTACTCTACTTAAAATAATACTGGAGCGATCTGATTCTTTTTCTAATCAATTTTCTAAATACATTTATAGGTTCATGCTTGCACATTTCAGAGTTTATTAGATAATCCCCCTGAGAACAAAAATGTAAAAAAATAAACAAATTAAAAATCAAAATAGGAAGACGGTTTGAATTTTACCATTTAAAAAAACTTTATTAGAGGTTCCGCCTGCTAGGGTTTTACAATTAAATTGACTTTAAGCAATCCTTTTTTTGTAATGAATTTTTTTAGTTTTTGCTTTTCAGTGGCTCTTTACTCACAATAAGACTGCTGATCTCCGCCTGTTAGTTTTTTCTCGTGACGTTGTTAATAGATTTGGTTTGAGACATTGTCAAACAAAACCTTAAATCTTGAAAATCAAATGGATCCTTCGCGTTTCATAATAACAACCCAGTGATCCGAATTCTTACTCTGCAAACAAATTTCACCTTGATTTAATAAAATTCAATAACGTGGAGTTAAGAGGTTTCTGTCCTTCAATAGTTTCTGATAGCTGAAGCGGGTGAAAGGGTGGTTCGATTCATCAATTATGTAGGTTTACAGCGTTTGTTGTTTGAAATATCGATTGAAACTCCAATGATTTTTCACATAACGCTATACGTATTAGCGATTTTTAGTTCCAAATATAAAAAAAATATCTATCCATATTTACCACTTTCATCGGGCGCGGAACTTCGAAAAAAAAAACCAAATGGTGGCTGGCGGATATGCCAGCTTCGATAAAAAAATGCACAAACCCCTTTATAAAAAAAAGTCTCATACATTTTATACGGAACAACTATTTTGACGACATTTAGTAAACATTTAAATAAACAGCCATATAAATAACACATATATGGCTTGGTGCGTTGCCCTTTCAAATTGAATTTGGCTCGACAGCTGTGGTTGCAACCGCGTGTCCAGATAGAAAAACCCAGCCAGTGGAAAGTTGCAGCTATATGTTGTATAGTTTCAAGAGGAGCTGAGTCGTTTTTACTACTGACCACTCATAATATACTTAGAACGAGGAAAGGTTTGCGTGGTGAATACCCTGTGGCGGACTCAGTCAATAGTAAACAAATGCGGGCTTGACTCTCCGCTATAGAAAGAAAGAAAGAAAGACATTTTTTTGGAACAAATTAACACATCACAATAAAAAAGGCATACCATAAATAGTAAAAAGAAAAACAAGTTACATAGGAAATTTACTTACAGTTTTGGGGTTTGATTATGGAAATACGTGAACGTACCTACTACACATCCGAACACTCAAGAAAACTTCGAATTTACCAAGAACTAAAGTTATAAAAGAGCTGATATTTTTATTGCATTTTTAAAGTTTTCTTCTTTTTTATTGACGAGTAGATCCACCTACTTTCAAAAGTAGGTATATGGGGAATTGTTTACCTCTGTATATCGCACATTGCATGAAGAAGTGGAAAATGATGAGTTCATGGCAGAAAACCATGGGTACAAATTTATAAAAAAAATCAAAGAAGGAAAGAAAGGCAGAGGAACGGCACAGAGAAGCTAATTTGACCAATGCAAAACTTGACTTGAGTTTGTTACAAATTTGGCACAATATGGAGTAAAGTTTGTTTTAACCAGCCAAATTTGGAACAACCTGCACTAACAAGAAACTAAGATTATTAATTATAAATCTACATGCATGTAACATAATTCATTTGGTTTATTACCAAAAGTAATTTTTACTTTACTAAATTAATTACGTCTCAATCAAAATCCGGAACACCATGCAGTGGGGGTCACATCATCATCAACCCATTATGTTCCCACCGAGGGGCACAGGTCTCTTCCCTGAGGAAGGTATAGGCCATACTCCACCACGGGGGCCAAGTCCAGATTGGTGGAGGCTTGTAGACTAGTGGCTCGTCTACTGTCAGAAGTTGTCAAGCCGCCCTAAGGCCTCTGACTTGGCTTAACGACTGCCATCTATCGACGGCAGCCGGCACCAACAGCTTAACGTGCCTTGCGAAGCACGGAACCGCTCGGAAAAATGACACTAACGTTAGGCATAGACGGCGACCCATCCATGCACTGAACGCGCCTTGTGTTGCTTAACCTTCGTGATCGTTTAAGATCACTCAGGCAGCCGGGGCTACGAGCGATTAACATAATGGGGGGTCACATAATGTTAATTAATGAATAATAATATTTTCATTGTCTCGAATTATACCTGATATTAAAGATGAATTCCATGATTAGTGTTACGAGGTTTTACAAGCCCCGTTAATTTACGATTTTTTTTTCTTTAGTTAAATTCTCTCTCTAATACGTATTTCTTTCAAGTAAAAAAATTATATCAGTAATACAACTGTTTTAAATATAAATAATACAACTGTTTTAAATATTTTACATCAGTAAACTATCGTGCACATGCTGCACTGCATGAATTTCCATATTTGGAATACATAAAAATATATACCCGAGTGAATAGCGTTCCATATTTGGAACAAAAATATTTCTTAAAACGACTTCTTCATTAATACTTTTAGATTTTTATTTGTATTTTTCCAAGTTTTAATTACTAATTAGAGTATCACATATTTTTTCGAACATTTAAACTATACATACATATAACATACATTCAACTATAGATACATATTACTATATGTACATATATATACATATAAAACTATACCTACATTTGTAATAAAAACATAAATATATAGTCTTTCTTTTCTTTATGCTCTATCGTGAAAACGGTAATACATAACAGGCATCAAACTTCGTGTGATTGTGGGACTGATTATATGCCTATTCTAACAAAAAAATAATAGGAAACAGCCAAACACGAGTAAGGAATCCTCGGTGTGTGAGTCCGACTTGCACTTGGCCGGTTTTTTTTTGTAACTAATACTTTTATAACAATATCAATACTTGAGTTATCTCGTAAAATAATGTTTTCATACATGTACACCCTTGTAAGAAAACGAAAAAATTAAATCTAATAAGGTTTTTGTAATTAGAGTAACTTTATTGATCGCATTTTTCATGACCCCGAAAACCCCGATAAAAATATTTTTATTGTATTATTTTGAAACTTTTCCTAAGTTTTAATATGATTTCTTTGGTATAAAAGCAATGTCACGCCAATCTAAGTTAGGCACAAGTTCCCCATTAAAGATAAGTTGGTAAAAGTCAAGTTCCTCAAACAGTTCACAGAAGTAGAGAAAAGTTGTAGAAAATTAAAATAACAAGAGGCACGAACCAGGATGGTAATTCACTATAAATACAAAATGTAAGGGAAATTATGTTTCTGAACTAAAACTTTCGTAAGCATTACACATTATTAGCTCTGCGAATAAGAGCGAAACCTGGTCAGACTCTTCCGTCAAAAATTCAAGTAAGTGATTCCGGAATTAAGTTAAAAATGAAAAGATGTTTCATAATAAAATTAGTTTAAAAAAAATCGCTACGACCGCTTGTTTAAATTTGAGGGAAAATGAAAAGTTTAAGCTTACGAGAAAAAAAATGTCATTACCTTTACAGAAAACGTCAGAAATACACCACTGAGAACAATGAGGTTAATGAATTTGATGATCAGATGCGATTAACAGTCGAGTGGCTAGAAAAGTTACCCTTGCTCTCTTTGGTTAGCCTGAAGAAACAGATCAAGGCGAGGAGCAACCGGCTCAGTTTGAGATTATTCGGTCCGATGATTCTTAATAACATGTAATAAAGACGATATTTCATTAAATTACCTTTAGAGATCAAGGAAAACAATATGTGCACGCGATTTTTCACCGCCCTCCACCGGCCCCTTTTCATCACGCGAATAGTTATCCACTATTAAGATTCTTTTCAAATTTTCTCTTAAAGTTCTTTTGAAGTAAATGTCGTTGACCTACCGCAATAGACTTTCTTTGCTCTGCCTATAATGCTCTGAGTTTCAGCTGGCTTCAACCACAATCGTACTTAATACAGCCACTATACCTTTTAATTTTTGGTGAAAACTCGTCCGTAACGAATGCATAAAGTGCACGGCACGCATGTAAAGGTAGGTGTGCTGTCGACTATACACAGCATTGGCGTAGATGTACACCATTAATTTTAGTTTGAAAGACATAGCAAAATGAACGTGCCTGACAATAGCTATCGAATACGCTAGTTTGTTTCTTTAAAAACGCATTTTTCAAAAATATCTCGTCACAAACTCGAATCTATTAGACCTATTAGTAGTCATCCAGACTGGTCGTGCGTGCCGCGAGTCCGCGGGTCATTGTTCTGTTAGACAGACAGGCGGTACTAATTATTGGCGCATTTTTTTAAACAAGAAATTAACTCAACTCGAAACGAGATTTCTCAAATATTTGTTTTGAGTCTATACTTAAAAGGAATAGTCTAAATACATGCAAGTTTTAGTTACTAATTAGTACATAACCACGGATTTCAAACCACCCAGAAATCAGTATATATATTGTATATATTGTTCTACAATGTGGAAGAGGAACAATGTAAGAGCCAGATATGCAAAAATACCTAAAGCATATTCTACGTTTAATTCTAGGTAAATGGCCACTACGCGATTGACTGATAATCAAATTCATACACCTATTTAACGTAGTAGGTACCTACAAAGTTACATGTTATAGTATAGCATTTTATAGTATATAATCTTATCTTATCTAGTTGTATACAAACTCACGCTTGAATCTCGAAGGGGTAGGATTCTGTCTACTCCTCCAGAACGGGCGTAAGTATATGATATACCAAAGTTTTCAACTCGACTCGAACCTGAGTTAACCCGACAAACCTTTGTCGCTTCATCAACATTCATTAGACGGCTGGTTTAGAGTCTAAATGTGAAAATACATAAAAAGATAAAACAGAGATAGGGGATATCTCTGTTTTATCTTTTATGTATTTTCACATTTTATAAAACTGACTAGCTGACTCGGCAGACGTTGTTTTGCCCTACGACCTATTCTCAGACCTACCAAACATACACAAAAACTTTCTTAAAAATCGGTGAAGCCGTTTCGGAGGAGTTCGATAACAGACACTGTGACACGAGATTTTTATATATTAGATTTAACTAGAGCATCACCACCGTAATACTGGCAAAAGAAACGAATCACACAGCTCATAAGCAATCATTTTTATTCTATACAATACAATCTGCATTCAATTACAGGCAGTGCTAATTCTAATTGTTCGGTAATAGCCTTTTGGGGCCTATTTCACAGAACTACATTTCTTGGTTTACTACGACAATTCGATGTTCATTGCAAAGTTGATTAAAACACAAATTAACAAGTAGAAAGATGCGGCTATACTATGAATTGTAGTTTTATGAAACACGGCCCTGGATAAAGCAAAGTCAAGTGCATTGTCTGTGTTGCCGACCGACCAACCAACCAACCTTATTTATGTTTTTACTTCTTTTATACTTTTTCTATATTATTATGTCTAATATTTTTAAAAATTGAAAAAGAACCATGTCAAGGAGAAAGACAAATAAAAACAGATTCCTAAAAGTTACTCTCGCGTTTTCTTAAATATTTACGTGCATGCGTTTCAGTCTGTGTCAAATTACTTGTTCAGAATGTTTAACAACGTGTTAACACTTGGTTTTGAGTTGTAATACATTGGCGCACTTTAGCGGACACTTTAAGGTCGATTTCAAGAGCAAGGCCTGTGGTCAGTAAAAGTACATTGTTATTGCTTGATTAATGATAATAATTATAACTTCCACACACCACAATCACTTGTCTTGATCCCAAACTAGGATACACTGTGCTATGGTAACCAGGCAAGAACGCTACAAACATGGAAATACACCCAGACTGGGGCCATATTTTGTGCAAATGCACAGCGCCCCCCAGTGGGAATCGAACCCATGACCACTTAATTTATTCCACTCACTCCACTTTATTATATCTGTCTCATTTTTGATACCCAAGTAGGTATTAACTCCTCGTTTGCAGTATCCCTATCCTTTGCCACGAAGGGCTCGAAATAAGAGTTTTGTCCGTCTGCCTACGTACCTACGCCTAAGTCTGGGTGAAATTCTACTTTTGTGATGTCCTAGCCTGAGTACCATAGTCTAGGGTATCCTAGTTCGGGACCAGGACAAGTGATTGTGTTTGTAGAAGTTATTCTTATCAGCATAAAGTATAAAATACACCGATCCAATTACCTACATTTGCATGTAGATAAGCCAATAATTACAACTTCTTTCTGTGCCATTTTGCATTAGTGAAACCTTGACTTAATTCTTACTGACCTTGAGACTAAATATTTGACATTGTTCGACGACGCAACTTTTTTCATCGATTTGCTAATCCGGAAACTCACAATTTAATCTGTGAAAATCAGCCGAATGTGTTTTTACCCAACTGCGAAGGAAAAGGTGGTTAATGTTTTTGCGCGTATGTAGCTTATTTATATATAAAAGGCAACCGTTGCTGACTGGTCTATTAACGCACAGCTTAAACCACCGAACGGATTGAGGTGAAATTTGATAAGAAGAGAGTTATTATGACGTAGTCATCCACTAAGATGGCATTTTTCAAAATCCCGCTAAGGGGATGAAACGAGGGTCCAAAGTTCGTATTTAAAACAAGATTAGATAGACTTTTTTATTCGAAACTTTACAGAAGTACTTCTCTAGATAATAAGTAGGTAAATGCGTGTTTCAGAATTTTGCAAAATTCAACCGCTAAGAGGATGAAAAAGTGTGCCAAAGTTTGTATGGGGGGTAAAATACTTGGAGTTGGATTTTATTGAAACTGAGTAAAAATGATTTTCAATGAATTTTATGAAAAAAATGTTTCTCAGTTTGGCTACCCTTTTCACCCTGAGAAAAAGTTTGTACGGGGAGTAAAGTATTTACGATCGGATTTTATTGATACTTAGTACAAATGTGCGTCAACGTTATTGATGAGACACATATTTCCCGGTTTTATAAAATGGAGTGAATTTTGTTTTTTCTTCTTACAAAATTTTACTCCCTAAAGGTATGAAACAAGGGTCCAAAGTTTGCGTGGAGAAATAATATTAGGGAGACTGTTTTTTCAAAACAAAAGATTCGATAGAAGAAAATACTCACACTTTTAGGGGTTGACTTTCTTAAAAAGTCTGTAACACATATAATTTAATTATTTTTTACAGAAGTACCTCGGTACAAATGTATTTCAATACAATTGATTTTTATTTTATTTTTTTTATTGTTAATAAAACATGAAAAACCACAATTTCATTAGTTAAATAAGTAATTAAAAGTTTTTCAAAATTTCACTCTGAAGCGGGTGCGGTGCTATTTTTTTTGTGTGTTATATTCTTGAAACTTAGTCTAATCATACTTCAATGTAGTTGACAAAATACATATTTGTTAGTTTTTTTTAATTGACACCTATAAGGGTGAAAAATGGTGCTAAAGTTTAGTCGAGCAGTAAAAAAAATGAGGTTTGATTTTCTTCAAACTTATTATTGTCGTATAGGATGAAACACTTTATTCTCAGTTTTTCAAAATTCAACCCCTAACACATTGCATGTAAAATATTTGTTGTTGGATGTTCTTGAAAGTTAGTCCAAATGTGCTTCAATGCAATTCATAGAATGCTTATTTCATGGTTTTTAAAAAGTCAACCCCTACGAGGGTAAAAAGGTCCGATATTTGTTTGAAATTTTTAATTCAACCCCTAAGAGGGCAAAAAGGGGTGCCAATGTTTAGTCGGGATTAAAATATTTGACGTTGGTTTTTCATTGACGTTGATTGATTGAATTTAGTACAAATATGTGTCAATACGATTAATTAGACACGTATTTCAGGTTTTTTCTGATATCTATCCCTAACTGGCTGAAAAAGGGTGTCACCATCTGTAGGGCGAGTAAAATTTTTGTGGTCGGATTTCCTTCAAATTTAATAAAAATATGCAATTTTTTTCAAAATTTAACCCCTAAGAGAGTGAAAAAACATTTCAAAGTCTCTATGGATAGTAAAATATTTATGGTTTGATTTATTCGAAACTTGGTATAAATGTATGACGTTTCCTTGAAAATAGAATACCTTATTTAAAGGCACCACATTTTAATTTTATATGGCAGCATTTAGCATAGTAATAAAAATTTGGATTGGCCACTTTATGTGTTATCAAGCTTAGTATTATTTACAACGGTTCCTGCGTAGTTAAAGAGAGATAGATAATATGTAATTAAGGAAAGAGTAACCGTAAGTAACCTTTCCTTATTTTTCATTGTGGTGCCTCATTTATATAAATGACCTGCCTAAAATAACGAATCACTCAATGGTTTTATTCGCTGATGACAGCACAATTATATTTGCCGCAAAAAATAACATAGACTATGAAATTGATATAAATAATACTCTTAAGGACATAATTGACTAGCTGAATGCAAATAATCTGACATTAAATACCAAAAAAACAAAACACATGATTTTTTATAGTAACAATAATAATAATGATGATGCTGATGATGATAATAATAATAACAATAAAACATTAAATATAAACATATCAGGACATTTCATTGAAAATATAGATGAGACTAAATTTCTAGGTTTAACTGTAGACGCGAAATTGACATGGAGTAGCCATATTAAAAATGTATGCAACAAATTGAGTCAGTACGCGTATGCACTTTTCAAATTGTCGAAAGTTGCAAGCAAACAAGCACTAATGACTGCATACCATGGGTACATTACATCCACATTAAGATATGGGGTTATGTTTTGGGGTAACGCCACCGACAGAGAAGCCGTCTTCAAATCACAAAAAAGGTGTCTACGGGCAATATGCAACTTACGCCAAACAGATAGTTGCAAAAACTTTTTTGAAACACTGAAAATCCTTACATTTCCGTGCCTGTACATTTTTGAAGTGGCAGTATTCATCAAGAGTAACCCGGGCTTTTCGAGCGACAAATATGTAGACGAAACCAAAACAAGATTAGAGCTCTACCGCATAAAACAGGTCTATTTGGTAAAAGTTTCTTCGGGATGGCATCAAAAATTTTTAATAAACTACCAAAAACACTGCGGGATGTCGACGATCTACCCTCTTTTAAACGTGATCTGTTTAATTTACTTGTTACGAAAAGCTATTATAAAATAATCGAATTTCTGGATGAGCGTGCATTCTAGGTCCGATAGAATTAACTTATGTTGAATTATAATCCCAATACGCTTTTAGTCTCATTTATAAAATGCATGATTTAAGTAGTTTATAATTTATGTTTCGATATTGTCACACCATATTGGTAAAATTACATTGAAACTGACATGTATATATGAACAACCCTGCACATGTAATTTATGACAATAAATATATGATTGATTGATCATTACATCAAATTAAAATCTTATAAACAAAACCATTAAGAACCTAATGTATAATCTTAGTAATCGTGCATCAACCATTACATTCAGAATTTAAATATTTGACGTATTCGTACGCAATTTCTCCATGTTCATGATCAGATGCTTGAATTCCTGATTGTCGGTTGTCAGGCTGGATACGTCACTTTCACTTTCAATATCACCAACACATTTATAATATTTTTATCAATTTCTGTTTCAATAAATCAGAAAATGGCCAATATTAATAACATAAACTATCATATAAGCAGCCTATATACGTCCCACTGTAGGACACAGGCCTTCTCTCAGAGAAAGAGAGTATGGGTTTAATCACCACGCGTGCCCACGGCGGATTGGCGATTTCAAGCGCTGAGGTATGTAAATAGCTCAGACACCCAGGTTTCCTCACGATGTTTTCCTTCACCGTTAGCGAGTGGTATTGCTACTATAACTTCACAAATGTACATAACTTAGAAAACAAAGTCATAGGTACATGCCCGCACTGGGAATCGAACCTGGGTCTCCTGCTTCCGAGTCCAATGTTCTACCCACTAGGCTACCACCGCTTTTACATAAACTATGCATGACAGCAATCAGTCGTGTTGACGAGTCGTGTGACTATTTATAGGAATCAAGCTCAATCCCGCAGACTTTCTATGCGACGAATACTTTATTAAATAGTTTACCCTTTTCTTTCGTGCCTATGAATAGTTTCGGCAATTTAAAGCACAAGAAACTCACAAAAGCTTTAAAATAGACCACGCTCGAACAATTGTCAGATAGATTGACAGATATTGACATTCATAAATGACGTTTAAATTTATTATTGCCGGTAAAAGAAATTAGTTCCTCTGATTTTCTGCAATATCGCGAGGTATTTCACGTTTTTTTTATTAATCCCTATGAGTGTGTAAAATATAATTGGTAGGATTTTTTTAAACTTAATACAAAATGCAAGTTAACACAATTTGATAAAACGCGTATTTTGCCCTATTTCAAACTTCAACCCCTATGAGGGTGTCAGGAATAAAAAATCACGCAATCGCTGTGGCGCGGTTATGGGAGCGAGATGTCTGAGGAGGACAAGACGCTTTCGACACGAAAGAAGAAGAAGTCAGAAGTAAAGATTTTGTGATCTCATTTAAGGTACCTACACTATTATTATATTATCCAAGATGGCCTCCTAAGGATTCGAACATTACCACACACTTCCAATGCCAATAAGTCACAGAGCCGGTAATTGAAAACAGTAGGAATTGATTTTAGGGGGGACTGCTTCTCGCACGGTCAGTTTTACGTTGCCTGCTTTGTTGCCTGGTCACGTTAGCAATTGAGGAAAGAACGTCTAACGTAGTATAATATGAAGAGGTTGAAAACAGAAATATAATTCCAAGAGATTAATCACATCCAGTGAAACACGTAGTTATAGCCCCCGTTTTCAGATGTTACAAGTAGTTTAAAAAAAGTTAAAACTCGACGAAACCTCAGGTCACGAGTCGTTTAAAAAAAGTTAATACTCGACGAAACCTACTTTACACATTATTTTTTTCTGTAACATTTATGTCAAATGCGCTAAAAGCATAATAATATGAAACTTATGTAGAACCACTCTTATCAACTAAAGTCCGCGTGGACAAAAGCTAGTGTCAGTATAAATAAACAGGTAGTTGCAGAAATTTCCAATAGAATTTAATCAATGAACACTGAAACCGCGAAAAAATATATAATTTATTTGTTTAATACGTTCATTCGCCTGAACAGGTTCTTTGGGAATGTGACTTTGCACGCGTACCGAGCATGCAATTGGTTGTGAGTGTTAGGTACCTTTTTGGTTAACAAAATTATGCTGTGGTAATAAATATTTTTGTATTTATATATAACTCATATTATAAAAGTACCTTTTCACACCTGCTATTCAGAAAAGATCCCTTGATTCCCTCAAATGAAGGATCAAAGTTGTACTTTTCTTCCCTGATATTCTAGTTTAAATTTTCCTTATAGCAGGTGTGAAAAGCAGTATGTGTCACTCGGTAGCAAAATTATTTCCGTCTTGGGCGTAAACACTTGAATCCCTCGCTACGCTCAAGATTCTACTTTAGAATCCCTCGCTACGCTCGGGATTCTATTGTAGAATCTTTCGCTTCACTCAGGATTCAATATACCGCCCTCTCCGTAAATATATTATCATTTTGCTCCCTTGAGACACAATCTACTATTTCTTAATTAGCCGTTTTAGTGTCTCAACTCCCACTACTGGGCAAAGGCCTCTACATTAGCTCTCCACCATCACCATCATCTCGTTTTAACCATCAACCATTCCCTAATTGTACCTACATAGTTACTTCCACACAATACAATCACTTATCCTGATCCACTTATATGATACCCTATGCTATGGTGACCAGGCAAGCACGTCGCAAACATGGAAATCCATTCACACTCAGGCCATTTTTGCAAATGTACGGCGGCCCCTAAAAGTTCGGGTAGTTCCGCATACCATCTACGAAAGATCTGCAGGAGTTTCAAAAGTATTGAGAAGATATACCTAGTCTGAAATTTAAAACTTGCAACAAGCAAGGTCTTAGGCCCCGCGCCCTCTCGTCCCGTCTCTTTTGTGTTTGCTTCGTCCCGTCCCGTCAGTAAATTTTGTATGAATGTGAATTGGAAAGACGACGCGTCTTCACGTCCTTTCTTTGTGTCTCAGGCTTCAGTCTCAGGCCATCGCCCACGACTACTTTTATACGCACTTCTGAATGGCGTTTTTGAGAAGAGCTACTGCGTAACATATCTTTTGCGTCCGTTTGTACTTTATTCTACACACCAGAAAAAAAGATACAGTCAGAAATAAAATCTTGAGGCTGCAGAGATAGCAAAATGAACGCCTCCTTTGGGTCAATTAAATTTGGCAAAAGATGCACCAAACACATGTATCACTCTTGCAGCTCTCTACCTTTATTTGTACTGTGTCTCTAATTTGTGCTAGATGTGAAATTAATTAACTGCTATCCTGGGCAACTGTTAACATTGGCATCCGACACTTATCCACTGTCCATGGCAGCTTAGATACAAGCCCACGTAATTAAAAACACTTACCCCCGGTTTCTCGCACACTAACAAGCTGTCAATCCACTGTTAATAGCTGTTAGTGTTTTTTTTTGTATGTACTTTGGTCAATTGACAGCTGTTAACAGCAGATTAACAGCGCGACAGTGCACGAGAAACGGGTGGTCAGTCTGTTAGACGATTTTTTATCCTTTTCGAAAGATATTATGTTAATTTGTGGTGCAGAACGGTTTGGAGTGCGTCAACCATTTCATTTATGGCATCGTGTAAAAACCTTGAGTGTATTAAAGATAAAGAGATTTATTTGTCAAACAGAAAGGTGGTATTAACATATTTAGTTCAGCACGTTTTGCCATAATAGGCGTACAAATTTTTATAATTATTGATAGTAATAGCATAGCATTATATTATATTATATTATATTATATTATATTATATTATATTATATTATATTATATTATATTATATTATATTATATTATATTATATTATATTATATTATATTATATTATATTATATTATATTATATTATATTATATTATATTATATTATATTATATTATATTATATTATATTATATTATATTATATTATATTATATTATATTATATTATATTATATTATATTATATTATATTATATTATATTATATTATATTATATTATATTATATTATATTATATTATATTATATTATATTATATTATATTATATTATATTCCATGCGATAATAAATTAAAATGTCAAAGGAGAGAGGTCACAAGGATTGCATTAAATAGATCATTGTTATGTCGAGAATATTGTATTGAGACGATGAACATATTTGTATATATTTAGTCAGTATTATTATCGGTCAGAAATTCTATTGTTGTATAATAGCATTTTTCAATTAATATATTTTTTTATTTGTGCTTAAACAAGCCTAAGTCCAGTTCTCGTAATGCACTAGGTAGCTTATTGTAGATTACAGGGCCCATGCATAATATATACACTTTTGTTCATTAGTGCTGTGTTTGGTTTGCGTAAACATATTTTAGTTTCATCCCGTTGTAATCGCTGACTGACCTGTGATACTCGTTTGAAGATATCGGGATTGGATTTTACAAACAGCGCTACTTCAAGTATGTACATTGACGGTAGTGTCAAAATGTGGTTGTCCTTAAAATATTGTTGACAACTGTCAGTTTGCTTGAGTCTAAAGATAGCTCTCAAACTTCTTTTTTGAGCTTTAAACGCAGTTTCCCTATCTGTAGAGTTACCCCAGAATATTAGGCCATATCTTAACACGGATGCCACAAGACCGTCATCATCATCATTCAGCCACAAGAAGTCCACTGCTGGACATAGGCCTCCTCCATGGATTTCCAAAAAGACCGGTTGGAAGCGGCCTGCATCCAGCGTCTTCCTGCCACTTGAATGACGTCATCTGTCCATCTTGTGGCTGGTCGTCCCACGCTGCGCTTGCCGATATGTGGTCTCCATTCGAGAACTTTTCGGCCCCATCGGCCATCAGTTCTGCGTGCTATGTGCCCCGCCCACTGCCACTTCAACTTACTAATCCGCTGGGCTATGTCGACGACTTTCGTTCGTCTACGGATCTCATCATTTCTGATTCGATCTCGTAGAGAAATTCCGAGCATAGCCCTTTCCATAGCTCGTTGCGTGACCTTGAGCCTTCTTATGAGGCCCATAGTGAGAGACCACGTTTCAGTGCCATAAGTCATCACTGGTAACACACACTGGTTGTATAATTTTGTCTTGAGCGATTGAGGTATATTAGACGAAAAGACTTTTCTAAGTTTCCCGAAAGCTGCCCAGCCGAGTTGGATTCGACGATTGACCTCTTTCACGAAGTTGGACCGGCCTAGTTGGATTGTTTGTCCTAAGTAGACGTATTCGTCTACAACTTCGAGAGTCGTGTTCCCCAATGTTATTGGCTATTGACCGTGATAGGCAGTAATAGCCGCATCAGTATTCGTGATTGGAGCTAAATTTATAGAGTAGATAGGCAGAGGAACTAACTTTTTTGCACAATTCAGCAATGTGTGTTTTCCAGTTTAGTTGTCTGTCTACTGTAAGGCCTAGGAATTTTGTGGTAGATACATCTTTGATATTCGTATTTTCAAAATTTATATTTAAGTTTACACATGGTAATGGTTGGCTAAACTGCATGAGGTTAGTTTTGGATAGGTTAACTTTTAGGTTATTATAATTAAGCCAATTTATAATTGAGTTAAGGGCCTCATTGATGTCGCATTCGTAGGTAGCTTCATTATTGCACTGTATCGTTACAGTACTGTCATCTGCAAAGAGGGACATAGGATGCCGTGTAAATCTGGGCAAATCATTAATGTACAAAATAAAGAGTAACGGACAAAGCACGCTCCTCTGTGGCACGCCGTCCAATATTTCTCGCTCATATGACAAGAAACTTACCTCTTGTTTAGTGTTAAGATTAATGTTCGTTATCTCTGTGCGTTGAGTTCTATGTTTAAGGTATGACTCTATTAGATTTAACACATTTCCCCGAATGCCGTAGGTCTCGAGCTTGCTTAAAAGGATATCGTTTTGTAAGACGGATAATTTTTTTGAAAGTAATAGCATATTTTTTTAGCCTATTTTTGTTTATTTCGCTAGGTTTACGTCTATACATTAATAATAGCTCCCTTTTCTTTCTGCTGCACAATTTAATGCCACGTGATACCCACTTGGGTCTTTTGATTGTTTTTATTTTTAGCAGATTATACGGGAAGCATAGCTCATAGAAAAATCTAAAATGTTCTATAAACGTTTCATAAGCTATGTTCGGATCGTCAGTTGTATATAGTTCAGAGAAAGTAAAGCTCTTTAAACATTGTTTAAACAAGTTCATATTATGTATACTATAGTCACGTCGTTTAATTTTCCAGAAAGGAATGAGGTATACCTTTTTTATTGGGCAGTCTAAAAGCTGGGCTGTGTGGTCTGATAGAGACAGTTCAATAACGTGTGATTTGCATTTATTTCCGAGGTTGTGTACAAAATTGTCTATACATGTCGCGTTGGTTGTCGAAGTTCTAATTTAAAATTGTAATTGAGTAATAAGCATTCTAGAGAAATACTATTATTTTTTAAAATGTCAATGTTAAAATCACCGGTCATAATTATTTGTTTTCTGCGTTTTCGTGTAATTTCTAGCAACAGTTTCTCTAGGCGTTCAAAGAAGAAGTTTATGTTACTATGTTTGAGTACTCGATAATTGTATCATATCGTGTCAACTCAACGGCGCAACACTCAATAACGCCACTTATCGAGAGTTTGGCGAGCTCCGGTAGTTCCTTAAACTCGAGACCATTTCTAATTAATATACATGACCCTCCTCTCTTACTATCTTTTCTACTGAAATAAGTGGCTAGTCTATAGTTTGGAATGGTTAGGAAGTGTTCGTAGCCGGACATAATAAAGTGCTCTGTTAGACACACGACATCTATGTTCCTCTCAGTATCAGCTAGCTCTTCAAGACATACTGTGAGAGCATCTGATTTATTAATGAGCCCTGCAATTATTTGGTGCATAATTGTCAGCCATTTACTACCGAAAAAACTGATTAACGGTTTGAGTGTCATCCTGTTGATACTGATTGTCAGTTATTAAATTCTGTAATTTCACGTATCAGTACATTTAGATCTCGAAATAAGATTCAGATTTCAGATTTCTTTATTGCAATAATCATGTGTCATTACAGTTCTTATATGTAATTCAAGAGGTACATGACACCCTGTAAGGGCACTACAATATGATTAAACTAATTCCTTAATTGCTAGCTTATAATTGTCTATTTCTAGTATTATTTAATTATACATATTTTCTTTTCTATTGTGTACTTTAACATTAATTATCACTGAAAAATTCTTGAAGAGAATAATAACATTTCTGGATCAAGTACTTATTGAGGGTTATTTTGAATAAAGTATTGTCTTTTATATTTTGTATGTGATATGGTAGAGCATTGAAAACTTTTGCTGCCATTGAGTAGGGACCAGAGTTTATGATTTCTAGTTTAGCAATCTTGGTGGCTAGGCGTTGTTGTGATCTAGGGCCCTCAGGGCGAGTATGTTGTGGAAAAAGAGGCATATTATTCCTGACAAAGACGCTGATTTCTAAAATATAGAGCGCTGTCATAGTTAAAATATTATATTCCACAAAATATCTTCTACAGCTCGTCCTCGCGTCTATATTAGCCAGAATTCTAATACATTTTTTTTGTAATATAAAGACGTTTTTTGCGTCTGTGCTATTGCCCCAAAGAATTATACCGTACCTAAGCCAGGCTTGTGCATATGCATGATAAGCGCATGTTGCCGTCCTGAGGTCTGTAGTTTTTTTCAGCTCTGATAGGGCATATATAAAGCTTGAGAGCTTACCAGTTATCTTTAGAATGTGGCTTTTCCAATTTAAATTATTATCTAAATTGATACCTAGGAGACAAGAAGTCTCTACATTTTCTATTACAGTTCCGTTAAATTTATAGTTTATAATATCTAGGGGTCGTTTTTGGTAAGGTCTGAATTCCATTAATTTGGTTTTGTTAAAGTTAATTTCTAAGTTATGGTCATCTAACCAAGTTTTAATTCTATTTAGGTGTGAGTTTAGGTCTATAGTTAATTTCTCTACGTTTTGACTAGGAAAAATCAGGGATATATCATCTGCGAATAGCGTACATGGTATATTAATAGTATTAGGTAGATCATTTATATATATTAAAAAAAGTAAACATCCGAGCACGCTACCCTGCGGGATTGATTTGGTTAATTCTACTTCATTTGATCGTTTTTTACCGATTCGCTTGGTAGTTGTGTTATAATGTTCTATATCAACATATTGTATTCGGTTGCGCAAGTACGATGAAAACCAGTTGAAAGCAATACCTCTCACTCCCACACCATAGAGTTTTTCCAAAAGAGCTCCGTATAAGACTCGATCATAAGCTTTGCTCATGTCTAAGAGAACTCCAATGGCATGTTTTTTATCGTTCAGTATTTTTAAAATCTCGTTAACATATGTAATTACTGCTAATGTAGTCGATCGACCCTTACGGAAACCATTCTGATTATTGTTGAATATATTAAATTTTTCGCAAAAATTGTAGATACGTTTGTACATAGCGGATTCAATTATTTTAGAAAAGGTGGGAAGAAGAGCAATCGGGCGATAATTATTACAATCGCTACGGCTGCCGCTCTTGTGCAAAGGTTTTACTATAGTTATTTTTAGTTTTTCTGGTACGACGCCTTGTGTAAAAGACTGATTAATAATAAAAGACAAAGGTGGGGACAGTTCCAATGCACATTCCTTTATCAGCGTTGGAGGTAACTCATCAAAACCACAACTTCTTTTGTTTTTTAGTTTCCGTATTAATGAAAAAACTTCAGATGGTGTAGTTGGATGAAGAAATACTGAGTTATACGTTGGAGATAGTACCGGACGTCCCTTGGGTGGGTTTATACCAGGAGCACCTACTGATGAGAAATATGCATTGAAATAATTGGCAATTATGAGGGGGTCATTGGTAGTTTTATTATTTATATTTAGTTGTATGTTTGATCTTACTTTTTTCTTGGTTTTATTAGTTCGAATCTTAACTACTTGCCACATAGCTTTAATGATATTATTAGATTTTAATACTTTATTTTTAAAATGAATTTTCTTAGCATTGGCTACGGTCTTTTTCAAAAGTTTTTCATATTTTTTGTAATAATTGTTTAAAATTGTGTTGTCTGTTTGCGAGGTAAATATTTTTAAAAGCCGTTTGTTTTTGCAAGATATTTTTAGCCCTTTTGTCAACCATGTATTTTTATGAACGTTTTTAATAATAATTTTAGATTTTGGGATAATCTTGTCTAAAATAATAGTAATTCTGTCAAGGAATTTGTTATAGTTTTCATTTACAGATTCCGTTATATCAAAAACAGTGTTCCAGTTAACTTTACTAACTTCTAATTTAAATTCTTGCTTTTTACGTTCGCTAAAAATTCTTTCAAATGTAAACCATTGTTCTTTATTATCTTTATTAGTGTAAGGTATGCTTACAAAAATTCCTTTGTGATCCGACAAACCTAATTCTTTAACCTCTGCGCTAACTTTGACATTTGGATCATGTACGTTGTTGAAAACTAGGTCAATGCATGTAGAGGTGTTTAGCGTAACTCTTGTTGGTTCGTTTACCAGTTGAAAGAAGTTGAAGTTTTTCATTAAGTTTAATAGCCTAGTCGTTAGATTATTTTGTTCGAGAATGTTTATATTGAAATCCCCGCCTATAATAATATTTTTAATTCTATCTTTGATCATTAATAATTGCAAGAGCTTTGAAAGTGATTCATAAAACATTTCAGGCTGCCTCTTGCTATCTGGCCAATACAGAGCCACTAATACTACATTTATTTTGGGCAACTCTATTGCACATATTTCAAAAATAGACTCTACGGCCAAATTTGAGATATCAGTTCGCTCTTTGCAGTCTTCATCGTTTTTTAATAGAATGCATACGCCTCCACCCTCTCGCTCTGAGCGACAGAAACTACTGGCCAAATTAAAACCTTCAATACTTAGGAGGTCCTTTTTAGACGTTGTAATCCATGTTTCAGTAATACAAATTGCCTTAATGTTCTTAATATGATCTAGGGTAGCTTCCAATAAATGGCGTTTATTCTTTAAGCTTCGCATATTTTGGTATAGTATGTTAAATTTTGACATTTTAGTGGGATGAATTGACTCGAAAAAGCTCTACATTAGCGTTTAGATTTTCGTTATTATTATACACAATCTCGTTATTATTATACCAATTGCTTATGTCATCAATTTTCGCTTTTACATCAAGGAATACCTGTTTCAATCCATTCTTATTCAAAACCCCGCTGTGAGGGTTAAACATGGTGTGGTCGTAGTAAAGGTTCAAATTAGAGTCTACTATATAACCGTGTTCATGCTTCATGATATCTATACAAAGCAGTTTATTAAAAGCCTCTATTCTGGAGTTGAAGATATCAAAATTTCTGTTCCCTTGCTTAAAGGTTGGCACGCATAACAACACATTTGTATGAGTGACTTTAAGTAGTATTTCTCTAATCGATAAAACTAGGTCGTGGTATTTTCCTGTGTATTTAAAATCTTCGCTTCCTAAAAGAACTATGATGTAATCATCGATAGAAAAGTTGGCTACCTTTGACTCTACTCCTTGCAAAAGCTGTTCTATGCCTCTATTAGGCATGAGATAATGGCATATTTCGTATGACCCTTCGAAATTTGATTGTGCGATTGCTAACGTTCCATTAAATCTATCTGTACTTAACAAACAAATCTTGTTTTTCTTCGCCCTTGCGTTTGATTCGGCTGATATAGTGGACTCGTCGGATCTCTGCACTGTATTTTTGGGTATTTTTGGGCTGCATTCATTTGGGCTGTCCGCTTTTCTCGGCTCTAAAGTCGCTTTGATTGGTGTGCTTGTAGAGCTCTGGGGCTCTCTATCTGATTTGTTTTTTGGAGATTTTATGTTTTTGTTGCAGGTAGATGTTTGTATAGGTGTGCTGAAGTTTGATCCATTATGGCCGAGTTTTGAAGGCGTGAACTCGTCAGTGGTTGCATTATTATTTACATACTTTTGCCGCTGGGGTGATGCTCGGCATATACTCAATAGCTGATTCACTCTTGCGTCTCGCTTTGATATTGTTTTCGTGAGAGCATAATTTTCCGCCACCAATCTCTCGATTTCGCCATCTGCACTTGCTAATTTTAATTCTAGTTGAGTAATTTTGTTATTGAGATATTCTATCTTTTCTATAGCGTTTTCTTTAGTTTGTGACATGCTTTCCGGGCAACTTCGGTTGAAGGTTTCATTGGCAAGCATTTGTGTTTCACTTATTGTGTCTCCAAACTCTATGGATGATAGCAGCGACGCTTCTTCCTTTGGGTTTACTTTTCGCTTTCTTTGAGTAATGTTGTCATTGGATGACAAACTTTTCCCAGATAAGCAGTACTTACATTTCCAATTTACTTTCTTTTCATTGGTCATTAGTCTAAATAGCTTTTCTGATATTGATATGCAGTCCAGATGAAAGGTATTATTGCAGATTGAGCAGTTTAGATGATCTTCTCTATGTAGGATTTTTGTTTGGCATTTATTGCACTTTAGCGCCATCTTTTAGAATTGCTTAGGAATCTTTTTGTGGTTTTATCGAGTGTCAGACCTTGGTCGCTCGTGCTCAAATTGGAATGATATCGGCACTGTTAAGTAGATGTCGCCTTTTTCCTAGGGAGATAACAAACAAAAAAAAAAAAAAAAAAAAAAAAACTATTTTCTATTCACTCTGTCTGCCGCCACGTCTCGAACTCGGGACTTCTGCGCCTAAGTTCCGTGCGCCGAAACCCTCTAACCAATGCGCTATCGTAGCAGATAGTGATGTGAGTAAAATATTTCGATACCTTCTACAAGTGACAATTTCTGTTTGCCATCTAAAGCAAGGCCGGTTTTTGCTTGTCAAGGTCAAGAACTACATCGGTCATTGAACTTTGTCACTGTTTATTAGAAGACAACGGTTTCTGTATTTAGTTTTTTTTAGATTGCTCCTTAAACACACGAATATTTTAAGTCCGGATTTCACAGTCCTATAGTACATTGAAGTAGGCACATTTGAATGTAACTTTCTTTTTCACTAATTCACTTTTTACCACAAATTTTAATTTATTTCACTAGATAGTAGTTGAATACGACCACTTGCAACGACTCACGTTACGTTCACGTCACGTTAATAATGTAGTTATTCCATTGTTATTTATAAACCCTGTGCGCGGAGAAAACATCCTGTAGTCATAAGTCAAGTTTAGGTTAGAGTCAAGAAAATAAGCATGTTCGTGTGTAATCAAATCTAGGTACAATAAATTATTGAAGTTTTCTACTCTCGAATTATACATCGACGCGTATTTCGCACATTTTAGTGTAGGCAGACAGATAATTATATTTGTGTGTTTCAATTCCTTTAATGTTGTTCTAATGAAGATAATCAGCTCGAAGTAGTCTTTTGTAGTTTCAAAGTCTTCTTCTCCGATAATTATGGCACAGTAGTCTTCCATCGTGAACTCCATTAGTTTAGATTTCAGGCCGATCAGTTGTGATTTAATTCCACAGTGGGGATTTAAATAGTGGCATGTTTCAAATTTTCGCTCTAATGTTGATTCTGCAATTTCTGTAATCTTGTTTCTATTGTCGCTACTCAGTATATAGAGCTTGTTCCGCAGTTTTGTTGATTCTGATATTGTTTCCGATAAATGTGCATTTCTTTTCTCTCCATTCGCATTTTTTGTAGGTGAATTTCTAGAAGAGGTTCGTTCCGCTTTCGTAGTTTGTGTAGTAATATACGTCTGAGTTTGCTTTGAGAATAACTGTTTTGGGGTTTTCTTTGGCGTTGTAATTTTATTGGTCTTTGTTTTTGTGATGGGGCTATTTGCAATTTGCCGGTAGAACTCATTCTTTTTTTATTAGCTCATCATTTGTACTTTTTAGTTTGTTATTTTCTAATGTGAGGGATTCTATTTCCGAGTGAGCGCAATGTAACTCCAGTGTAACTTTTTCTAGCTGGTTTCGAAGTTTTATTAATTCAGCATTACTTTCGTCATCCGAGATCTCAGGTAAACTGCTACTTGTGACATCTAGTGGTTGCGTAGTACAGATACTTTCGTTGGTATTTTCAGATTGGGTGCGTTGACGATGCCGACGGGTGATAAAGAAATTCATTTTTAGCGAACAACTCTCTATTTATAACAAACAAAAAGTGTGGCCGCAGGTTGGGATTGCACCAATAACTCTTCGTTCAACAGGAAAGCATCTAACCGGTTACGCCATCAGTAGATTAGGAGTAGATGCAAATTTCTTATTATACATTCAGTTTAGGAAGAAATTTTAACCGTTCGTGTACTTTGACCTTTGAGGTTCATAACACAAAGTGTAAACAAAGACTAGCACTTCACGATTATCGTTTTTTGGCACTTACTATCGCAAAGCTGTACAGTCTGTAGCTATTGTGAGAATGTTAGTTTATATTGTAAGGCACTGTTACACAGATTTTAAGATCAACAAATTTTAATCTTTAATAATTTTTGTAAGGCTGGATTAATCACATTACTATCACTTGCACTGATTAATTGTCACTTAAGTAATAGTTATACGTAACTTTTGACTTTATACGTAACTTTAGTTTATTTTAATGAAATTTTAAAGAATCGCACTAAGATAGCTTGACTTGTGTTGGCGATGGTGGCGCCCTCTGTCCTGAAGTACTGAAGCGTTAGGTAGTTACGCGCGCGTAAATCGCGTTTGAATCGCGTTTCAAAGTCACAGTGGGCGATGCCTCCTGCACCTTGCGTTTGCTCATGTTTCCAATTACGTCAACGGGAAATGTCTTATCCTGCCCTCCTGTAATTTAGTTATGTAACAACTGCTGCTTCAACTGAGTTATTTCAATAAATTATTTTACTTTATTCCTCATAACTAAACAAGGTCTTACGAAAATAGATAAAGATATTTATTATTAAAAACCTATTTAGAGGCTAAATTATATTATTAATTTTATTATATTAATTTTCTAAAGGTGCCTAGTCTAGAAGTAACTGAATTGATAATGCAGCAAGATAGATAAGAACATCTACATACCAAAAAAACCGTATCCGCGATCCCTAGATTCCGCGGTAATTGGAAGGGTAAAAAATAATTACGATAGTTGAAGGGGTGGACAATATCAACTCTCTAATTGAATCGTGTGATTTTAAAACGACACATGTCCTTTCATTACAACTTTGCAGGAAATAGAAAAAACTGATTTATTCAAATACTAATATCTACAACAGCAATATTTTAGCATATTATATTGATTTCTGTATGCATAAACTACAATTTTTTTTCTAATGTAAATCAATAGGTAGGTGTAAATAATTTAATAAAAAAAAAATGGGCAAGTGTTATTTTAAAAACACATGTGACTTGTGTTGTTTTAAAATCACACGATTCAATTATATACTCAATAATTAGAGAGCTGTCTGACAGGCTCTTTTTGACCGACACATACAAGAGCTGGACAAAAGTAGCTTGTAATCTAAGTACTAATATACACTCTGACCCTACTTTGTTGTACAAGTAGTTGCTAAGAAACTTTTTGTTAAATTTAATTTCAACAATTTAAGTTTATTTTTTGTACCGCCTGCCTGTATGGACATATGGTCCGAAATAAAGTTTTTTATTATTATTTATTATTATTATTAATATTTTTTGGTAAAATCAAACCAAAATACGGTAGGTTTCTTCGAGTCTCTTCGGGTTTCGAATCAGGTTTAACTCACATAATCTTATGTAATGCGCGTTTTACGTAATCTACCAATGTGACTGCTTCCGTTAAATCAAACAGAAGCGTCAAGGACGCATGACCAATCTATTAGACAAATTATACAGTTTTACGCATTACTATATCGTACAGCGCAGCTCTCCTAAGCCGATAATTATCGTGAAAATAGATAAAAAAAATTTGAAGAAATGAGGGAAATAAAAAGTCGTAAAACAAAAGTTGTCAAGGACATCACCGAAGTTTTCGTGGAAAAAAAATCAGCTGTGCCTTTATGTTATACATTTTAAGGTCTTGAGTAACTTTAGAACGGAATAGCTGAGATTTTCTCCGCGATTTCGAAGTTTTCCCCGTGCTGATAGTTTTTGTATTGTTTATACGAGTAGAGAGCGTTGGTAGCCTAGTGGGTAGAACATCGGACTCGGAAGCGAGAGACCCAGGTTCGATCCCAAGTGCGGGCATGTACCTATGACTTGGTTTTCTAAGTTATGTACCTTGTGAAGTTATGGTAGCAATACCACACGCTAACGGTGAAGGCAAAAAGATCGTGAGGAAACCTGAGTGTCTGAGCTAATACATACCTCAGCGCTTGAAATCGCCAATCCGCGGTGGGCACGCGTGGTGATTAAGCCCAAACTCTCTCCTTGAGCGAAGGCCTGTGCCCTACAGTGGGACGCATATAGGCTGATTATGCTTATACGAGTAAAAATCCCATTTTCAACTATACAAAGGGACTTTTTTACACCTTGTATGAGTGTAGTCGTGGCACCGGTGGCTGCATTTTACCGGACATGCCTCGCCGCTTAGATACTGGAGCGCGGATGTATGATTCACTTAAAAAGGCTTTATGCTCTAAGGCTGTATGCGTAGTGCACATTCAGGCTAAGGCCTCACCGATAACGCGCTACCGGCAAAAGCGTCTAGTCCAAAGAGGTACGAATATGATTCGTATTATATTACATACACCATGAATGTTGGGTGGTTTGAAATTTTTCATTTTCACTTTTTTTTCACTTCTTAATTTTTCATTGAATTTCAAAAGTCACAAAATGTCAAATCGGTACAAAATTCATACATTGGTACACATGTATCCCGGAGGGATAGGCAGAAGGTTTGCCTCTTGCCACGATGTGACCTGATTCGCTTGATAAATATTCATTAGTTGGCATGCACGCACCGGTTTTTGGTACTTTTTATCTCGCATTTTCCTTATACTAATAATTACATTCAGTCGACGTATGTACGGCTGGGACGTCTCAGGAAAAGTTCTAGTCACAAAATGTCCTAGGCATTCATATAACTCAAAAGTATAGCTGTTAGACAAAGTTTTCGTATCAGGCGGTTTTGTTTTTTAATTTAATCTCATAATCTCAATGCCTAAGACAATTCGTTTTGCGTCAAGGGAACATTTCGCGAATTAGTCATAGGTATATCTTGTGACTAATTATGTTAAATTGGCAAATATTCGATTTCCGGATGCAGTTGCTCAAATAGATTAATTATTACAGTAATTATCAACTATTGATCAGACGATAGTTTCTTGGATCTTTGCAAAACAGCGAGAGCCGTTCTTTCGCCAAATAGGAAAACGAAGAAGGTATTCCCAGTTGGAACTGTGATAATTTGGGCTATCTTAATAAAGAAATTAAGGGGACAAACGCTTGGATTAACAACGAAGATGTTTTATTTCTGATGTTTCTAATAAAACTTAAAAATTTTTGAAAAAGGAAGCCAAGCAACAATTTGTAGAAGTTTATTGAAGATATTATAATTAGTCAACTCACTATCGGTCTATTAATTTATGTTCAATATTGACGATCATTGAGCAATACCACTCGCTAACTGTGAAATAAAACATCATGAGGAAACCTGAGGGTCTAAGGTGTTTATATACACATCATCGTTTAAAATTGCCGATCCGCGGTTGGCACGCGTGGTAATTAAGCCCATACTCTCTCTTTGAGAGAAGGCCTGTGCCCTGCAGTGGTGACATAATATATATGGGCTACTTAAAAACAATACGACAAGGATTAATGGGTTGATGATGATGATGATGAAGGATTAATTGACGTAATTATCATTTTATCGTTATCATTTATCTATCTAATCATTTATTTTATTTTTTTTTAAGTTCGATACGAAGGTTTTGCTCTGGTGTGTACGATAAAGAGTTCTAATATAATTATGTAATCTGATCTGATCTAATCTATGTGAAGAAAAGCCGGTGTACGAAAGACAAATTAGGTAAGAGATACTTTTAGAGGCCCTGACACGGCCATGAAAGAAATTGTAGAGAAGATTGTCAATGTCAATCAACGTCGTCATTTTCTTGCCGATGTCGTCAGGGTTGAGCAGACACGCTACCATGCCGGAATCTCGCAACAGGCGACGCCCAAGAGAATTAAGGGGCTTCCTAGCGCCACCATTTTTCATTAAAAATAGTCATTATCATTTTTAGGGTTCCGTGCCCGAAGGGTGCCAAACGGGCCCCTATTACTAAGATTTCATTGTCGGTCTGTCTGTCACCAGGCTGTATCTCATGAACAGTGATAGCTAGGCAGTTGAAATTTTCACAGATGATGTAGTTCTGTTGTTGCTGTAACAAGGAATACTAAAAATAAAATAAAATAAACATTTAAGGGAGGCTCCCATACAACAAACATAATATTTTTTGCTCGATATTAGTAACGGCAACCGGTAGACGCTCGAAATATTCACAGAATATTTAGTTCTATATTCGCTTCAAAAATAAACAATGAATTAAAATAACATAAATATTTAAGGGGGGCTCCTATACAACAAATGTCATTTTTGCCGTTTTTTTCCCGATGTTTGTGTCTATTGTTGTATAGGTAATGGTATGGAACCCTTCGTGCGCGAGTACGAGCGCTAGTGTTATTACATGGAGCCTCTTAATGGATTGCACTGTGATCATCAAGTCAAGGCTTATGGCAGCTCTTCACAATGTACCGGCATGAAATATTTGCAGCTGGCACGAATTTCCGTTCTTCGATAGCCGGCGAACTTGAAACCAGCCAGCGGAAGTCTTAGCCAACATTAGGCAATGGCAACTTAAGGGCCGCACTGCCGCGGATGTGGCCTGTAAGCCTCTTCCCGTAATTAAACATTTAAAATTTTCAATTTAATAATTTTATTTTCATATGAATAAAGTTTCAAGATTTAATGAAAAATTAATGTGAGAATTATAAAGATTTGCTAATTGGAAGTTAAGTTATCGATAAAAAACGGTATCCAGGTTTTGAGATTATTCAATAAAGCAAATGTATCGCGGCCAGATGTTCTGTACCCAAAGGGTGAGGGAGCCTATTACCAAGACTCCGCTGTCCGTCCGTCTGTCTATCTGTCACCAGGCTGTAGTATCTCATGATCCGTGATAGTTAGACAGTTGAAATTTTCACAGATGATGTATTTCTGTTGCCGCTGTAACAAGAAATACTAAAAACAGAATAAAATAACGGCAACAGGTAGACACTAGAAATATTAAAATGTTGTATAGATAATGGTACGGAACCCTTCGTGCGCGAAGTCCGACTCGTATTTGGCCGGTTTTTTTAATGTAATGTTCTGTTAAATATTTCGTGTTCAATAAAATATATTAATAAGTTTAATAAAAGTAGCGGTGGTAGCCTAGTGGGGAGCGGTGGTAGCCTAGTGAGCAGCGGTGGTAGCCTAGTGGGTAGCGGTGGTAGCCTAGTGAGCAGCGGTGGTAGCCTAGTGGGTAGCGGTGGTAGCCTAGTGGGTACAACGAGTCCAATCTCGGAAGCGAGAGACCCAGGTTCGCTTCCCGGAGTATCTGAGCTATTCGCATACCTCAGCGCTTGAAGTCGCCAATCCACAGTGGGCACGTGTGGTGATTAGTCCCATATTCACTCTCTGAGAGAAGGCCTGTGCCCTACAGTGGGACGTAAATAGGCTGTTTATGATGTTAATAAATCTTACATTCTATGAATGACTGAGTTGACAGGCAATTTTTCCGGACGCTCCGCCGACTTGACCCCAACTTTTTTACCTTACTAAGAGCAGTTATCACGAATCTATCGAATAGAGCCAACAGGCTATTTTATGCAAAGTACCGAGGAAGATCGTGATTCAATCTTCACTAATTGTGCAGGTGTTACCATGGTATGCGGTTGCAATTGGCATCTTTGGGCCCCTCACAAACGGCGGTAAATCTTAATACATGAAGGAAGAAGAATGTAAAAAAGGGAAAATGTCTGAGGTGATGGCCACGAAGAAGATATACTCGTAATACAGTAAAAACTAAAGAAAAGATGAACTCAAACCAACAACGTTTTACCTATCCTTGACTCAAACTCCAATGTTTTTACTCATCATAATTATCACAATACGTTGTGACTTAATTAACGTAAAAATGTAATGTAACTTTAGTATCGTCAGTTTCTGAAAAGATTGTTCGGAGAAGAAACTGACAAAGAAACTTCACGTTTGCCGGTTGTCAATGAACTAGCCTATGATCGGAGTACGTGGAATATGCTGCGACAACTCTAGACAAATATTATCATTATTACATTAGTATTTGTGTCATTTCTCAGTTGGAAATAACTGAGGAATTAGCAAAATCTACTAATTATTAATTTTTTATTTTATAAGTTGGTTTTGGCGGACATACATCGACCAAATAGGGAACGTATTAGCAAAGGGCAAGATAAATAGTACCCGAAATCGCCGTGCGTGGATGTAACGACTATTTAATGTTGATGAAGCGAAAGATATGTGTCGGGATCATGGCAAGTGGTAGACCCTGTTGTGCCAGGTATACATTGTGGTCGACCACTTCGAGGTCAGAGCCGCTAACGTTGATAGGAGTGGGTACTATATGGGAGTTTGACATTATCTTAGACTTGTCCATGTTCATTCAATACTCACTCTGTTAGAAGGTCTGTGGTCATTGAGCATTGAACTCAAAACAAGTAAATACAGAATCTTTACCCCATAATATCACACATAGGGTATCGTACTTGCATCTTTATCTTAATCGAGTGATGCTTCCACCCAGAAGGGTATTGCATGTACCTCGTTCTCTCATTTGAGTATATTTGGTAGATCTGAGAATAGGTCGTAGGCTAATTGACTGCATCGTTGGTCTAGCCGTTAAGGCGCTTAGCTACCGTGCTAGTGCTTAGCTAGTCGTGGGTTCGATTCCCACTAGAGGCCGCTGTACATTTATACAAATGGCCTCAGTCTGGGTGTATTTTCAAATTTGTGACGGTAAACAGGCAAGGTTACCATAGCACAGGGTATCCTAGTTTGGGACCAGGTCAAGTGATTATAGTGTGGAAGTTATCATTATTATGAATTAATATAGCCAGGTCAGCTAGTAAATATATATTTTTTACTTTCAATTTCATTATAATTACTATTGGTATACCATTAGTAATTATAATGAAAGTGAAAGAGTTTCAATCAATCAGCCCTTACTCGTCCACTGCTGGACATAGGCCTCTCCTAAGGGACGCCACTTCCTTCTGTCCTCGATAATCCTCACCCAGCCGCTACCAGCAATCTGCGTCATCGTCGGTCCAGCGAGGCGGTGGGCGAACAACGCCGTGTTTGCCAGTCCGTGGTCTCTAGAGATCTTTTGCGTTCCATCGACCATCAGTTCTTCGCCATATAACCAGCCCACTGCCACTTCAGCTCGCTAATCTTATAGCCTTATCATTTTAAAGGAAAAAAAGAAGAAAAAAACCTAGCGATATCCAAAACTAGTCATTGGCAGAATCTCTGAGGATGTCACACACATTAAGCATCGATTGATTGATCATTTCACAAAGTCCTTAAAAGGAACATTGTGCAGTGCATAGCAATTCGCGCCCCAAACAGCTGGAATTGGGGAGGACGTGTTTGGTGAGGCGGGTCGTAGGTTTGAATCGCGGATAATGTCCCAATGACTTTGTTTTCTAAGTTTTTATCTATCTACTAGCTGACTGGGTTGACGTTGTTTTGCCATATTAATTAGCCCACGACCTATTTTCAGACCTACCAAATATACACAAAAAAATTCATAAATTCGCTAAAGCCGTTTCGGAGGAGTTCGATGACAACGTCTGTGACACGAGATTTTTATATATTAGATTATCTTAGTGTCCCGCGACATCATAATTATGATGCAATATACATACATATTTTACCTATAGCGCATTGACTCGTGCTATAAGGAATATGTTAATATTATAGCTGTCTCTGTGACAGCCCTAATGACGAAGATGGGTCGTCGGGGAATACCTCACATGTGTCAAATGAAATGCCCTGAAGGTGTAGCCGAGGTATTTTCCTGAACAATCACACATCAGGCCCATACAATAATGATTCATCTTACCGTGTCTTACTGTATCTTATGACTGTGCAGTACAGGAATACTCGTGGTACATTTCTGACGTCCCTTAAGCTTCGGTCACACACAGTGACAAGTCGCTGCGAGTGCACGCGCCGCCAATACTAGTCACAGCGACAATTCGCTGCCTGCCTGTGGGGTTGCCATCATTCCGGGTTTCCCCGGATTTGTTCTAGTTTGGAGTGCGTCCGGGGAGCGTCCGGGCGGGATTTTAAAAAGTGTCCGGGTGAAACCCAGACACTTTTTATGTGAGAGGAAATCCGATTAACTTGAATAGAATAAATTGTAATAAATTACATTTCACAGTTAAAAGTTCGTTGCGGCAAATATACCCATGCACTCGTGACGCGACGTGTCCCTCCTATTCGCCCCGCTCCACTCAGTTTAAAATTTGTTTTTAATAATTTATAATATTTTTTTTAAATTTCATTGGTGCCAAAAAGAAGTGTTCCTGATCATGTTTGTTGCCACAATTCATGAGGTTTCATTTTAAGTTGATTCAAATATGTTTTTATTGTATTGTATTTTTTTTTAGGGAGTCCGGTAAAAAATCTGTTTTTCACCCAAATGTCCGGGTTTTCGAAATGTTATGTCCTGGGTCCGTAATTTAGCTGATGGCAACCCTACCTGCCTGTCACACACAGCGAGTTCTACACGAGAATTTTAACGGTCAGTGCTCTCATTCACAGCGAGTAAAATTGAACACGCTCAATTTGAGTCGTGGCGACTTCAACTCGCGGTGAGTGAATCTACTCGCACCGATTAGCCTGTCACACATAGCGAATGCTCCCGGGCGAGCGGGCACTCGCAGCGATTAGTCGCTTTGTGTGACCGAAGCATTAGTAGTTATGTGTTGCAGTTCGAACTTACACTTTGTGACACAAGACGCAGTTATGTACAGCAGGTCAATCCTTACATAATATTTGTTGCAAAGTCGTCCTTAACGTAACTGATTTGTAAAGTTTGATGTATTGTCGACTGTACTGTATGACTGCCGCCCGTGACAAAGAGACGGGGAATTATATTGATTCTATCGATTTTCAAACATCACCACTACTAATTTATATTTTTGTAAAATTTTGTAGTTTTACATGCATAACTTAATTGTTAAAGAAACCGGATTCTTACCACGATTTAGTACATTACTAGCTAGCGGCCAGCAAAAGAGGCATTGATGGACGAACGTGGAAATGTGGGCCGAGGCGAGGCCGAGGCACACATACGTGAGTCCATCAATGCCTAGTTGTGGCCAGGACTTGTATATGATTTTTCTCAAATAATGCGCGGAAATTAAAACTAAGTAGTACTAAGGCAGAACTTTTTATTTGAAAAATTCAATAAACTTTCAAAATCAGACGAACCACGAACGAACAACAATAATTTTTGCCGCGTTAGTGTTTTTTTTTCAATAGGTATATCCAGCTTTCTATCGCTAACCAGTTCGAAATTTAAATAAAACCTCTGATAAGTTACCTCCTTGGTTGTCATTGTTCGGAGTAAAAGATAGTTCCATTTTTAAATAACACGACAGATATGAGTTTAGTACCTACATGTAATTTATTTGGCCGCAAAACACGACAGTTATGAATTTTCATAGAACTTTTTCCGGCCGCTGCGCTGCTCGCGTGTATGAAGGGCTTTTCAATAACAGCTGTCATTTGAGTTTCATTAAAAAAAACTAGATGGCGCGGCAAGGAGAACAAATAATGTCATTATACGTTATAAACGTGGTACATGGTTATTAATCTGTGATAATCTAAACATCTCTGCTCTCGTCAACGAAACAAGCGAGCAACGTGACAGAAACCACAGAGAAGGTACAGTGTGTCATGTCAATTTTGACATATTATGTGACGTCAGCACCATCTATTGGTAACTTGCGGTACCTACTGTATTTTTTAATGACGCTTTGAAAAGCCCTCATTGGCCAGTACAGCAATTTCGATTTATCTCGAAGAAGGTTGTCGAAATAATGCTCAAAATTCCAAGCACGTTTGAGAAAATTATATTTTTTTAGTTAACTATATAAGTTAAAGTCGTTGTAAAGATCCCGTTCCTTAAACAATTCTATCTAACACCACTATTGATCTTCCTAATCGTCACATTGAGTAAAAGTCTATGTCTTTGTGAATATCTGGTTGAAACCTTACTGGGTAGAATAGAAACACTACAGTTACAGGATAAAGGAGATCGCTCAGTACAGACTGCCACCATATTGCTAAAATTGATCTCAACCAGACAACTTTTAGGCTGACTGAATTATACGTAAGAGAAGGCAAACAAAGATAAGTAATGATAGTATCCGAGTTTGTGTTTTGTGGAAGTTATTTATTTGTTTTAATAATAATATCAGAGGTATAATTCATATTATAAACCTCGTAATGATGAATCTTACTATTTGTTTGATAATCCTACAGATAGTTACGCAGAAATATCGTGAGCTTGTAAATAAACATTGTGTAAAAAGTAGCACTAATTAGTTCGTCACATTATAGATTATTTCAGTAAAGATCGGTTGCGCAGGGTCATGGCCGCGCCTGTTCCACTTCATGACTGATTTCCGTCCGTTCTAAGCCCCGTTTACACTCAGTTCCTCGCGCTGCAACCCCTCATCTCAGTTTACTAATAGAAACAATTTTACTATGGCATTGAAACCACGGCTTCGAACTAATGACGTTTATACAAATGCACTTTTACAATGAGGAAACTCATTGCAGTGTATTAATGTAAATGTGTCAGGATAATCAGTTAATTCAGCGTTACCATTTTTTTAGAACGATTCCTGAGAACCGAAGCAAAAAGTATCTTGGTGTCAACTGTTTTGGATCCGTAAAGCATGTACATGTACTTGCAAATTGTATGCGGGCCCGGTGACCGTAGATTCCGTAGGTAACTACCAAGTTTATTTCTTTTCTCTACCAAATACGGTAAGGGCAACTTTCGTCCATTCCCAGATACTTAAGTACTTCAAATACTCCATCTCCTTCTTTGCGATGATGACTTGAAGAATCTGTTGAGTCTAACATTAATTTTATGACCAACAATATTTACGTGTCTACAATGGCAAAGCATGCAAGACAAATACCTATTCTACAAAAGTTCTATCTTATAGTAAACTCATGTTTAACAAAAAAACATATTTTTATAATTTTTTCGTTATTGAACCTCTATGATCGTGACTTGGTGTCAAGTACGGACATGCAAAAGAGAGGGGCGTCTCATGGTATTGACCTTCAATCATCCTTCAATCCAAAGCGGAAGTTTTTGTTTAACAGACAGATTGGCGCTGTTACAGTATTAAAAAATTAACTCAACTGAGTATAATAAAATTATACTCGTTATCAACGATTTATTAGTTACACATTATCGCGGCTGAATCATCCACGTCCGGTACTAGTCGATAAGCATAGCAGAGTTTATTAACACGTAACTATGTAAAAATATAAGCTAAGCATAAAACTATTGAGTACTAAACTTCTATTCTACCTATATGTAATTATGGGTGTTTTATTTCTTAAAATAGTAGCCTATATTTCCTGAAACCTTTGTTGCTTTTCCGCCGAAGCAGCTTATTGTGCATTACAAAATAATAATAATACCAAATAATAAATAATACCAAAGTATTTAAAGGTATTAATTATAGAATAGATAGTTATCTATCTATCTATAATTAATACCTCTAAACGAAAAATTCTTGTTTATTAAATACTTTCGGAAACGGCTCCAAAGATTTTCATCAAATTTAGTATGCAGAGGTATTCGTTGAGGATAAATCGATCTATCCGTGTTTTTAGGCAATGAAAAACTGCTAAGCTGTGATTAGAATACAAAGGTAAATTTCGTCACCGTCTGCAAGGTTTTAATAGCTCAGGTGGGAAATCGGGCGGTCCCGAAACCAGAAGACGTCCGAGCCTGTCTCCAGGCCGATTATTTTTCTTTTATTTTTCCCCTTGTTTTTCATCGTATCTCTATACCTATAATTTCCGAAAAAACACGATTAACAAAAAAAGTTATATTAATTTGCTGTCTCGGTCCAACGCAGAATCCAAAACCAAACGGCTAAGGTTTGAGCAAATCTGAAGGCTCACAATGATATCATTCAATGTTTAATATTCTCTTAGATTTCTGGCCTTATTTATAAAAACACAATTCCTCTAGAGCACTCCTCAGAGCCAGTTTATTTAATCTGTGGTTACGTCTTTACCAAGTAATATCTCCACCACAGACTATTATCATTGGCGCTTATCGAGTGTTTTAAGGAGTCGTGTTTTCATAAATAAGAGCGTGAGAAAACACAGCGTTGATAAAATTTGCAATTTATGGCCTACAATTTGAATATAGGCACGGCCTGCAGTTTATTTCAGGAATCGTTATGAATGTTCGAAATAGATGTGACAGCATTAAAAGCTCAAGGAAATCAAAATGGGTTAAAACCCACAAATGATGTAAGGATTGGTGGCGCTAGTGTTTAATAGTGATTTTTAGGACTCACGAACCGAGAACTTATGATCACGGACCTGGGAATAGTTAGAATTTATGGCAAAAACGATCGTTTTTGGCGTTAATGCTATGTTGTCCTATGTACTTTGCCCTAGGCTCATGTCCCAAAAACCCTCTTGACATGCTGAAAGAACACTTTTTTCAAAAACGACCAGTGAAAAAAGATAAGATTTTTTCTATTGGTGGTGCCAGTGTTACTACATGTAGCCCCTTTTATATAAACTTTATTTATAAGATGTGTAAGATTAATTTCTTCTGTAGTAGGTAATTTATTATAGAAAATGTTATACATATCTGAAAAGAATTTAGTTTAGTTTTATTATTTGTATTAAGTATCTATAATATTATATGCCTTGTACGAAATTAAAGGTTCTATCCTCAGAACGTTTAAAAAACCTTAAATATAAAAATTGAATTTTCTTAAAGATGCGCGGAAATATTGTCATTACTTTTGAATAAAGAACACGCGAAGTATCATATTTACGTAGACTGAAAAACCAAAATCACTTCCCGGCGCGTTTTTTTGAATTTGGAACGAAGAGCGCGCCGGCAATGTTGTATGAAACGGTGTGCTGTTTGAATTTAGAACTCTTTCATCTATCGTACACATTGCGTTCTAGTGGCTGTATAGCCACAGATGCGTTTACCTTTTGGCACAAACTGTAAAATAAAAATAAAAATTGGCGGTAAAGTGGAGTTCGTTGTTATTTTGTTAATAAAACAATTAAAATTAGTTCCGATGATTCTGAAAGTGAAAATGAAATGAACATTGACTGTACTCCACCAGATTTAAGATCGGAAGCTAAATTAGCGACAAACACATCACTGACCAAAAGAAAAAAATAACCAAGTGAAACTGGATGCGGGCAATTATCAGTTGTTCCAACTGCCTGCCCGTCTACAATAATAATAATAATAATAATAATAAAAACCTGCTTCCAGCAAAATCAAAAGAAAAAATTATTATGTAAAAGGCCCCTTTTTAATTCCTTGCATTTTTTAAGAAAATCACCATATATGCCTCGGCCGAAATGGCAATTGCCTGTCTCGTATCATTGAAGTCCTCGCCTGCGGCTCGGCCTTCAAACTCATACTCGACCTGCAATTGCCTATTTCGCTGCCTTTGCAATAATGTACTATTTTAATACAGTTGCTCAAAAACTGGCGTATTGCAGGGACGTATAGCGTTCGGGATGTGGGCTATTACATACTCGAGCTTTTTCTTTACCTTTTCCGAACTCGTGCGTTCTCTTTCCCAACTGTCAAAATAATAGCTATTAAAAAGAAAAAAACCAACCATGACTTTTTACTTAAAAAAATTCATAGAAGTTTTTATGATTCATGCAAGTATTTCTAAAAAGAAGCTACTAATTTGTTTCAATATCAGATTTAATGATTTGGTTCAATGAGTTATGTTAGGTTTTATTTCATTTCATCCCATTAAATTTCATTTTCATTTCATATCAATAAAAAAGTTCTACTGAAGACTTGGCTGTATGTACATAGTTCCCTTTGCGTACACAGAATGGGTGAAAAAAAAAAAAATCTCTGCTTATATTCTTTCTTTTGCCATTTTTCAAAATTTTCTTTATAAAATTGCTTAATTTTTTCGCAACTATATTAAAAATAGTTGTTCTGTACACGTGCGGAACCGTCATTGCAACTTGTTCCGACTGTCAACCCTCACCTTCGGCTGCGTCGCGGCTCGGGTAGACATTTGTCGGAACTCTTTGCAATGACAGGCTTTCCGCACTCGTAATGAAATATACTATTAATGAACATGTAGTAAAGCTTTATTACGTCGTCTGGGGTCCTATTTAATGTAGGATGGATCTCTAAAAGGAACATTGTCAATAGTGCGACCCAATTTTGTGTTCGCGGCTAGTCTGCCAAGCCTCGTGGCAAGACGGGACATTAAAAACTCGTATGCACTCTACTCAACTCAGCTCTTCAAGACTGCTCTAACCTATCTTGGATTTCAATTTGGTTTGTAAACATCTAAATCTGTCCTAAGCAGGGCACGATCCGGGTCTGTGATTCTTTAAAAAAGTGTCATAAATGAGTAGATATTTTGTGGTAGGTATTTTAAATTTGAAACAGGATAGTATTTGCGTCGAGTTCTAATAATCGGGAATACCGACATGTTGATTTGAATTCCGAGAGTTGCCCGTATCCGAAGTTATTACTTGTTAGCTGTTGTTTTAAATAAACCGAGGTTAACTCTACAAATAATGACGACTACTGGATTTTCTTGTTGAATATACGCCATCTAGTTCCTAAGATACAAACTAGCAGAATTTGTACGTCGCTGGCGCGCTCTGTCTGCGCTCTACATTGTAGGTAAGTATTTTGTGTTCTTAAAACGAAAGTGTTTAAAAATAAGATTTAGTCTTCTACAATAATGTTCTTACATCGAATTTACCACAATGCTCCTACAAAAATATTATTTATTGTAGATACATTATTGCGCAGTGCTCCAGTTCAGAGTTAAAACTCTACATTTATTCCACGCACCAGTGACTAGTTTTGCTAGGCGGCGCCGCCCCGCTCAAGTTGATTTAAAAGTAGCTAGATGGCGCTAGAGTTGCTTTTCTTTTTTTTTTTTTGGGAAAGGGCCCTTTCCCAAAGTTTGTTTATAGGTAAACTTATGGATATCTCGTAGAGTGGGAGGAATAGTATCACGGTAACATCATGAGTGCATTGACTGCGTTTGTTTAGGTAACTTTACTTTAAAATAACTGGTCAAGTATCAGTGAGAATGTGATTCAAATAAGAAAATCGTGTCTACTGTGACTTGTATTGTGTGGTATTCATACAGTTCGTGCACTGAAATGAAGGAAAATGGTTAAATGAAGAAAGGTAAGTAAGCCGTAAGCGAGCCTATCTATTTACATCACTAGTTCTAAATTCGTAAAACAAAAATAGTACAGGCCATCTACAGTATACAGAAATTCTACACTTGCCTACTTAATTGACTACGTAGTCACATAATATTATTATTATTGGTTTTGTTTATGCATAGCTGCAGTGAAGATGCAAGGTCAGGCGGCATGAAGGGTGAATGACCTCTTTATTTAAGTGCGCTGCGTCGTCGGTAGCTTTATATTGGGGAGCGAGCGGGTCGGACGCGGTGTATGTCGTGCCACTCCAGAATTCTATGACTAGCTAGGCACGAGTATACTGTTGAAAATGTTGATTGAAATGAGATTTTGAGGCTTTAGACACGCCGCCACTGACATGACTCCCTCACCTCACTCACTGAGGTGGTCACATACTTCCGCGCTTAACACGATAACAATCCAGTGCCCCCAATGAGGTGTCACGTTGAAGTATTTTTGAACATCCATGCCCTCACACTGGGGTCACGCCACCGATAGGATTTGTGTAATTTATTGGACTTATAATAAGGGAAATAATAACCACGGGGAAAAATCTAGCCGAATTATGTTGTTTTTAATCTTTTTATGCGGGTTTGTTCGAAGCATATAAAATAATTTGTTTCTATGCTGTATCAGCTTTTTTTTTTATAAACATAAACATTTATATACAGGCATATGCATTGCTTCTGGCCCCACACTAGGATTATGCAGCCTATATTCATCCCACTGCAGGGCACAAGCCTTCTTTCAGAGAGACAGTATCGGCATAATCACCACACGTGCCCTTTATTGAACCTTAATAAACCCAGCAGAAAAAAATACAAAAATATTTATTTATAATAAATTGTGCAAAATCTTCCTGCAAAAGTGCGTCATCCATCCTCCAGCTCTGACAAAACACTATCTTCGAGAATTTCTTACTCATTATTATGACGATACAACTTAATGCTAAATAGCTTTTCCACCAGTCAACCTTTGGTCAACATACATCGAGCGAATGTGAATCAAAGAGCCGGTAAAGGACGTCTAAGCCCCTGGCCACACAGAAGGGATGTGGGACGAGGGTGCGGATAAGACACTCCATTAATCCAATTCGTTCGATACAAAATGTACTCTAGGGGACGGGGTGAAGCCCACACAGAAGAGAAAGGCGAGGTCGCGATTTCTGTTCAACGCGTCGAGTCTTTTCCACGCCCCCGCCCCACATCCCTTCTGTGCTGCCAGGACCTAAGGCAGATATAAGTCTACCAAATATGAAATAAAACAAAGTAGGTACCCGACACCGACGTGTGTGCATTCAGCGACTACTTAATGTGTTTGAAATTGAAGAGAATTAACAGGGTCGTGGCAAGTGCCAAACCCTGGTCACTGCCTACCTCTCCGGGATACATGCGAGAGTTTATGTGTTCCGGTGCAGGGTGGTGCGAGGGCAAAGAGTGAAGAACGGTTAGCGGGGGTGAGGGGCAAGGTGCGAATGTACTGATGTGCTGTCCTGGGAACGCTTCTGGGAACGTTCTCAAGTACCTACTTAGTGAGCGAGAATGCTGTAAATCAATTTAGTTACCATTGAAAGCTCTTGAAAGATTGCACTTACGATCATGACCTAGAATGCTAGACTACAATATACTAAAATAATATGGTAGAGAAACAAGCAATTTGATAGTAGGTAATAATAAGTAAGCAAAAACCTATTTAGACGCCAAAAATTCCACCCATGCCGGGACTTGAACCGGTACGGTTAGCCAGAGGCAAAGAAAAGACGGCAAAAAATCACGTTTGTTGTATGGGAGCCCCCTTAAATAATTATTTTATTTTCATTTAATTATTTCTTTTTGAAGCGAATATATAACTAAATATTCTGTGAATATGTGAAGGGTCTACCTGTTGCATTTATTAATATTGAGCAAAAAAACGGCAAAAAAATTACCTTTGTTGTATGGGAAACCCCTTAAAAATGTATTTTATTCTGTTTTTAGTATTTGCAGCAACAGAAATACATCATCTGTGAAAATTTCAACTGCCTAGCTATCGCGGTTTATGAGATATAAATTGGTGACAGACAGACAGACAGACCGAAAGACAAACAGACAGACAGACAGACAGACAGACAGACAGACAGACGGACGGACGGACGGACGGATGGACGGACGGACGGACGGACGGACGGACAGTGAAGTCTTAGTAATAGGGTCCCGTTTGGCACCCTTCGGGTACGGAATCCTAAAACATGAGGAGGTTTTTAATATGATTGTTTCTACAATAATATTGTTACGTTTGTGTAAGTTATTTATGTATGTTCTCGCATAATTTCCCTTTGTTTATAAATCGATATTGAGATTTTTTTTGCTTTGGAATGAGAATAGCTTCGATGTGATCCTATTTCAATTTCAACGATACCTATCTGATCTTGGGCATCGATTTAATCACGGATCTCTTCAAAAGCAAACAGGCAGTGATGTAATTATTATAAGGTCTGCAGTTATCCCAGGCATGAGGCAACTGCAACGTTGCCGAAACGTTGGGAATTAAGGTAATTACTTAATTACATTTAACCTAATAAATAATCGCGATTATTTCTGTTTAATATAGGTATAACTATCATCATCATCATCATCATCATCATTAGCCATTTAACGCCCAGTGCAGGACATAGGCCTCCTTCGTGGTTTTTATAACCATGAGGGGTTTCGCCATAATCGCCACGCCATATATAACTATATCGCAAGTAATTAAAAAATACTATCTCAGGATAATCAAATTTAACTATATCGACCATTTGGGGAAGAAATGTAGTAAAAGCCATTTTACGAGTTTTACGGGGAGCGAAAAAAAAAATAATAAAAAAATGCTTTAAATATTTTTTTCTTCTCAATACCGTATTAATTCAATTATTAGAGATATACTAAAAATGTTACAAGTTTTATAGATATTCAACTTTAAATTCAATATATTTGGGAGTTTAGAAGTTAGCTTATACTACAAAAAAACCTGCATCCAATGGCTTTTATCGCAAAAAATGTACTAATGGTATTAATAAGTTGGATTGCAACCGATAAAATAATTGCAGTATAAGCCATAAGAAAATATAGGTACTACAATGTATTACATTCTACAAAAATCTAGTAGCATAGTGTCTAATGTAAGAACTGTGATGCCTGTTAAAGAATCAAGGTAGTAAAAGCCACTTTTTTGCGAAATTGAGGATACGAAGTATACAGATTGAAAGAGCTTGAAAACCTGAGTAAGACTGCATTCACAGTCCATTTTCACCAAAAATTGCTTTTACGATATTTCATCCTCAAGGGGTCGATATGTGTAATTGTGTACGTAACACATACATAGTCAAGTGCACTCTGATCTCGGAATACGAAAGCACTCAATAGGACTCCCAATTATGGCGATTGAGTTATTGTTAGGTCTAACGCTACCCCAGGCAAGCAGGTACCTTACCCCCGGTTTCTTGTAGGATAATAATCTGTAAATTTTACTGTTAACAACTGTTAGTTGGCCAAAGTTCATACAAAAAAAAAACTTAACATCAGCTGTTTCCAGTGGATTTACAAATTGTTAGCGTACAAGCAATCGGGATTAAATGTGGTCAAGTGCATTCCTGCAAGAAGGCACCTAAAAAAAGTCCATTTTTAGGTGCCTTCGAAACGCTCTAAATTATTATTGTTTTGTTCGCCCGCTAATATTTGTTACTAAAAATAATAACAGACTTCGAATATTGACCACCACAAAAAGAAGAAATTAATAATATTATGTAACAATAACATTAGGCGTAGGAACTGTAATAGACACGTCGAAGATTATGGAATCGGTGCCAAGCTACTCGACCAAATTACAAATTGGCCGTCTACCACAAATGAAGTACTCCAAACGAGGTGTCTATTAAAGTGCCCACACCCAATTTAATACATATTGTTTCTGCCGTTTTAGTGCGTGAAATCTGCGAATTTATAGTAACAAATTACCACACGCTAACAGTGAAGGAAAACATCGTGAGGAAACCAGTGGCTTGGTTTGCTCCGCGCGTATTTACCTACATGTCTTTCCTGTGGGGTAGGCCGGCTACGCTGTCAGGATGGTATAGATGCTAGGCAAGCCTACTCCATCTAAAAAACAATGTCCCAGGCACTGCAGTGTCCGAGTGGTCCCTTTACCCATCTACAGGGTTAGAAAATGTTTTCTAATGTGTTAAATGTTTAAGAGCCTGTCGTCCGATATGAGTAAACAATTGTGTTGGCCGGCGCCGACCAAAAGACTCTCGAACCATTGTTTTTTTTCAATTTTTATTACCTTTCGTCCTAATGTTGCTTGTCTTAAGTGAAGTAATATTGAGTAATAAAAAAAAATTTTGGCGTTCCATTTACTTCATAAACAGCGCCATATGTTTTTAAACTATGGTTAGAATGTCCCTCAATCGAATTTAGTGTAGCTAAGTGAAGGTGCCACTCGACGCTTTATAAATCATCTCATTACGTAGATGCAGGTATTTGTAGTGCTTGTAGATTTTGAAGTTTTTTTTTATTTTAATTGTACTTTGCATGAGCACGCCGCGACGACGCTGTGCAATCGCGGCGATGTCGCTGCGATTATCACCTTCGACACCATTTTGTACAATCACTTTCGAAAGTCCGACCCGCCCCACTTGAGTCATATCAAAGGTACGTGTGTAAGCGGACGTAGCATCGGATACAACCGTCGTTGATACAATAAATACAAAGTTATAAATATGAAAATTCAAAATCGACCGTTACATGGGATCCATAGTAGTCGCTGTCTCCCAGTCGATTACTTGATAATGAATCCTCTCAGATTCGTCGTGGACTTGTATCTGCTTTCGTTTTCCGCGTCTTCGAAGTAACAAAGCGAGCAATAGTGTTCCTCGTCAGATCAATCAATTTTGCTACTGAGTCAACTGAGTGTCCAAAACGCGGCGTGCTCGCCGCGCAATCGCTACGCAATCACGGCGAGCTTGCTGCGCAATCGCATCGCTTTCAAATCGCTCGCAAATCGCTAGTGTGGTAGGGATGTATAACAATGTAATATTCTAGTGTTAACTGCTGTTAAGTGTTTTTTTGTATTGCTCTAGTTTGCATCAATTCTTCGGTAGCTATGTGATTGTACAGACAACATGTCTGTAGTCATTAAGCCACCGAAAAAATGATTTTTTTTTAAACAGCCTAGGCGTGAATTTGTATCATCATAATCAGCCATTTGACGCCCACGGCAGGACATAGGCCTCCTTCGTGGTTTTCATAACCATGAGGGGTTTTGCCATAGTGAATTTGTATACAACGCTTAAATTGTAGCTTAAATAGTGAATACTCACTGTATAGAGAGAGAGAAGCGTGTTTATTTTTCTTAGTACAACCATTGAATTTTTAAATTGAATGGTCGAATACAACCTCTAGGCAATTTAGAATAAGTCGGTTTGTTCCAGTATCGGCTATTTGTGGCTTGGAGCGGTATACAAACCTTGGGATCTCAAGAGTTGCGCATCGAAACTACAATTAATAACTCATTAATATTGAAACTAAAACTTTACGAAAGTTTTAGCAATACACATTAATTATTCACTTAATTACGGATTCACTTACTTGGTTTTTTGTCTGAAGAGTACGAAAAACCAAGTAAGTGAATCCGGAATTAAGTTATAACTTGTTAATAGCTTGTTATTTTATACGGCTCCTACAAAGTAGACGACAATATTGTACGAGCGAGATGCAAATAGTGGGCTTTTTTTTACCCGACTACGTCGTAGCTCAAAAGGAGGGTAAAGTGTTGGATTGACAGTATTATGGGTAATTATTCTCAATTTCAAAAACGAAATGTCACCAAAGCGATACGATAGCTAATCTTTTTTTCTTCAAAATTGTATGATTCCCATTGAGATAAATAATTACTAACATACAGTTGATGGTTACCAATTGTTCCCATGTCTACAGAATCTCATTTCTACAGATTTTTATTTCTACAGAATCTCATTTCTACAGATTTTTATTTCTACAGAATCCCATTTCTACAGATTTTTATTTCTACAGAATCTCATTTCTACTGATTTTTATTTCTACAGAATCCCATTTCTATTCATTTTCAATTCAACAGAATAACATTTCTACAGATTTGCATGTAAAGGTACATAATTACAATTTTAGGATTCCGTACCAAAGGGTAAAAACCGGCCAAGTGCGTGTCGGGCCACGCGCTAGGTATGGTTAATTAGTATGAATAAATGAAAAAGTAGTCAAATTGGGAAGACTTGCACTAGTTAATCAAAAGGTAGGTAGGCAAACTGAGAAAGTTGGCAGAGAGTTCATCTTTAGGAATTATTAAGACACATCAAAAATCCGGCCGTCCTGGTACTTCATTGGTATACAAATTAATAAGTATTAATATAGAATAAGAAAATTGAGCTGGAATAAAAATGATTGAAAAAGATAGTTTTTTTTTTACCAAACCATAATCAAGTTTATGATTTGTTCCTTTCAAAAGTGGTTAAACTGTGAATCAATTTGATTGTAATGTATGTCTGTAGAATTGGGAATCCGTAATGTTGGGAATCTGTTAAAATGGAAATCAATAGAAGTGGGAATCTGTAGAGTTGGTAAACTGTAGAATTGGGAATCTGTAGAGTTGGTAAACTGTAGAATTGGGAATCTGTAGAGTTGGTAAACTGTAGAATTGGGAATCTATAGAATTGGCAATCTGTAATGGAAATCTGTAGAATTGGGAACAATCCATGGTTACTATTCACCAATCGTGTAAACAGCTAGTAAATTGTTGGGCGTTCAAAACGACCTCCACGGTTGTGACTTTTCGTTTTTTAAAATGAGAATTACCCTTATAGCGGGCTTTTTCACCCTGTCTGACAGATGGCGTTGAGAAAGCGGTGAAGATGGCGAACACACCGAGCCACACGCCCGGCGTCATCCGCAGCACGCGGGAGTATCTTCAATCCTCTTCCCCGGACGAGGGTAGGGCGACGTCTTCCTCCCCCGTCTCCACCGTCTCTGGAGATGACGATGGCTCTTTTGCCAGGTAAGTCATCAACATAGCCGTCTGATTCGTGTGGGGCCGGATTAAGAATAGCGTCACTCCATTTCCTTCCGTGGATGTCGTAGAATGCGAGGAAATACATTACCAGAAGACGGGCAGCAGCGTCTTCCTGAGATTCCAACAGCACACTGCGATCGCCAACCCGCCTGTCAATCGTGGCGATTATGGCAAAACACTTCATGGTTAGGAAAACCATGAAGGAGGCCTATGTCCTGCAGAGGGCTTCAAATGGCTAATGATGATGATGATCTTCTATTTCCTTAATTATGATCAGGATTCAATAGTTTGTCTTGGCTATTTCTATTATTATATTCTATTTATATTCTATTATATTGTTGAAATGGCAACCAACCAATGTCGAAAAATTCTGATAAAGTCACGTCTTGACAAGAAATGGGCAAAAAAATGATTCTCGCGATTTCTTAGTGGAGACTTGGAACTAGTGTGAGCTAAATTATAGTTCTAACTACAGTGATTCTGAAACAACATACAAACATCAATGATATCAAATAACAGTACATAAACTGACATGGGGTGGTAGCCCAGTGGGTAGAACAATGGACTCGGAAGCGGCCTTTTTTCCCATGTCTACAGAATCTCATTTCTACAGATTTTTATTTCTACAGAATCTCATTTCTACAGATTTTTATTTCTACAGAATCTCATTTCTACAGATTTTTATTTCTACAGGATCCCATTTCTACAGATTTTTATTTCTACAGAATCTCATTTCTACAGATTTTTATTTCTACAGAATCCCATTTCTATTCATTTTCAATTCAACAGAGTAACATTTCTACAGATTTGCATGTAAAGGTACATAATTATAATTTTAGGATTCCGTACAATAGATAAGACGCCAGATGAGAAATATATTATCAAATCGTACTGTATGCTAGCCTTATTACCAGTTCAGTTCATCGCTGAAGGGCACATAGGTATAGTCAGTAGCATATCTGAAGAACATCCTAATATTCTCAATCTAACTAAATTCGATGATTATTTTACAACATTTTGGTTAAAGCGAATAAGTTCTGACGTATTTTGTTGCGCTGGCGAAAGTGTACGTACCAATAATTCAATAGAAGGTTGGCATCATAGATTGAATACAAAAATTCCTCGAAACCCATCTCTTTTCCTATTTATAAGCTTATTAAAAAAGGAAGCGAAATATCAAGATCGCAGACTTCGCCAGAGTCAACTACACGCACCTGCCAAGAAACGAAAAGCGTATGATACCAAAAAGAACGCACAAATTAGAAAAGTAGTGCAAGACTGCATAGCTGATAAAATACAGGTTAAAGAATGTATACAGCGTTTAGCAGCGTTACATTAATGTTAAGTTTAATATTAAAGTAACTTAATTTTTAGTTTATGTTTTTCAATTTCAAATGTAAGAGATATTATAAATAAGTATTAATATAGAATAAGAAAATTGAGCTGGAATAAAAATTATTGAAAAAGATAGTTTTTTTTTTACCAAACCATAATCAAGTTTATGATTTGTTCTTTTCAAAAGTGGTTAAACTGTGAATCAATTTGATTGTAATGTATGTCTGTAGAATTGGGAATCCGTAATGTTGGGAATCTGTTAAAATGGAAATCAATAGAAGTGGGAATCTGTAGAGTTGGTAAACTGTAGAGTTGGTAAACTGTAGAATTGGGAAACTGTAGAATTGGGAATCTGTAGAGTTGGTAAACTGTAGAATTGGGAATCTGTAGAGTTGGTAAACTGTAGAATTGGGAATCTATAGAGTTGGCAATCTGTAATGGAAATCTGTAGAATTGGGAACAATCCGGAAGCGGGATACCCAGGTTCGATTCCCAGTGCGGGCATGTACCTATGACTTTGTTTATTTTCGAAGTTACGTACATCTGCGAATTAGTAGTAGCAATGACGGAGAACATCGTGCATCGTGAGGAAACCCGCGGCTTGGTTGGCTCCGCACGTATTGACTTGTCCTTCCTGTGGGCTAGGCCGACTATGCTGTCAGGATGGTAAAGGTGCTGGGCAAGCCTACTCCATCTAAAATAAAGTCCCAGGCACTGCAGCGTCCGAGTGGTCCCTTCACCCATCTAGTGTGAGTGATGGTGCCACTGGACGCTGCATAAATCATCTCATTACGTAGATGCAAAGGCCAAACTTTTTACATAAACTGAAATAATACACATTTTTATAACGGTCTTCCATTTCCCTAACTATGCTCAGATTTCAGTAGCTGACATATTGTACGCTGTCGTATTATCCTGACAGAGAGGAGTTTGAAACAAATCTGTCTATTGACAGTCTATTCATGGTTAATCTTTAGATAGAGGCTTTCTAAAGATGGTTTCAATAAAGAAAATATTCTCTTATAGTCTTTTTTCTCAAGCTGGATTATTTTTAGAGCATTTGTTCTATAGCACGCTTATTTTAAGTAGGTACGTTTATAGGTATCTTGAATGTTTTAATGTCAAATGCTCTACAAATAGTTAACACCCTAGCCTTAAGGTACCTAACTTGAAGTAATTTTACATATAAGATGATATATTTTAAGATATAGAAGAAAAGCGTGGGCAATCCGCGGTGGGCATGCGTGGTGATTAAGCCCATAATCTCTCTCTGAGAGAAGGCCTGTGCCGTACAGTAGGACGTACGAGTATATAGGCTGCTTATGAAGAAAAGCGTTCTACGTTTTCTGTAAACTCGCCATGTACACTTTTAATTTTTTCGCTAATAAACTATAAATTAAAGTAGCGTTGAAAATTTTTTTTTTGTATCGAGACTATCTATTTTTGCTTTGCAATTTTTTTTATTATTTGTTTGGCAAACCGCCATGGTAACACATATTCCCTGACAATTTTAACAGGCTACTTATTACTCTCTTTTTCGTTTTAATCTGTGCTTATTACGGTTCAAGAGATAAAGAAAGACGTCCGTAGACAAGTTGTATGCTCCCATAATGCACCCTTTCATAATACGAAACTTTAAAAAATCGGCCAAGTGCGTGTCAAGCCACGCGCAGTGTGAGAAGAAGGGGCTTATTGATTGAAATCAGGATTTTATTTTATTTATATTACTAACACCTGCTTTACACAACTAATAACTTTATCAAAGTAATTTTCAATGGAATTTGTACAATTTCCATTTATTTTTATTCCAGTAGGTTTTAATTTTATAACTTGGTCGGATTTAGTCATTATCTTGTAAAGCCTTTTACTAAAGGCTAAAGTTTTCTTTTTACCTTCACTGTAATTATGTGCTATTGCCCTGATTTTTTTACGTTTCTGCAAACAACTGTTTAGTAATGAGAAGCAGTATCGTATGCGTCGTATACTCGTTCGTCATCTGTAAGGTAGAATGTCGGGAGAAAATAAATACAAATTATGTCTTAATCTTTATATATTAGATCACACTATGTCCAATTTAATAATTATAAAAAAATATTTTTCTGTTCTTGACTGTAGGTACAAATCGGTGACAATCCATGCATTTAAAGTGTTGCAGATTCTAAAAGTGAGCATCGCATTTGTATAATTTGCCGCAGCGAGTGGATGTGGTCTATGGTACTAAAGCCCTTTCAGAAACCGGCTTGTTCGGGAGGCTGGAAGTCATCAAACCTGCGTTCGAGACGATTCGTGAGGACCCTCGAAAACAGCTTATAAACATGGCTCAGAAGCGAGATGGGTCGGTAGTTCTTCAATAGAGAGTTATCCCCTTTCTTGAAGAACAGCGTCACCACGCTTCTGTTCCATGCTTCTGGCGTTTTTCCTTCGACCACGACGGAATTGAAGAGCTTCTGAAAGACTTTAAGTACTGGTGTTCCACCCGCTTTCAGGAGCTCTGATGTGATTCCGTCCTCTCCTGGTGCCTTGTTATTCTTGAGCTGTTTCAGGGCCATCTTAATCTCGTACAGGCTGATGTCCGGGATGTCTTCGGTATAATGTCGGGTCAGTTTGGCTCTCGGATTTTTTTTCAAACTGCTAACAGGTTTTGCGACTGAGGTGTATAGCTGTCCGTAGAAACTCTCAATCTCCCTCAGCACCTCTGATTTGGTCGATGCTATACTGCCGTCCTCTCTCTTCAGCTTCGTCAGCTGGCTTTGCCCAATAGACAAGTCTTTTGCTAACACTTTGGAGCCCTTGTTCCGCTCTATAGTCTCTTTAATACGTTCGGTATTAAACGACCGAATATCGTGCCGCATAGACTTTGAAATATGTCTATTGAGCTGCCTATATGACTTAGCATCCTCGGAGGACTGCAGTTGCAACGCGCGACGTTTAGCCATGAGGTCGAGAGTATAGTTTGAGAGCTTTTGTGGTCTAATCGTACGGTTGGGTCTATAGAACCTCGAGCCCACTGTGCGGACAGTTTCTACAAACCTGTTATTGATCTCGTCCACCAATGCGGCGCTCTCCAGGCACTCAAAGCGATTTGACAATTCGAGTTGAAAGTTCTCGGGGTTCTGGATATGGGCACGAGTAGGTCGGAGCGTGGACTTCATGAGACGAGACCTCTCAAGTTTGACATTGATATTCAGTGTGCCTCTTACTATTCGGTGATCGCTTCCGGTTTTCACTATGTTGATCACAGAGACGTCATTGAATATTTGTCTCTTGGAGGTCAGGATGAAGTCTATCTCGTTTCTCGTGGAACCATCGGGACTCAACCAGGTCCTTTTCCTGTGAGGTGGCTTCTGAAAGAAAGAGTTCATCATAAAGAGTCCCTCTTTCTCCAGGAAGTCTGCCAACCTTTGTCCTCTCGGGTTCCGTTGCCCATAACCAAATTGCCCCACTCTCATCTCACCCTCGCTTCTTGTGCCCAGCTTCGCATTGAAGTCCCCCATAACCACACTAAAATAGGTCTCCGAGGTATGTATGGCCCTACTAATGTCCTCATACATCGCCTCTACCTCCTCATCGGAGTGTGACGAGGTCGGTGCGTATACCTGAATGACCTTCAGCGAATATCTCTTAGATATTCTGAGTATTAGGTACACCACCCTGCTCGACACACTGTTGATGGCCAAAATGTTATTTACGAGGGACTTGTGGACGTTAAACCCGACACCACCCTGGGACTGTTGCTCGCCCTCCCGGTAGTAGAGCAGGTTACCGGATTTCAGGGTTATCGTGTCCTCGCCCTCTTGACGGACTTCAGATGACCCTAGGATATCCCAGTGTAACCTACCCATTTCTTCTTCCAGCTCAATTAGCTTTTCGTCTGTCCTCAATGTGCGAATATTGTGTGTTACCAGGGCCAGTCGTTTTCGTTTTTGGGGGTGGTAGCCAGATCTCTGGCGGAGATTCTTAGCACCCCTTGCTCCGCCGTTACCGTGGCCGCTACCGTAGCCAGGAATAGCGGAGCCGCCGGGGACTGGGGGCCTGGTTTTTTGGTGTACTGCCATGAGGGTATTTGCCTTACTCGCCACGCTTGGCATGCGGGTTGGCGAGCGCAGTATATCGCATTTTCGCAGAAGGCGCTACTGCCCACCTTCTGGTAATGTGTCCCTTAGCCGGTTTTTACGGCACCCGCGGGAAGAGATGGGGGGGTACTATTCTAAAGCCGGCACCCCACGGCAAATCAAAATTAATAACAATGTATTTTAACAAATAAAAACAATAATGAAACATTTTTCATACTTTATCCAAATATAAACTATGTTGTGTGATTATTCGTGGTGTAACAGTGTACCTAAAGATAATGATTTTTTGTCACAGAATCTTATTATGTTTCGGAACGCAACTATCAGTTTTTTTTTTCTAAATAATTAGGTACATAGTTTCATAGTTCATTCAGTTCTTTTAAATACGTTTTTTCAAATTTTAAAAGTGGATACGGATCTATTTGTGTCGCATGTTATCGAGATAATACACACTTAACGAGATAGACATCCAAGAAACTAGGTATATCGTCTCGCTCGCCAGTGAGACGTTGCCATAGCACCAGACTGACTCGGCTACTACCTGGGGCCTGTTTAATGAAACCAAAATTTATGTTTACTATGAAAATTTAATGTACATTGCAAATCCGATTGATACATAGATTAATAAAACAAACCCGTTCAGCAATGTACCTCGAATTGTTATATATAATAAACTACAAATTGCAGTGTTATGAAATTCGGCCTTAAAAGCTCAGAGGTCAGAGTATTCGTGTTTCTTTAGTTTCGGATACAATTAACCATTTTATGAAGATATTTATAGTGTTAATCACACCCCTGTAGACTTATGCGTGATGTTATATAGCCTATATTTTCAGTGGGGGAGCGGGAAGAAAAAAAATTGAGTACCTTATAAACATACATAATTTACCATACTTAATTCTTTTTTGAAGTTCTCAATTTCCAACTTCGAAATTCTTCACCAGAGCATCACCAAATTGCCCAGTTACTACTTTTACGCTATATTTTATGAAACATATGGGTATTACTAAAGGATGGGCCCCATTAGGACTTATTTACTGCTGTCCATAGAAGAGTTCCGTTCTCCATCTCTGATAACTTCATTAGATCTTCACCAAATTGACATGGGAGCAATGGGCCGTAATATGTATTCGAACAAAAAAAGAATTGTCGAAATCGGTTAAGATTTGGCGGTTATGCAAGAAGATAGCCAAAAAAGGAATGTGCGCGTCGAATTGAGAACATCCTCCTTTTAAGCCAGGATTTTTCCTCTTTGATTAATAAATTTATCTTATCTCATCCTTTTAAAGTCGGTCAAAAACAACTTGTCATACCGCGCAAAGTTGTCATACTAACTTTGTCAGCAAATATTGAACTGAATACCTGTTGAATGAACACTACGGTTAAAGAGTTGCAATTCAATCAGTGCGCGTAATAACCCGGTACTGTTTACAGCCTTCAGCTGGTATTTCTGTAGCTAATAACAGTAAATTTACCGATGGTACGAGAAACATGGGGTCAGTGAGGCGGGGACGCTCTACTCTAACAAAAATGTGCGCTTGTAGCAAGAATCCTTGGTTTATACTTAGGTCTCATGCTATAACAACGATAAAGTTACGCAGACGTATCGTTTTTTAAAATTTTAATCACCCAAGAAAAACTCATTATCACCAAAATTTTACAAATACAGAAGTTAGTTGTAGTGTCCAGTATGCGTAGCTTTCGGATCGTGTGCCAGTATTTTAGCACCCTGTATTATTCCTGTTTAAACGACAGCCCATATTTTAACTACCCGCATTTATTGAAACGCATTTTGAGTGAACAGAAAACTATACACCTATATAATTACCCTATGCAATACATAGTGCACTGCACGTGTATAACACTCTAAATAGCTATTTATTAATTGAAATTAATTCAACTGCCTCTTACTACGCTTGACATTAGGTCGAGTGTAAAATAAGCTTTTTTTTTGTAGAAGTCCGATACACGTAGATGCAAAAATGCCGACAGCTTAGTGCAACACTCCAATGAAACAGCAATAAATATCGGAAGAATTTAGTAACAAACTTAAGTTAGGTTAGTACGCTTTGCTTGCGACCGCTGACTGAATTAAATTAACCCAGGATCTAATTACTTAGTGTAATACGCTGAGAATCGCAATTATAGGCCGTCGACGACGACGGCTGCGTTGCTCACGATGCAGTTAGGAAGTGCAACGTGAAGAGGGCAGGCAGGTAACAGATTTGCAGTTGGTTTGTTTATAATGCGTCGCACAAGTGCGGGCTTGAGGCACGGGCGGGGTGGCCGGCAGTCAGTGCGCGGGCGATGCGTCCGCCGATGCACGCGTGCACGACACCCGCTGCGCAGTTGCCCGACACACGCCACGGTGCACTTGCGACGCGACCGCAACTATGTCGGGTGACTGGTCCACGCTGGAGCCAGAGTGGCAGCCGCCTTACCGGCCGTTGCAACCGAGCGATCCGTACCCCGGGGCCGGCCGCAGTTGCGCGCCGTGCGACCCTTACCGCTACTACCATGAGGGCCCACCGCCCTTCCCGGAGCCCTACCACATGCCCCCGCCGCGTCAGGCGCCGCTGCCGCTGCCGTCGATGGCCGTCCCTCAGTATGTCCCGCAGTGCCCGCCGACGGTCACCACATTCCCTAAAGGGTACGTTAATACTCTTAAGTGCTTGCGTTCTCTCATTATCGGCAAACATTGCGATACAATAACTACCGATATACCTACAAGCTGACAATGTTAACTAGGTAAACAACCGCACACATTTATAATAAGTTACGATTACGATGATAATGTTCAACTGGAAAGTAGGTATGGAGCAAATCTATTTTATCAACATGCAACTATTTGCAGTTGTTTACTGCGTGCAACATACTTGTAACTGGCAATGAGTCGAGCCCAAATGTTTTCTAATAACACCGTGCTCCTAATTGCTAACAGCGGCCTTCCGCAAACATAAGTATTAGCAGAAGGTCAATTAAATTGAAAGCATTCAGGACAAACGTTCAAATACTTATAGGTCATGCATGCAGTCAAATGCATAGGTAGCTGGTATCTCGGCTAGGGAACTAGAAAACGTGGTAAAGTAGCTGGAAAGTAATCAAGTCATATTGGTTTGTCCAGACCACTCTAAGATTATAGCTTAGTCAGCGCGTACACCGTTGAATGAACTATTTTTGGTATATCTAACAACAGTTTCTAACAACAGTTATTTAAGTAACGTAAGTTAAACCTTAATTATTGAACCGCTTCCAATACATAAAACTTAACTAGACTACACTTCAGACAATCTTAAAAGTTGACTGGGTCAATTTGTGTTTTGTATGTATAAAACAATAATTTACTGAAGAAGTGGTTTTCAGGTGTTCATTATTTCATTTACACGAAATGGTTTGGTGTTCATTATTTCATTTACACGTTGTAATTAATTGTGACTCTATCTAGATATCACTGCTTGTAGCGATCATTTGAACGACTATATTTAAGGTAACGGAGAGTGTTTCATAAGTTGTCTAATATTTTTCTCATTGCAAATGCACCTGCAATAGCTAGTCATAGAGGGCTATTATGAAAATCTATCACCCACATTCATTGTCTAGTAGCAAAGCAACAGAAAGAGTAGGTAACTATAGTCACAGTTTCAAATAAGCGAATTGCAAGATATGTTTACCGCTTTTGTTGTAAAGCTTTTGATATCACGCCCCGACGTATAGACGTGTGGCCTGTGAAGTGTGTTTTTTCCCAGGATCTCAAGATGGACAGCCCTTTATTTCGCACACCGAATCCTGTTTGAATTCTGATGTTTGCTATAGCAATCAGTGCGCAATTTGACAGCTGTGCGTTAGGAATCCTTCAGGATTTGGTGCGCATAATTAGATCTCCGGGTCGCTCGTTGGTATACTTCCAGAGGTCCAGATTTGCAAATTTTTGTTCCCATATCCCTAGTATCTGTCCGAGACATTCGTTAATTCCGCTAGTGACTACTGTTTAATCTTATTAAATTATTACAGTCTACCTTGTGCTTGATAACTCTCATCGACTCTGTCGTTTCGTCAACTCACTCGGTGAATATTCACTATTAAGCTACTGATGGAATAGGTACGTATATTTGTTATTTGTACATACGTACATAAACTGTACCCCTGGGGGACAGGCGGAGAACAGGGTTCGGCATTGTCACAATTCTGACAAACTATCCATCCAACCATGCTAATTTTGACAAATATTATTTATTATGCTCTATTAGTACAGTCTACCACCTTATAGTCCATACACAGGGTCAACTCTAAAATGCGCTGTTCCTGAGATACGTCAAGAGAAGTTTGTGTCTTAGTTGTCCATAATACAAAAGTCAAGTGACATTTAAGGATTGGTGCAAGTTGGCCTTAGTTACTTACTGTAAAATTTTACTCGGCTTGCGGAAGTAAGCCACAAGCTACACTTAAATCAATAAGGTTTAATCTCCAAGGGCGAGTGTTTTCTCTGCGTTTCGCTACAAAGTTCCTACTGTGTGGCTTAATGAGCGTTCTCGTAGCCCTTTATTTTTTCATTTAAAGCATAAAATTTTTAATTGAAAATACAGGATTATTTATAAAATGCGCGACTCCTGAAACATCTCAGTTATAATTTGTGTTTGGCAAGAACTTTTGCTCGATGGGTTTTTCTCAGCACTTATTTTTGGAAATATAAGTGAGTATAGGTCTACCAGAATCTCAGGGCAAATAGGGAAATAAAAAATCGTTGTGTGCAATAGTGGGGAAATTGGATTAAACGATCTTGATACTGTTAATTTTTATTTGTGTCTTTAATATTAATGAACATGAAGTATATTAGTTATGTTTATGTAGTACAATGTTTCTATACATCGGGTTCCTAACATAGGAGAATATGTCATGAACAATAAATCAATCGTAAATTACTTTATATACTAATTTATTATATAAATATATAAGACCTTAACACCTCATTCAAAACTAGAAAACGATTCCAAAAACTCCACCTGCATTTCTTGTTCTTCATCAGATTATGAAGATAAAAAAGGTATTAATTACAAATCGCTCTTCCAGCATTTCAAATATCTGTCTTGCTTGATGATATCGTTTTCAATTACCTTTATATGTTCACAATATTTTCGCTAATCCTCTGCACCAATTTGTGAGAAAGTTTCTACTGTTAATAATTTTATGTCACTTGCAGGCCCATTTACGTTTGTTTCATTAAACCCCAAAACTTCGTGACCGTGCGATTACATGTTTTGCGTATTTGCGTATTTACGCCAAAGATCATCATAATGTAAGTCATTTGTACGGAGCCATGCTTTTATATCAGCGATACGACTGGCTTGTGTGGGCGGTTAGTTCATAACAATTAGTTAAGGGTCATGTCGGATTTGGAATTAGCTTCTCTGTCACCCATTTTGTAGAATTGTCTTATTCATATCGTGGTGGTAGTCAGCAGATATACTTGTTGACTCGTACACCAGACAACAATTTGCTACAAAGCCATTTTCTCAACCAACGTTTACAATGATCCACCTCGCTCCAAGAGAAATACTTTTAGATGGACCTGCAATATATTTGCTTTGCCAGCACTTATTCACAGAACATGAACCGTGAATATCAGTCTCATCTAAATAAATCACATCCAAATTATTATGTTCTTCAGCTTCGCGGTTTTCAACAACTTGCATCTTTATAGTTTTATTTCATCTCTCTCCATCAAAATGGTCCTTTTTGATTGGCATTTAACATATTCAAAACCTTAAGTATAAGTCTTTATAACATTTATCATGTTACTCAAATGATAGTTTAGTCATTCATCATCATCATCATCAGTCTCTATAGTCCCACTGTAGGGCACATGCTTCCTCTTTAGAGTGAGAGTGAGAGGGATTATTACTTAATATTTTTCTTACGTCCGAGATTCTGTCCCTCCGAATATCTTGCCGAAGAATTTGTAACAGTTTCATTACTGTTATAATTTTCTTCCGAATTGTATATAATTTGTTTACTTTATATCTAATCAACTGTTAACCGAAACTATCCAAGTTGATTTTCTTCTTCCTTCCTCTCCTCTTTTTACCAGGCGTGGATACACACATCACTCGATGTGCCCTCAGCTACAATTCAAGGTATAGCAGTACTGGAAACCCCAATAAAGAAGTCACAATTAAGTACCTAATAAAAATATAAAATAAACTAAAATTATCAAAACAACTCAGTCCAACTTAGCGGTCAACTCTACCACGCGCTTTAAAATCAAAGATTCAGTTTGATTTACTCCGTCTTCTTCCTTTATTTTACGATAAACATTGAAAACAATATTTCTCGCTTGAGATCGTTATTATCTCAGTGAAACAAGTGAACGAAACCAAGACAACACGGTGCAAAAGAAGAAAATGGTTTGAGGTTATCTGTTAATCTACGGCACAGTATTGCGTTTTATTATCATCTCTAAACTGAAAGCTTGACCACAGTGAAGCTGCGTTCGAATATCACTCCAAAGTACGTCAGCCAGCGTCACGTCATCGACAGTTCACGTTCCTATACTCGCAGTCTCGATTCTACAACATGTGGATAACCTAAAAACTTTTTTTGACAAGATCAAAGTAGAAATGTCTTCACAAATAGGTAGACGAAAAAGTCACAGAGAAAATAATCACGAAAAAGTCGTTGACTTTTTTTGACTTCGGACATTTTGTAAAAATATTTTTATTAGATTTTAATTTCTGAATTTTGCAGGAATCTCTGATAGAGTGGCTCTACTACAACTTTAGATAGACGGTCTTTGTGTCTCGCTAATTCAGGTCTATGCACCTACAGAAAGCTCAAGCGAAGATGAACTGCAGAAATTCTATAGCGACTTGCGAAAGGCACCTCCCTAGCCAACAAAAAAGTAAACAAAAAAGTAAAAACGTTTCAAGATCAAAAAACAAAGAATCAAATTGATTTTATACTAACAAATGTCGAAGTTATCAACCAAATAAGTTTCGCCTCTAATCACAGACTTCTAAGAGCCACTTTTCTCCTGAGTCAATCGAACGAATCCAAAATAAAATTCAGTCCTAAACTAAAAAGTCCTAAAACTGAAGATGAAATAAAATACTACATGAGCAACCTTAAGACAAGTATAGAAGACAAATCTGTGGATCTCACAACCTCGAATGTCCAGACATTCTACGATACCCTGGAACAGATAATACTTGAATGTACGAAAGCAAAGAGTCTAACTAAAACCAAAAAAAGTCACAATATACTTAGCGAGAGCACCATAAAACTACTAAAGACGCGTTCCCAACTAATATTACCAAAAAGCAAAAAAATGAACGCACAAAATATTCAAAATGATAAATAAATCCATCCATCCAATAGCTCACACAGAAAAAACTTCATCATGAAGAACCTCAAAGTATAAAAGTGTACTTTTAGAATAAAAAAAAAATCAGTGGAACAACCGAAGAATGACAACATGAGCAGTATCTTACCGCTAACAGAAACAGAAGAGTATAAGCACATTAAACTATTAAAAAATTATAAAAGGCGGGACGATTTCCTAACCTTCTTGCCCGGATGGGAGATGACAGCTCAAGACAGGGAGGAGTGGAAGATTACGGGGGAGGCCCAGCAGTGGGACACAGATATGGCTAACTAAAAAAAAAACGCAGGCCTGATAATCTAACAAATGAAACACTTAAAATTGGTGCTCCAATTCTCTTGCATCCTCTACAAGAGTTCTTCAACTTGATTCTTGCTTAATCTCAGGGTTAAGTACCACAGACCACATCCAAACCATAGAACAAATAATAGAGAAATACAATGAGTTCAACAGACCCCTATAATGTGGCACTAATTGATTACAGCTAAGCATACTGTCGAATGTCACAACTCAATCTGTTCAATATTGACCGCAATTTTGGGAAGCTCTCAAGATGTTCAATATTGACCACAATTTTGGGAAGCTCTCAAGATGTTCAATATTGACCACAAATATACTAGGTAACATTCTGAAGAATCGCTCGCTTGATAAAAAAGTTCAAAAATTGATCTAGAAATGAATGTAAGTAAAACGAAAATAATGACCAACAGCCATAAAATACCAATCACTTCTAATAAAAATAACATAAAATATGTTGACACCTATATATGTATATACCTACGCAAAACAGTATCATTTAACAAGACAAACAATATTGAAGAAATTGAAAGGAGAATGTTTTGGTCTCTGTAAGAGATACTGAAAGGAAACTATAGTTTAAGCATGAAGAAAATTATTTTTGATACTTATCTCCTGCCTAGTTTACTGTATGGATGCCAGACAGGGATTTTTACAGACAAAACGAAGCAAAGAACTAGAAGTACACAAAGAACTTTGGAAAGAAGCATGCTGCACATCAGGAAATCAGATAAAAAAAAAGGTCAGACGACAAACGCAACTAACAGACGCTCTAACACAAGCAATATATTAAAAATGGAGATGGACAGGACATCTATCTCGCTACACAGACAAAAGATGGACAGTACAGGTAAGAAAATGGAAAGGACCAGCATCAGGGAAAAGGAAAGTTGGAAGACCAATCAAACAATGAGCTGATGATACCGTCCACATTGCTAGGAGGGATTGGATGACCAAAAGACAGAGAGGCATGGATGAAAATGGAGGAGGCCTTCACCCAAACAGGGGTCGAAAACTCTGAACACACTAACAACACTAACACAACTTACGTAAAATAAGCAAACTTACACAATACTAACAACATTTGCCATGTAAATAACGCGTATGAGTTTTGGAATAAAAAGGTTTAATTGTTATTATAATAATTACCATGAACAAAAATCCAGCCTGTTTTTAAAATACTACCTTTTGGTCACGTTTATTGCGGCTCGCAAAATTATCCTAAAGTTAAGTTAATAAGTCCTTCTACTGACAGGAGGACATATAGGCACTCATTATTTCCAAGAGATAGTACAGCGCTAGCTCTCCAAATATAGAGGTGGACATGTGGACATCGTGGAGTTCAGAATTATATACCAATTACTTCGGTCTCTAAGAAGTCAAGGAGACGTCCAAAAATTTGGCACACTTTCTCAGTAAGACAGTCAATGGGCTTTTGAAACCGATTATTAGCCTATAAGCTTAAGCAAACGCAAAACAAACCCAGCTTTCCTTTCAGTGTATTGGATTTTGCAACGCAACTTCCTTAAAAAATTCCTCACTCACACATGCACGTCTCGCATAGCGCAGTAAAAGATACCTGACTCCTATGCAAGATTGCGTCGCATACTTTTAGCAACCCCATAAACTTACGGTCATTCGACACGAAGTACAGAGTATTTGACGCATCTGTGCGACAAATAAATTATGAGTAAATCTGATACAAGCCTGCTCTATCTACCACTACTCTTTATTTGCAGTCCTTAATCAAACTTTGCGTCCTTTCTATCTGATTTCGGCAGAAAAAAAAGGAAGGGTAAAACACCAAAATATTTTTATGTTTCTTTTTTAGATCTCTTATGTTGTCAATTGATGTCCCAATAAGAGAGCTTTATTCGTACAAAAACCCATTATCATGGTTCACTTAATATAAAACATAAAAGGAAACTTGCAGCTTCTGTTTAAAATATAAAAAATAAATTTAATAATTAAATACCTATCTTTCCTCTGCAGAGAACTAAGACAGGGTAGGATAATAAAATGCTTAAAAAAACAAAATACTTACCTGTTTATACATTGGTTATTTAAAATTCATGGTAATACTAATGCCGGAGTTACTCATTAAATTATAAAAAAAAACTTAAAACGTAAATTGCTTTTAGGCGGCATTTTGCTCGCAAACACTAGGTATGCAATAAAATAAAAATAAAGTAAAAATTTGTGCATGACTTATAAGAGACAAAACTTTATTACAAGTCTCAGTAGATAGTAATAAATACTTATTAACCCTCCGACCATCTATGTAAGAAAAAACAAACAAACTTATAATGACATTAGGTATATTGGATAAGACAGCTATGCGTGAAGCGTTGAGTTTTAAATTTTTTATATGATAGATAGATAGATAGAATATTCTCTATTGTATGTACACCAGGAATTACATAATGAGAATTAAACAATAATATAGTACAGTACAGGAGCGTTGGTAGCCTAGTGGGTAGAACATCGGACTCGGAAGCGAAAGACCCAAGTTCGATCCCAAGTGCGGGCATGTACCTAGGACTTGGTTATCTAAGTTATGTACATTTTGAAGTTATAGTAGCAATACCACACGCTAACTGTGAAGGAAAACATCGTGAGGAAACCTGAGTGTCTGAGATATTCACATACCTCAGAGCTTGAAAATCCGCTGTGGGCACGCGTGGTGATTAAGCCCATACTCTCTCCTTGAGAGAAGGCCTGTGCCCTACAGTGGGACGCATATAGGCTGATTATGCTATGCTATGCTTATGCTATAGTACAGTACAATTAGCTCTGAATTCGGTTCCTTAGACCTTAATACTCAACGTTCCCTACTATTCTCTACTATTCTACTCTCGACGCTATTGTGTTCAATGTGTCAGAGTGCGTCACAATTCAATGCAATAAGTCAGAATAACGACTTAGTAAACGTTTTAGTTGCATGAAATAACATTAAACTTTATTTATTGCAACTTCAGAGCGCAAAGGACACTGAAAGCATATTTTGACGGAATTAATAAATAAATGCGCTCAATTGTAACGCAAGTTGGATAAATTAGCGTCGAGAGTAAAGGGGCGAGCCTCATTACGCGCAGGTACCTTATTTAACCATTCTGATTTTTCCTTAATTTGTGCTGTGCGACGCCGCTTTTCCCCATTTCTGCTGTTTTGCCTCTGCGTAGTTATAAAAAAAAACTCATACATTGACACACATCAATCAATCAGCCAGTACCATGCGCTGCTGGACATTGGCCACTCCAAGGCACGCCACCATCTCATCTAGCCGCTGCCAGCAAACTGCCTCAGATCGTACAGAGGGTTTTTTTTCTGAATTACCGCAATTCCTTTGAATCCCCAATTATAGTTTGTGTTTCGCAACAACATTAATGTCCTATGAGTTTCTCTCAGATTTTTATTTTCAAGTTTTTTTTTTTTATGATTGCATTAAATAAAATAAAAAAATAAGACAGAACAAATTCCGTTCTAAATTCCCTTCGAAGCAGAAAACAGCATAAATACATCGATCGTGGCAAGTGAGAACTCTGGAAGGCAGGCGTGAGTTTATGTAATGTAATGGGGTTTTGAATAAACAGAAAATGAACAAAAATCTTTCAAAAGTCGTAGAACAAAAGTTGCTGTTAATGATAGACTCTTACCGACACGTTTGAGGAGTTCACCATTTTAGAAACACCCTGCTTTCGGGCCAAAAAACATAACCCTTCTTTGCTTTCTCAGTCGGGTGAAAAGTACGGCTAAGCAGAAATAGAGACTAATTTCCTCCCTGTCCGTTGCCTTCCTGTAGTTCTGTTCTTTCCGAATATATGTAACTGACTTTAAATTAATAAGTAAGAAGTCAAGCTATAAACTTTAACCCATATAAAGCTCTTTGCGAGAACCTATAGCTTCGGCGTTGCGTGTGAAAGGGCTGAAGAGAATTATATTGCATAGCGATACTTTACTTTAAAAACTCATGTCTCCGTTCAATTATGTCCGCTCAGTAATCCAAAGATATACCTACTGAGTTGGCTGTAAATTGTTTTATTAAAGAATACACTTTTCTTCAATTTTAACTTCTTCTCATGCGAGAACATTGGCATCCGCCCGTCGCTGCGTGTTAAATGTTAAATAGCCTACCTGTCGAATGTTCAATAAACAAAATTTAACTTTGTATAATATTGGCGTTTCTCTGAACACTCTGGGATTAAAACACTACATAACGGTGTTTATAAATACACGATTCCTCTAAAAAACTCCTCAAAGGCCGTTTAAATAATCTGTGGTTACGTTTTTCCCTTTACCTACCACAGATTATATAGACTGCCTCTGAGGAGTGTTTTAGGGAATTGTGTTTTTCTAAATAAGACCGTAAGTAGAGGCCAATAAAAGAGGAGCATCATTGAAAATGCATTTAGAATTGAACCACATATTTATGTAGGTATATCGGAAAATCAAGGGACTAATGGCAAGGTATCGTTTAGTGTTACAGGATCACCTCTACAATGCGCAATTCCTACAAGTCGTTAGAGTTTTTCAATTACAACAACTTTTTTACTCCTTTTGTAAAACAGTTGCAAAATTTATCACTTTAACACTGTTTTACGTGGTTTCATGGTTCTTAGGGTTCCGTACCCAAAGGGTGCTAACAGGACCCGATTAGTATGCCTTTAACGTCTGATCTGTGTGCGTCCGTCGGTCCGTCGGTGCTTCAGTAGGACGATTGGTAGACACAGCTTTTTAAAGATTCTGAAATTATTAAACGACCAATTCCACACTATGGGATAGATAAGAGAAAAAAAATCATACCGGTTTATGGCAGGAATTCCTGTTATAAACCGGTTTTAACGCCGTATTAGGAGTGTTTTAGTGGAATCGACTTTTTATATATAAGGCAGTTCATCTGTAACCTTCAGATAAAAAATTACTTTGACATTATCTTTGAGATGGTGGTCCTTCCACTGCATTTATCCTTCGCTTAGAAGCTAAACTTTAATAGCAAGGGTCTCGCTTTTTCCTCGTGCCATAAAGTTTGTCTTTATTTCTTTTGTGTGACCGTAATTGTGAAGCTGAAAGGTAGTGCCACGCAATGGTGAGAGAATTCCGTGCTAACGCGCTTTTACAAAGCTCTCGCACAAAAGAATTAGAATGGTCTACCTACTTACACTACGGGGTTGTATCTAAAAATGTGATACATGGCAGTTAGAATTTGTAGTCTAAAGACATTGCCTGCACCTGCCTCGCCGATGCCTGCACTTGCCCATTAGCTCAGTTGGGAGAGCGCTGGCACGGTTAGCCAGAGGTCGCGGGTTCAAGTCCCGGCATGGGTGGAATTATCCTCTAAATAGGTAGGTTTTTAAGTCTAAAGACAACTTTTGTTCAACGACTTTTGATATTTTTTTATTTTACATTTTTTCAATACTTTCTCAATGTTCCTTTTATTTGCAATGGCCCTGTTTTACAAATGATGTCATGCAAGGGATTTATTGACGTTCTAGTATCTAGGAAAATGATTTACCGGATGCTGCGACATTGGACAGTTTTCCTATTTTCATACCACGGCCTACCAAGGTATGAAACTAGATAAGTGTCGTTACGTTTGTCGCCAAATGCTGCGCCGTCTATTGGTAGAGCTCAAAAAACGCGAATTGTAAACCCTAATATTTTGAAAAATATAAGTTATGTACTCATGCATTAGCGAATTCAAAACAGTACAGTCAGCAAAATAGTAGCTTTATACTTTTAAAACGTTAGTTCCACAAGTAATTAGGACTTAATTAGTCAATTACGAAGACCGCTAGAAAATTCTAAAATAATTAAAAACCACCAGGACCGCAGGCGCAGCGGCGGCTATGGCAGAAACCCTGAAATGGTGCAAATACTACCTACTTGCGCCGTTGTCGAGACCATGGGTCCATGGCGCCCCGAGGCGCGTAAACTTCACAAAGAAATATCGTCGCGCCTCATCAACTTGTCAGGCGACCCAAGAACTGGTAGCTACATCAGCGCATCAGCCTGGCCACTCAGAGGGGAAATTCTGCCAGCATCTTGGGAACTCTCCCCAACGGCCGCGGTCATATGAAACTTATTGTAAATATGTAAATATTACGATTAATTTAATTAGTATTGTTTAGTTAATGAAACTTGTATAGGGTGACCGGGGATCGTAATTAGAGCCGAAATAGTAAGCGATATTCCGTTGTATAAACTAAAACATTATTATGAGACTTGCGGTAATTGAATAATTAATAACATTAATAAGTTATTCAACTTTTAGAAAAAAGCTATATACGTCCCACTGTAGGGCACAGGCTTTCTCTCAAGGGGAGAGTATGGGCTTAATCACCACGCGCGCCCACCGCGGATTGGTGATTTCAAGCGCGGAGATATGGGAATAGCTCAGACACTCAGGTTTCCTCACGATGTTTTCCTTCACCGTTAGCGAGTGGTATTGCTACTATTGTGAAGTTTCACAAATTCACAAATTAATGTACATAACTTCGAAAACCAAGTCATAGGTACATGCCCGCACTGGGGATCGAACCTGGGTCTCTCGCTTTCGAGTCCGACGTTCTACCCACTAGGCTACCACCGAAAAAAAGCTTACTTTAAGGAAAATATTAATCATATTACCAGTCCCTAAGCTACTGCGCACTTTATCAGACTAATATTGTTAAGAAAAAGTCGTGAATTCTCAGCAACCCCTCAGGGATACAAGCGTGAGCTTATGTTATGTCTATATTTTTATCGACCGACTAGCAGTGCCTGTGACTTCTTTGGCGTGGTAAACAGATCAGCAATTATGGCTTACGTCCTCCCTGAAGGTCCACTATAAATACTGGTGAAAGAATTTTTGAAATCGGATAATTACTTTCGAAGATTACCCCGTACATACAAAGTTATGCAAACATATAATCTCACAAACTTTTCCTCTTTATAACATAAACTAGAGGGCGAGTCCCCTGCGCGCTTCGCGCGCCAACCTCCAGCCGCTCCGAGCTTCGCTCTCCGCAGTGCTCGGCCTAGGGCGTCGCTAGACGCTTATTTATGGTTGGGACTTGTCGCGCGGGAACATCTATGGTCTCGGCCTTCGGCCTCCGCCTGAACGGAGCTCGGCCTTCGGATTCATAGCGACGGAGCTACTGATGCCTAGTTCCAAAAAAGTCATGATCCTAACACATGCTTCAGGTGAAAGAGGCATGATAAATAAGATTTATGTGCTGTTGTCTAACTTATCTTTTGTAACAAGGCTCATGGACCAAGAAAAATTTTTAAAACAGAAACAGGTAGTGTGGTAAAATTGTAATTTTGATTCAATTCTGCTTAATGGACTCACTGCACTGATTTTACAGTATAATTTAGCCAATGTCAATTGTGTTAGACAAGAAATGACCCATTATAATAGAACGTTTATCCAAATATCAGATTAGTCTAAAATATTATCAGATTATCTCAAAAAAGTTCGACTTCGATTTGACGATAATTTTGTCAATTTTGTTGTTACAAAATTTATATGTTTCTTTTTCTAATCTGTATATTTTTTCTTTGACCTGTGTTTGATCGGCAATATCTTAGAAATTGACATTCGAAAAAGATTAGTTTTTTTAAAGTTATTTTTCAGCCATTTTTTTAAAGAAGGATACCGACTATGAAGTTTTTATATAAAAATTAACATCTTTTTCTAGTAAACTTCGAAAGTATGTCTTGTGTAGGTACTTAATATCACTCTACTTGGTTTTGCAAGCCTAGATATAGATTTGAATCGTTTCTTTAGAGCGGCAAATTAAAAGTATCGTTGATGTCAAGATATCTCAAGACTTTTTGAGTTGTAAGCGAAGATGTTTAATTAAGGTTTCTTTTAATTTTTTACTCAGAAGTTTTGCAAAATATATTTAGGTCATCTGTATGAAATTGATAGTAAACTTGACGATTGCATGCTAGAACACATGCAATGGTCGCTTTTAACGCCTTAAGTCGCGCAGCACTTTCGGTTTTATTTCAGGTTGGTATTGCCTTCAAAGTTATTGTTTTTTTTATTATAATGAGGATCATTCACGAGTTGAACTAAGTATTAATTTTATAGAAACATCGGATTATAATGACGAAGTTACAGCAATTTTAGTGCACAGGTTCCAAAAACGAGCGCGGACTGGCGCGAGAAGAAGCAAGAAGCAAGAAAGTAGGATTAATGCAGTAGAAATGAGGTCCTTGAGAAGTATGTCTGGTGTTACTTTGAATGACAGGATACGTAATAGTGTGATTAGAGAACGTTGTGGACTGAAAGAGGATGTAGTGACTAAAATTGAGATAGGAATGTTGCGTTGGTTTGGACATGTGGAGAGGATGAAGGAAGAAAGATTGACAAAACAAATATATCGAGCGAATGTGAAGGATTTGGGTAATTCAAAAATTAATATGCTATAATTTTTTACTACAACCGCCTTAGTACTTAGAAATTCAATATGTTGATGTCTGATTGATCTTCATTCGCGTTAATAAGACTATTTAGTACGATTTTTCTTAAATGGCATATGTTAAAAATGCTCTAAAAATTGACATAAGTACAAGGAGAAAATGTTATTTAACGATTTAAGATTTTTTTCAATTGACAAATTTTTCCTCTGCGAAAATGATTTGAGAAATCAATTACCCAATTTAAATTTTTACGAAAACGATAACAAGCTTGACTCAATGAATACACTGATTATTTTGTGAAACTCAGACTAAAACGTGGCGTCTTTGACCCTTCCTCCCGTTCCTAATAGCAGGGGGGTACACAGAGACAACATATCTAAATTAGTTCATTTTGACCCAAGGAATAAAGTCTGTGCTAAGCAAGCGATTTCCCTTAATCCCCTTATAAAAGTGTCAATATGATCCTTACAAAAAAGACAGACTGAGAGCGAGTACTTAGAGCAGCGTTTCCTAAACTTTTAAGGTTGTGGAACGGTAATAAACATAATTTGTTGTACGGAATATGAAATGCAAGATTTTCTTTCACTTTTCAGGCTTTCGAAAATAACGCCACTGACACATTATTAAAATACAAATAAAATGAAAATTGTAGCTGAGGAATTATCCTTAGCTCAATTACAGTCATAATAATCCAACGATTTAGTGATTTAGTGTGTTTCGTGGAACCCCGGTGACTTTTTCACGGAACCCTTAGGTTATGCGAAACCCATTATGGGATTAACTGGTGTGTAGAGCACAGTACATTATTACGTTCTGTGGCTTAGAGTGCTCTCGTCTGGTATCGCTCGATCTCGCGAGAATGCGAGAATGAGGGCGATCCGTGTTTTAATTAGAGCACGTATCTTTTTTTTTTAATGGAGAACTTGCACTACAATGTAATTTAATATCATTGGTGAGATCTTGGGAAAACATAAATTGTCGTGATTTTAAAGATTCTCTTCTACATGTGATATTTTTTATATTAGCTGTCGAAGATTAATTTTAGTCAAGTGCTACAAAAACGCTTCATACAAATCGGACGCAAGCTGTGACGTCTCAATTTGCCAGTTATACGTTATACCTCGTAAAGATTATATTACTTAATATTAATTGAGTTATGCAAGTGGCAGACCCAGCTTCTCGTATCTGCCTACGTTTTTCTTACAAGACCATCTTAATGTCCCGCAAATTTTGAGAACCGTAACACTTCAAAAATATTTTTATTGACTTATTTTTTATTTTCTCTTAGTTTTTCTACGCTTTTGTTGGTATAAATACAATATCAATCCAATCAAATTTTGAGGGAACACGACACGGTAAACAGGGATTTTTCCTCAAACTAGTTAAACTAGCCAACCCTTAAGGTGAAGCATGGGAAATTTAGGCTCTATTGACATTGCTTTTTCTCAGCAATTACGATAATTATTCGAGATTATGCATGTCAATGACTCCATTTTTTAAGGTCCAAAAATACCATTGGTTGACTCTATTACAAAAATAACAGAGAAAAAAAATCACGTAGACCGCTTCATAAACACAGATTCTCATTTATATCGGGCTTTGTGGTTGCGTCTGTCAATGGGTCTCACTCAAAGACGTTCTTGGTTCCACTATTTACTTTCGATCTAGTCGACTGCGTGACACATACGTCTTACTTTATCAGACCACCGCTTCTTCAGTATCGATAAAATGAAAACACTTTGAACGAGCAAAACTTTATTATTTATTTTAGACCATTTCTCCATATACATCATAAAAATAACGTTATTTAAAAAGACAGCATTGACCCAAGATATAAAAAATAAAACTATAAAAATGATGTAAAATTTTAAGCAAACAGATAACCAGGTAAAAATACAGTAAACATTACCTAGCTGGAAAAATACAGTAAAGATGCATGCCTTAACAGCAACAGTAAGCCCATAAAAATCTAATTAAATTTTTTTGTTTTTTATAAAACGAATTTAATTTTTTCTTTTCTTATTGAGCGGGGTTTAATTATCGATGCTTAGAAAGACTTTTAGGATTTGCTTTATTTTACTAATATATTGTATTGTATTGTATTGTATTGTATTGTATTGTATTGTATTGTATTGTATTGTATTGTATTGTATTGTATTGTATTGTATTGTATTGTATTGTATTGTATTGTATTGTATTGTATACAATAGTACAACGAATTGACAAAGAGAAAAAAAAATAAAAATTGCGAAAGACAACTCTGAGATTTTTCCGAATATTGACGGTCGAACGCGAAGCGTAGAAGTAGAGCGGCTGTCTGTGTGCGGGTTGCGGGGCGCCAACGCTCTGTTTCAGATTTATTGTTTATGATTGCTTCTCCTTAACAAACCAAGGGAATTGAATGGAATAACCATAAGCCAATGAAAGCCTCAGGGGATTTTTGCGAGTTTACATTGCATTTGCAACTACGTTGTAAAAATGCTGCAACACATCACTCGCTATTCGAGATTACTTCCACACTGTGCAAATGCAACTAGCTAGTCAATCAAAAGCCAGATTTAGATTTCGGTAACTGGAGTGAGGAGTTTCAGGTTGAAACTGTATGACGATGTAGGGGAAACAGGTACAAAATGGCCTAATATACGGACAAAACTACACAATGTGCCACTTATTTAAATTTGGCGGGCGGTAGCGAGCAGTTTTCGTCAACATCATCATCATCAGCTTTCGATCTGTTACGTGCTATTACTGACCTTTAAAAACTTTATAGTCCCTTTTTCATGCATTTCGTCAGTTGGAGTCTTAACCTAATTTTGACTGCTGCGATTTTTTCTTGGTTGAAAGAATTAAGAAAGAAAAGAAACAAAAACATTTATTGGCACAAAAACACCCATAAAAATAACATTATTTATATACCTACCTAATTATAAGAACAATGAGAAAAAAACAATTAAATAACGAAAAAAATGAGGACATTATGCCTCTGTGGCAACAAAAAAGGGTTACCAACTCAGCCATGCATTGCTGATGTATGCTGTGAACAACACATAACCAGCAAAACGTATACGTAATTCTCCGTGTGGCGCCGGATTGAGAATAGCGTCACTCCATCTCCTTCCGTGGTTGTCGTAGAACTCGACTAAGGAAATCAATTGCCAGGAGACAGGCAGCAGCGTCTTCCTGAGATTCCAACCGCATACTGCAATCGCCAACCCGCCTGCCAAGCGTGGCGATTATGGCAAAACCCCTCATGGTTATGAAAACCACGAGGTAGGCCTATGTCCTGCAGTGGGCGTCATGTGGCTGATGATGATGTATACGTAATAATAGCTAGATTTACACGGAAATAAAATAAGGGAAGTACTGGATTAGTGGTCGGTTTTTTGCATTTCTAGCAAATAGCCTCAAAACTTTCGGTTGAAAGCGTACTTACCAGTAGCAGCATGGATAGGAGCCGAAATATTGTTCCAGCATTTAGATGCTGCAAATCTGAAACTGCCTTGGAACGCTGCCGTTCGGTGCAGCGGTAGGATGGCATTCACTGGCCTGACTAGACCAAGTGAGCTTGCTAAATAAATAAAAAGGGGTACGTAACGAAACAGCAACGTGGCAAGGTGCAGTTACCGGCATGCCTGCATGTTTAGCAGATTTGTGCCACATAGGTATGGGGTGATGTAGGAGCAGGGGGGGATCTGGGGAGCAATAGCGTGCACATGCGTTTTGTGCAGGCTGTATAAGCCTTTTTGCTCGACCAAGTATGCAACTACATCATAGAAGTTTAGGCAAAATAATACAAGCGATTCACAAAGGTGGATACGCAAATCCACGCTGAGGTAATCACGTATGTTATACAGTAACTTGAGGAGGTAGAAGCAGTTACTCACAACCCGCAGTATGTGCTTCTCAAAGCGCAACTCAGGATCAATAAGTAAGCCGAGGTTACATGTTTTGTCCACTGGTGACATGGGTTGACCCTTAATAACTCTATCATTTCTCGAAAGGACTTCCAGTGTATTCCGAATTTGAGTTTCAGTTCCAAGTACTTGGACTTACCAGGATTCGGGAATAAACAGTTTCTCGTCAACCAGGCAGCAATACGATTGAGGTCCAAATTTATGTTACGTACTGCAACAGCTGCGTTCATTGGTGCACTTGACGTGTATAACTGGACTTCATCAGCGTACAAGTGGTAGTGGTCGCTGCTCTTTATACTATCAATAATATCGGCACTACGTATACAGTATAAAAAGCAACGGTCCTAAAATGGAAGGGACGGACGGCAGGAACGACCACAGTATCCAGCCATTTTCTTGAGTCCGACCGGTTGTGCCCGACCAGTGAGGTAATTGTCAAAACATTTCACCGTAGCTGTATCAAATCCGTAATACGACATCTTCGATAACAGGAGAGGGATGCTTATGCTGTCAAAAACTCTAGAGAAATCAAGCAGAACCAGTAGAGTGATATGACCAACATCTCGCGCATGAAGAATGTCGTCAACTACATCGAGCAGTGCAGTGACGGTCGATCGACCCTTGCGAAAGCCCGACTGTAGTTCTAGCAGAATACTGTTATCTCTAAGTATATAGACAGCTGATCGCATAACACTCTCTCTATTATCTTGGATACACAGGGAAGGATACTGATGAGACGTAGGTCAGTGAAATGTACAGGAATTGATTTTTTGGGAAGCGGCTTCACTTGTACTATTTTCCAGATCGTCGGAAAGTCCATAGACGTAATGCTTTTGTTAACAAAATAGCAGTTAGAATGTCAAGAGTAGTCAGCAATATCATAGCCACTTGGTCCCTTTGCACTAGTGCGTATGCCTGTCAGTGCCCTTGCAACTTTCTCAATAGTTGAAGGCTATTACGAAGGCATTACGAATTTGGGCGTTGTCGCAGCAACGCCCAAATTTGTAATATGTCAAGTCTCAAATAGTCACATTGGCATTTCCTGGGACATTGAGGAAGTTTTCGTTAATTTTATCAATTCTTCCACAATTGCTCGGAGTCGACGCAGTTGTCGTTTATATATTGCTCAAAATAGGCCCGCTTCTCGTTATAGATAGCTTCAATAGCGAGATGTTTTAGCTCCAGATAGTACTGCTTTTAAGGGTCGCGCTTTGTGGATTTAAATCAGCAATCAGTAGCATTTCGCAACTGCATCATAAGCCGCACATTACCTATGAGCCATGGTTAGGGCGCTTATTTGATCACCACGGATTTCATGGGGGCATGTTTGTCAAATAATAAAGTCAGATAATAGTCGTAAAAAGTACTCACCATGTCGTTCACATTGTCCAGTAATTTAATTGAGTCCCAGTCAATTCTACACAAATCATTATTAAAGTCAACCAGATTTATGTCTTTTATAAGCCTATAAAATGTACGTTTTGGTTTCGGTTAAGTTTTATACTAATATATGCGTGCCGTCCCACGTCAGGGTTATGAGTCACAGTAACATTACGAACGCGAGCGTCGGTGCACATAAGATTGTATCTAAAAACTTGATGTTAAAGTCACCTAGCAAAATCAAACTATCATAGAAAAGGAAGATATGAAGTTAGAGCGTCAAAGAAAGTGTCGGCGCTCAACCATGGTCGTCGGTTTGCGGTTTCTTATTATTATTATTCGCATACTGTTGACATTCTTCCGAAACCACATAAGTTCTATCCTAGGTTCAGGTGGGTGCGGACACCGGACAAGCCCGCTCGTTGACTCCCTTCTTTACGTAAAAGCCCACGCTGCGCCGCCGCCGCGCGAGCGCAGTGGCGGGACGCGATACATGACGCAGTTCGGTAGCGCGACCCTCCTCACCCTACCGAAGCCATGTTTCGTTGATCGCTAATTATGTCAGTCAGCGTCAGTGATCATCACTGTTAACTCGTCATGACCTGTGCCAAGTGAGCCAGCGTTAAATAAACTAACTTTAAATACTTGTTTACGCTTCATAATAAGGAAAAAAGAGACTTTTTTTACATACATAATTATATAAGTATAAACATAAGTAAGTAAATTATTTGTAGGGTTAGATAAAACAATATAAATAAATGCTACAATCTTGGTTTTTTTCGCCTTAAAAATATCGGCTAGAACCCACTCCTACCGGATTCTGTACGAGGGTTGACGACCATAAATATTATTATAAGGTTCCAATTAAATATATGCCAATAAAAGGCTCTGTTATCAAAACAAAGGAAAAAGAACGTTGATATATACAACAGAAATTTCTTTCACTCATGTGAACTAGAAAAACTAGCCAAAATTGTCGAAATCACAAGAAAACACGGGAAACAACATTCGCGTAACCAAGACGAAAACGAAATGTTAGAAAATAAGTTACCTAGGTACGTCTTCACGAATGTGTCAAACTTCACACCGAAGGTTATCTACATCCAAGTGTTGCCAATACGTAAAAAAGAAATAATTCTATTTTACTTCCAAATTAAATTTGTGTGAGCTACGTTAGTGTTTTTTTAAATACTTTTCTTTTATGGGTTACTAAATATTGTCTTTGATGCAATTAGTTTCTTTGTCACACGAGTCTATTTTTTTACAGTAAAACAAAAATCTACCGAATATAACGATGTATTTTAAACGGTAACACTGTTCCATTTTTTTGCATCGAATTTAAAAATAGAGTTTAGCTATATGAAACGTCATATTAGCCAATTGTTATCTTTTTATTCTATCTTTTCAGTGTCCTCAAAAAAATGTAACAATTTCCCTTCAATTCAAAATCAATCTGGACGACTGTACCGGTCAGCTACCACTAGTACAAAGAGGTATCATTACACTCCCCCCCTCGCCCCTCGTTATTGTAAAATTTTAATTACAATTAAAATGTACCCTAACTCACACACTTCCGTAACCTAACGTTAGTCATCTGTCCTACAGTATCGGGAAAATTATACAATCCCGGCGAAGGCGTGAGGCTCCGTTAATAATTCGGTTAGTGTGTCCGAACAATTCACAGACTATCAAGAACATCTAGTCAACGTTCATAAAAACTCCAAGTTATTTGCAATTACCTAAATAGCAAAAGAAAATTGGACAACGACGCGCCACCGCCGCTTTTTAAATTTCTGTGAACAGATTTTGTAAATTCTTTGAGCAGATAAGTAATAATAATAATTCTTTTCCTCTTATAAGTTTTGTCTCTATCCTGTCGCCACATTATAAAACCACTTGTCGAAATTGAAGGCATCTAACGATTGCATAAGCGGTTGATATTAGCATACCTGTCACTTTGCATTAACTGTGATCGGGAGCGGAATGGGAGACCTTGTGTTTTATTTTTAAATATAAATCAATGAATCGCAAATAATAACTGATTGGTTGCAAAACATGCAACATAAGGTTCTGTGGCACCTAAACATATTTTACTGCATTTCTAAGTTATGACAAAAAACATTAATATTATGATACATAAATAATCATACATAGTGTCGAAGAGTTGTACAACAACTTAAGTACTTGATAGATTTTTGGCATGAAATTAATAACTAGCAAGAAAAAAATCCTATAGTTGCTGAAAATCACGTAAAACAGCTCTTAGTATAAATATGTTCCTTAATTTTTTTTTAACATTCTGATCTTGACATTCAAGTGAATTTTTGTTTATTAAATTATTAATAAAATTGACAAAAAACTAAATACGAAATTATTTAAATAATGTGAATTTTAACAAACAATTCACATTATTTAAATAATTTCGTATTTATTTGCCATATTTAACAAAATAAAATCTTTCTTTTCCAAACATGAAATTTTTCTATATTTAATTCAATATATATTTTTTTTAATTTTTGTTATATTTTACAATTACGAAAAACGAAGATAAACATAGGTACTTAAAATTTATAAATGAACATAAAAACATTTGAGTTTCACTGAAGTCACAGATTATTAGAAATATTGACATTTCTTTCGTTTGTTTTTCTTGGTTCGAACTTAGTTTTTTCAAAAGGAAGACTTTAAATTTTGGGGAATTTCCGAACTTTGTATTTAAACAGAGCATTGGACCGTAGTTTAATGTCAGGGGAAGTCTTATTGGTTGATTTGGGCGTGCAAAACAAAACCGGCCAAGTGCGAGCCGGACTCGCGCACGCAGGGTTCCATACCATACAACATTTGAATATTTCAAGCGTCTACCTGTTGCCGTTATTAATATCGAGCAAAAAACGGCAAAAATCACGTTTGTTTTATGGGATCCCCTTTAAATATTTTTTTTATTCAATTTTTAGCATTTGTTGTTATAGCGGATATAGCGGATGGACAGACGGACAGACAGACAGACAGACGGACAGTGAAGTCTTAGTAATAGGGTCCCGTTTGGCACCGTTTGGCACTCTTCGGGTACGGAACTCTAAAAAGGTCGAGTAAAAAAGTATTGATTTGAATCTTTGTTTTTTTTAAATCACTAAACGATTAAATTGCGATTTAAATCAGTGATTTAAAACAAGTGACTTAAGTCATATCGACCCTGGTAAAGACTCAAAAAAATATCGAAATTTAGGTAAATCGAAATGAGTTTGAGAATCTGATCGTGAATAGTTGCGAACGTTCCCGTTGGAATGCAATTGCGTATTATATTGGAATGGAAGTGGATTCATAATTTAACTTGCGCAATGAGTTTTGCTCTGTTTCATCGGGGCCCTAGAAACAGGACATGTTGGCGACTCTATTTTACGCCTAGGTAGACAGAAATGTACGCGTTGTGTTGTGTTACAGTTTTGAACTGTAACGAAAATGTAAATCCTATATAAGTGGCTATATAAGAGGTGGTATCGCAGCGGTAGAACCGGATTACCGGCCTCACGTTAGAGAGGTCGTGGGCTCGAATCCCGGCACGTACCAATGACGTTGTTTTCTAAGTTACCTACGTACATTTGTGAAGGATTACTAACAATACCCCTCGCTAATTGTGAAGGAAAACATCGGGAAAACAACAGGAGTGCCTGAGGTGTTCACATATTTTAGCGTTTGAAATTGCTCATCCGCGGTGGGCACGCGTAGTAATTAACCACATACTCTCTCTTTGAAAGAAGGCCTGTGCCCTGAAGTGGTAAGAATATAGGCTAAATAAAAAAATAAGCGACCTATATAACTCCCACTTGCACAGATTTTATCTCAGAGAGAGGCTATGGGGTTAATCACCACTTGCCCACCGCGGATTAGTGACCTTAGACACTCAGGTTTCCTCAAAATATTTTCCTTCAAAGTTAGCGGTACTAGAAATTCACAAATATGTGTAACTTTAATAACTAAGTCTGAAGGCCCTGATGATATTGTCGATGATTCACTGATGATGTTTTTTCGTACGAAATCGGGTTCCACTTCAAGCTGCTCTACGGTTTCTTACGCAGCCTATATACATCCTACTGCAGCGTACAGACCTTCTCTCAGGGAGAGAGTATGTGCTTATATACCACGCGTGTCCACCGCGGATTGGCAATTTCCAGCTCGACGTAAGGTACATGAACACATTAGACACTAAGGTTTTCTCGCGATGTTTTTCTTCATAGTTACGTGTAGTATTGGTACAACTTCACAAAATGTATAGTCTGTTTTTTAATTCGATTCAAAAAAACTGTCACTTTGACATGTGCCGAGGTCGTAAACCATTACAATCCATTACATTTGTTGACGTACTCTATGTGAACATCAATACAAGTTTAGTTTTTAAGGGTCTTGACAGATGACGGCTATAAATAATTATATATCGCGCGATGTCTTTACCTATTCTAAATCCGACCGCAGTCGTGTGTGGACGCGGGTTGCATGTTAGATATTGTGTGGAAAATATCGCATTTATTAACGCCGTCATCTGTGACAGCCATAATTCTATGGTACCAATGAGATCTATGACAATAAAAAACTCTGTTCTCAAAACAAAAGTAAGAAGATCTTTTTGTAATAGAAATCTCTTTCACATGTTGCATCTACTTATGTGGACTCGAAAAAGTAGCCAACATTTTCGAAATCACAAGGGAACAAACACGGGAAACAACATTAGCGGAACCAAGAAAAAACCGGCCAAGTGCGAGTCGGACTCGCGCACGAAGCTTTCCGTTACATAATCTAAACAACATTTGAATATTTCAAGGTCTACCTGTAGCCGTTATTAATATCGAGCCAAAAACGGCAAAAAAATCACGTTTGTTGTGTGGGTGCCCCCTTAAGTATTTATTTTATTCTGTTTTTAGTATTCATTGTCATAGATCATAATACATCATCTCTGAAAAATTTAACTACCTATGTAGTGTAACTATCACGGTTCATGAGATAGAGGATGGCAACAGACGGAACGACGGACGGATGGACAGCGGAGTAAAAAACATGCTAAGTATGACGATAATTTGGTCTAATAATAAATAGGGCCGTAAGGGATTAGTGTGCACACACTAATCCCTTACGGCCCTATTTATAAGAACACGATAAGACACTCCTAAGAGGCAGTTTATTTGATCTGTTGTTACGACTTTTCCTTGTAAAATCTTCACCACAGACTATTTTAATCGGCGTTTAAAGGAATCGTGTTTTTTTTATAAATAATAATTAATTTTATTATTTCGCTCATCCGCGATAACATCGACGTAAAAAATTACATTTTTGCAAATTTAACAGGAGAACAGTGACCTCTGTTGTATCCGCTGGATATTTGTAGTAAACAATTCTATGTTTATATAATTATTCTTATATGAACAGTTACTGTGTGCAGTGTTTGTACAGTTGATAGGTAGACAAGTTACAGTGTAGGCAGTACTGCAGTCATTCGAGCTAACACAGTCAGTTTGTTTGCTCATCTCACGCCGATATCGCTAGGTTAGGTACCTAACTAAGGTGATAAATAGTTAGTTACACTTAACTGATAAGATAAATTAAATAATGTGACCCATCAATTTGTATGCATCATTTGTGATCAAAAGGAGGCCAGCCAAAGGCACTGTCTTCGTCCACTACACAATTTTGACTGAATTGCATTTGAAACAATTCAATTAAGTTACGCTTATGCAATTAAGTTATTTAGTTAGAAATCTTCTAATATATAAAAATCTCGTATCATAGTGTAGGTATCCGAAACGGCTTCACTGATTTTCATGAATTGTTTTGTGTATATACGGTAGGCCTGTGAATAGCTCGTTGGCTAGTTAATATGGCAAAACTACATTTCCCGGGTCAGCTAGTAATGTATTTACAAGTAACTTCTGAAATTCCACAACCTTTAGAACAGAGAGCTTGCATCTTGAACTCCCCGGAGTGTAAAATTCTCTTTATCATTTCAAAAAACCGGCCAAGTGCGGAGTCGGACTTGCGCACGAAAGGTTCCGTGCTATTATCTATACAACAATTGAATATTTAATGCGTCTACCTGTTGCCGTGGTAATATCGAGCAAGAAACGGCAGAAAAATCACGTTTGTTATATGGGAGCCCCCCTTAAATATTTATTATATTCTGTTTTTACTATTTTTTCTTATAGCGGCACAAGAAATACATCATCTCTGAAAATTTCAACCGTCTAACTATCACGGTTCATGAGATACAGCCTGGTGACAGACGGATGGGCCGACGGTCGGATGGACAGCGAAGTCTTAGTAATCCCTTACCCTTTGGGTACAGAACCCTAAAAAGAACGGTACTATTTTTTAGTTAGGAAAAGTTGACACTTGACCGTCACGCCTGATGGTAAACGAAACGGGGTCTAAGATGTTACGTGCTTACCTGTCAAATGCCGGTTAGCTCTAGTTTTGTCGTCAGTACTAACAAAATCGATATCCTAAAATTATCACTTTAACTATTAGATGACTTCGTTTGTTTTATCCCATCGTACAGTCTACATAATGTCGATCTTGACATCCTTTCATTTTACTCAACTAAGTTACTGGCTACTTTGCAACTACAGGGTGACCTGGAATTCGTTCACCGTATTCTGAGGGATTTTTCTTTTCGTTGTGATAAACAGTATTATTAATGATCTATCAGTAATGGTAATAAATGGTAATAAATGGTAATACATACTCGTATTTGTAAATATTCGTGATTTCCGACCTTTGGCTCCAATCTGTGAATCCAAATACAAAGTGGTAGGAACTACCCTAACGTTGCTAAATGTTTTCTACTAAGTTAAATGCTTAAGAGACTGACGTCCGATTTGCATAGACAATTAAAAAAATAATTGAGTTGGCCGGCGCCGGCCATAGAGGCTCAACACATAGTCTTTTTGGGTTTTTGTTACTTTTCGTACTGATATTGTTTGTTTATGTTTAAGTGAAGTAATTTTGGGTCATAAGCAGTCTATACGTCTCACTGTAGGGTACAGGCCTTCTCTGAGAGAGAGAGTAATTTTGGGTAATAAAAAATATTTTTTTTTGTCGCGATATTTTCTTTTTAAATTTGTTTCTTAATCATGGTAAGATATCCCCTTAAAATACGGTGAACGAATTCAAAGTCACCCTGTAGAATGGTCTAACTAAAATGTCGACGAGCTGCTGTTTGTACCCGTTGTAGGGGATGAAAGGGAAATGTTGATTCATCGTATCTATGTATGTATTCTTAGAAAGATCGCTATCTATGTTTATTCATGCCCAAACAGCTCTAGAAAAACATCCCACTGTGACGCACATAATGGCCCATTAAACTCTATAATATCATTGTTGTCCTTTGATTATCCTGTTGTCGCTAATAAATCCATTCTATTCTAATACTTAAATTATCACCGAGGTAGCTGCTCGGGAAGATTTCCATCACCCATCGGATGCGGCCTTGACTGAGAGTAGTATAGGAAAATGACTATAATTTATTTTGCTGGCATATTTAATTGTTATATTAGTTTCCAAGTACATTCACGGTCCTCTTCTTATGACTCATGGTTACTAATAACTTAGAAGGGAATTCTTACCCACGGCTTAGCATGTTTCCTGCAGGTACTCAACAGTAAAAAGGAACTTTCATTTATAAGTAAGTACTGGAAACATAATATGATACCAGATAATTGTTCATCATAGCGTTTTAAGTCGTTTAGCGGCGACTCCTTCTATAGGCACGTGTGTACAGTGACCACTGAAACTGCTTGCAGTGGCTTGCCAGACATCTGAAGCATCTTCTCCGCAATTAAAAGCGTCAAGTCACCGGAAATACTGATCGTTCCGGGGCCACCTGGGTTACGGGTTCCCTCACGATGTACCTGTGTCATTTAGAATAAAACGTGCGTGGAATCAAATATGCCCTCATACTCTCGATATTATTTTGGACAAAATTCCATCAAAATTTACAGTATTATTTATTTATAAAAAGTAGATTCCACTGAAACACTCTCCAGATGATGTTTAGATGGGCTTAAAGCAAAATTTAACTAAATCTGGATTTATAAAGTGAACCCTCCATTTTATTCACGCTGTAATCCTTCCACATCGTAAAGCAACTTTTAACTCTCCGCTAAGTTTACATACAGCACATTAGACTGTCAAACAAAACTCATGGTGTTGTTTTTAAATTACATGCCGGAGGAACTTCGCGGTGGTCTTTATCTTCGGAATTAAGTTACCTGTAATCTAAGACGACCATGAAGACCATTGATACGAACACAGTCAATCATTTTTGACACCATCAGGAGCTTTTTGTTTATTTACCATTTTCTGAGAAAGAATTATTTTTTGCGGTTTTCCTGCTTCCACTACAAAGCAGAAAATCTATAATATTTTTTTGTTGTTTGTTATACTGCAGTCAATTTGGGTGGTTTGAAAGACATAGCAAAATGAACGTGCCCGAGAATAGCGATCGAATGCGCCAGGTTGCTTTTTAAAAAAGTCGCACTTTTCAAAAATATCTCGATGCCAATTGAATCTACCTATAGAACCATTAGCCGTGAGCGTGCCCCGGGTCTGCTGGTCATTTTTCTGTTAGACGGAGAGGCGGTACTAATTATTGGCGCTTTTTCTTAAACAATACACCTCATGTATTTTTTTTTACATAGTAATAGTCTAAATAGATGCCATTTTTAATTACTAATATAACCGCGGCTTTCAAACCAGCTAGAAATGAGTTTGTAGAGCTTAAAACCATATGTGATCGAAAGGACATTTCTTATATTATGTTTAATATCATTCAGTGTCTGTCAACGTGCAGACAGATAAAATCCGGAAGCATTCACCTCATTAATTCCAGAAATATCCATCCCTATTTTTAATTCCCTGAGTAAGATAGTATTAATAAAAGTTTGTGTTACACCCAGACAAACGCTGAATGGAATGAAATATATGTGGGACAAAGATTTACTGACGCCTACAATATAAAGAGAGCGCGTAAAGCGGGAATTTAATCAAATTATGTAAGCCTTGCCCCTCTACTCTCGACTCTAATTTAGCAACTTGCGTTACAATTGAGTGCATTTATTTAATCATATAATCAAGAATAGCGTCACTCCATTTCCTTCCGTGGATGTCGTAGAAGGCGACTGAGGAAATAAATTACCAGGAGACGGGCAGCAGCGTCTTCCTGAGATTCCAACCGCATACTGCGATCGCCAACCCGCCTGCCAGGCGTGGCGATTATGGCAAAACCCCTCATGGTTATGAAAACCACGAAGGAGGCCTATGTCCTGCAGTGGGCGTTAAGTGGCTGATGATGATTTAATCATTTAACCAAAATATGCTTTCAGTTGCCCTTTCGCTCTGAAGTTCCAATAAGTTTGATGCCATTCCTTACAATTAAAACGTTTACTACGTCAGTATTTCTGACCTATTGTATTTAATTGTGACGCAATTTGAACACATTAGCATCGAGAGTAGAGGAGCTGATATTAAAAAAAAATAACAAAAGTTGTAAAACAGTAACTCTAATTGGGACGTTTCCGGAATCATACATTTTAAAAATAACCCTGCGGATAGATTGTAGCACTTTAAACGAGGCCCTGGAGCGCTACTACGTACCTTCTTCTTCGAATATACTCGACCGACTCAACCTACTCCAAACTGTCAATACATACATATTTTCACACTTCGAAAACGTCAAAATCACTTGCTGGACTCGCCAACCGTGAAGAAAAACGTCGTGAGGAAACCTGCGTGTATGAGGCGTTCTCATACCTCAGCGCTTTAAATTGCCAATCCAAGGTGAGCACGCAGAGAAGATCTGTGTCCTGCAGTGGGACGTACTATATAGGCAAAAAAAACGTCGCCTACTTCAGTGGTCAGTTACGGAAGAGGGGAGCTGTTCGTCAAATTCAGTCAATCGAAAGTCCATTTAGGTTTCCTCCTTTTGAGGACCAAGCAATCTTTGAATATAAAACTGGTAGATACAGATTTTTGCATGTGACTTGGCGGTGTGTTGCGATAAAGTGCAGTTTCGTACGGGCGTGCTAAATTTAATCTTGGCACCATCTCATAGCGTAGAGTGCATCGTTCTCACTCGAAAACTATTGTTTTGTATGAAGTTTGTCAGTCAGCTAATCAACTGTTGCAATGAACGGGCCATTTTTAAGGTTCCGAACCTCAAAAGGACAAAAAACGAGAGCCTTGTAGAATCACTTTATCGTCCGTCCGCCAGTATGTCTGTCATCATAATTTTTCTCCGGAGCGGGCAAAGCTATCGATAGCTGAAATAATTTTAAATACTGCGGTGTAAAAATTTCACACATCTAATTCAAAGCAATAAAAATGCGGTCATTTAGGTATGTCAAATAGTTGTGTAAAAAAGCTACACGTCTCTTCTACTTTCACTCATTTCAATCCTTGAACGTAAATGAAACACGAAAATATGGAAATAAGGGGTTTTAAGGGTTCCGTAGTAAAGTTAGTAAACCTTATAGTTTCGCCATGTCCGTCTGTCTGCACGTCTGTCTATCCGCGGCTTAGCTCATAAACGTTTAGGACTAGAGAGCTCAAATTCGGCTTAGATATACTTACCTACATATGAACTGTACCGACAAAACGGTGGAATAAAATAAAAATCTAAATTATGTGCTCCCCTACACCTTAATTAAGGATGCTATCTTTTTTTCTTCGCTTGCAGCATAGTGTGGGCTATCGTTGGATTGGTCGTTCAAAAATATTGTAATGGAAAATAATTTTTTTATTTGCAATTTTTATCCGCTTGCGAAATATTGAGCTTTAAAGCACAAATTTTTTTGTTAAACGGCTGATTGTACGTGAAACAATTCCGGCAAATAAAAAAATTATATAACTCAAATGCTTCGTACGTTATAAAGAGTCACCAACACCTTTTTGACGTCACAGTTTTTAGGAAAAAGTTTTAGCCGTGATTATCTTTGGCAATGGCCTCTCCGATGAAAATATTTTTTTATTATATCTAATTTCCCACAATCCATTGAAGAAGGAAACCATTCTACCTGTACACAGATAATTATGTGGGTATAACTAAATGTTATCACGAAAATAAATAATAATATGACAGATGAAAAACCCGACTTCGTGAAAAATTGTAAACTTACTTATTACTTACTATGACACTCTCGCAAACATAACAAATCGAGTTTTATTTAATTTGACTTAATTTGTTACGCGGGGACATATAATCGCGTAAAATTTTATACATACATACTTACTTCCATACCTACATACGAGCCAAACACTCCTTTTGGGTTCCGTCGTATTCGGGTAAAGAGCAAATCATTTTTTATATATTTCATTATTTTTATCAGTGCTAAACGTGTAAAAGTTGGAAAGGATATCTCAAATTATCTCTTGTTGTTGTTTCTGTTTCTCTCTCGATCACGTGACCTTAGGTCGTAAGTTACGTTTATTAGGCAAGTTTCTTTTCCGGTTTCTATATTAATTTGTGAATGGTCGACGGCACATCAACCTTTACGTACGTGCACTGTAATGAGCCGTTTTCAGCACAAATTCACAAAGCAATTCATAGATGGCGCTTACAGGCGTGGCCATTGAAGAACCGAAATGCGGCTGTCAAAATTAATCTGCGCTAAGCAACCATTTGACAGACGTGTTCTTGTTCTTGTGTGTGCACGCCTATAAGCGCCATCTATGAAATACTTTGTAAATTTGTGCTGAAAACGGCTCATTAGTTAAGGCTGGGTTCGCCGAGCGCACGAATTTGTATGGGACTTATTGCGCTGCGCAGTATTCGTTGGGGAAAAAGTAGGCATTTTTTAAATTACAGAAACACTAATCCTTTAAAGAGACTTGACAACCGACGTCACTAACACGTTCAGTGATAGTCATTTTGGTATATTTTTAAACGACTTCAAAAAGGAGGAGGTTATCAATTCGACGCGTATGTATTTTTTTAATTTCTTTTTCTGGCTATGTTCTCGCATAAATCCGTCAAATCTTAACCGATTACGACAATTTTTTTTTTGTTGAAATAGATAATAACGTCCGATTGGTCCCATTTTAATTTGGTGAAGGTCTGTTGAACACTTTCAGAGACGGATACGGAACTTTTCAATGGACAGCAGTAAGTATCTTTTAATAATATCTGTATGTTTCATAAAATAGCGTAAAAGTAGTCCCACGGTAATTTGGTGAAGACTTTCGAAGATGGAAATTGAGAACTTCAAATTTTAAAGCAACGAATTATAAGTAGGACTTATTTATTTTTCTCCCGCTGCCCCACTAAAAGTTGAAAAATAAAAATAAATAAATAAAAAATAAAAACCGACTTCAAAACACTACAGCACTAAAAAGTTAGAAATAATTTAAGAGAATACCTTTAAATCAGAGGTATGTATACATGTAGGTGTTGTAGAAGTATAATTTGTTGTCGGTGCCCAGTTTCATGACCAGGACTGGAAAATATATATTTTGGACTAGTTAGAGAGCAGGGGGGTAATCTCGGAGAACCCACCCTTAAGGGCGACATTGGAACAAAAATGTAAAGGTTGACCTGCTGCCGACTGTTCTAACCTCTAGGGCCTAATTTTCGGCCTTATTTATAAAACATGATTCCTCTAAAGCACTCCTAAGAGCAGTTTATTTAATCTGTGGTTACGACTTCTCCTTGTAAAATCTCCACCACAGACTACTTTAATCGGCGTTTTAAGGAATCGTGTTTTTTTGTCAATAAGAAAAAAAATTCTAATTGTAGTTTTAGGCAACTCGGCCTTTTTATGGCTCTATTTTTTATCCTTTATGTAGCAACAGACAACATAAATATACTGAATCTCCAGGCGGATTAGGAGAAAGTACAAAGTGTCCCTTTAGAGCTAAGAAGAAAAGCCTCAGTACAATACGAGTACATCGTAGCAACGTCACCAGCATTCTGGGCTCGCTGCCGACAAGACCGGCTTAGCCCGGCTGTTCTACTTGTAAATATAGTTGAAAGTACTGTTAGGTATCTCTACTAAGACTGCGTTCCTACAAATGTAAATAATAGGGGTTAAAGTATGAAATTGCCGTTTTATTGCAATAGGTTCTTTGAATTGACATAGAATCTTCATGGTTTGAGGTTTTCGAATGAAACTTTTTTCAAATGGTTTCTATGATGTTCTTTTTTTAAAAAATGTGAAACATTTGAATATCGACTTTCAATTGTTTTTGTTATTCAATTTAGACAAGAAAGATGGATACTGCGAAAATTCGAGTGATTTTTGAATACGAGTTCCGACGCGGAACTAACGCGGCAGAAACAGCCTGCAATATCAATGCTGCGTTTGGAGAGGGGTCTACTAATGAACGCACCGTGCGATTTTGGTTTAAACGCTTTCGTGATGGAAATTTCGACTTAAAGAACGAGCCACGAGGAAGACCGCCCACACAGGTGAATAACGATGAATTAAGAGAGATAGTGGAAGCCGACCCTAGTCAAACTACCCAGGAATTAGCGGCATGGTTTAACGTTACCTTACCCACAATATTGACTCACTTGCGTCAAATCAATAAAATAAAAAAATACGAAAAGTGGGTGCCTCATAATCACTCGAATTTTCGCAGTATCCATCTTTCTTGTCTAAATTGAATAACAAAGACAATTGAAAGTCGATATTCAAATGTTTCACATTTTTTAAAAAAAGAACATCATAGAAACCATTTGAAAAAAGTTTCATTCGAAAACCTCAAACCATGAAGATTCTATGTCAATTCAAAGAACCTATTGCAATAAAACGGCAATTTCATACTTTAACCCCTAATATTATTAATATCGCTTAGTTACATTAGCTTGGCCTTATTAATAAGAAATTGCTTCGACAAATTTTCCTAGTGCTGGGGCTGTCTAATAATTAGGCTAAACATTATCATTTTTGTATCATGTTGCTGCCAGGCTCTACTCCGAGTCGGGTGTAATCACCGTAAGACAGCTCTATGTACTTAGAACTGTTTTGCGTAGACACTCAATGATGCATTAAAATGTAACAATTACTTTGCTCAATTCCGCCAAAATCCCACAAGCACCATCATCATCATCATCATTCAGCCACAAGAAGTCCACTGCTGGACATAGGCCTCCTCCATGGATTTCCAAAAAGACCGGTTGGAAGCGACTTGCATCCAGCGACTTCCTGCCACTTGGATGAGGTCATCTGTCCATCTTGTGGCTGGTCGTCCTACGTTGCGCTAGCCGATATATGATCTCCATTCGGGAACTTTTCGGCCCCATCGGCCATCAGTTCTGCGTGCTATGTGCCCCGCCCACTGCCACTTCAACTTACTAATCCGCTGGGCTATGTCGACGACTTTCGTTCGTCTACAATTCTCATCATTTCTGATTCGATCTCGTAGAGAAATTCCGAGCATAGCCCTTTCCATAGCTCGTTGCGTCACCTTGAGCTTAGCTTGACAAGCACCATGCGGTTAGTTAATGTACCGCCCTCACTCCCACGCTTTCAAGCAGAAGCAAGACACAAACACACCACCACCGGCACCAATCATCATCATCATCATCATCCGGCTCCGGTGGTCGACTGACTCTTAAAACGAACAGGCATGCCAGTATGTGACGAGACCCGCTGACGCACTGCGTTTGCCAGTCGCCAGTTTCTAGCTCTTAGCTCTGTTTTACATAATAAAATAAATAAAATCTCCGAAATTTACGCACTAGTTACAGTAAATATGAAGTTAAAAATAAATCAACAAAATGGTTACGTGAACTTGTTTAAAATTGTACTGAAAAATTGCTGATGTACTTATAATCTCAATTTAGTTTTCCAATTTCATTTCAATTTAATTTTGTGCCAAGTATTTTAGTTACTTTATTTGATTCTGTCCAATTTGCTGTTACGTAATTCTCAAAATATAGTTGTAAACCAATATCAGTTAGAGATTTAGGGGTAAAAACTTGTGTTTTAGGGATCTCCCGGAAGTTCGAAGTGCGTAGCGAAAATGTATACAAACAAATAGAAATTGTAGACTGTACAAATAAATAATAATAATTACTATATTTTACTGCCATACTGCCATATTTTAATGCCCAAGATGTTTGATTTTCCCAAGACTTTTTCTCAAAGTGCGATGGTATCTTAGTGGTGCTTCACATGCGTAAAATTCCGGGTTCGAATCCCGTCATGTGCCTATGACTTTTTTTTTTCAAACATACTCATCATCCTACATAGGCGATGAAATTGCCAATCCATAGTGGGCACGGGTGGTAATTAAGTACGTACTCTCTTTTGGAGGGAAGGCCTGTGCCCCTGTTTGCGAGTATCACTACATTATCCTTGGTATTTACATACATTACGTTTCGGGAACATGTTTTTTTAAGTATCATAAAACCACGGAAAAATGGTCTAAGGGATTTAACGCAAGATAATCTTTTAATGCGGCTATGGTGTCTGATCTGTGCAGCATTGCGAACAATGTTATCTTATCTCATCATTTGACAAATCCGTCGCGACGGTAAGCTAGCGAACGTACAATACTTTATCTGATAATTTATTAGCCGTTCTATAAAATAATTTATTAGCAATGTTCCGCTGGGCCGCACGCCACCGGCCACGGCTCGGCAGACTATGAGTGCGCTCGCGAACTTATCGAGTTACTCTAGCACATTGACGCCTCAGCATCATTACCTTGCAGCCATTAGGATACAGACGTCGCAATGAACGTCAAATGGTGCGCCTAAAACACATGCCAGCCGCTTCTGTCGTCGGCCATTCGTTTAACACCACAATATAGTAGAGTGCCTGCAACATAACCGCGTAGCACTCTGGCGCAGTACAAATAAAGACTCTGGGAAGTATCAATTATGTGAAGACTAACCTAGTGCATTAGACTTTTTTGTTGTGGGGTTAATTCGTACTTTTATGACTTCTACAAATGAAACCTGTCTGTATGTATGACATTTTGAAAAATATTGTTTTACAGCTTGTTAGTGTACAAGAACCCGGGGGTAAGTCTATTACAAATTTATATTTCATTCCGTTAAATATTCTTCAATTGTATAGGGACAGATCTGAATAAGGTGTGGAATTTACGCAAGAATTCTAATACACTGTTTCCCCACAACATTACTCCGTAGCGTAGCCAAGCATATGCGTATGCGTAATACACTGGCAGCACAGTTTCGGTGTTAGTACTGTGTTTTAGTCGAAATAGGGCGTAAATAAATTTACATACCTAGTTTGGCTTTGACGTATTTGATATGGCTTTTCCAATTTAAATGTGTGTACGATGGCACGTGCACCTTTAATTATACGATTTTAGGGTCGTGGTTCGAGTTCACTCGATGTTCACTTCACTCTCAGGATCAATTTGCGAGAATACCGTGTGATAAATAGAACCAATATATAAAATTCAGCTCGAATTTGATACTCGGGTTGGTCACACCGCTTCCGCTCTACGCAAAGTGAGCTAGTGTGTCTTTTTAATCGAAATCGATCCAGAAGTGTTTCCGGATAGAACAAAGTTCTGGGCAAGTGCGAGTCGGATGTCCATGTTACAACAAGCCGGCGGCGGCGGGTGGCGATGTGCGACCGGCATCGGTTAAATACTCACGAAGTAAAGACTACAATGCAAGTGCAAAAAAGACTACATTGCAAAGAGAGGCCGGGCTTTTTTACCCGACTGAGCCCAAAAGGAGGGTAATGTGTTTGGCTCGTATGTTTGTATGTATGTATGTCCGATTCTATGTCAGATTTTGACAAAAAGATCTCAATCGGTTCGTTATGTTTGCGCGAGTGTCATAGTCTATGTGAAATAAACTTAAATCAATAAAACAAATTAAAAAAATCACTAAAAAGACAAAAATAAAAAAACTAAATAAAAAAAGTAGCCAACAACCCGACTGCTAAGCATTAACTAATAAACTCCTGCCAGGTATGACTGGGTTGTTGGTAATTTTTAAATTTAGTTTTTTGCGCTGGTATTGTAGTCTCTCATCGAAAAGCATTAAGGGTTTATTTTACTTTGTGTGCACTGCACTGCATGTTGTGGGTAGTCACGTGACATTGTAATCAGGACAGTACTTCAGAGTCCTCCTGCTAAGCGACTGCTCAACACTTACATTATGTATAACCTTTTCTGTGATACAGTGAAAAGAAAAATAGGTACTATATTGTGGTGTATGTTGCTAAGCAAATAAAATATTCAAAAGAATACCAGCCAAGTGCGAGTCGGACTATCACATGTTATTGTGTATACGTATTTAAATAAAATGTGATTCTTTTATTCAGTCTAGGGGGGCATCCATTAATTACGTGAGGTGTTTAGGTGGGGGAGGGGGTCAAGCCGATTCTCACCCAATCTCACGTGAGGGAGATGGGGGTCCTGGCAAGTATCAGTATCACATTTTTTTTCGAGAAAACTGGGTTGAATTGAGCAATACGTGTTTCTCTATTAAAATATGACTAAATTCTACACAATCATATTTTTCGCGGTTAATAAATGCGAACGCCACAAAGTAGCACAGTAGCTCTTCGACTGTTTAGCTACCGGCCAGCCAAACGCGCGATCCAACGAACGCTGCGACGTACGAGACGCGTGACGGCAACGCAGTGTCGATGTTGTCTAAGCCCGTAAATGTTTAGAGCGAGTTTGAAGGAGCAGATGATTTTATTGAAAATCATATGGTTATTTTGGTTCCTGAAGTCCGTAGGAAGGACGGTCTTGAGACCGTACCGTTTCTGTGATACAGTGAAAAGAAAATATTTGGGCGTAGGTATGTTGCTAAGCAAATAAAATATTCTAAATATCGTCACGTAATTAATGGACGCCCCCTAGCTAAAAATTTCGCAGTATACTTGTACCTAATTGAAGCAGATTTCCAAGAAGAAAAACAAAACGCGATATTTCTCTGCCTATTCAGAAACTCTTGTTGGCCTGCCTGTCCACCTGATCGGCCTATAATAGTACATTACATAACTAGGGCCGTAAAATGAAAAAGCGATATCGCAGAAGCTTAAGGCCCGAGCCGCAGGCGAGGCGGGCTTTCTATTTTGCAGTCCGTGTTGTGTACACAATTTTATGTCTAATTGTCGCAATTTTATGTATAAGAGACTTTTATGCCACACCTGGACAAAAAGCGGGTTTTTTTCGCACGCTACGCGTACGGGAAACGATTATCACTACACGTGAAACAATAATCGAAGAGCTAAAACTATGCTACGCTACGTACCACTGCAGGGCACAGGCGTTCTCTCCGAAAGAGAGTGTGGACTTAATTATCACGCATGCCCACTATGGATTGGCCATTGCATGGCCGATGTAGGATGATGAATATGTTTGAAAAAAAAAAAATTTATGATCACATGATGGGACTCGAAACCCGGAACTTTACGCATATGAAGCACCACGAAGCTACCATGGCAATGTGAGAAAAGGTCTTAAGAAAACCAAATATCATGGGCATTAAAATATGGTAGTATGGCCGTAAAATATAATAGTCATAAATAGTAAATTATTTGTACAGTCCACGATTGTTCATCATCATCATCAGCCACCCGACGCCAACAGCAGGACACAGGCCTCCCACATGGTTTTCATAACCATGAGGGGTTTTGCCATAATCGCCAGACGCTGCTGCCCGATATTTATCGTAGGTTAAATGCACTCGTTGTTGAGCTTCTGACCCCTAAACTAGGTAAAAACTTGTGTCTGAGGGATCGTTGATTCTCCAACTGATATTGGTTTACAACTATATTTTGAGAATTACGTAACGGCGAATAAGACAGAATAAAATAAAATTACTAAAATACTTGGTACAAAGTTAAATTTCAATACTAAATTCAGATTATACACAAATTTTCTGCAATGTTTCAGTGCAATTATAATCAATGTCATGTGACTACTTTGTTAATTTATTTTTAACTTGATATTTAACTAAAGTCGTCAAAATATAGGGAGCCCGTTTTGACAGCTACAAAAACCATAGAATCTAAGCTAGTTTGAAATCAAAAACATTAAAAATCTAAACTATGAGTAACTTTTTGGACTACAAAATCTGTTTTTTATTTCGAGCGTTAAATAATACGCCAGAGTATGTGTCTTTTTATGTATTTGATTGAGTAAATCCAAAGTAAATTGCATTTTTGTGTAGCTGTCAAAACGGGCTTCTTACATTTCGACAACTATAGTGTGTAGATTTGAGGCTTTAGTAATTTTATGATATAAAACAGAGCTAAGAGCTAGAAAATGGCGACTGGCAAACGCAGTGCGGCAGCCGGTCCCGTCACATACTGGTGTAGGCGTGTTGGTAGTGTTGGCGTAGATATTAAAGACGGAGATGATCGAGAGTAATTTATATTTATGTACAAGAGAAAAGCTTTTAACAAAACCGACAGGATTCTTTCACCGGCATACAACCGTTGACGCTCGTTGCCATGACTACAACCGCGCGCAGAGTAATGGCTGGTTTACATTTGCTATTTTTTTATACTTTTTTAGCACGCTTTTTTAGACCATACTAAAAAAGCATGCATTTAGCAAATTTAATGTAAATACGCTTTCCTTTTTAGCAGGCAAAAAAATCTGACTGATGGTCAGATTTTTTATCCATGATCTGTGCTTTAAAAAAAAAAGCAACAAAAATGGCGTCGCAAGTAAAATGGACACGCGATTTAACAATTAAACTAATAAACGAATATGAAAAACATGAGTGCCTGTGGGATTCCTACAGTGAAAGCTACAAAAACAAAATTCTAAGAGACAATGCGCATGCAGAAATTTAAAAAACTTTAATCTTTTAAGTATCCTGTTTTTCAGGCGTTCAGCCAATAACTGTGATATTATTTCAACAGCTTGCAAAATTATTAGAGATTCCATATTTTCGTCTTGCAATGCGAGTGCTTTCTTCGCATTTTCTATCTTTTATGATGAAAAAAGAATAGCAAATGTAAATCGGCGTCTTTTTTTAGCACTCTTTTATTTAGCATGCTTAAAAATCAATGCTTAAATAGCACGGAAATTTAGCAAATGTAAACCAGCCTTAACACGCTGCGTCCGCTGCACGAGCCCGGTATCCGTGGCGTGGGTGGCGATAGCGGAGAGATCGCCGACACTGGCATGCCTGTTCGTTTTAAGAGGCTCCAAGGAGTACACTAGCGTCACCGAGGAAAAAAAATCGTAAATATTTCTTTACAGATCGAATTTGGCAAAAAACGTCTGTACAATCTCTCAATCATGTTAATAGTGATTTTTAGGACCCAAGGCCGTGAACCTAAGGCAAAAAACCTAGGACTAGTTAGCATGAACGCCAAAAACGGGCATTTTTGGCATAAATGCTGTCTAGGTTCGTGATCCTAGGTTAATTGTCGTGGTTACTAAAAATCACTATTAACATGATTGAGAGATTGTACAGACACTTTTGGCCAGTACGTACAGATGACTCTTAATTAAAGAGGACTTTGGGGTCAAGAAGCATCATTGAGTCTTGCCGAAACGTCCAGAAACATGAAAAAGAGTACGAAAAATATGACGTAAGGGCTGCCAGCTTTTGTCTGCGATTTTGAACTTTCTTGGATATCAAAACCTAAATAGGAATGTACAGAAAAAAATCATAAAATATTTATTTCGGGATTGTTATGTCTTATGTCTCAAAGAAAGCTTTTGACGTTTTCTGATAAGGATGTAAATATTATTAGGAAAAAGAATCGTAAATCGCTAAAATCTTTAACACCATTATTTATTTTTTAACGTGGCCTCGCCAATGGGTTCAAAACAATGTTTTTCAAAATTGTCCATTCGTGGCGTGATACCCAATGGGCTCATAAAAAAGTTCAGTTGTATAATATTTTTTTTCTAGAAATTGGCATTTTGGGGAGCCTTGGCCTACTTTTTTTGTTTAGGGTGATTTTATCATTTATTTACCAAAAAAAATTTGAGTCTACGAAACGAAATAAGTCATAGAAACAAAAAATAATCCTATATTGTGCAAACGTAGAATACGTTTTTTTTACAGAATACCGAGATGTCAAGATTTTGGTGTTTTCATTAAAAACTATCAAGCCCTCTTTATTCACTTGCGAACGAACGTCAGAAGTTATTTACGTTATTTACAAAAATACAAGAAGTCGGTGAATACTATTAATTTAATTAATTTACAATTGTAACATGATATATACTTACCCTATACCTTCAAAGTCCCGTATCATTTGTAACTATTGTCAATATTAAGGAAAATGCCCATTACTCTGTTTGCATTTTCCGTGCAATGAGCTTTGGAGTTAGTTCGTGCCTTTCGAAAGAATATAAGTGAACACACATAAATTAAAATTCTCAATAAACAACATAAAAAAAATATTTTACGACTTAACACAAATATGATGAATGCTTCATACATTATAAGGCGTAGCTTGATTTATATGGCGCGTACCACGTGAGTAGGTTCATTTATGAAGTCTTATTCGCAGAAGAAAATCTTTATCGTCATTATTTATCTTAACATGGTCTGTCAAATGGGATTATACATTCTTTTTTGCATGTTCCTTCATTTTCAATCGAAGATTCTGTGATCGATCGAAAATTTGCCTACTGGGGCCTGTTTCATAGAACCACAATTTACGGTTTACTATGACAATTGGATGTAGTCGATTAACCAACAGACTAACAAGTAGGAACACTTGGCTACGAAACATATGTACATTATTATGAAACTCGGCCCTGGTGCTGGCTGATGGTTTCTGTACTTTGACGATCGCTTTATATGTAAAAAGCGGTGATAGCCCAGTGGGTAGAACAATGGACTCGGAACCGAGAGACCCAGGTTCGATTCCCAGTGCGGGGACGGACCTTGTCTATTTTCAAAGTTACGTACATTTGCGAATTTGTAGCAGCAATACCACCGGTGATGGAAACATCGTGAGGAGACCCGCGGCTTATTTGGCTCCGCACCTATTGACTTGTCTTTCCTGTGGGCTAGGCCGCCTAAGCTGTGAGGATGTTATAGGTGCTGGGCGAGCCTACTCCATCTGAAAAACAATGTCCCAGGCACTGCAGCGAGTGGTCACTTCACCCATCTAGTGTGAGTGATGGTGCCACTGGACGCTGTAAATCATCTCAGTACGTAGATGCAAAGGCCAAAGTTCCTATAGGTATAATAGTTGTTATCAATCTTGATTGTGCGAGATACGTATCTTTCTTTGAGAGGGAAACATACATTAAGCTTTAGTTAACGCTACTCCATGATTTCTCTTATAGCGGGAGGTAAATAGACCTTTAGTGCGAAGTCAGTAGTTTTTACGCTCTCCGTAACTCCGTGCCATTAAGCGAACGCTTGAGAGTACTTGTTTGTCTTTGTTACGTTTTTGTGACAATGACGTTTGCAACGGAAATGTAAAGGTTGATCCACCGTTGACTGTACCGTAGCATGCTATCTATTATCTGCTTTTGATAAATGGGGTCTGAGAGTTTGATAGTTTTGAAAGTCGGTAAAATTAAGGACATTGAAGACATTTTTTTTATTTGATTGTAAATAAATTAATAATTTTGAAAACAACTATTCTTTATAAAAAACTAAGTGTAGAAAAACAACATTGTATTTAAAATATCCATTATGGACATAAAATGTCCAAACCATAATTTTATTATTTTATTTATTTTTTTATTTATTTATTTCGTAACAGATCCCGCCCTTACAGGTTATCCACCTAATACAGCAGGTTAAATAAAAATAACAACACAGAAAAAAGAGGAAAATCGAGCACATTAACTTACGAGTAGGTAATTAACATATTTCTTAATTACAATAAAAAGTTAAATCACATTAAAAATAAGTTTCATTAAGCATATAAAATTAATAAACAATTCATAAAAATTTCATCAAATATTAAAATAAAAAAAAGAAAATAAATAAATAATTGCCTCATAAGAAAAATACAAGATCATGTAAATTTCATTAAATATTAAACATGCATCAATAAAAATGTCACCTCAGCCTTGAATTTCGCGAGCGAGCATGTAAATATATCTATACTTGTTTTCCTATCAAACCAATTGAGTAGTCTGATTGCCACCGCTACGGGCGCCTCGCTCAATAACTTAGTGTTTGCACTTGGCTCATGAAAAAGCTGGTGCCTTCTTGGCCTGATGTAATTGTCAGGTAGGCGCAAACCGATCAATTTCAAAATATCCGGATTATTCTGGTATCCGCGAACCAACTTAAAGAAATACGTCACCAGCGCCACCTTTCTCCTGACTTCCAGCTTATTGTACCCCACCATACCCAATACAAATAAGGTGGGATACATAAGTGGATAATAGAGATACACTCCATATAATTTAAAATATAAAAAACGAGTAAATTTGTTCTGGATTTTTTCCAACATATCGCTATATTTAGCTACATGTGGACTCCAAATTATAGCACTCGTTTCTAACTTACTCCTGACTAGAGCATTATAAAGTGATCTAACTGCTGCGTAATTACGGAACTCCCTGGCCTGGCCTAAAATAAAACGTAACTCTTTGAAAGAGCTTTTATAAATACCCGTAATGTGATCGACGAATGACAAATCGGTTCTCATACATACGCCCAGGTCGCGCGTCGACGTCACCCGAGCCATCGCCGAGCCGGCCACTTCATATTGGTGATGGAGCGGGGCACGCGCGCGGCTGTACGTCATTACAGCACATTTTGAGACGTTGAAGGCTAACCCATTAGCCCTGCTCCATTCCACCACGCTACCAATGTCCCGCTGCAACGTCTCGCAGGCCAACTTATCCTCAATAGGCATTATCTATCACACCCTCAGAGCACATTTATCAAAAGCATACAATGTTGTATTCGATCACTAAAAATGTTAGATTGTGCGAGCAAGAGACGTAACAGCAGCAAAATATATATGTGCACCTCACAGGAATGCGATGCCCTATCCCCTTGCTACTTCCCTTTTCACCACGCCGCGCTTACCCCGTCGCATCAGTACAGTACCCTTAGCAGTGTGGCCAAATGAGGCGATTTATCGCCAATTGGGCTATCTCAAATTGTATACCACTACTTAGATAATTATAAGAAACTGTGTGTAATTCTTTCACCTGGTTGTGCAATAAAGTGTTCTCTATCCACCTCGAAATTTGGGCAGGAAAGAAGGCGGCTTTTGAGCTGCTTGGAAAATCAGCATAATCGTGTCTTCATTTATCGATATATTGTGTTTTTCTGAATTTCTGGTGGCGGTAAGGTATCGATGAATATAAAAAGCGGCGAATGACGTGTAATTTAAGTAAAAAAGGTTTCATAATATTTTTTTAATTAATTGAGATAATTTTAGAAAACAGCTACAATTCCACAAGCGCCACTATTAAAAGAAGTCAGTTTATTGAGGCGATTTTGGGCTACATGGTTGAAAATTCAGGTGATTTGGGCTACGAGAACACGAGCGATTTGTGGGCGACTCTTTTTCCAAATTTTGGTGACATGGGCCGGTCAGCGTCTGGCAACACAGACGGTTAGCATCCGATTGTACGTCGTCGAGCGAGGTTCAGGAGGTGTCCTTTTGTACTGTTTTCCATTGTGGTTAGCCAGTCTTAATCTCTATTTAAGTCGTTTCGACGTTTAGTTCGGCTTTGGTCTGAGTTTACTATCAAAATCAAGAAATTCATCTCCTTTCGTTCACCTGCTTTCGTTTTCTGCGTCTGCGAAGTAACAAAGCCAGCAGTCCATTTTGCTACTGCGTGTCCAAAGGCGACGGCGCAGCGTCGTCGAGGCGTCGTCGTAGCGTGTTCGCCGCGCAATCGCTACGCAATCGCAGCGAGCTCAATGCGCAATCGCGTTGCTTTAAATAGCTAGTGTGATAATGCTGTAAACCTTTATGTCTATTGTTGCAGAGAGAACCCCCGCGAGATCCGCAACAAGGCGGAGAAACAGCGGCGCGACAAGCTTAATCAGTCGATCTCGGAGCTGGCCAGCTTGGTGCCGCCGGTGAAGGCCTCCAGCCGCCGCATCGATAAGACCGGCGTGTTGCGCCTCACCGCACACTATCTGCGCGCCCACCAGTACGGTAAGCCGTCTATATGAGAAACAGCGGCGTGATAAATTAAACTAGTCGATGTCGGAAATGCCCGGCTTAGTGAAAATGAAAGCCTCCGCGCACTATCTGCGCGCCTATACGAATTGCTACGGTGGAATACCTGCCATAATAAATTCAAAATACCCTAGAACCTACAGCAGTTTAGGTTAGACTGTTAGATTATTCTGTTCCGTGTGGAGCCGGATTAAGAATAGCGTCACTCCATTTCCTTCCGTGGATGTCGTAGAAGGTGACTAAGGAAAAGCATTACCAGGGCAGCAGCGTTTTCCTGAGATTCCAACCGCATACTGCGATCGCCAACCCGCCTGCCAAGCGTGGCGATTATGGCAAAACCCTTCATGGTTAGGAAAACCATCAGGGAGGCCTGTGCCTTGCAGTGGGCGTTTTTTACGGAAACGTAATTTAAATAAATTTTATGTTTTCGCCAACTGGACACACGTTCGCATTTTACCTAAATTTATGACAAGTACGTGCAGTCATGCGGATTAATGTTTTGTGTCACAATCATCATCGGCTACTAAGCGTTCCGCTGCTGTGCTGGGAACGGGTACTTTTGTATGTTGTGAAATTATTCACAAAACAATATTTGTGAATTCATAAGAAAGTTATTTTGGACACTGTTAGTATTCAAAAGATACGACCAATTTTAGGTACGCAATCTCTCTTCCATGGACTGTATTCTATTTTGAAGGGTTATGCTCCATATAAATATGTCTGACAATAGAATATAATAAACTGGTTTCGTAGCTCGTACAAGAAGGTAAATAAAACTATTTGAGTTGCATGAGTGGACCGCAATAAACTTTGTACATCATGAAAGTTAAATACAGAGTAGTTACTATCAGCTTTGCGTAGAAACAGTCGTATTTTATTATATATTGCCCGTTGTACTAGTCGTATCGTAGGTACTAGGTGGTTCAGAAACATCCGGTGAATCTAGAGGGCCTATCAGCTAATCAGTAGAAATAACGTTTATTGTAAAACCGACTGCGAAATATTGAAAACACTAGCAGCTGTTCCATATCAACTAAATTTCAATAATTGATCCAGCTAATAGTACTTATGTATGAAACTGTTGAGAATTTCTTTGAGTTGCTCCCATGATTTAAGTTGTGTACTAATGAGTAAATTAGCTTAAGTTTCACTGGGCATTTCTGAAACACCATAGTAATTTTTTACAGTTTTATATTCCAAAGTATATTCTAAATAATCTTCCTTGTATGAATAGTACGACGACAGTCGCGCGTTTTAAATGTCAAAAGTTAAAATAAAAGACACTATAAAAGTATTTCTTCCAACAAAATTCACTCCCAAAAACGGCCCCTATCCTCTCGATTAGTCTGTAGTTCTGTAACAATGAAATAAACGCAAGATGTGCTCTAGAGTAAATCGCTGTGTGATTGGTTCATTCTGTGCGCTATGCGTGACGTGAATGATGATTGGGCTTATACAAAAACTTCAAACCATTGACCTCATGATGTATGACCCGTCGAAATATCTTCGAGTGGGTACCTCGCAAAACGGCAGTCTGACAGTGGCAGGGATGTTGATATTAGGGGTTAAAATATGAAATTGCCATTTTATTGCAATAGGTTCTTTGAATTGACATAGAATCTTCATGGTTTGAGGTTTTCGAATGAAACTTTTTTCAAATGGTTTCTATGATGTTCTTTTTTTAAAAAATGGGAAACATTTGAATATCGACTTTCAATTGTTTTTGTTATTCAATTTAGACAAGAAAGATGGATACTGCGAAAATTCGAGTGATTATGAGGCACCCATTTTTCGTATTTTTTTATTTTATTGATTTGACGCAAGTGAGTCAATATTGTGGGTAAGGTAACGTTAAACCATGCCGCTAATTCCTGGGTAGTTTGACTAGGGTCGGCTTCCACTATCTCTCTTAATTCATCGTTATTCACCTGTGTGGGCGGTCTTCCTCGTGGCTCGTTCTTTAAGTCGAAATTTCCATCACGAAAGCGTTTAAACCAAAATCGCACGGTGCGTTCATTAGTAGACCCCTCTCCAAACGCAGCATTGATATTGCGGGCTGTTTCTGCCGCGTTAGTTCCGCGTCGGAACTCGTATTCAAAAATCACTCGAATTTTCGCAGTATCCATCTTTCTTGTCTAAATTGAATAACAAAAACAATTGAAAGTCGATATTCAAATGTTTCACATTTTTTAAAAAAAGAACATCATAGAAACCATTTGAAAAAAGTTTCATTCGAAAACCTCAAACCATGAAGATTCTATGTCAATTCAAAGAACCTATTGCAATAAAACGGAAATTTCATACTTTAACCCCTATTATTTTTCCGGGTAATACTGAACTCGCTCCGATTGGTAACACTATTAACCAGCCCCGCCCGCCTTCCCACAATTGAACGTGGGGTCATTTTTAGCGCTTGTTCTATGTTTTTAACTATCACAAATCTAATATTGCCAAATTGTAATATTTTAGCGCTACAAAACTCGCTAACTCAGGCGCTCATACTAGGTAGGCACAGTAACTGTGCTGTTCCTGTGTTTATTTATTTAATAATTTATTTTATTCTGAATCGAGACAAACGCCTGCAAAATTCAATCCAGTAATATGCCCTCATAGAGGAACTATAAAAGGAAAGAATCGTTTAGCGCAAACAATTCACAGCACGGGCTTGGGGAGATTTTTTTGATGTACGGAAACAGTCTTTAATTACAATAAATCTACAAAGTACAATACTACCGTGTGTACTTCTCGGCAAATTATTTTTGTTGCCGAGAAGTCGGCTCATCCAAGTGCTTGAGACAATAAGTCACGTCAGTGAAGAATGACACCTACTGCGTGGGACACTCAGAAACTTTTGCGAAACTAAAATAAAGTGTAAATATTTATTTATTAAATCCTTTCAAAGTTCTCTCCACCAGCCTATACAAGTTTCAGGCATCTGAACCAGACACCTTGTTTACAGCCTGATCGAAAGCTGACAGCGCATCTTCCGTCAAAAAAAATTGTATTCCGTTTAGCTATTTTTTTTATTTTCGAGAATAAAAAAAGTCACACGGTGCTAGGTCAGGGCTATAAGCGTAGTTTAACCGGCGTGCTGTCCAGGAAGTCTTCGTTTTGGGTGCGGTGTGCGCTGCCGCGTTGTCGTGGTGGAGCAGTAGCCCGCAGAGCACTGTGTCTGAGCTTCTGAGCTTCTGCCAGGCATTTGGTAGTATACCATTCGGCATTGGTGCTTCGTTGGTTCCGTAAAGGATTTTTTACCAAATAGCCAGTGAAATTGTAAAAGCTCGCGTTCAAAATCTTTCCCCCGCTTCCAGATCGCTTCACTTTGGTAGGCGTTGATTCGTTTTGAAACACCCAAACCATCGACTGGCGCTTCGTTTCTGGATCGTATTGGTAAATCCAGGACTTATCTCCTGTAATGATGTCGTAAGCACGCCGAGATAAGCCTGCTTCAAATTTGTTTATCATATCACGGCACCATTTCCAGCGGGCCGGCTTCTGAGCGTCGGTAAGGTTGTGCGGCACCCAGCGTGAAACTATGCTCCTCACGCGAAGATGCAAGTGTAGAATCTCGTAAAGGCTTTCCGATCCAATCTGCAGTATGTGCTGAATCTCCTGATATGTAAAATACCTATTGTCTTGGATTAAAATTTTCACTGCTAGCACGTTTTCTTCCGTAACAGACGTCGAAGGGCGACCAATTCTTTTTTCATCCCCCAAACTTAGTCAATCGCACCTCAATTGGTTATACCAAAGATACCTTGCCTTGGAAAGGCCTTCATCCATGAATGCCGTTTGAAATCTATCGTACAATTCGTCCGGTTTCAGGCGACACTTGAAATCGTAAAAAATCATAGCGCGGAAATGTTCCCGGCGCATATCCATTTTTCAATGAGACACCATAATTTCAAGTAACTCCCAAAAATTTGGAGGGATATTTTAAAATTGGAACGGACCAATTTTTACTTATAAATAATAATATTTTCAACAAAGAATAACTGGCTAGTCTCTTATACTCGTAGATAAAATTTTTTTTCGCAATACTTTCTGAATGGCCTGGTATAACCAGAAATGGTGAACATTCGTCCCATTATTGAAATTAAAGGTCTGCCTCTTTATCTATAGAATTCCATAGGACCCGATCGGGCCACCATAACAATGGGTTTTAACTGTTCTTTTCAAGGTCTTAATCTAACGGGTTAGATAACAGTTAATCTAACCCGCGAGATAGAATGTTGCCAGGTTTCGTTTATAACTTAATGCATAAAATAAAAGAACTCGCTTCCCAACAACTTATCTCACGATCTCGGTGTAATGATTTCATTCTTAATGTCCAGTCTAATCGGCAAATACTCACAATCACTTTTGGCTTATTGCCAAGGCACGGGACTTATAGGACTTTTCTGATGGAATAAATGCTTTTTTCTCAGGTATTTTATCTGATTTGAATCTACTCTCACACCAATGAAAAGTTTGATATAGTATAGAAATGGAGCCTAAAATAAATTGTAAAAATATAGTTCATACCTTATATATTATTAGGTTACCATTTATGTCACTCCCAATTGAATTTGTGGCTAATTAAACTGCTCTAAGGGCCAACTCGATTATACAATAACACACCAAGCGTCAGTATTCCGCGTCATATTTACTTATACTTTGTCTCATGTCTTTCGTCTTTTAGTGTAGCGTTGGCACATAATCGTATAGTATAATATAAACGATTTAAGATGAAATGATTCGAAATATTTTAATAAAAACCAACTGGAGCCGACTGACACGAATTACAAGCTAATCAGTTTCTTATTCCATTGCTCGTTGGGCGACCTTGAGCCTTCTTATGAGGCCCATAGTCAGCGACCAGGAGACCTATTTTTGAATCACTCGTATGAAATTGTATCGTCGAATGCGACTTAAGTCACACTCGTCTTCTAAGTCGCATGATGTAGTTTTTCCGTATTTTTGAATCGTTCGCCTGAAGTGTTGCCAGTACAATTTGAAGTATTGTATTTTATCCATTCCACGCAGAAATTAAAAAACCGGAAACTATTGTAACAGAAACGGAACGTAAAACACTTTGTTTTATTGGCTGTTTAAATAAAAAATCTTTGTCTTTTGTTACAAACAAAACACTACATACTGTCAGTTTGGTTTATGTTTGTTCTAAAAATGTTGAAACAAAAAATTTATTCCGCACAAAAACACAAACTGCTGGATTTGCTTTGACTCTTTTTGATTGTTGACACTCAGAATGACAAACAGTACCAACACACATTTATCGTTTCTTGACAATTAATCTACCGATCGCCATGCGAGACGAGTGGTAAGGACCATTCGTTGCAGTCGAGTGATTCAAAAATACGGAATTTCAGATGTCGAACGAAAATCAGTAGAAATCGAGCGCTCGACGCGATACGAGTGATTCAAAAATAGAGCTCCTGGTCTCACATCCATAAGTCATCACTGGCAACACACATTGTTTTTTTTTATATATACATTTGGAGATCTTACAGATAGGTAGATAGATAGAGAACACTTTATTGCACAACCAGGTGAAAGATATTACAAATAGTTTCTTATATTAATTAGCAGTCTTATTGCTTAGAGCGATCTCTTCCAGACAACCTTTGGATGGAGAGGATTGCAGCAAGAATAATAGTCGGTAGATGGATGTACAAAAAAAAAAGAGAAAAAAAGGAGGAGAGTAACAAATTATATGTGTAGCGAGAGATTACAAGAATGCTTACAGCTTACAGTAGTAAAATACAGTGAGTAAAATAATGACACAAAAAAGCCATGAGTTAGTCTCGCATTTAGTACTAAATTTAAAAGAGGGTTCTAATTATATGCCTTTGTCTTGAGACACTGAGGTATTTTGAACGCGAAAATGTGTTTGTTTCCCGAACGCTGCCTATCCGAGTTGGCGTATTAATTAACATAAAACTTAATTATTCTTGTTCTTCTTAGTGCTCACCGGCATTAAAGACAAAGGCTCAGCACCAAAGACTTGTCACTTTCATCGCTTGTATGACGGCTTGTTGAAGGGGTTTCCAGTAAGTTTCTTGTTGCTTTATAGCTACGTGTAATTACAAACTTGTCAAACGCGCTTTGAGTCTGGAGGCGGAAGATTGAGGTAAATTTTTCTATGCGATATTACTGCAGATCCGAAAGGTTACCAAGCGGGATTAATAGTAATTTTTTCACAGCTTTTGCCATCGTTACGACGAATCTTGAATCATAACTGGTAGCTGATTGAAATTTTTCCAGAACATGCATCCGTGGGTGTCAAAATCGTTAGCTGCTTTGGAGCCATCTATGATTTAGCCTTCAAATGACGTGGCGAGTGTCATTTGAGAGAAAGTACCAATACTGGATTGGAATGCATTGAAGTGCTTTAAAGACGTCAAGGTCCCATTTCATAGAATTGCAATTCTTGATTTACTATGACAATTCGATGTAAGATTGCATAGCCTATTAAAAAGTAGGACTAATGTAGTAATTGTCATAATAAACTATAAATTTTAGTTTATTGAAACACCACCATGTTTTTGCAACAGGGTTGCATGTGCCAGTTATTTCATATAAACGGATCGGCGGCGATCCGTTTTCTACATTTCTTAAGATTTATCTGTCGCAAAAATTATATCCTAGTCAATATCGAATCAACTTTGGTGTTAATTCGTAGTCGAATAGATACCAAATGTGGCCTTCATATTTGATATTTATTCGTTGGAAGTACTGCAATTGGAATATACCACATCACGTCGTTTAAACAACGGATCTTATTAGTTTGTTTCGGTAAGAAACATCTCAGGCGGACATGCGTCGACAAAATAGGGAATGTATTAGCAATGCGCAAGATAAAAAGTAACCGAAACCGTTGTGCATGCAGTGAAATCCAAAATCCTTAAATGTTGTAATAAATCTGAAACAATTTGGACTATTAAAAAATAAGGACACAGGTTAAAAAATTAGAAATCAGGAGCCCGCTAATTTTCACTTAAAATAGATGATAAATTATTAATTTCAAATGACGACATTCCTGCGGCTTTTGAACAGTTCTTCTATACAAAATTCTAATTGTGGATTTTCTAGACTCTTCTCCTGCTCTTGCATTGAAGCCTATATTGTGATAAGAACGTTTAAAAAGCGAAATCTTAAAACACTGAAGACCTGGGGGTACGTATGTCAGTAACAGTAGTAAGCTCAGTAATCGATGTCCTAGCACAAGATTTAGCCAGAATCTTTAACAAATGTTTAGATGAGGGTACATTCCCTTACTTAATGAAACATATTAGGCTCGGTCCTTTATTTGAAATTGAAAAACGTTTATTTATCACACATACCTAAAGGTTTGAAAACAATATATTAAAAATAGAAAGAGTTATGTGATAAAAAGGATAGGGCTCAGCTTGGTGCTGTGATCATCCCATCATCATAGCGCTGATTTTCAACCCGTTCCTGTTCTCATAAACTGAAACATAAAATTTACTGAAATATTCATTTAAATTTCAATACAATTCCTATAAAGTATTCAATGTAATTTATTTTTCTTAAACATGCGCGGAAATATTGTCATTACTTTTGAATAAAGAACACGCGAAGTATCATATTTACGTAGACTGAAAAACCAAAATCACTTCCCGGCGCGATTTTTTTTAATTTGGAACGAAGAAAGCGCCGGCAATGTTGTATGAAACGGTGTGCTGTTTGAATTTAGAACTCTTTCATCTATCGTACACATTGCGTTCTCGTGGCTGTATAGCCACAGATGCGTTTACCTTTCGGCACAAACTGTAAAATAAAAATAAAAATTGGCGGTATAGCGGAGTTCGTTGTTATTTTGTTAATAAAATAATTAAAATGAGTTCCAATGATTCTGAAAGTGAAAATGAAATTAACATTGACTGCACTCCACCAGATTTAAGATCGGAAGCTAAATTAGCGATGGAAAACTGCTTCCAGCAAAATAAAAAGAAAATTTATTATGTAAAAGGCCTCTATTTAATTCCTTGCATTTTTTTTTAAGAAAAGCAATATATTAGGGGTTAAAGTATGGAATTGCCGTTTTATTACAATAGGTTCTTTGAATTGACATAGAATCTTCATGGTTTGAGGTTTTCGAATGAAACTTTTTTCAAATGGTTTCTATGATGTTCTTTTTTTAAAAAATGTGAAACATTTGAATATCGACTTTCAATTGTTTTTGTTATTCAATTTAGACAAGAAAGATGGATATTGCGAAAATTCGAGTGAGTCACAGACGGACAGTGAAATCTTAGTAATAAGTAATAGAGTCACATTTGGCACCCTTCAGGTACGGAACCTTAAAAACCAAGAAAAAACCAAGCTTGTGTTGGACTCACGCTAGCCTACCAACCTGAATGAAGAAAATAAATTTACACTAAGTATGACAAATGAAGTAGTAAAACTAAGTAAGATATTGTGAAGGAGCACTTGGTGTGCGAGATCCGCACTTGGCTGTTTTTTTTCCTTTTACCTTTCCGATTTTTTCTGTAACTCTTTGTTGTATCCAAATTCCCTTTTTAGGGTTCCGTACCCGAAGGGTGCCAAGTGCCAAACGCTATTACTAAGACTTCACTGTCCGTCCGTCTGTCTTTCTGTCCGTCTGTCTGTCTGTCTGTCTGTCACCCACCAGGCTGTATCTCATGAACCATGTTAGCTAGGCAGTTGAAATTTTCACAGATGATGTATTTCTGTTGCCGCTATAACAACAAGTACTAAAAACAGAATAAAATAAATATTTATGGGGGCTCCCATACAACAAACGATGTCTAAAGACAGCGCTCGCCATCTAGCGGCCATCTATGTAAGCTTCACCGCACCGATTTCATGTCATTAATGTAAATTTTAAACGCTTGTTGTTGGTTTCAATAGATGGCGTTGTTCTCAAATTCGATCTATGTCTAATGTTGTATAGATAATGGTACGGAACCTTTCGTGCGCGAGTTTGACTCGCACTTGGCCGGTTTTTGTTAGCCGCTCCCCTGAAGCCTGAATATATTAAGGAGTACCTATTTCGGTATAAATTGTCTAGATTTATCGTTTTACATTTAGGTATGTACTTAGAAATATACCGAGTAAATGTGGGTCCAGGCGGATATACTCCGACCAAATAGGGGATGTATTAGGAAACGGCAGGATAAAAGTAACTGAAACCGATGTTCGTGCATGTAACTATTAATGAACTAATGAATGTCGATGAAGCAAATTAGGTATGTCAGTATCGTGGCAAGTGGTAAACCCGCCTACCCTTTCGAGATACAAGCATTAAGTTTTTGTAATAGTTACTAAAATTAGCAAGCTGAAGTGACTGTGGGTCAGAAGATTTTGCTGTCAATCGCAGCATTCCCGCCACCTTGTCAGACCGACGATATCATGAACACTGGTGATAGCTGTATGAAAATTATGCATCTCCGGGAATGTCCAAAAGGGCCTACGGTCCGATGTGTTACATGCGAAGTGAAGTTTACTTCCGTGACTCTTTTTTTAGAATCAAACTAAGTTGTAGGTACTTGGTTATAGCACATCATTGCAGTTAGCTATCAACGACCTTGCAAAATGGATAGGCAAGCTAAAAATCCAATTATACAGGTTTTTGCTCACACCATTTAACTTTAAAATCCTCTGTCTCCTGACATTTTCGATAATATTCCATTCACTATCATCATCATCATCAATCCACTGCTGCTCACTGCTGGGCCTTTTCCTTTACATGCCATCTCTCACGGTCCCTTGCCATCCGCATCCACGCATCCAACTCATCTACATCGTCCGGCCATCGGCCTGCTGGTCTGCCCACTGACGGTCGTCCTGTTCTTGGCCACGACTCTGTGATTGCCCTGGTCGACCTGCCATCTTCCCACTTCGCCAAGTGTCCCGCCCATTTCCACTTCAGACTCTTATTTATTTTATTTATTTATTTATGTAATACGGAGATATTACAGAAACATGCCACTTATTATAAACTTAGATGATAAAAATATGTACTAGGCATGCATCCAAAAACATATCTCGCTAAGTACTTTATTATTAGTAAGTTTAAGGTGAGGGCGTGTATTGAGTAATTCATGAAGAGTACATGAATTATTTTACAGCAATAATAATAATAATAATATCTTTAATGAGTGTCGTCAATTTTCCATTATATTTGAAAAATTCTTATGAAAATTAGCACATTCATGATTTCGGTGTACCATTTTCTGATTCCGGTGCACTCTTTTCTGGTTTCGGTGTAAGCAAAAACCATAATTTCATTATTGTTGGCAAATTAATGAAATTGTGTTTTTTCTTGTTTTATTGAGAATAAGTATATATAATAATAATAAATTATAATGGAAAGATTACCGAAGGAGAAATTTAGAAATTCGAAATTGAAGGATATGCTTTTTTTTCTTTTAATATTCGGAATGATGCAAGAAAGCGTTAGTATTAACACTATATATTACCGAAGACAAACGCATAAATCATTCAACATTACTGGTTTACTCACCGCGACGCAATTGAATTGTGATCTTGTTATTTAAATTGGCGAGTACTTTAACTAAGAGGAATTATATGTCGTGCCGAGTGGTGAGCCTTAAAGCTGACGCTGATGTATCAGCAAAGGTGAAACCAGTGATCGTTGTCAAAATAGCACTATTGCAAAAAATACTAGGACTATTGTTCATGATCATTTTCGTAAATAAATATAGATGTCATCCCCTTAGTCACATAATCAATTTAAGTATATTGAAAGGAATGTTCCTAAAAGATCTCAAAATTACTGTTATCAAACCGCTATTTATTAAAGGTAATAGAGATTCGATAGAATTCTATTGACCTGTTGCACTTATAGGTGAGTTTTTACAGGACCAATCGGAGGTTGTAGTGGGAGAGGAAGGGAAACTAAGGTTGTCCCCATTAAATATATAATACTGTTTGGCGTCTTCACACATAAAAGAACCCGTTTTATGTGCCATATATTGCGATATGCCACAGGCATTTCATTATATAGACCTCAAAATTCTGGCCAGTAAACTTTATGCCACCAGAAAAAGGAGCAATATTTTAGACCTTCTGATTTCACACCTCTCAGATCGGAAACAATCAACTGAAGTATCAAAGATAGATCATAAGACAAAAACAAATATAATTTATAGATCCGAATCGTAATATATAATTCCGTTATCGTTGGTAGTTCTGCATATATTCTTTCCAAGCTAGCTACATCAGTAAGCACAGATACATTACTAGCAGAATATCATGGCCAGATTCAGACTCAACAAACAAAGAAATAGCTTTTAAAATGCAAAAACGCTGCATTCGATCAATCGCTCTTTTCGACCGTATGCCGCAAATCGGGAGACTAAGATGCTTTTTATTATCAAATTATTAGTATTTAAAATCTGAAAAAGTAGTATATTATTATAGTATTTATTTTCAATATCTTACTTAGGGCCGTCGATCACAATTTTAATGGTCTTTTAAACCTTACTGCTACAAAAATTCGCGAACAAGAGTCTAAATTATGACTAAATATGTTTTAATTGAGCTATACTGAGTTTTGGATAATGGAAAGTATACCAAAATATTTGTCATCGAATAAGCTAGTGACGTCAGTCGTCAAAATTGTAGTAAGTAGAAGTTCATTCTGTGATTTCAAAAATGCCTACTATTCCTTGAACTAAGCGCTCGCGCAGCGCAATCAGTGCCGCGCGGGTTGACTGGGTGGTGGTTGGACGCACGCCGTTTTTGTGCCACATCTGCCGAATGCCGAAGTAATATTTATGAATTAAATGTATGCTGGCTTTATAATAGGTACACAGAGAACACTTCATTACTCACCAGATCAAAGCAGTTGAAAATGAAAAATACTTATGTTTTGACAAAAAAAAAACATAAGTACAGAAGTCTCACTATATAACGACTTGCTGAGTTGCCCAATTCACACTCGACTTGACTTTGTCGTACTGATTGACGTAGATTTGAAAGTTTTTACCTTGCCAAAGTTCAATAGCATGTAATGGACTTTTGTATCGGAAAAACAAGTAACATAATTTGCCTTCTAGATATAGCCAGCAACATCATTCAACAAGTAACATTTAATCCAATTTAATTGATCCGAATCTGTTTTTTTATTTTTATGTAACTATGTGGCCCGATTGCTCAAAGACGCTTGAACCGATTTGGAAAATTATTTCTTTGTTTAAAAGGGTAGACTTCCCATGTAGTCTTATGGTCATCAAGTCAGGATCTGACGATGGGAGCCTAGAGAAATCGAGGGAACTCTTCAAATTTGAAAGGCAGTTTTCAAGCGACTTGGGTGTTAATATTCCATAATACACGTAAAATAATTTAAAATATTTTTTTCCAATAAAAAATTTCAAAAAACTGCAGCAGCAACTAAAACCCAGAAATAATTGAAAATAATATGACCTTTAAATTCGAAGTAGGTACATACAATATGTCATTATTGTAGAAGTTTAATTTGTAGTCCGTGCCAAAAATGTATGTGCTGGTCATGTAACTTGGCACCGGCACCAAATAATATTTCTACTATGCCTACATGTACCTACTTAGAATTGAAAAGTTATATTCGTTTAAATTATTTTTGTGTCTTTTTAGTGCTTTCTTATCTTATCTTAAAGTTTTCGTGCGGGGGCCGACAGTTAGTCGGCGACACATCGACCCAGTGGGATCTGGGCCTCGATTCTGTTAGTGCATTGTAGTATAATGACAGGTACACTGTCGGGTCACGTGACGTGTTTTTTCGTACCATTGACGCCTAGAAGATTTGATGGGTGTGCCCGCGTAGACTTAAAGCAGCCATGAAATGAAAACCGCCATGTTCATGCAGTTCTCATGTCTCCTGAGCGCAGGCAATGATTGCATAAGTTTCTGCTTGAAGCACTGTTGCATATTACCCCAGACTGAAACTTCCTTTGAAGCCCTCTGCATAGATGCCAGCACCAGTGCCAGATGGTATTTTTGACCCATCAGTAAACCATGCAATGGTTTCAGGTCCTGTAGTTTTCAGACGATATCTCCATTCTTCCCTGGTGGGGACGTAGATGCTGTCTTTCGACGTAAAGATGTGCACACGTAACATTTTATCACTTCCCATGCACATCATTCTCTCGAGTTGAGGTCCAATTTCCAAGTTTGTATGCCTAGTTCTAGGCTGGTTGAAGTTCCATGAACCGCTGACTGCTAGTCTATTTAAGGCCTTTGCCCCTTCTGTTTGGATCAGAATGTTAAGTAGCTTAAGGTCTAGCAGCACCTCCAGCGCACGTGTTGGTGACGTCGTAAACGCGCCCGTTATGGCCATGCATGCCAGTCTCTGAAGTTTTGCTAGCGACAGTTGTCCAGTCTTTAACCTGGTTCTAGGCCTCCGAACAATACTGCCGTATAGGCTGATCAATAATGGTATAAATTCAAGATACAACCTGTGGTCGGAGATGCCAAGCCTTGCCGTAAGCAGATCTGAGCATATTGAAAACACTTACCATGTCTCGACCGATTCGAAAGGTTTTTCGCAGTCCACAAATGCCACGACAAAATGGGCGATTGTACTTTCCGGTTTTCTGTATTATCTGCCGCACTGGGCGTTTGTAGTTTTTGGTGCTGTAGCTTTTTCGAAACATAGCCTGCGTTGGGGGCTAGAATTCATGATTTAGGGATCGCTATGTCGATTCTGAATTAAATGTATCGATGTAACGCTTGATATAAGTACTTTTATATAGTTAGCGACATCGCGAATACCATAATGTTTTGGTACCTAAATAATGTATGATGGAACAAAACCGAAATATCGAAAATCAACACAACAACTGAAAAATGACGTCAAAGCCAGGTAAACCGGTTTGTTCGGGGGACCAACACAATGCGACATATACAATGTGGAATTTGTGTCCTGCTTGCTTAGCAGTTAATATTCGACAGTCGGGTTTTTTATTATGTTTTATTGCAGTTTTTTAATTTTTGTCTTTTTAGTGATTTTTTTACTTTTTGTTGAATTCACGCTGTTCACGCACAGCTGTTTGCTTATAGCGAACGAGTTTATTACAATGAATATTACTATTGGTATTGGTTTACAATTCGTTGTGCGAATATTTGCTGTGGCAAAATGAACCTGTGATCCGATTTAGTTTCTGATCCTTTGTAAATACCTACTGGATATTTTTAGTCGATGACTACGAGAGCCGACTAAATCAATGCACAAGTTTTGATCTAAGCTTGCAACAGAGATTTAATTGGATTGATTTGAAAAATTATCAAGTGTATTTCCCATTACAATATTCGGAAAAGTTCTTGATGAACAAGTCTCTCTTTGTGTCAGATTTTTCTGTGTTGAGAATTATCAATGGGTTAACAATAAGTACGTGAGGCCGAAGGACTGTCCTGGTGTTTATGTTGGTGGGGTGTTGGCGTCCGATGAGGTCGACGGGCAGGACGTAAACATTCATTGATTGGTGAGTTCGTTTATTTCAACTTGTCTGGTTAGTGATAAGACTCCGTATCTAGATCGTCGTATCGGAATGGCATATCCTCATCAGGGGATGGTGGTGTATCGTCGATGTCTTCTGCCCACAAGACATCCTCAATGTCGAAATCGGACAGATCGTCGCCTTCTGGGATATCGACTACTGCCACATCAGGTACGTTCTCACAGCCGCAAGAAATCGTCCACAAGAGGTGTTGTGGGCTGCGTCTCAGGCCATCATTTTGGGGTAAGGGCCTTATGGGCTGGACGTTCACCCCCAGGAGAGAGGGTTCAGTGTGACTCCCAACCACGCCTGTACCTGAAAGAAGATTATACATGAGCAGTTGAATAATGTGTATTAGTGAATGCAAGGACAAATCTGTACCTGATGGTATGTCCGCAAGGAGTGAAATCGAGCAGAGTCTCGTATAGGAGGTAAACTGACCAGATTTAAGAGCGTATAGAGCAATTATGACACGCTCTCCTGCTACTACTATCTCGTCAGGTGTAGAGTTGGTCTCGAGAAAAATTGCGAGCAACGCTAGCACATTCCGTTGGAGGTAATTGAAACTAGGTACATCCGGCTAGAGTTGTTCGTGTGATGTCTAAAATTTGCGTAATTCGAAAAAATAATGAAGTTTGAAAAGCTTTATCTCAGAAAATACAGGGTCAATTCTATTGTCTCATATTGTATCAAATTTATTTTACTTTAAAAGCACCCAAAAAAAAAATCCGAAAGTTTCGCGGTTTTCTCGATTTTCGACAAAGTTGCGTTCGGCGCTCGAAGTCACAAACTTAGATTATTCATTGCGAGAACATTATAAAGAAGTCTGCAAAAAATCAGAACTTCCGGATTTGACGCAAGCTCTGTTGTAAAAAGTTACTGGACTAAACACCCGAATCGTTTTAAGTGTGCCTTTAAAATTTGAAGAGTTCCCTCGATTTCTGCAGGATCCCATCATCAGATCTTGACTTAATGACTAGATTGTAGTCTTATTGTGTAGCAAATTTAATCTACTTTAAAAAACTACCTAAGAAGGTACTATCCAAAACTATTCTTTTAGGTTAATAGTCACCAAAATCTGAAAAATGGCAGTATTCTCGATTTTTGACAAAGTTGCCTTCGGCGCTCGAGGTCACAAACTTGGATTATTTCATTTGGCCAACATCATAAACAAGTTTGCAAAAAATCAGAACTACTGAATTTGACGCAAAGTACCTTCAGGCGACAAGATTACCGGACTATAATAGTGACCCATTTGCTAGTCGTAGTGATATTCACAAAAAAATAAGAAATAACCGTGGCACGGTTATCTAGAGGTCGCAGGTTCAAATCCCGGCATAGGTGAAATTTTTAGCCTCTAAATAGGTTTTTAAAAATTGTCCTCCGCACGGGTCAGCAACAAAAAGATGATGGCGGCAATAGAAAAACATCATCTGTGAAAATTTTAACTGCGTTCATGATACACAGCCTGGTGACAGACAGACAGACAGACAGACAGACAGACAGTGAAGTCTTAGGAGTAGGGTCCCATTTGGCACTCTACGGTACGGAACCCTAAAAACTGACTTTAAAACACTACAGCACTAAAAACACACTAATACTCGTAATTAAATCAAATATGAGGTTTAAATTCGAAGTAGGTATAGTATACGTACATAAATGTTGGTATTGTAGAAATATATTTTGGAGAAGGTGCCCAAAATGTATGTGCTGGGCTCCGGCCCAGCACCGGCTTCAAACTATACCTCTACAATACCTACATAAATGTACCTACCTACTTCGAATTTAAACCTCATATTTGATTTAATTATTAGTTTGTTTTTAGTGCTGTAGTGTTTTCGGGCGGGCCGGCGCGGGTGGGCTTCGGGCGTGCGTGCGTGCGTGCGTGCATGCGTGCGTGCGTGCGTGCGTGCGTGCGTGCGTGCGTGCGTGTGTGTGTATAAGATATTAAGAGAGTGTAACTATTATTTTACTCGCTCTATCAGTATTTGTATCGTTGTAATTTAAGCTATCTCACCATTTTACTATAAGTACCTATAGTAAAATGGTACCTACTCCCTGGTCTCTGCCTACCCCTCTGGGATACAGGCGTGAGTTTATGTTATGTTATGTTTACCTATTTAGGGTTCCGTATCCGAAGGGTGCCAAACGGGACTTATTACTCTGCCTCCGGTGTCTGTCTGTCTGTCTGTCCGTCTGTCCGAACTTTGAAGGGCTCTTTGGAACCGTAATAATAAACCAGTTGAATTTTTTAAAGAATATCGTTATTACGGCGGATTACCTAACAAATGATAAAATTAAAAAAAACTTTAAAACAATAAGGGTAGTCTCCATAAATTTAAACATTTTTTTTCGCCGTTTTTTGTTTATGCTCTATCGTAAAAACGGCAATACAAACAGGCATCAAACTTCCAATCGAATTATTATCTATATTCTAACGACAAATAATAAAAAAGGGCCAAGCGTGAGTACGGGACCCTCGGTGCGTGAGTCCGATTCCTACTTGGCCGGTTTTTTACTGTCATACTCGTTCATAGACTCATTTGTTTTGCCGCCGATCTAGCTAGTTTGCGAGTCCCACGTTGCATTCGCCATTCCTTTCCAGAATTCCAGACCTTTTTTTACCATCTGTTATCGGTTTTTTCGGCAGTCCACCGCCATTTCATCTTGCTTATCTTTGTACGCTATGAATACGGTTTATAAAAACGGTTCAGGCTGGCAAAGGTTAATACATCCTTTATGGGCCATTGTATACGATTCTACAATAAGATCCCTGGAGCTATAATGAGCTTACAAGAAAAAGGGCTACTAAACATTAAACATTATTTAGATGCAAAAAGGCTTACTGTAACATCAAGGATTATTTAGAAGACAAAGATGTTTGGCATTAAACAGTAGATTAATATTATTTAAAGGACGATTGTGACTAGTGTTCAACACATTCATGACTAATATTTTAAGTTGAAAACTCTGTTAATTAAGTTAAAACGTGTTTTGAAAAGAATAAATGTGGAGTTTCTTTGTTAGCTTCTTCTCCACATAATCCATTAATTGTGAAACTAACAACTTTGACGTTCATTAAGTAAACATTCTTTTTTTACAATGAATAAAAATATTTGAATTTGAATTTGAATTTGATGATAAAGCTATTTCATCATCATCAGAGATTTGACGCCCACTGCAGGACATAGGCCTCCTTCGTGGTTTTCATAACCATGAGGGGTTTTGCCATAATCGCCACGCTTGGCAGGCGGGTTGGCGATCGCAGTATGCGGTTGGAATCTCAGGAAGACGCTGCTGTCCGTCTCCTGGTAATTGATTTCCTTAGTCGCCTTCTACGACATCCACGGAAGGAAATGGAGTGACGCTATTCTTAATCCGGCGCCACACGGAAAATTCTTAATCCAGCGCCACACGGAAAAGCTATTTATTTATTTATTAATATTTATTTATATATTTTATTGACACAGCCAACATGTATTAAGCAAGAAAATACAGAGTTCTTATACTAATGTGTGGTTCTTGTCTAGCCTAATACCCAATAATAATTATCCGGAATTAAAACCAAATCTAAAATAAAAATACCATATTTTGGATTGGTTACCTGCAGGACATAGGCCTCCCTCATGGTTTTCATAACCATTTGCATAAATCACGTTGTATTAATCATCTCATTACGTAGATGCAAAGGCCAAAGTTACTATCACATGGTAGCTCTTGCCATTTCAGAAATACCAACAAAGAACAAAAATTTGTGACCTTTGAAAAACAACGCACAAACGGGGTCAATGTGGACTTTTGGTATAGCATTTGTCATGATGACGACGCACTTAAGATCTATATAAAACTCGGGCTTGTTGGGAATTAATGCAAACTGGAACGTCTATTTTGTCTGGGCTATAATTCCTAGCAAACACTAATTACAGTGGTTTGTCGCAGTGTTTGGGGACTCCCTCGGACAGGGACCTGTGGAGCGCGGCCTGAGCTCGGGGTCGGCGCAGGCGCTGGTGGAGATGCTGAATGGGTTCCTGCTCACCACAACCTACAAGGGCCTCGTTGTGGTGGTCTCCCAGAACGTGCAGCAGTACCTAGGCTTCACTGAGGTATGCATGCGAGATCTGCCCCTCTAATCTCGACGCTAATACGAGTATAACCAACTTGCGTTACATTTGAGTACATTTATTTAATAGTTTGACCAAAACATGCTTTTATTTTCCGATGCACTCTGAAGTTCAAATAAGTTTAATGCTATTTCTTACAGCAAAAAGGTTTATTAACTCGTTATTTCTGACTTATTGCAGTTAATTGTGACGCAATTTAGACACAATAACGTTGACAGTAGAGGCGCTGAGCAGACTATATATATTACGTCCTACTATAGGCTTTCTCTCAGGGAGAGAGTATGGGCTTAATCACCAAGCGTGCCCACCGCGGACTGGTGATTTCAAGCGCTGAGGTATGTGAATAGCTCAGACACTCCGGTTTCTGCACGATGTTTTCCTTCACAGTTAGCGAGTGGTTTTGCTACTATAACTTCACAAATGTACATAACTTAGAGAACAAACTCATAGGTACATGCCCGCACTGGGAATCGAACCCGGGAATCGAAATCTTAAAAAAAAGAGCGAGAGTGGTCGAATAAAGCAAAATCTACTGCTACTTAAATTTCAATTTAACTATCATGATATTCCTAAGAATATTTCTAAAAACATCTTTGTCTCCGTAATACATTATAATCGAAATTCTTCAATAATAAAAATGCCAAAGCCACCCCTTCAAATAACCATTTGTTTAGCAATAATATAACATGTGTTATTTATAAAATTAAGGATAACAAAATTATAATGTTGTCTACACAATTGAAATTTTTAAATAATTGTAGTGGTTTTCTAAAAAAATTACCCCGTATTTGTTTTTTTTTAGGATTTAAGCTTAGCTCCAAAGCTCAATTACAAGAGTGTATGTTCGACTTCAGTTCGACAACACTGCCTAATTCACTGAGTCAATCAGTACGAGTACGTATACGATTTTTGGCCCCCCCACAGCTTTAAAACTGTTGCACAACTGCTGGATGTTTTTATTGCGGTTATCCATGTTTGTGGCATCCTTGCCTGGTTACCATAGCACAGGGTATCCTAGTTTGGGGCCAGGTCAAGTGATTGTGTTGTGTGGAAGTTATCATTATTATTATTATATAATCTTAACCAAACTTTGGGCACACATCGAATTCAAATACATTTTATTTACATGTAATTGCACCTTTACCCACCTAGGTTTTACTTTTAACTTTCATTAAGTCGGCGTTTCTGCATTACTTTTAATAAAAAAAAACGTCTTAGTTACGAAAACCCGAATACTTAACATGCAGTTTAATTAAAAGTCTGTGGTAAAGAGAAACATGTAAAAGACGCACGGTTTCAAATAACTATTGGAGTGCGATTGGTTAGTAAAGTTGAAGAAGTGTCAATAAAACAGCAATTTCCGTGCTAATTTCATACCATTTAACTACTGTACACTTAATTAATAGACTCGCCCCCTGTTTTGTACCTACTGTCTACTTGACAAATAAAGTACTAACAATATAATAAAGTACTAACCCAACTCAACACAGTTAGGACGTTGCGGTGAGTTACCTCTTATGACTCACGGCATAAGTGCGAGAATCAAACAAAAACCTGACAAGTGCGAGTAGGACTCGCGCTTTGTGGGTTCCGCACGTATGATTACAAACTTTCCAGTGTAAGTAACCTACAAAGGTAGTTTGTAATCGGAAACGTTGTTTAAGTGTTTAAGTTGGTTTGTTAAAGTTTAACATAAACTCACGCCTGTATCCCAGAGGGGTAGGCGGAGTCCAGAGTTTGCCACTTCCCACGAACCTGGCAAACCTCGTTCACTTCATCAACATTCATTTCAGTCACTGCATGCACTTGTTGTGGTAGCAATACTACTCGCTAACCGTGAAGGAAAACATCGTGAGGAAACCTGAGTGTCTGAGGTGTCACATACCTGAGCGCTTTAAATTGACAATTCGCGGTGGGCACGCGTGGGTTCTGCGGATATTCTGACATTGTTAGGGATTGTAAAAGAAAACAGTTTTGACCAATTGTGTTCTGACATCTGAGCCTTGGCTAGATAATGAAATTACCGGCACGCCTTAGAGTGTTTTTGCTATCTTATCCTATAGGTTAGTTTTTTTAGCAATCTTGGGAGCGTTTTTTGGAAGCCACTTCTCTTCATCAGAAACTAAGAGACTAGGAAACGGATGAACCGGACGACGCAGCGTGGGCAGCCTCCCCACCAGATGGTCTGACGAAGCTTGGATAACCATGAGGGAGGCCTATGTCCTGCAGTGGGCGTCAAATGGCTGATGATGAAGATGAGGATGATGATGAAGACTAGGAAAAGAAAAATATATTTAGAATATGAAGATATAAGAAAATATAACCTAGCAAAGCCTCAGACAGACCACATAGTACTTTTTACTTTCTTGTAAACAAAGAATGAAACATTTACACTAAACATACGTTAACATAAATGAGCTCATAGACAAGCTTGTTTGCATAGAAACTTCCAGCCAACCAGATCAAAATATCAAGAACAAAATATTAGAACATGCTAGCGAGGCCACATGTATCTAACAGAAGCCTTTGAGGTGACAATAAAAATACTTCGTTGCATTCCGAGTAGGTAGTAACCGGCCTTATCAAAGTTACCAGCCTTATCAAAATTAGTTTCACAATTAGAGCGTAAGCCGTATAAAGCCAACAATCGGATAAGGACTTTCACCTCATCTAACCACTCATAGGTACAAGTAAAAGAAAACAGGACAAGTGTGAGTCCGACTCGGCCATCGAGGCTTCCGTACGAATTTGTAAAGTACCTACAAATTTGTACGCAACCAATATTATAAATCAGGAACGTTCAGGAACTTCAGACTATTTTTTAAATTATTTAATTACAAATGTATGGTTTTCAGATTTTTCTCTGCATTTGTAGTATACGATGTTATTACTTGCCAAACGTAGTTCTAGGTCAACGGAAAGTACCCCACAAATTTTGATTTCCTTGAGTGTCCAAATATACGTCTTATAATTTATTTTATTTATTTGACATAAATCCACAGCAATACAATTACAGTAAAAAAATAGGTTCTTTATAATTGTTATTATTATAATTTTTTTTTTGTTGCCCCATTAAATATTGTACAAAAGGCCGGCTTAATTAGTATTTGCAATTGCAATTTTTTGAAGCATAAACAGCCGTAAATTTTTTTACGTTGATTTAGAAGTTTGAGAAAGGAATGTTGCGTTGGTTTGGACATGTGGAGAGGATGAAGGAAGAAAGATTGATGAAACAAATATATCAAGCAAATGTGGGTGGAAGGGCCAGTAAGGGACGACCCAGGCGGATATACTTCGACCAAATAGGGGATTTATTGCAAAGGGCAAGATAAAATGTACCCGAAACCGGCGTGCGTGCATGCAACGACTAAGGAATGTTGAGGAAGCGAAAGTGATCTGTCAGGATCGTGGCAAGTGGCAGTCCGTGGTCTCTGCCTACCCCTGTGGGATACAGGCGTGAGTTTATGTATGCATGTATGTTTAGGAGTTTGATTTGTTTACAGCTTCAAGAGACTGTAATCAGAAATCAGAAATCAATAATTTATTTCAACGTAAAGAATTTACATTCTGTTTGCTGAATGTCAATGTACTATGTTACTATGTTAGACCTGAGTATATGGTTTTAATTTCAATCTGACACTTTAACGTGTTACCGAGATAATAGAATTTAATTTAATTGTATGTTCTATATTTTAAAGATAGCTGTAACATATTTTTGGGAGACAAATAAATTTCATTTCATTTCATTTCTTTCATACTTGCCACCGGCGCTAGTGTTTTTGTGGGAATATTGATTATCGAGAATAATTTTGTTTTTTTTAATAATAATATTTTTATTTCAGAATACACAGTTCCCGATTACAATACTCGTATAATTAATAAATAATAATACAATATAAATTAGATGAATGAGTATAAGACATTTTCGATTATTGTCGCGCTGAACGGAATGCCAATGTTTGTACAGTGAACTTCCCACATCCTCACAGAGATACGACAGAATCTCATACTTGGAGGCCCGTACTCCAAAATGCGGCTACTCTGCTTCGGACAATAGCAAAGAAATCCGATACCCTGGCTGAAGCGAACATTTGCGATGCACTACAAAGTCGAGGCAAACGCATTAGTGTACGGAAGGCGTCATTATATTGTACTCTCGGAGTAGATACTGTATGCGCTTCTCGTGTAATTAAACCACAGCTGGCAAGTATAAAAACTTTGACAGTAAGCTTTGAATAGCGTTACTTTGACGTCCTTCGTACACTTTGCAAACCTTGGTGCGATCATGTTACAGCACGCGGCCAGAGCCCGGTGCTCCCGCTCCAGGTCGTCATTATCTGTCAGTTTCTCTGTGAGGGTGTATCCTAAATACTTAAACCTTTTTACAACCCGCACCGGCGACCCATACAAATACACTGGGGGTACCGCGTCCGGACCTGCCCGCGACCTGAAAACGATACTTATTTGTGATGTGATAATTATATAATAATATAAGTTTCGTGTTATGATTTAAAAATTACATCTGTGTTCTCTCCTCAGCTCGATCTTCTTGGGCAGAGTATTTTGAACATCACCCACGAGGACGACCGTCTCATGCTGAAGGATCAGCTGATGCCGCGCAGCACCCTTCTTGGCGCCAACGGGGAACTGCTGGTGCCTGACGATCCTGACGCCAATAAGAAGATCGACGACTTGCTGGCCGGCGAGAAGAGAGATTTCATTGTGAGGTATGATTTCCTTTCTTACTTGTTCTACTTCTTTATTGTTATAAATACAACTTCCACACATAACAATCACTTGTCTTAGTCTCAAACTGGGACTACCTTTGATACCGTAACCAGGCATGGTATAATTTCAACAAATCAAGTATCTGGTGCTGGAATCTGCTATCAGAGGCCCACTATCATTGTAGCTACATTGTCTCGTGATGCTGCGGCTCGGGAGTTCCATATTGCAATGTCTTCAGAACATCTGGTATTAGTAACAAGCGTCATCATCACATCATCATCATCATCATTCAGCTACAAGAAGTCTACTGCTGGGCATAGGCCTCCTCCATGGATTTCCAAAAACACCGGTTGGAAGTGGCCTGCATCTAGCGTCTTCTTGCCACTTGGATGAGTAACAAGCGTCGCGCTGGTTTATACTTTAGGCACGCTCTGATACCATACGCTCCGTAATACTTTTTTCCATAATTATGCAGAAATTTATTCCGAGCACTTCTTCTCAAGGACCCATCGAAATTTATTATTTTAAAAAAATAATATAGAATCTCAAAGAAACGTAACGCTGGATCATACCTACGCTTCGTGAATCGTGCCTTAGCGCTGAATGTTACTAGTTCGTAATATATATATATATATTTCTTTTGGCCATTTATTTTCCCGAACAATCTGACGTATAATTTTTGCATTATATTAAAATTAAAATTACATTGGACGATTAATAAAAAAACACTTATTTACTTTATTACAAGAATAAAAACTTCGTTTTCTTTTATTTTTTTCCTTATAAGATAATTAATTTGTCAGCAAAATGTTGTGGATAAATTAGTAAGTAGTTTTGATGTAGACTTTGCATAGCATTCACGTTGGGCGTTAGTTTTTTAACCCTCAATTATGTCTACAGGAAACGAAAATAGGGTATTCTTTTTTTATACTCTAATTGGTATGGACACTTAATAGGTATTTTGTCAGTACACAAATTCATGTCATGTTGACATTGGGTTGTGGAATTATCAGTGGAATTTCAAAGGTGTAAAAAGTATAGTTATTTTCTTCCTTTGACAGCTTGACAATAATTGCCATTCCGCACTAAGAAATACCTCAATAAATATAAGCTAGAAATGTTTTTTGTAAAAATAGCACTACGATGCATGTCGTAAAAAATACTCCAAGGCCGACTTTCATAAAACTACAATTCGAAGTTTATTATCACAATTTGATCTACATTGCGTGGCAGAGTCTTCCTACTTGTTAATCTGTGGGTTAATCAACTTTCAAACCTTGAATTATAGTTTTATGAAACAGGCTCCAGTTGATTACTCGCGCTTATTTTATGCGCAATAAAAGCAATAGTTCCGTGTGGTGCCGGATTAAGACTAGCGTCACTCCATTTCCTTCCGTGGATGTCGTAGAAGGCGACTAAGGAAATAAATTACCAGGAGACGGGCAGCAGCGTCTTCCTGAGATTCCCACCGCATACTGCGATCGCCAACCCGCCTGCCAAGCGTGGCGATTATGGCAAAACCCTTCATGGTTAAAAACCATGAGGGAGGTCTATGTCCTGCAGTGGGCGTCAAATGGCTGATGATGATGATGAACAGCAATAGTTCTACAGGTTTAAGTCTGGGCATTGTTCTAAATACCGACAATAGTTACAAATCACTTCATTTTAGGTAAAAGGTTAGTAAATAAATATTGAAACTAAGAGTAATAATATGTTAATCCACATGCATGTAACATAATTCTTTTGGTAATAAATAATTTTTTACTTTTTTTTTATCAGATATAAAATCTTGTGTCACTGTGTTTGTTATCGAACTCCTCCGAAACGGCTTTACTGATTTTTATGATTTTTTTGTGTATGTTTGATAGGTCTGAGAATAAGTCGTAGGTTAATTAAAATGGAAAAACATCGTTTGCCGGGTCTTGTATTTTTGTGTATAAGTGTGTGACTAATTCGACCTTCTAACGTTCTATAAAATTTAAACAGATCAGGAGTCATTTTAGTTTTGTTTATTTAAAGATTCCTTCATGGCGATTATGGCGAAACCCCTCATGATTATGAAAACTACGAAGGAGGCTTATGTCCTGCAGCGAGCGTCAAATGGCTGATGATGATGAAATAGTCCTTCTGTCTAGTCACGGTATCACTAGAAACTGACAGCTCGTAGGATTTCAGTTGATGACGTACTTCCGTGCATAACGTACTTCCGGTTTCGTTGTCTCTGGTCTACGTGAGTAAAGTGGATACAGAATTAGAAGAAATTAAAACTAATCCCAAGTGAGATTTCTTTGTAGGATTCTAACGGATCCGAAAATTTCCCTACTAAAAAATCACATTATTATGTAAACTAATGGGTTTTCAGTTTTTTTGTGACGCTACAAAACTGAAAAACTTTCAAGACGCTGTTTGAAAGAGCTCAAAACCATACGTGCAAAAGGGATGGACATACTTTTTTCTATTTTATTTATTTATAAGGAGCTGTCGAGCGAAAGGCCAGAGATAGAGAAGTTTTTTGAAATATGTAGTTTTGGTAGTTTTATAGATAAACATTTTGAAAGAAAGAGTTTCGATGAGTAACCTTCTTTTGAGATTCCTCATTGGTTTTCTTCATCTCAGCACTAGCACAACTTAACAAGATTCTGAGTGGTCATCATCGGCATTCTGTTCGCGGCAAAATCACTTTCTTTTCTGGATCTCATAATAATGCTAGATTTTTCAAACCAGGTGGCTGAGTCTCTCTACAGTTGTTCAATAGATGCATATTAGTACGGTAATGATCGTTTCATTGAGACTGTTGGTAGTCTAGTCACCAATCGCATTTCAATGGTATAACCCGTGCAACTACACTCGGCGCCTCGCGCGATTCGATGTTCTGCGCGAGAGACGTCTATTTAAATTGCGCGGCTTATACCATCGGAATGACATTGGACCGCGGTTGCTTTATAGACTACCAAACAGAGGCCAATGAAAACTATTATCTGCTTTTATCGTTCTACTGAAAAAATATGGGTGCATTTTTTATTATCTAGGACCAGGAAGAATAATGCAGGCGATTTTAACTGTTTGCGAGATCTATCCTCTATAATCTCTGGCTTTCTCACTAATAAACGGCTAATAAACGCAGAAAGCTAATAAACGAATATACTATACTATACAATTACTACAATGTATGTACTTTTTAGGACAGCCTGTAAGTATGTCGAATAGTGATTTACTGGAGGCAGTAGGGCACGGTGTAAAGCGCGAATTCAATTAAATTCTATGCAGGTAGGTATAAATCCTGTATACGATACCGTTTAATATTCCGAAAAATACGAGTATCAAACTGCAAATACTGTAGATATTATTGGAAAACACAAACTACAATTATTATTAGAGTGCCTAAATAGGTGTCCCATAAAATGTTTTTTTTTTGGTAACCCTGTATGAGTATGATGTCGCCGAGGATATGATGTGTAGGTTGGTAGAAAATGATAAATCGCTTTCATTGTTTACGTAGCACAGGGCGAGCGGCGCAAAAGTAATGATGGTAGTGGAATTGTCTGTATAGTTTTCGCAAAGGCGGTATCTGAAAGAGTAACAAACATCCATCCATACATAGAAACTTTCGCGTTTATAATATCAGTAAGGATTCTAACGACAATTAATTAAAGACGGCCAAGCGCGAGTATGGAACCCTCGGTGTGCGAGTCCGCCTCGCTTTTGACCGGTTTTTATAAATAACACCGCCAATTTACAAACTACAGTACCTAGTTCGGCAACTTTTCAGGTTTCTCGTGACTACAAATCGGCTTGAACTGGTTTCAGTAACAACATTGCAGCTACTGTGTTTTCAGCTTTGTTTTAACTGTTTAGGCGCCAGGCTCTGTGAGTAGTTAGCAAACACAGTGTAGGTTTTTGAAGCTTATAACAAACAATGGCGCCATTATTGAGTTCTTCAACCGTATATTTAAAACTAAATTTTCGTGGTTGTACACAGACATAGGTTTTTGATTTTTTTTATTTGCTGCAGACATAGTTGTAAAAGAACAAGCATAATGAAAGGAGATATATTATTTGAGATTCCGATAGTTCGTAAGTTCAGTAACTCCACGTTTTTAGGGTTCCGTAGTCGACAAGGAACCCTTATAGTTTCGCCATGTCCGTCCGTCTGGCTGTCTGTCTGTCTATATGCGCCGTAAAAAAAATTAGAGTACATCCCATACACCTAAATTACTAATTTAAATTAAAAATTTACGGACCTTCCCTACACCTACATTAATTACTAATTTAGGTGTAGGGAAAGTCCCTAAACTTTTTTTAAAGATTCTATTCCACTGTTTTGTCGGCGTGATTAATATGTACGTCTATGCCAAATTTCAGCTGAGCTAGCCTGTGGAATTTAAATGCAATTTAAAATAAGGGATGCAGTTTAGGGATCGTTAATAATAATAATAATAACTTCCACACAATATAATCACTTGTTCTGGTCCCAAACTAGGATACCCTGTGCTATAGTAACCAGGCAAGGATATCACAAACATGAAATCGTTGGATTGGTCGACAAAAATATTGTAATTTTAGGAAGCCCATTTTTCGATTAAGGGATCCCTCTGCAAAATATTAAGCTTCAAAGCACAATTACAAAAACAAATTTTTGTTAGAGTAGGGCGTCTCGCCCCCCTCCCCCCTCCTCTTCCGGATAAACGGTTGATTGCAGAAACGTGAAAAAATTCAGGGCAGTAGCACATCTAATGAACGTAGGCTTTACTACTTAACTTATAAAAGAAAAACTTCGTACATAAAATCCATTGAAAATTACGTCAATGAAGTTGTTGGTTCTATAAAGCTGGTAAAAACCCCTCCTTCTACGGAACCCTATACTGCGCGTGGCCCGACATGCACTCGGCTGGTTTTTATTCAACGTGACGCAAGTGCTGGGCGAAGGAGGATTTTCGTACAGTTCTAAATCAGTTTCATTTCTTCAATAGAATGTTTGCAAATGAGGTTTTTACTATGTTAATATTTTAAATTTTTATTATTCAGAACTTGAGCAAAACGAGAAAGCGATTCGGTTCTCGTTTTACTCTTCGATAGAAAGAAATTCCGAAACAGGACTTTTTATTTTAATTGATCACGGCCTACTACGTTAACTTGCAGTCAAGTTTTTTTCTGAATACTCATGAAGTCATGAATGTGTGAGAATTGACATTCTTCTTTTTTTTCGCTATATCTCTACTTTTTCAATTTAGCTCAACTTTTCTTTAAATAATATAAATTAATATTATGTCCATGTTCGTCACCATACATGAAGATTATTAATATGCACTGGTTAAATATCTTGGTCTTCAGGCGCTGCGGGATTATGGTCTGGAAGACATCTTCCAGCTTTCTGAAAGCAGCCCATCTCAACCGGATTCCGCAAGCCTTCTCCTAATAGATTTGGCCAAAAGAAAAAATATGCTCAAATGATACGTATTTGATAACATTACAGTGTCGGCAATCTTTGCTATATAATGCTTATGCTTATTTATATTCTACAACGGGCAGGTTCAAGAAGCTCACGCAGCGTTCGGAGCCCGCGCAGTACGTACCGTGTCACGTGGAGGGGGCCCTGCGCAAGGCGGACCGTGCTAGACGCGGCTATACGCGGTGCTGCCAAATGGTACGCCGTACGCGCGCCCGTGCCGACAACCCATGCTCCAGCGGCAACGATGTGGTAAGGCTCGGCTATTCCTTTTAGGTATTAACATATCCGTTACTCCCGGATAAGTGCCGCGATAACTGCCTGAAGCCCGGGGTGTACCCAGGAATAGGGTCGCCAGATGGAAGGTCGCGCGCGCGCCCGTGCCGTTAACCCGTGCTTTAGAAGCAACGATGTGGTAACGCTAAGTTCTTCATTTAAGGCCGATCTTTATATACCTTCATCACTCCCAGATAAGTACCACAATAACTGCCTGCGGCCCAGCCTGTACCTGTCGCCAGATGGTGGGCGGCGCGCGCGTCCGTGCCGACAACCCATGCTCCAGTGGCAACGATGTGGTAAGGCTCGGCTCTTCCTTTTGGGCTGACTCTTAATAGCTCCGTTACTCCCAGATAAATGCCACAATGACTGTCTGCGGCTGGCTGGCCGGGCTGTATAGCGGGATTGGGTTGCCAGATGGTGGGTCGCGCGCACACAGTGCCACAACCCATGCTCCAGCGGCACCAATGTTGCAACACTCAGCTCTTCCGTTTAGGCTGACTCTTACACAGCTCCATTCATCATCATCATTCAACCACAAGAAGTCCACTGCTGGACATAGGCCTCCTCCATGGATTTCCAAAAAGACTGGTTGGAAGCGGCTTGCATCCAGCGTCTACGGATCTCATTATATTTTCTGATACGAGTTATAGTTTTTTATTACATTTTCTGAGTAACTTCGGTGCCTTGCTATTCTTGAGCTGTTTCAGGGCCATCCTAAACTCGTACAGGCTTATGTCCGGGATATCTTCGGTATAATATTAGATCAGTTTGGCTCTGGGATCTTTGTTCAAACTGCTAACATCTTTTGCGACTGAGGTGTATAGCTGTCCGTAGAAACTCTCAATCTCTCTCAGCACCACCCATGCCGCGACTTGAACCCGCGACCTCTGGCTCACCGTGCCAGCGCTCTCCCAACTGAGCTAATGGATAAGTGCAAGCATCGATGAAATTTCGAGCCTCTTTACAAACTTCTCTGTATTACGTACAGGCAGCGAAGGTTTTTAAATTGTCCTCAGCACGGGTTAGTGCAACAAAAAGAATATAACCATGTAGGTACAGCCATATCATTCCGATGTAAAAACCTAACTGCAAAGTGGGTTACTCGAGGCTGCAAGTGATGTAAATCGATTCGGTCAGATGTCGCCGCCTGTACTTGATACATCATCATCAGCCACCTGACTCCCACTGCAGGACATAGGCCTCCTTCGTGGTTTTCATAACCATGAGAGGTTTTTTTGCCATAATCGCCACGCTTGGCAGGCGGGTTGGCGATCGCAGTATGCGGTTGGAATCTCAGGAAGACGCTGCTTCCCGTGTCCTGGTAATTGATTTCCTTAGTCGCCTTCTACGACATCCACGGAAGGAAATGGAGTGACGCTATTCTTAATCCGGCGCCACACGGAAATTCAATAATAATAATATTAATAAATTATTTCAAATACAAGAGTCATAATAACAGTGTACAATCGGCTTAAATATAACATTGGTAAAAATAACATATTTATGCTTGAACTAGGTTAAAAAATAACCTGTACCTCAAGCGTATTAATGGCTTAAATTTACAGTAAAATGTCTAAAATTATGAAAATGACTGAAAAGCTATTTTATACAAATGTCTTTAATAATTAAGTGTTAAGATAAATAATAATTACTAAGTTACAATAGTTACTAACTTCTCTAGCTGTGTCTTCATAGGCCATCTTTTGGAAAAAGTCTTGTAATTTGTGTTTGCAAATAAGGGATTTTAAAGGAGACAGTGATAGTTTTGAGTGTAGCCTATCGTAGAGAAAAGGACCAAAATTAGTCTTTATTAAACAGTTGCGTGCGGCCCGGAACTTTGCGACGCTGACTGACAGACACTTGCAGCTGCAGGTGTTCCAATGATAAACAAGATCATTAGATTGAAAACAGCCGACGCTGACATCCTTATCGTTTCAACATACTAATTAAGCGTTGCTCTTGGGGCTAACTTTGCATGTTTACTTTCTTTGGTGTAAAGAGTACAGCTCCAATCCTTGTGTCATCTACTTCCTATAATGTCAATAATTATAGTAATATTTACGTGGTGTAAAAACGCAGATATCCGTGTCGGCTATAAAGAGGTTGTGACTAATGGAATCAAATTTCAGCAACCGTTTTCTGAGTAGCCGTTATTAGTAATACTTTTCAAATCATGAAATTCTGCGCAACTTTTAGCTAAGGTAGAACAGAAACAAATTACATTTTAGTGTCTATATTTAATTTTGTTATGTTCTTCTAACATTCTTCTGTTATTAAGAAGTAACATTCATGCAAAAACAGTGATCTGGTTAATCTAAAATTAGCAAATTAATTCCCTATTTCACCGCCAATTAAATCTGAAGTTGATTTCTATTGAGTGAATCTTCTAGCATTCAAAATAGTTTCCACCCATAATAATGTCGACATTATCTTGTGCTTTCTGCATTTTAGCGTTTTTCTGTCGCTTAAACGAACATGAAAATTCAGAGACAAAGTATGCCCCTATCCGGCACTAACGTAGCGGATGAGAGCGGGTAGACAAGAGTATTTGCATAGACAAAGACTCTTGCCTACCCGCTCTCATGAAAACAATGTCATTGGTACATGCCTGGATTCGAACCCATGACCTCCCGAATGTGAGTCCAGCGTTCTGCTGATGCGCTACCACTGCTCATCCCTTAATGAGGAAACCCTAGGGTCTGAAGTATTTACATACCTCAGCGCTTGCTACGTACAATGGCCCAACTATCGCCGGCCCTCCGGCCTAGTCCCACGTATTGGATGTGATTGGTTGGATCAAAGGATTTTTCTCTTTGTTTTGAAGGATTCTCTGAATTTCTGACATCTCCAAACCGTTCCGTTCCAGGTTTTCATAGGCATGGTGCGTCCAAAGTCCGAGACATTCATCTCCGAGCGCCGTATGGAGGCCTTCCGCATGGACTACCGCACACGGCACTCCATCGACGGCGAGATCATCCAGTGCGAGCAGAAGATCTCCCTGGTCACCGGATACATGACCCATGAGGTCTACGGCTTGAACGCCATGAACTTCATGCATCGCGATGACGTGCGTTGGGTCATCATTGCGCTCAGGGAGAGTAAGTAATCATCATAATCTTACATTGGGGAATATATACTTATATAATTTCATCGTATAGTTGTATATTCCCCAATATAACTCATCATCGTAATCATCATCATGAAATTAAGCTTAGGTATATCTTTCATTATCTACTGCTCACGCTACGCGAAAATTATTCCAACCTAGAAAACATTTAATAGATAGGTACTGTGATAGAGCTTAACTTTTGCGAATTACCTTGACCATAATTATAAAGACGCAGATGCGCAGGTTTTTACTAGTCTAATCTAGATCGTAATATTTTTTTTCCTGAAAAAATGTTGACATTTGTGTCGTGTACGTATCAACTTGAACCATTCGCCTCTATATCTATCGCTGTGCTGCACTCAGATAGTGTGATCCTATGACATAATAAGCATATAAATCAAACCGCAGTGACTTTCCATATATCCACTGACAGTGCCGTCAACATGATGTACTTGTCGATAATTAATTGATAGCGAATTTATGTTAAATTGTTGCTACACTGACCCTTACGATTCTAATGTACTAACTTGATTAAACTCAACTCGCTGCGCTAGGTACTTGATTTTCCACTTTCTAGGCAAATAAGCGATCGTTTCATTGCACAGCGAAATTAGAGTTGCTTCTTGAATGTATGTGAACATACATCGGCCGGCGCCGTTGTCAGCGGTAATTCGAGCTGGGGCTGATTGCTCGCACACCGATACACAAACGCAACAAGTGTATCATTTTTCTAGTGTACGATGAGCACCGGCTGCTGGGAGAGTCCTGCTACCGTCTGATGACCAAAAATGGGGATTTTATATACATGCGCACGCGCGGCTGCCTTGAGGTGGACCAGAACTCACGTGCTGTCACCACCTTCATTTGCAACAACAGCGTGGTCGACGAGGTCGAGGGCAAGCACCTAATCAAGATGATGAAGAAGAAATTCACGCTCCTCGTCAACAACAACCAAGAGCCGCCGGTGATTTCGGATGAGGATGTTAGTTCATAATGTAGTCCACCCCTTATTTTATTCTTTCTCAGTCTATTTATTCTAATACGACACATTCTCTTGTCGCAGCTAAAATAGGTCAAAAATGTTGATGGTGCCAGTTTCGCCATGGTTTCATGGTAACAGTGGTAGCGCGGTCGGTAAGCATGGCACACATTCAAGCGTCCGTGGGCTCGCACCCCGGCATGAACCAATGACAACACCACTCGATGTACCATGAAGGACCATGCCTCTCTGAACACCAGTCCTCTACAGTGCGACGTATACAGGATTATTTATAATTCAATTCCTGAAAATTTTCGATAGGAGTTTGTCATTTACAACAACTTTTGTTCTACCACTTCCGAAAATGTTTAGTTCAGTTTACATCTTTTTTTGTTTTTGGGCGTTGTTTGATATAATTATGCATAATGATTAAAACCAGTTGTGTTACCTACATAGAATCGACCTTCTCATATGTAGAACAATTATTTACTAAAGCAATTACGTTTGTAAAACGTAAACTCTAATTGGAATGTTTCAGGAACTGTTCATTTTAGAAGCAACCGTATGTAGGCAACGTTATTTATGTGCTAGAAATGGTATGCTAGCTAAAGGAGGATACACTATGACATTGACACTCGATACAAATGTCGACGCGGTAAGCAATTTTTTGTGTCGACATTGGTATATACATCGAGTGTCCTGGTTCAAGTGTATGGGCTGTCTACACAAACAAATGCGACACTGACTGCAACTCAGTGTCGTACATTCTCTCGCCATGAATCGACGTGCTGCTGCCCCGATTGTTGCGATATGCTTTCAATTAAAATGCGTCGTCGTGAAAAGAGATCGATACGGGTTAAAGATTGAATTAAAAGGAACACTTAATTCATTATTAAATTGTGTTCGTAAATTGTGAAATGATCTATTTTCTTCTACTGCGGTATTGCAGTACAGTATTGAATTGTCCTGCCAAACTTTCTGCCGCTGTTGACTTCTTTACTCGATTTTTATAATCGGGGCTTGATATTGGCAGCGCATGAAGCGCTTATATGAAATCAAATATTTTATTTAATTTTTATTGCAATTTGCATTTCAATAGGAGGATTAACGTAAATATAATACCTATAGTAGACGGGCAGCAGCATCTTCCTGAGATACCAACCGCATCCTGCGATCGCCAACCCGCCTGCCAAGCGTGGCGATTATGGCAAAACCCCCTCATGGTTATGAAAACCACGGGGGAGGCCTGCAGTGGGCGTCAAATGGTTGATGATGATGATAAATACCTATAGAAGACGTGAAAATGGAAATGTTTGGCAAAATTCCGGTCTACGAGCCTCTTTATCAGTCAATATCTAGCTCGGCTAGTCAATCGATAAAAAAATTTAATAAAATGGAATAATTTGCGACTAATCTGTTTAATTTAAAGAACTTATTCGCCCTGTCCCCACGGCAGTGACACACATACTAGACGAACTGTGCCGGCTGAAGGCCGAGTGTAGTAGTGTCTACAAAAATTTCATGCAGGTTGGAAATTCGCTACATTCAAGCCCGACATTCCATGCCCTGTCCCCACGGTAGTGACACCAGACACTGAGCGACACCGACACTACGTAACTTTGCAACAAAAATGTAAAGGTTGACCTGGTGTCGATTGTACGCGACTATTTGCGACGTTCGGCGGCAAGGACATCGAAATTTATTTTTATCAAACAAGAATCAATACTGTAATATTTATTGATAAGTACCTACTTAGTTACAAAGCCAATGCTATCGTGCATGCACTAGGTGCAAACAATATGAAATCGTAGTTTTGGCATGGCTCGTTTGCATTTATAATAAAATACACTACAATATTAGTAAGAACAGCCGTAACATTTTATTATCACGTACGTTATATGCGGTAGAACAAAAGTTACTAAAGGCATTCTCGTGACTAGAAGTCTGTAGGTAAATAGCGATGCTGCGATTAATAACTTTTTCGATTCCCGTACCAATGTCGACAGTAATAAGAACTACATTAGTTGTCCACGACTGTCACTGAATACAGCTGCATTGACAATAGTGTTCCTATCAGCGAAGTCTCTGATAGTAGGGTATTACAGAAATATCATCCACGCATCCTACACAATACTATGCTATCTAAAAAAGCGCAATTTCTGAAACACGGTAATAAGAGTTGGTCATTTACAACGATTGGAAATAACAAATTTTGCATGGAACTTTTAGTACAGAAAATTGTATTTTCATAAAACACATGGGACAAAGTAGGGAGCCGTGAAGCATGAGTAACTTCGAAGACCTAAGGCCGCTCTTCCACCGTCCCGACCCCGCATATCGTTTGAATACATTTCGTTTTTAACATTAGCCGGCTAAAGTACACTTGAGCCGAAACTCATCGGCTATTGTGCAGTCTAGCTGGTTAAAGATGAAATCGTTTATAATAAACGAACATTATTCCGGACATTAGCCGAGGCTCAAAAATTGTGTTAGCGTTAGCCGGCTAAAGTTTCGGTTCACTTCTATATTTAGCCGTAACATATATATGATTAGACTCAAAGAGTCCCAATTCTGATTTCAAGAGTAAAAAGACAAACCAATGAATTTTCAGTCTAAAGAAAGCACCGAGACAGCCGTAGAAGACCCAGAGCAGCTGGAGAAGGTTATTCTACACCTGGTGACGAACCTGCCCTCCCCGGAGCCACCTGCAAACAGCCCTTCTCACAACGAATCCCCGTCTTACGCCCATCTCAGCATCATCCCGCCGCGCAGAGAACGCATCGTTAGATCTATCAGCAACTTCTATACCGTCTTCAAAAGACCCGAATTCAGCCAAAACCATACGGCCGAAGAGATTCCTGATGCACACAACGACAATGGCTCCACAACTGATGCAAATTCAAGCACACAAGACACAACCTATGCAAATGCAAGCACACAAGAAGTCATCAACATTGACAGTCTTGATGAGGAGAGCCGCAGCCCCGTGGCACAAGGGTTCACCTTGAAACGAAATCCGGATAATGGCATTCCAGTACTAAATGCCTTCAGAGATACTATCCTGGCACGCAATTTTGAGGACGTACAGGATGATGACGCAGCTCGGTTCAAGATCTCAGACCAAGTGCTTGGCGCTGTGCAGCTTCATGAACGGGACCCTTCTACTGGTGTCCACAAGAGACCGGCTTGCGACCAAGACGTAGATGAACACGGATACTCGAACAAGCGGAAGGTTTGCGAGTTCACCAAACCAGAGTTTGCTCAGCTTGAGGACCAAGAAATCTCTGCATTTGAATCCAGCAACATCGATTGCTTATTTGATGACAGTGGTAAGTTTCATTCTTAGAAATTGTGCTGCATTATTGTAGCGATCTCAATACCGCTCTTAAGGGAATTATTATGCTACCTCACACTCGATATAAAATCGGCATATTAGTAAGTTCATGGCTAAGTTCTTGAGTGATCACAATGCAATAAATCTCAACGGGAGGATTTCTGCATTTTCGGAAAATTACATGAAGATGTATTTCCATGTTTGTGATGTCCTTGCCTTTCTATCATAGCACAGGTTATCCTAGTTTTTGCCAGGTCAAGTGATTGTGTGGTGTGGAAGTTAGTCAGGAAGTTATTATTATTTATTTATAAAATTCTTTATTATTAAAAAAAATTACCAAATAAAGTATGAAAATACAAACAGTAAGAAGAAGAATGTTGAAGAGGAATGCGACTGACAGATACTTACTTAAGAATGTACTAGTAAACTTCCAAATTGAGAAAGCGGCGTATAATCAACTTACGTTGAAATCTTCTTTGACCATAGAGGGCAGTGAACGTATGCATGTATTGTGTGAACAGAATCTTAATAGCAATCTCAAAATAAACAACAGTGAGAACGTTACGGCTCAGATGTAAATTATTTTTTTGTTCAATTCCAGGTCTGGACAGTGCTTTAAATATGATGCAGACCTTGGGAGACTTGGCAAATAATCCAAATGTATTCCCTGATATTTTAGTAAGTTTATTTTTACATTAATTGGACCGTGTTACGCAGAAACATTCCAACTTACAATACGATTGTTTTGTTCCATGTTATTGTGTAGACCTTTTATATTTATAATCACTGTAATATCAAATAAGTCTGAACAAAAACCTGGAAAAAATAACCTAATATAGATGATTATTAATAGGTAAGCGTTTTCCTCGTAAGTTACGTATTGGGGGTCGGAATGTTTCTGTGTAGCACGGTCTAATAAAGGTGTAAAGTATTTTCCTCTTTAGTTACGTATTGTGGGTTGGAATGTTTCTGCGTAACACGATCCAATTGTGCCCGTGACTTCGTTCGCGTTGGATTTAACATGAAGTGTAACCCTTAATCCAGATCATGGTCTGTCTCCGTACTAAATTTCGTCCCTTGAGACCTTTATTTGCGGTTGTATTAAATTCTGTACCTAGATATTCTATTCTGGAACTGAACAACTATTCCTACCTATTTGGGTAGTTGGGGTAACAACTGAGTGGGCCCGGACGGTTTGTTTTGCTACATTACGTTAAAAAAATTGGTATCCCTGAGTTATTGGCTAAGTATCTACAGTCGACAGCGGATCGATCTTTATACCTAGGTTACAAGGTCACATGTAACATAACCGAATAGAGTGTACATATTATTATATTATAATATGAGGATCGAATTGCTGTCGATTGTATTAAGTGTATTAAGTATACCTATTATGTATTTGCTGTCCGTGGCAAATTTAATGTTGATTACAAATAAATTAATTTCATAATTTCAAACTCCACCTTAGGCTACCGGAACAAAACTTAACTGTTTCTAATACAACACTTTGCTTACGTATTCTATCAAAAAATTTAATTTTTCTTTTCTCTCTTACTATTTGTTTATACTGTACCACACAGACTAAAAAGAGATGTACACTACGAATAATCATACATACATAGTCAATTTTTTTGTCCTAGTTTTACATCTAACACTAAAAAAAGTTTACTTCGAATATTGAATTTTAAAATTCAATGCTTCGAATAAGTATTAACGTTCGAGAGGACCTTTGCCTCCCTCAGATTAATTAATATCATAGATAAAACGTTGATGGTTTCGACTGATACAACCCAAACTGTCATTTCGTGACTCCAGACTCCTTGTCTTTAGGCTAAGATTTACATTGTTTATTTGTTTATTAAGTTAAGTTTGCAGGAAGACGCTGGATGCAAGCCGCTTCCAACCCGTCTTTTTGGAAATCCATGGAGGAGGCCTATATCCAGCAGTGGACTTCTTGTGGCTGAATGATGATGATGATGATAAAAGTTTGATCCTATATCACAGCAAGCATACAATTAGGATCCTATGTGGTCACATCACATCACATTCTGGTTAGAAACTATAAGCCAGAACAAGTTTCTCCGGTATCTAAATATCTCAGTATTACTAGTAAACGATCTTTTGCACTGATTGGGCATCTAAAATGAGTTTCTTGTTTTGAAATTAATGGTGCTACCTTTGACAATATATAGTTAAATATATCTTCGTCCATTTGGAGGTACTTTTTGTAGGACTTTATATCTTCCAGTCTATGTTCTTCTAGTAATATGGTATTGACTCCTCTCTCTGATCGCCTTGCAATCCATGGTCTAACCCAAATATGGAGTGTAGTGTAGTGCTGTGTCACAGACCATAGAGAGAGTGTGTACAGACTATGCCCTCCACGAGTTTTTGCAAGCCATCTCGGTAATAATATACTTAAACAATCAGTCTTTGGAGTGCTTTTGGAGTTGGCAAAATTGTTGAACTTTAGTTTCACTTTTAATTTCTACTCTGTTTGCCAATATGTCCGCGGACGTTACATTTCAATAAACTGAATGTTCAGAAGGCTCCGGTTAAACTTGACGGGGGTTTTCTACTCATGAATAGAAACAACGTTTATTAAGAGACCAACTCCGAAACATGATAACTGCCCTCTACGTTTTAGCGGACCTTTCTGCACAACGTTGCATGCGCCTGTGCAGCTAAAAAAGTTAAGGAACATTCGGTTTTGCCACTGTTGCGTCAAATGGCTGAGGATAATGGCTGTCGCGTGTCCCAGTCAATCAATACCACTCGTTACATGCACAATATTGAAAAGTCTCTTTTGCTCGAATACCTCGATAAATCGATGTAGGTACAGAACTGACTTATTTATTTTAAGTAGATTACTTGCAACATCTGAACATTTTTAAAAACCTATTTAGAGGCTAAAAATTCCACCCAGTCCCGACATGGGTGGAATTTTTAGCCTCTAAATAGTTTTTTAAAATTGTCCTCAGCAGGGGTTAGTGCAACAAAAATAATATAATCTGAACATTGTCTGATAAATATTTTCAATTTATTTCAGTAAAATTATCATTGTCTTCTAACTTGTCGGTTTGTGTTCCAGCTGGGTACTGGTTTTCAAGACCTATTTGGAGACATTGAAAACAATGGTCAAGATGAAGTAGCTGCCAATGGGTCGAGTCCCTCATTTTGAACAGCCACACCGTACCGAATGCAGTGAGGTAAAATTTAAATTATTATCTTGAAGACGCCAAAGACGTGGGACGTATGTGGAGCAGATCTTTTAAAACGTGTAAATGTTTATCAGAATAATATGTTTGTAGAACTTTCATAAAACTGCAATTCGTAGTTCATTATGACAATTCGTGTCTATTAGATTTTGATCAAAACTTACATCAATTAAGTTAGTGTGACCTCGTCCTTAGGTAGGTATTTCTTCATTATTGACGTCTTCATGCAAGTGAAAATGTTTTGGATCTCCTTTTTACTCTAAAAGATAAAAGTAGTCTTGTTTGTTTAGCGTAAGCGTTTTATTTTATTAGTTACGTTAGTGCGTCACTATAATAGATTTTAATTAATGTTGTAGATGTAAGAAATAAAATACATTTTATGGGGTATTTTTGCTGGAGCCGGGACTGCCGTGGATCTACCACACTTTCTTTACGTACGGGGTCGGCATTTTTAATCAGATTTGTTAATGGTGTATTTAATGGGAAAGGGATCACACAATACCCACATGTTTTTATTAAATATGTAGCAGTACGATACCCGATCTGCAATATTTCAATAACTTTTATTTGCTACGGTAAGAATTCGTACGTCGTTAAAAAAATATAATTTAGTGATATAATTATGAACAAAAATTTATTTGATCCTTTCCGTTAACTACGTCCAATTTATGAATAAGATTTGACTTGTTAACTCGGTATCAATATTGGTTGCTTATGCGAATTTTGCTCGGCAAGATATTTATCAAGCCAATAATAATAATGTACTTTTTCGTTAAAAATAAAATAAGTTTTCACACTTATTGTGTTCTTGTCAGCAGTAGTAGCATGACTACTGATATTTTTGGGAATATTCCTAAAGTTCCCAAAATTTCCAGTGCCGAATTAAATTATATTGGATTATGTTTAAATATCTATATAACAAAAAGGCACAATATAGTATTTCGTCATGAGTGTGCGGTTTTGTACACTCATGATGGCGAGAACAATAACATTTCAGTAGGCTAGGAATATTCCCAGCGGCATATCAGTAAGCACGACCATTACTGACGAGTTTACTTAATATTCTTAGACAGGCGGTCATATGTGTGTAACAACGACTAATGGTAAAAGCTCTAAGTTCTTTTCATCTGGATAAAGCAAGACGAAAGGTCGAAATGGTAGTAAAAAGTCGGGCATTTTATTATGCAAGGAACCTCTAAAATGTGCAATTCCTGAAACATGTCGGTTAGAGTTTGTCACTTTTGTTCTACGACTGCGAAAATTTTTGTTATATTTTCCATTTTTTGGGAAAGTACATGGTGAACTTTCGCGTTGAGTAGAATAGACATTTTTCTAAGTAGGACAATGATTGACTGAAGGCTGCCGCATTGGTAGAGTGAACAAAACGCGAATTTAGTAAAATTATATAAGCACCGATAGTTCTTAAATTAAAAATCTAAGAAAAACCTCGTAAAACGAAAGTTGTTGCCAAACACAGAGTCTAATTGGAGTGTCTCAGGAATTACGCATTTTAAAAACAACCCTGTATAATGTACACCTTCTCATAGAATTCAGGTAATATAGTTTTAAAACAGTTTGACGGAGTTCAATTCTCCGTTCTTAGTGACAGCTCGATCGATAGCTCGATAGTTGGGAGGCAAATTAAAAACTGATTGTACATTATGTGGTATTAACTTCACGGTTCATCGTAATAATAACGGAGCAGCTCAATTAGCACTTGGCTAGCGCCAAATTGAACGCCAAAGAATTTTATAGTATCCATTTCACAGTAGAATTGGTTATCTTTTCATCATCAAGGTATTAAACCTGATCTTTCCAAATTATTTAAATTTTTAACTCTACCGGTCTTATCGATTCCTTAAAATACTTCAAAAACGCTGATTAACGTAGTCTTTTACAAGGAAACGATGTAGCCACAGATTAAATAAATAGAGTTTTATATTGGCTTTAAATGTATCTCGTTTTTATAAATAAGGCCGTTAGTTTCTAAAGTTGTTAATTAATACAAGTAAGGCCGGTAAAGATACTGAAGGAAGCTGTGAGATTCATTAAATCCTGTGCCATACAAGTGACTGGCAAATCAAGTAGTAACTAAGTATCCTATGTACATATTATATATTCTTTAAATCAACCATAATTTTTTTTTCCAATAGGCTTCAATGTAAAAGTCGAAAATTCATGCCCCTCATAAGTTCAGTCTTTTCACCTTTTCAATTTTCAATCAAAAAATCAAAATTATTCACCAGACACGTAACACTCTATCTTTTAATGATTACTTTTTTTTCTGACTTACAATAATAACCTCTTTGATCTTCGCTAACTACTTTTAATGTGTAAGTTTAAAACGAGAACGTTTAATTTTGCTTTTCAGTATTTTTTAAATATATTAAATTTAAAATTGGTTCAAATCTGTGTATGTCACAATTTTAACCGATTATATTAAGGCTGCTGTTATGTCTGGCATTAAAAGTAAAAAAATAAATAATTATAGAGTATATAATCGACCAATGTGGTTACTAGATAACAAAATTACGCACATTTTAGACTCATATACGAGTTGTACCACTTTCATGAATGTGGCTTAAGTAGCGTAGTAAATTGATTTCAATTGAAATGGCCACTTAAGTGACGTTTAGGAGGTGGTGCGAATTGGCCTCAGTTTTTGATGTTCGAAGAAGTAAGAAGTTCACACTTTTGGTGTCCATTTGTGATTCTCTTTATCGAAATGAAATTGTAGGATAACGAAAGGACAAAGAGTCCGTGTATGCGGATGGCAAGGGACCGTGAGAGATGGCACTTGGGAGAAATAGGCAATGCCCAGTAGTTGGGAAACGGCGAACTGATGATGATCCAAAGAGTCCCCGATTCACTATCGGGCTATGGACCATATTTTGCCAAAAGTAAATTAATCACATAACATAACATAACATAAACTCACGCCTGTATCCCAGAGGGGTAGGCAGAGACCAGGAACTGCCACTTGCTACGATCCTGACAGATCACTTTCGCTTCCTCAACATTCATTAGTCGTTGCATGCACGCACGCCGGTTTCGGGTACTTTTTATCTTGCCCTTTGTTAATACATCCTCTATTTGGTCGAAGTATGTCCGTCTGGGTCGTCCCTTACCGGCCCTTCCATCCACATTTGCTCGAATCATTAAATAATAATCAAAAATATCAACGTTTCAGTGAGTGTTGCATAGAAATCACGTAGATATACCTATAAATTGTTAATGGCCTCTTTTATAACTACTTTTATATACGCTAATTTATTTTTAATACTAATACTGACGCTGTGGTGGCGGCGCAACGGCCTCACTCGGGAAGTTATGGGTTCAAATCCGTGTACCGCGTTCAAATCCGGGCATGTACTTTGACTTTGTTTTCTAAGTTTCATATTATATCTGTGAAGTTGAAGTAGCAATACCACTCGCTTACCGCGAAGGAAAACATCTTGAGGAAAACCGAGTGTCTGAAACCAATGATTGTTTTGGCATCTTTATAGATGCTGTAATCAGTAAAAACATCTTGAATTACATTTTAAAACATTTATTTTAAATGAGTGAAAACAAGACAACTTATGCACATTGTGTGACTGTTTTACGTTGCCATAGTAATGTCAAGTTATGTTTCTTTTTCACAAACATAAATTGGGGGGCAACATAAGCCAAAATTAAATTTAAATCCTTATGTTACTTATATATAACAATACAAGTAATTAAACTTAAATATGTCACCTTAAAATTATATACAATTAATAATCATAATTAACTTATCACTAACCCATACAGCCCTGTTATGGATGAAAATCTCGTGAAACTCTGGTATCACTTAAGAGTTCCAACAATCTGGTTTTTCATTATTTCTTCATTGCAATGGACTATGGACCAATGAAACATAAAAAGATGACGATAATAATTTGTTGTAATCACAAAGTAGTTTGCATGATACACCTTCATCGTGTATTAATGTTATATACACATACGCCAACCGTAAGCAACGGTTGATGCATCTCAAAAAACAAAAGTTGTATGCATGTTGCATTGGCAATATTTATATTACTATCTACATTTTATACTCAACACATTATAGTGAAACCATAACCATTTTTTGAGTCGTTATTCTGGAATTGGAGAATCAATGAAATCTAAATTTTGCTTGACTTGGAAATTGTCTCCAATAATGAACGAACATTTGTACTAGTTCTGACCTCAAAACCAGCTAAATTTAATAAATTAATGAGCTGATCACGTACCTGTATGACTTCATCAACGCCATAAGAACCGAATAATGTATTATTGACATACGTATTGTAGTTGATCATCTCCGCGACCAGCACATAAACAGGATCTGCCGAATCTCTGTCAGCCATCTCCTTTAGACTTTTTGTGACGAGGAAGATGGAGTACTGGCTGTAAACATACAAGTTTGGCATAACTATATTTCCACAAATATTTTGGAGTAATTTCTATTCAGACTTTTATAAATATTTAGGGGTTAATCTTAGCGTGACCCATTGCTAAATATTCGTCAAAAAAGCTTTATATCTCAGACATAAAGAATTATATTTATTGAACCGTCTTTGCAACATATATAAAAAACCTAGCGCAACTGGTAGGGTAACACCTACATTCAGTTCATTGGCAGGGTATTTCAGTGGAAACTGTACCGACTTTTTAATCTCGGCTTCGCTTCGTTTTGATGTAACCTCTCTTTTGATTTTAGGAACAATGTTTGCTTCCCAAAATTTTGTAGGAGGTGGTAGTTATCATCGCCTTGTACCACTGCATGTAAAGTTGTTTTTTGATGCTGATTGAAAGAGTTTGTTAAAATATTGCCAGACAGAATGTAGCCGAATTGTGTGTTCAGTAGTGTGAGATTGCCTTCATTCAAAGTGATCTTGTTTGGTAATATAATTTGAAAGAAAACATTTGCTGAGAGGAGGAAGTCAATCTCGCTTGGAACATTGTACTCATCGTCGGCCAATTTGATTAAATCTGGAAGAATAACATTGTCATGGTTGAACATTGTCTGTGGCAGAAGAGAAGTGATTTTGTCTATCACAGAAAATAGTTCCACGCAAGAAAAATTGTTGTGCAGTGAAGTTAACTTCAATTGTACTGCTTTGTTAATTTTTTGCTCTTTGTTGCCTATGGCAGAGACTTTTATATTGTAGTTCATTGTTTTTTGGTTCAATTTCTTCATTAACTGCGTAGTTACAAACGATGTTTGGCTTCCAGAGTCAACAAGACCTTTCGCTACGATGTACTTACCATTGGCAGCTAGAAATTTTACCTTGACAGTAGGAAGTAGAACCATACTGTTTTCCTTGGCATAGGAATGCAAGCTTGCTAAGCCACAAGTGTTTCCTTCAATGTGCAATAGGGAGTTATGCTCTTTGCTATTGCATGATTGACATTTGAAGTGAAACCGACACTTGTTGTTGTGCTTCATGAGGCAAACCTTGCATAATGCATTATTTTTAACAAAGTCTACTCGTTTGTCTGCATCTAAAGCATGAAATTGTGGGCAATTAAATATCTTGTGCCCTTCATAGCTGCAGAACTTGCAAAGAGGAATTGAGACTTGCTGAGAATTGGCTAAATTATTAACCTTATTTTTGAGGAAATTGGTGGAGGTCTTACCTTCACTCCTCTGGCTTTCTTCAAAGCTGCTTGCCCTTCTCTCCATGAAAATGAAGAATTCGTCCAATTTGGGCAGCTCCTTGTTGTCCCGCTCGCTATGATACGCCCTGCAGGAAAACTGATCAACCTTGCGCAACATAATCGTCAAAATAATCATGTCCCATTGTTCTGTAGACTGTCCTAGGTTACTTAAAGCTGCTAAATGTTGCCTAGCATGAGCTATCAATTCCCTTAAACTACTACCAGTACCTTTCACGATTGGTTGGAAATCCAACAAGGCTTGTATGTGGGTTGTGATTACAATGAACTTGTTGTCATATCTAGCTTTGAGGAGCTCTAACGCCTTTGGATAAGATTCACCTATCAAAGGCAAGCCTTGAATAAGGGATAAAGCTTCACCCTTTAAGAATTTACGGAGATAAAACAATTTTTGTATTGACTCCAGTTTTGAATTTTTGTCAATCACTGCATTGTACAACTCTATAAAAGACTGATATTTTGTGACGTCTTTTCCATCGAATGCAGGGATATCGATTTGTGGTAGTTTTAGATTTGGATGACTGCTGGATTCTGCTGATTTATAACTGGAGCTATGTGAACCGGTTGCTTGTTGTGAAGTCAGAAGTTTCTGGAGATTTGAAATGATGGTGAGAGCTCTGTCTTCGAGGTCATCCTCAAGAAAATCTTCCTCCGAGCACTGGTCCTCCAGTAAATGCAGCTGTAACGAGTATTCGTTGAAATTGTCTAGCACCATCTTCACCTGATTCAGCCGTGTTGCTATAGCTGTTTGATCTAAAGACCCATCTTGATGTTCGCGTATGAAGTTCTCAGCCTTGGTTAGCGATCCTTTGCATTGAGCAATCTGTGCTTTTAACCGTTTTTTGGCGTTGGATTGGTCCATATCTTGTAATTTCTCTTCGTTTTCGCCCGAGAAACCTGCCGACTTTCTTCGTCCCATTGTTGTGATAGTTTGAAAACAAACTTGACTTACTGTCAGTTGTCACAGAATAGGTATTGACAGATATTGACTGTGGATTGGAGGTCGAATAAATTGAGCCTTTTTGTACCGTTGACCTCGGCGACCCGATTGTTCGCGAATTTTCACGAAGAGTCACGAAGGTAATTTGGTAATCTTGCTTTTCAAACCTCAATGAAGAAAATGGCGGACTTTTTAATTTCTTGACGAGGAAAACTGAATTTTGAGATTGCACTTTTGGAATTGGTATTTTACGCGAACATAGAAATTATTTTAGTTTCGGCACCAATGATTGTTTTGGCATCTTTATAGATGCTGTAATCAGTAAAAACATCTTGAATTACATTTTAAAACATTTATTTTAAATGAGTGAAAACAAGACAACTTATGCACATTGTGTGACTGTTTTACGTTGCCATAGTAATGTCAAGTTATGTTTCTTTTTCACAAACAGTCATACCTACCTCAGCGCTTGAAATTGCCAACCCGCGGTGGGCACGCGTGATAACTAAGCCCATACTCTCTCTATTAAAGAAGGCCTGTACCTTGCAGTGGGATGTATAATAGGCTAGATAAAAAACAAATATTGGCAGGTATTAGAATGATCTTGAAAATAATGAATAAAATTTTATAGCAAACTTAACCTTATCTTTCTTGCAATACTCATTCTATTCAACAATTACGAGTAAAAGCACAAGGGCGTTTGTTACTGCGGTCATATTTTTGGTCCTCTGTTTTATAGTTTTTAATGCCACGGTAGACAAATTTCAGATAAGAGGCTCCGTCCGGATCACTAGCGCCAATGAAAACAAATCATCTTTTTACAGATCACGTTTCCAAAAAGTGTCAAATCAATCTCTCAATCATGTTAATAGTGATTTTTAGGACCCACCACAGAGAACCCGGGACTAGATAGCATTTATGCCAAAAACGCCGATTTCTGGCTTTAATGTTACCTAGTCCTACTCTCCTAGGGGTCATAACAATCACTTTTATTTAACATGGTTAAGTAGATTGGCGGTGGTAGCCTAGCGGGTAGAACATTGGACTCGGACGCGGGAGACCCAGGTTCGATTCCCAGTGCGGGCATGCACCTATGACTGTTTCCTAAGTTACGTACATTTTATAGTGGCAATACCACTAGCTAACGGTGGAGGAAAACATCGTGAGGAAACCTGGGTGTCTGAGCTGTTCACATAGCTCAGCGCTTGAAATCGCCAATCCACGGTGGGCACGCGTGGTGATTAAGCCCATTACTCTCTCTCTGAGAGAAGGCCTGTGCCCTACAGTGGGACGTATATAGGCTGCTTATGAAGTAGATTAGATGTGCAGATAGATCGCTGATTTTTTAAAAGTGCGTTCGATCCGTTTATTTATTGATGGTTGCTCATCAGAACTAATGACTATTAATGCCGGAGTACCTCATAGATACTCTCCGCGACCTTATTTCTGCTTCATATCAATCACCTCCTGCAACCAAACACATTTGGATACGCTGATGACAGCACAGTACGGACAGCAACGGAGAGGTATTTGTCCAATGCACAGGCCGATAGAGAGCGTACTCGTGCTATGAGAGAGCTCATGGTGGAGCGCATAAACTTGAGTCTAGAGGCTTTAACTACTTGGGGTAGCGATAACGTAGTTAAGTTCAGTGCCACTAAAACACAGGCGTGCCTCTTTACCGCTAGACGGAGTCCCTTCACCCTGACTCCGACTTTCCAGAATACATCTATAGAGATCTCTGACCATTTAGAGCTCTTGGGTATGAGCCATACCTTCAATCTTTACTTCGGCAGTTCCATCGAGTCTAGAGACAAAATTGCTGCCAAAAATACTAGGAGCACTCATTAAAGTCTGACAATACCTCACGTCAAGGCGGCTTTTGAACCTGTACCAAGCACAGCTCCGGTTATGCATGTAGTACTGCAGCCACTTCTGGAATGGTTCAGCCAAGCACCAGCTTGCGGCTTTGGACGCGATTGACCGCCGAGCTTTCAAGCTAATTGGAGATGAGGAGTTGACGAAGGCAAGATTACGGACTCTGGAGCACCGTCGCAAGGTCGCTCGCCTTTCTGTCTTCTACAAGATATATGTTGGAGAGTGTGCACAGGGCTACATGAATCTATACCCCCACCCCCTTTCTTCCATCGGACAACCAGACGGCTGGCTCATATGCACGCATTTATCGTGGAAATTCCGACAATTCGCACCAAGCGATTCCTGATTTTTTATATTAAGAACGGCAAAGATGTGGAACGCGTTCCTGTCGTCTGTTTTTTCAGAGACATAACCTGGGTGTCTTTAAAACTCAAGTCAACCGGTATTTAACAAATAAACTCGTAATATCTTAGAGACCCCGTCTTCGTTTACCATTAGGCGTGACTGGGGTCAAAAACAAAAAACCGGCCAAGTTCGAGTTGGGCTCGCGCACGAAGGGTTCCGTACCATTATCTATCTATCATCACGTTGGTTGTATGGGAGCCCCCCTTGAATATTTATTTTATTCTGTTTTTTGTATTTGTTGTTATAGCGGCAACAGAAATACATCATATGTGAAAATTTCACCTGCCTAGCTATCACGGTTGATGAGATACAGCCTGGTGACAGACAGACAGACAGACAGACGGACAGTGAAGTCTTAGTAATAGGGTCCCGATTGGCACCCTTCGGGTACGGAACCCTAAAAAGACTGATCTGATACTTCGATCTGTAAAAAAAGATTTATGATTTTCTTTTCGTTGGGGGCGCAATTTTCCCCATGGATCCCCTTAATATCTATATCTGCTTACATATATAAAGGTAGCATCTCTAATCATCTCTTATCTTATCTTAAATTATGTACTTTAAAAAAAAACGATAATTGAGAAAAATTGTTTTTGGCACTAAAAAGGTGCAATTTACTAAACAGTGACTGCCAACTGTATCTCAACGAAGGAAATGAATTAAAACCTATAAGATCTAGGCATAAAATTATATCTATTGTTTTTTAAGTAGTAGGCAAGTAACAGTAAGACTTTATAGGGAGTCAAAAAAAAATCAAACTAATCCAAAAATATTTGAATCGGCAGTGATAACTGCAAAAGTAAAAATATTGAAAATATACCCATTATTATCTACTTCTAATTTTAATGTACTTTTTATAAAACTCGGAAAGACTGATATGCCCTAAATATAATTTACACCGTTAGGTATAAAACTTTAAAATGTCAATCCACTGAAATACGGACATTTAATTTTACGTAAATGTATGTTTAGTGAAAAAAAAAATTAATTAAGATTGGGTTAAGATATTCATATTCACTTATTAGCGATCATAATGGTACATACAATAATGTTAAACATGTTTAAGTCTCACATTATGGGCCCTGGTTCAAAATCGAAATTTTAGTCCATGGAATGTTTCATCACAAATTAATGTAAGTCTTCACTGCAAAAAGATTGGCTAACGATATATAACTTCACAATTTAAATCCTGCCCGTATTTCTCTTGAAATAATTCAATCCGTTTTCGATGCGTAATACAGTATTTTATTCTGCTTCCCTTAACAACCAAAATTGTTTGCGCGTCATGTATTCCACTCATTGTGCAAGAGAGGAATACATGACCCAGTTTTGTGGGTCATGTATTCCTCTCTTGTACAATGACAGCACATCGAAATTCTCACTGACCATGCGTATCAGACTTATTTACTTCATCAGATTTCACATTGCACGACCTCGTTCACACAACGTCCGCACAACGGCCACAGGTAACGTATGAAACTGCTAGACCGATAGGTAAATGTTGTGTCGTCACGGTTATCGTCCAATATGAATCCGGTCATTGGTCCAAGGTTCGGAATGTAAATCCGAACCTGCTTACTACCATATACAATCTTTAGTCAATTTGAAATTCGGCTCAATGAAATGCTAATTACTAATTCGAAGTTACTGGGTTCGAATTTATTGTTGACTCATGGTCAACTGAACTACAATCAATTTACAATTTACAATTTACTTAAAGCGACAGTTTTTGGCAAAAAATATTTAAAGTCGTACGGTCCTATTAATAAAAACACGATTCTTCTAAAACACTCCTCAGAGGTAGTTTATTTAATCTCTGGTTCATTTCTTCCCTTTACCACAGACTATTTAAACTGCATCTGAGGAGTGTTTTAAGGAATCGTGTTTTTATAAATTAAACTGTTAAATTATTGGCCCTGGGTCTTAGGCCTTTAGGTTTTAAAAATAACTACTTATCACTTTCATGAAGATATATTTATGATATCAAAGGTGATTTAAAAAATAACAAAAAATCAAAAGTGTTTTAAAAAATTACATATTTTTTTAATGCTGGCGCTTGTTAGCTGCGGGTAGCACCTTACAATTTAAAAAATATTGATGTTTAGTCATGAAAAATGGATCAACTGTAAACGTACGTACGGTAAGGTCTGTTACATGCAACTTTTTAGGGTTTTAGTAATATTTCGGAATCGGTTAGAGAGAATTTGGACTGCACTATCGGTTGGACGAAAGCTCAATATGTGTGAGTATATAATTATGAGTTTTCAATTGTTCTATTTACAGTAAACTATTTTTGTGACATTTTACCTATATTTAGAGAGTCAATGAAACGATCTTTTGATCTGTAGCAGGTACCAATCATGTACGTAAATGTAATCGTTTAAGGTCTACAAATGTAATTTCAAGTGTATCGCTTAGTTTATAAGACGTTTATTTGTTGTGTTGGACTGAAAGCTAAATCATCTTTTGTAGCTGTTGATATTTAGTTGATCGATTTAATATGTTTGACCCATAAATATAAGTAATTAAGGTAACAAACACTTCGTTATCCAATAAAATAAGAGTACAAACCTTCCCAAAAAAATATTCTTTAGTATAAAATTTTAATTTTGTCAATTAACATTGACGGTTGATGTGAAATGGAAAGCCTGGTTTCAGGCTGACGAGCTTTTGTTTAGATTATCACGATTGGGTGAATTGAAAATATCTATGGAACCATAATTTTGGTCCAAACATATATTTTCTGCCTGGATCACCTCAAACATGCGCAATTCCCGAAACATCGTAATTAAAGTATGTATTGCGCAACAGTTTTTATTTTTACGAGTTTTTTATTATTTGGGTGTACAGAAATTCATTAAATTCGCATTTTACGCACTCATAACAATGTCGTAGCCTTTGGTAAATTATTGTCCTGCATAGCAAGATGTTCATTATATTTAACACATGAGGTTTTGTCATTATATATTAACCAGCGCTAATAGGTAAACCAGAAATGTAAAAAAATTAATAGAAAAAAAATTCAAAGGTATAAAAATTGTTGCAAATGGCAAATTTTAATTCTCAGATTTTTCTAATTGCGCATTCTTGGGATGATCCTAAGCTCAAGCTGTAACATATTCCCAATATCTGTCAGAAAAAGAAACAAGCAAATAAAGTATCGGCTGGTCCGTACTAAAATTACCACTTACATTTGTATTTTTTTTTATTCTGCATTTGGTAAATTGTTCTTATTGACAAGTACAATCTCCATTTTCAGATAGATTAGGTATGGGAATTTTGTTGCACTCTGCATATTATATATATTGTATTTTAAATGTTAATATCTACTGTACATGTGAAGAGATATCCTATTCCAACTTGTGTCGTTAAAAATATCAAGGGGGCTAACTAGCGCCACCAATGAAAAAAAATGTTATGTTTTCGTTTACAGATCGTATTTCCAAAACGTGTTTTTAGGACCCATGACAAAGAACCTAGGATTACGAACCTGAGACTAGATAGCATTTATGTTAATGCTATCTAGTCCTAGGTTTTTTAAATTCATGGCCATGCGTCCTAAAAAATTTATTGACGAGATTAGATCTTTTGAGAGATCAAGATACTTTTGCCAATTTGGTCTGTAAAAAAAAGATATGTCTTTTTTCCTCGGTGACGCTAGTGTAACTCCCTGGAGCCCCTTAAATGTGATTTTTCGCAGTTGCAATGATACATCAATACATGTCTTGTATTTTGTCTTTGTAGATGTTTTTCGCATATCAATGTTTATGCGTGTGTTGTGTACTGTTATACCTACATACATATATTGAGGGTCGATGTATTGATTAAAATAAATGTCACGTAACATTGATATTTTATTTACACCCAGAAGTACATTTATCTTAACAAAAAACAAATTTCGCAATGTTCCGTATTATTTAAAATTACAATAAGTAGATGTTCTGATGTAGTTCTTAACAACTAATAATAGGTACCAGAATAAATACTTAATTAAAATAGAAGAAATGACAAATTTTAAGATGTCTACTTAGGTAGCTATATCAAGAATAAAGAAAAATATTATTCATGGAATGTATCATATAACATTCACTTGTTAATACACCATTTATCTTTTACTTCCTTGATCTGACAGCTCCTCGGCTTTTTTCTCTATCTTCATCCTATTAGTATAGCGACTACAATAACATACGAGTATAATTAGACATAAATTTCCTGCTTCCTAGAAATACACCATTCTATGATCTGACAGCGCCTGGGGTTTTTTTGCTTTGCTCCATCCTATTAGTATGACTACTACAATAACATACGAGTATAATAATTAGAGATAAATTTTCTACTTCCTATAACGCATACACCATTCCGTGATCTGACAGCGCCTAGGGCTTTTTGTTTATCTCCATTCTATTAATATTCGACTACGATAGCATACGACTATGATTAGACATAAATTTCCTGCTCCCAACAACCTAAACACCACTCCAAGATCTGACAGCGCCTGAGGCTTTTGTGTATCTCCATTCTATAAATATAACGTCTACGATAACATACGAGCATGAATAGATAAATTTCCTACTTACTACGATTTATACTTTTGTCTACGATTCTACTTTTTCTACAGAAAATGTTTAAATAATATTGACCAAATTACACGATACCTGCCCTCCGATCTACGGTAAGTAAGCAATAAAAATAATATCAATAAAAATTAAAAAATTACATCTTAAAAATAATGAATAAAATAAGGATCTTGCTGCACGTTCGATAAAAAAGCACCATCTTACTTTATGTAGCGAGTAAGCGCGAGACGGTGCGACATTTCGTCGCGTTGTCGCGCTCGATAAAGTGGTCGTGCTCCCTAGGCTAGAACTTGTTATCGTATATCTACTAGTCACGCCATATAGTGTTGTGAATGCGACGAAACTAAAACGAAATGTGAAATTTTCCGAAAAGCGTACGACACCGAGAGCTGAGAAAGTGGTTAACTGCTTTTACTACTCTACTTGAATAAATATGGTATACTCTCTGGATATACGGAGAGCTATTTGGGTGCTGTAGCACTGTGGTACAGCTGGGAATCTAGTGGCGTCGGGTTCTCAGAACGCGGTGAATGCTGCCACGACCCCGCTGAAAGAGAAAACGACGTGTTAGACGACGTGACAAAAAAAAATGTTACGTCGCAAAAAAAAACATACGCGTCGAATTGATAACCTCCTCCTTTTTGAAGTCGGTTAAAAATTAACTCTCTATAGGAAAAATACGTCGGACTTCGAAATTATTTTTGTCGCTGTAAATTAATAACACATCAATTTGTGAAGGTCTATCCACGTTACAATCACGATTTTAATCGAATATAATACGTCCGAAGTTAGAGACTACATTAAAAGTGCAAGACTTAAATTAAAAATAACTAACAGACAAGCAGGCGGGACTAACCCAGCCTGGGTGGTACGACGACGCGAGTCGCGCGTGCTCACGCGTCAAAAGTCGCGACTTTCCAGTACATGCTGGTGCCTTACATCATCAGCCATTTGACGCCCACTGCAGGACATAGGCCTCCCTCATGGTTTTCTAACTATGAAGGGTTTTGCCATAATCGTCACGCTTGGCAGGCGGGTTGGCGATCGCAGTATGCGGTTGGAATCTCAGGAAGACGCTGCTGCCCGTCTCCTGGTAATTTATTTCATTAGTCGCCTTCTACGACATCCACGGAAGGAAATGGAGTGACGCTGTTCTTAATCCCGCGCCACACGGTGGTGCCTTACAATTAATCATAATGTTAAATTCGGGTACCTCCCGCTTGTTATTTCAAATTTTTATTTTCAGTTTTTTATTTTTGTGTTTTAGAGATTTTTTTTATTTTAGCAATAGCAGCGCCATCTACACCTACGTAGTGATGAGAAGCAATATTAAACAGTGGCAAGATTTAAAAAAGCGCCATCTAGTGACCATGTAGAGAATATAGGTACATATGCAGGGAACCTACTGTACGAGCCAAACATTCCTACTTCTGTGGACTTTTTGTGTTTAGTAGTGTAGTCTGCAGCCTTAAAATTATTTAAGTTTTGTTTTAGCCGCACGTCGCCGGCCTATTGTAATGTGGATAGCCGCTAATCACGGCTTCTACATTTTGACAATAGAAAGTGGCCTAAGAAAAGAATATACGTAGCTATTGGATCAGGTGGATCGTCTGCTTGTAGAAGAAGAGTGACCTGCCAGAAAGAGTCGTCTGTTTACATATATAAGGGTGCTTAGATCGCTATCGGATCAGGTGGGCCTTCTGCTTGTAGAGTGACTTGCTAGAAAGCATGATATATCTACTTATAAAGTGACTTGCGTGGCTATTGGATCATGTACGGCTTCTGTTTGAACGAGTGACTTTCCAGGTAGCGTGATGTAGGTGATCTACCTATAGTTTAAGAGTACACACCTAGGTGGGTCTTCTGCTTAAAGAAGAAGGAGGTACTTGCCAGAAAGGGTTATGTTACCTATACTATAAGGACATGACTGTTACATCAGGTAAATCTTCAGTTTTTAGAAGAAGGAGTGACTTGCCACGAAGTGTGATGCATAAGGGATACTAACGTGGCTCTCGGATCAGGTCCATCGTTGCTGCGAAAGCCTGTCCCGCTCGTGCAGCAGCAGGTCAGTTTCCTGCTTGAGGCGCTCGGTAGCCTGGCTCAGCCAGTCGCGCTCCTGCTTAGCGGCATCCTGCTCGTGCTTCAGAGCCATCAGCCGGAACACCATGTCTGGGAGGAATAGGGGGCTGGTTAGGTTAGGAGGCGGTGGTAGCCTAGTGGGTAGAGCATTGGACTCGGAAGCCGGAGACTTTGTTTTCTAAATTGTGTACATTTGTTAAGTTATAGTAGCAGTACCACTCGCTAACCGTGAAGGAAAACATTGTGAGGAAACCTGAGTGTCTGAGCTACTCATATACCTCAGCGCTTGAAATCGCCAATCCGCGATTGGCACGCGTGGTGTTAAGCCCATACTCTCTCCCTGAGAGAAGGCCTGTGCCCTACAGTGGGACGTATATAGGCTGCTTATGCTAGGTTAGGAGGTGAAACTATAGCAGAGGACACAAAACAATAAATCCAAGGATTTTTCTTTCATTTATTTATCACTAGATGACCCCGAGAACTTCGTATCACATTCTTTTTTTTCGTTCTCACCGTTTAAACCTTCCCTGGACTTTCGCAAATATAAAAAATATAGCCTTTCTCGAGTCTTAGCGAGACTAACGAACAGCAATTAATTTTGAATCCACTAATGAAATTGTGGTTTTTCTTGTCTTACTGAGAATAAATAAATAATAATAATGACAATTTTATACATAAGAAAAGAATAAAATTTATGAACTATAACGAAAAAAATTCAGTTTAGCCTTAGTTTAGAAAAACAACACAGAAAATTCCTGAAAAAAATTTAATTTTGACCATTACTCTTCACAACTGAACGCAAATACGGTGAAAGATGTTTTTAGAAGTAACAGTCTGCAACCTAGAACGAAGAACCTAAGACTTTAAAGCATTTTGCCAAGAACGATGTTTTTAGCGGTAATCTATTAAAATCCTTGATTATTTACTAACCTTGGGGCCTAAATTTATTAACTATCACTATTCTTAATATGATTTCCCGTTGAACAAATATGAATAATTTTGAGCATTATAAAAGAAGAAAATATGTTTTTAAAATTATCCTCAGCATAGGTTAGTGCAACAAAAAGAATATAACATTATACAGGAAGATATTACGGAGTTTTAGGGTTTCGTACCTCAACTGGGAAAAACGGAACCCTTCTAGGATCACTTTGTTCTCTGTCCATCCGTCCGTCCGTCCGTCAATCCGTCCGTCCGTCCGTCTCTCGTCTCATCTCTTTATCTCGAGTTGAAATTAAAACAATCTCTCAATCATATTAATAGTGATTTTTGAACCCACGACCGAAGACCTAGGATCACGGACCTGGAACTAGACGGCATTTATGTCAAAAACGTTAATGCTGTCTAGTCCTAAGTGTTTTGCCTAAGGTTCACGGCCACGGGTCGAGAGGCGCGACGTACCTAAAGAAAACGCGGTGCAGAAAAAAGGCTACATGCTAATAAATTATTAATAAACAGTTATTATTATAATCTAATAATCATTTAGTGCATTGCCGATTTATCGACTGTTAAATAGCCATCTACTATTATTCGCATTTTAATGTTATTCAATTGATTGAACAAGTATTATTTTCGATCATCAATGGGTACAGATAAAATTTATAATTGAGGGGTACAGTAAAATGTGGTAATATTTTAATTATGTTACATTCTTTTTTGTGTTTGTTTTTTCTTCGCGGTACAATAAACAATATTCTTATCTTATTCTATTAACAAAGACTAACATGTTGGGGGGCCTTTCGGACCCACGACACAACTACTCTGCTCAACTGGTTGTGCCGTGGGAGATACGTCCTAAAGGAAATCGATATGCATTGCTCGTCATATACCTACTAGTTAACAATAAATCGCTTAGCATTTGAAAATAGCGCCAACCGAAAGACGTCAAAATTTGCCAACAGACTCGTTAAACGAATGACTGTTCAGGAGGGTGTAAATCGCAGGGGCCTGAAAATGTAATCGTGGTTGCTGGAAATACCTTGGAGCCGTGTGAAACGTAGAAATAGGAATCAATAGTTGTGGGTTATTACTGACATAATTTCACTTTAGGAGGGTCCAAATTTGATTTACGTACTAAGTCGTGCTTACTATATCTTTGAGAGATAGCCTGTGTTTTGAAGTGAAACGTTTATAGGATGTTTACCTACCCGTTGGATGCATCTCATTGTTCATGAGTTTCGCGACACATTTTGCTTAGGCAAGGCACAATCGTTAACAGCTCGCTTACAAAAATTTGTGTTTTTCTTATGTTACTTACTTCTATTTCCGACAGAAAGAGAAACACACTTGAACACAGCAACGCTTACAATATACTTCGCATTCATGGCAGTAGGTAATCCAATAAGAACAGCGAGAGCCACCCATGCGCAGTCAAACAAACCCACAGGTTGTTTAAGAACTAGGTACCTTCTTACCTAGTTTTTACGCAAGCTTGCATCGACACACAATTTTACAACGTTATGTTGAAATAACAAAACACCTGAAAACCTTGCGCGCCCGGGCATTTTGGTAATATTCGCGGACACCCATATAAGTATAATAAGTAGTAGGTACCTAACCTATCAACCAAAGACCTGTCGCCAAGCGAATACTTATACCCCTGTTGTTACTCATACACTAGCAATATGTTTATCTACCTGTTAACAGCTGTAACAGCGGCCAAAGTGCATAGGTACTAAAGAAAACAACTGACAACTATTAACAGTAGACTCGCAATTTGTTACTGTACCAATAGCCTCTCGTTTTCCGTACAAGGTCAAGTTCGAGCATTCTCATAAGAAAAGAGATGCCTCTTAAGGTGATCAAGAAAAAAATCATATCTTTAACAAATCGAATTTGCAAAAAATGCCTGTACAATCTCTCTAATAGTATTTATGCCGAAAACGGTCGTTTTTTGACTTAGATTCAGGGCCATGGGTCCTGAAAATCTCTATTCAAATCTCATTGAGAGATTGTACAGACACTGTGTGCAAATACGATCTGTAAAAGAAGATATGATTTTTTAGGGTTCCGTACGCAAAGGGTAAAGGACCCTATTACTAAGACTCCGCTGTCCGTCCATCCGTATGTCCGTCTGCCCGTCTGTCACCAGGCTGTATCTCATGAACCGTGATAGTTAAACAGTTGAAATTTTCTCAGAATTTATACAATTGCAATTATATAAATATTTACGGGGACTCCTGTGCAACAAGCGTGGTTTTTTTTGCCGGTTTTTGCTCGATATTAATAACGGCAGCAGACTACGCTTGAAATATTCAAATGCTATATAGATAATGGTACGGAACCCTTCGTGCGCGAGTCCGACTCGCAGTTGGCCGGTTTTTTTTTTCATTGGTGGTGCTAATTAGCCCACTGGATTTCCTTAACGCGTCTATTCTCTAACTTACGATCCAGTTCGAAGTACTCTGCCTCCTGGATCAGCAGGTCGAGGAAAGCGAAGTCGATGGGCAACATCAGCTTCCTGTTGCGCAGAAAGTTGAGGATGTGACGGAACATGCCACCGTCGCGGTCGATGAAGTAATGCTGTTTCAGGGTGTCGAGCACAATTGGGATGGAGCCGTTGAACATCTGCCCGAGCTTGGAATCCGGGTAGCTGTAACATGCAACACAAACTATCAGGCACTATTTTCTTAAAAATAATGTTGATGAAACGAAAGAGATTTGTCAGGATCAGGGCACGTGGCAGACACTGGTTTCTGCCTACCAATCCGGGGTACAGGCGCGAGTTCATGTAATATGTTTTTTATTTCACTTAAACTCTTCATACAAAATTTAACAACTAGTATCATTTAAAAGTGGCGCTAGTTGATCTTGTTGTGACAGCTAGGAGGTCCATTTATGCGCACCAAATCCTGACGTTCGCGACAGCAATTACTATAAAATTGGACAGTTACACTATCACAATCTTTCAATATTATACTGCGCATAATATAGGAGAGGTTGTTAATGAACGTTGCAAATTACGAAGGACACTATAACAACCTGTTCTGTGTGGCGCCGGATTAAGAATAGCGTCACTCCATTTTCTTCCGTGGATGTCGTAGAAGGCGACTAAGGAAATACATAACCAGGAGACGGGCAGCAGCGTCTTCCTGACATTCCAGCCGCATACTGCGATCGCCAACCCGCCTGCCAAGCGTGGCGATTATGGCAAAACCCCTCATGGTTGAAATCCTTGATGGAGGCCTATGTCCTGCAGTGGGCGTCAAGTGGCTGATGATGATGATGATGACTGTAACAACGCCTATTTCAGTTAAATTCCCTAAATTTTCAAGATTCTAAAATTCAATTCAGCTGTTATCTTAGATTTAAAGTAAGTTTCTAATCCCCGTTTGCACTAGGATCCGATTACGAAATTCGTAGGAGAAGACCGATTACTGAAGGCAGCTACTCAATCAATAACAAGTATGTGTAGTGTAAAAGAAACAGCTTGCTTTTTGTCACGTATGTACACGTATGTATGTTAAATACATTGTACCTACGTTATTAAAATATGGAGCGCGATTGTAGCCTCATAATCATTCTGATCAATCTATGTCAAAATTAAGTCCGGCTTCAGTTATGCTTGGGGCATTCACCGATAGTAGTAAGTAATCGTTACCATTGCTACCAACGTGCAGCAAGTCTAGACTAATCTGGGTTAAGCCTAGTTTATTTGAAAACAAATTAAATCCCCTCCTACACTTGCACCTACGTTTCCACGCCAGTAATACAGCCCTCTCTAGAACGCACCTCGTTTCCTCCTTTTTAGCCTAAAAGCATGTGATGGAGTAGGTATTGCGCTGTACCTTCTGCAGGTGTTTTCGTCGAAATCCGCATTTCTTCAAGAAATCAACCACCTACGCCTACAGGTTCGCGGAAGGTTTACCATAAATTGAAAATCGCCTCGATTTCGTGGTACCGCGAAAACATTGTAACGGTTACGTCTGCCCACCGCCGCGGGCTGCAATTGGCAAGATATTTATTTTCGTGCCCTCGAGTGAGTTGATTAAAAGAGGCGGCGGAGGAGCGCAGCGGGGCGGGTGGAGGGCCTGGGCTCCGCTAAGTGGGCCTATCACAAGTTCTACGGAAGTAAATCTCTTGTAGAGTTTAAAAATAGTCACTTAAGCAGCGGCAGCCTCACGTAGTTGGCGTCGGTGCCGCAACCAAGACCATCACCCCACCATCCTCCACTGCATTGCACGGTGGTCCCGTAGTAGGTCATAGGGTTTGAGAAGCGATGCTTGATAAATGACTTCATACTTTCTCTAATTATCCTCCATTAGCCATAGTATCTAGGGGTATATAAGAATTTCCAGCACGATAAGTAATGCATTATAATTTTTGCATCGGAAGTGACAATACCGTATTACAACTCGTTAACGTTATTACCACGCTATTTAAGCGCTCTGTGACTTTCCTCATTTCTTGGAAAAAGTTTGTTGGTGACAATTGTTTTGCAGTATGGAGTTTCAAGTTGAAGGTATGTTACAATATTCCACCATACAAATTATTTAATTTTTGCCTAAGTAGTTAGAAATATTTGTGTCCTACGCAGGACAAAAATGTCGTATAATTTTTATCTTTTATTTTTTTTCTTTTAAACTTTTAACTCATTTCCCACAAATCACCAAGAATCATTTTTATGTCAAAATGATCGTCAATTGTTCTAGTTTTATAAATGCTAACACAATCTTGCATAAAGTTGCATCGGAGAGTAGGGCCCACGTGCTACGTCACTACGAAACTGCTACGTAGAAGTGCTACGAAAATATTTATACATTTTTCTTAACTTAATTGGCATGTTTTCTTTTTCCCAGGTTGTTTTAGCAAAGTTTCATTCTCGTGAATGCATTTGCTGAACATTTGGCTATCTACAAAGGCGGAGTCCGAGGCTAAGAGGACTCGACAAGTCCTTCTTACTCTAACGCAGACTTTACCGGATATTGAAAATATTGACTGTGACAACTTAAATATTTTTTTAATATTTCGTTCATTTGCCGTATAAACTAGATTTAAAAAAATGGCAGGCACGTTCTCAGGATCACAAAGCTCTTTTTGCACAGAAAAAACAACTAGTTCAGAAGCAATTCAGGGAACGATTGGGCTTAATTGTTGATAAGCCGCGAAGTGGTGGAAGTGGCACTTTTAATGACAGCACGCAAGTTCTTCTTGAATTCGTCGATATCTGCTGAAATAACTGGCTTGGATAAGGATCTGATCGATAGATGCTGTCACTTGCTTCAGTGTCTCTCATCAGGTTATAGTATCAACACAACTAAATTTAAAGACTATGCATTAGAGACCGCACAGAAACTTGTCCAGGCCTATCCATGGTATAATCTACCAGCTTCTGTACATAAAGTTCTTATCCATGGGTCTGAGGTGATTGATCATTCTTTATTAGGATAGAAGAAGCAGCTGAGTCGTCTAATAAGAATATTAAATTGTTCAGGCGTGACCATACCCGAAAAATGTCTCAGGTCGTGACCAACACTGACCTAATACATAGGCTTTTTTTTTACTCAGATCCGCTTATATCTGAATTAAGAAAACTATCACAGAAGAAGAAATCTGTATTATGTAAAAAAAACTTCAGAGTTGTTAAATATTTAAATTAAGTATCTTAATAACTTAGAAAAGGTTTTATTTTTATTTTTTTAAGTTTCTGTTTTAAGTTTATCTATAGTGAGTTATTTAAGATTATTTTTGATTCAGATATCATCAAAATGTATTCAATTAATTAAACCTGCCGTATATAATATAAAATTTTATTTAAAGTAGAAAAATTGACGTTTTCTCGACTAACAAATCGGACTCAAAATTATATAATTTTCAACTTTGATTTTTATGTGTTTATCTTTCATTAAACCAATATTTTATGAGAAAATATGATGTTTGTTACTCAATCTTACTCTAATATCCCACAATAATTACTATCATGCAGAATAATATAAGCTATGATTAAAAAATATTGCTGTAACCTCCTATGACCGCTACACTTAGAGCACGGGACCACTGTGCATTGCATCAAAGAGGTAAGCACTAAACTAGGAGAACCTACTGAATTCCCTGAGAGGCAGGCAGGAACTAAGTAGCGTACCAACAAAACTTCTTAGTAAAACTCCGTTATTTGCAACGCAAAGTCAAGCTTGTAACAGGGCCACAGGCCGCAGCGCCCGCGGCGACGCCGGCAGCGCCCGGGCTCGGCGCTCGCATTCAGCATAACCCGCCCGAGACTCAGATAAAACAAGCTTATTTATAACCCGATCTGCCTACACTACTGCACAACTCTACTTACATAAAACTATAGGTTCTTAAGTAATTCAGAGCTTTATGGCAGATACACTGACACAATCTTCAATTAAAGATATTATCAAAACAAACACATTAGTAAATCTCAGAATGAAAAGGTTTGTAGATTTTGTGTTACATTGACAAGCAAAGGGTTAATGAGATGGTATGGGGCCATTGGAACTTGAAAGCAAGGTCTAAGTAAAGTGCTGTGTTGTTTAGCTTTAGAAGCGTAGTTCGCCCAGGGGCGGTTAATTCTCTTTCGATAATATGTTCCATGCATTTTGAATGCGGAGCTGAAGATACATTTTTAAGGCGGCCAATGAGTGGATGAAACCGGCAGAGGATCTTGGAAGCTTGGAGCGACAGCGGGGAAACGGCCTTCGCCCAACAATGGGCTAGATGAATAGATATATTCCAAAGCCCACTGCCACTGTTTGACACAGGCTCGGTTAACTATAGTATCTGTGGCCTCTTCACTGAGCCGAAGGTCGAAACATTGCCTTAAAGCAGATTGCCTTAATGGGGGCAGGGTAAAAATGGCCAGGAATGTGGATGGAACACGATGATTGATTGCATTGTGGGCTAGAAGCTTCTTACGTGGTCAGCGTCTCCAGCGACGAGGTATAGATGACTCCGCCCACATCAATGTGGACGGGCGCGTTGAACTTAGTAGTCACTGCGACGCGAGGGATCCCGGCAATCGGCTTTTTCGGCATGTCCAGGTCTATGGAGCATGAACCCCCCGCCCCCTCTGGTGGAGGGCTTCCGGCCTTCGCGGGAAGCATCTTTGGAGCTGAAGACAAAATAAAATAACTTTTAGTTCACACTACAAAATACAAAATAAGTGAAACCGAACCCCAAGGGGGTTTTTGTAGCTACTGGAAAACCGTAAGAGGGTTACATCTAATTTATGAAGCAATCGCAAATTGAATTCACAGATTTATATTTTTATGCCACCATTTGATTCTGCTGCTGATAAGCATCTCAAGTCTCTAACAATTTCTACTGAGCTACCAGCTCTTCGCATAATAACGCGGTGGCAGCGCATCCGTAGAACCCCTGCCTCACATTGGAGGGGTCCTGGGTTCAATTCCCGTATGCATACCACTTTGTTTTCTAAGTTAAGTACAGTTGTTCATTCTTAGTAGCTAGCTATACTGGTTAGCTATACTTTTCGCCATTATGGTGAACGAAAGCATCGTGGGAAAATGAGAGGGTCTGAGGTGTCTACATATTGCCAACCCACGGTTGGACCGTGTGGCACGTAATTGCCCTGTGAGATTTATGTGGGCTGCTTATGTCACATAATTGGTACACCTATTGTAGTTGGCTATGAATTAAGAGCATTAGGTAGCATGTATCAAAATCCACCACCGAAATCAGGGGATTCTCAATAGTTATTAGAGTGCCGTAATATACATAATTTGATATAAAACAAGTAATAACACTTGAATTCGCCGACCAGAAGAAGCTTACGCCATATATTTTATTTAGATATTGTTTGCTTCTTATAGGCACAGTTTCGTACTTAAATGTTGATGCATCTTTTTCGGCTCAACGCTTTTTGTTAACTAGTCATAGGGTTCTAAATCATAGTCAGAATGCGGCCCTAAAATTTTGCAAACTAATTCGATGTCACCCTGTAGAGTCACGTGATCAAATTATTAATCATCATGTTTCTTTCACCGCTCTCGTGGGAATGGATCGTCTCGGCGCCTCTCGCGGCCTGCTTGCTTCCCACCGACTGCTAAGGCCCTGGCCACATAGAAGGGACGCGGGGCGAGGGCGCGGAAAAGGCGCGTCGTCTTTCCAATTCACTTTCATACAAAATGTACTGAAGGGAAGGGCGCGAACTCTAACGCGTCGCGAAAAACAACGTGTCGCGTCTTTACCATACCCTCGCCCCACGACCCTTCCTTCTGTGCAGCCAGGGCCTCAGACTAGAGCTATCGACGACCCCAATGGGGAGAAAAATCTGAGCTGTGAGAAATTAGGGAATATTTTATAAAGTTAAGGCTGCTGCTACGTCTTGCCCTGCATGCATCACAAAAAGAACAATACTAAAAAAACGAGACAAGAACAAAAAACAACGTTGCCCTGTCGACAGCTGACCACTTTGATTTCTAACTTGTATATTTTGGAGGCATAATATTATTTTTATTATACATAATATAATTCTTTAATAGTGAAGACTTCGTCGAGCTGCCGACGATACCTCGTATCATTAAGGTCTGAAATCATAAGTAAATTCAAACGCCAATTGTAATTGAAACAATTGTAATTGAAAATTGAGAGGATTTGACCGAATTCGGCATAATTATGTGGTGCACTATATATGCAGAATTTGATTTTCTACGACTTATTACTCTACAAGTGACCACCTCGAAACTGGCGAACGCAAGCTGTTAATAAGTAATTTATGTTCTCAAATTTTGTTAGAGTTAGAAAGTAACTTTACGCTAAGATGCGCCGCATAGAAATTATGAGGGAGAAACCAAAAAAAGTCGCAAAATATCAAGGTTTCCTAGCTGCCAAAAGTTGTCCCGAGTTGTCTCGCCATCTTCTATATAACCTAAATTGCACCCAGAATACGAGTAAAAAAAAATAAATACTACTACACCACCTTTTGCATCGTAGAATCATTCTAATGTCTGGCCTATAAGAGTTTCATCCGTCTGCTAAATCTTCAGGGGTGTGATACAATGTGTAGGCGGGTTATTTCTTTTTGTTACGTAGAATAAAGGTTTTTTTCTGGTACTTTTTAGGGTTCCGTACCCGAAGGGTGCCAAACGAGAACTTATTACTAAAACTTCACTGTCCGTCTGTCTGTCTGTATGTCTGTCTGTATGTCCGTCGAGTCCGTCATGTATGTCTGTCTGTCTGTCACCAGGCTGTATTTCAGGAACCGTGATAGTTAGGCAGTTGAAATTTTCACAGATGATGGATTTCAATTTGTAGAAAGTATCAAATGAAAGTGGGATGGAGGAGTCAGCAAAAATAAAAGTTTTTCAATATGTTTTTACTACAGGTAACGCACTGCTAGTAACGTAGTCCGTTCAACGCCATCTACAGAGTTCGTGGGAACTATTTTTTGTCTTAATAGTCAAAAAGAAAACCTCCCATTAAGGGAATAAGATTTCAAAGTGGCGTAAAACTTTTTGCTTAGGTTTTTAATTTATAACTGGCCACTAAATATTAAAGTGGCATGCTTCACGAAAATTAAAAAGAAAAGAACATCAGCGCGCTGACAACCGCTGCAGCGGTTCTTTTTTAATGTGGTGGCCAAGAGTCTACGTAGACACCATTGAAGTTTCTTAAACTTTTTAAGCACAGAAAACTCACTCAGAAAACTTAAAATTAGGCTTTCTGATCTTCTGAGTGTTGTTATTGATTGAGTATTTACTCCCAGGGGGATACTGAGAAGATATTCTATCTCTAGTTCCAGCACATGCCATAGTTCGACCCTCTTGAAGCAGAGTGACAGCTTGGGATACTTAGATTTCAGTCAGATCTGGACTTACCTAATGATCTTGTAAACCAAATTAACCCTCACTTCAAGCAATAGCAACACTCAGAAAACTAACGCAATACGACTGGCTTGACGTAGCGGTTGTTCTGAAAACTCAAGGACGATGACCATGTCCAGGGTTATCAGATATCAGGATATGTCCTCAGAATTATTAGGACCTTATCGGGATTCCTGCCGAACTTTGAAAATGTGTTATTTTATTATTATTTACATTAAAGTACATAATACAAATCTCTTTTTATATCTAATATGTTTTATCTCTGCTCTTTTTTGGTTGCACTATATCAACTTAATTGCAAAACACTTGTTTTTCGAACAGTGTAGTGATTGCGTGAACTAATCTACGCCAGAGTCAGTAATTAGTGCTCACTCAGTGATTTCATTTAAAAACAGACTTGATAAACATTTTACAAGTGAACGAGAGTATCAGCACAACATCGGCACAAAGCTGCCTCGGTATTCATTGTTAATAAATAATAAAAAAATAAAAAAGGAAATGTTCATGGTTCTTTAGGAATCTTGTTCCACCAGTCAATGGTTCATACAATATGTTTGCACCAGACAAGCCAAATGTCGATAGATGGCCTATTGATGTTAATTCAAGTCAGATATAACATTATATACATGTGAACTCAAATAAAATTACATAGTTAATCAAGTACCTACAGAAAACTAAGAGAAAAGAATGCCATGTCAAAAAAAACCTTCATCGTCATCATTAGCCCATCTCTACCCACTCTGTATAAGCCTTTTCCCCATCACACCATCTTTCGCGGTCTCCCGCCATTCGCATCTACGAGCCCCCTGCCGACCTGGCCACATCGTCCGACCATCAACAGCCCGATGGTCTATTGACCGACCGCCCCCCACTCCGCCGGCCGCCACTCCGTTACTCCCCTTGTCCACTTGTCGTCTTCCCGCCTCGCCAGGTGTCCCGCCCATCGCCACTTTAGACTCGAGAAAGACCTTAAATAAATTAAAATAGTAACAACACAAAGCATAATTTTTGTGAGGACTTTCTGGTAATCTGGCAACCCTGAGTGCGCCGGACAGCGTGGCCGGCCGGTTGCCTTAAAATTATTTCTTATCTCATGAATGCATCTGCGAGGCGGCCGCCTTGCCCGCACTATCTCGCAGAGCGTTCACACCCAGCAGCCCTATTCACAACCACGTGCCACATTTGTACCTTTGTGTAATGGGAACGTTTTTCACTCGTGTGCGCAGGGCTTTTCATGCGAATTGTTTGTACAGACAAGCATCTTCATTTGTTTTACTAGCAAACATCCCATTTCGTTGCGTCGCCCTTTGCGGAATGGACACCGTTTAATTTTCTGATGGAAAACTCGAAAGCGTATGAATGGAGTCAGTTATAAAACGTATTGTTGATATACCGCATAATCCAAAAACGGTTTATCAATCTATCTAGCCTATGAAAGACGCCCAATGTTGGTCAAGGTCTAGGCGAGGTTGGCGAGACGGGAAGAGACCTATGCCCAATAGTGGGCGTCATTCAACCTTCTCAAGTGTTTCGTAGTGAACAAGGACTTAATAGTTTCGCCATTTCCATCCGTCGGTCTATCTGTCTGTCCACGGCTTAGCTCAGGACAATTTATTAGTGCTAGAATGCAAATATTTGGCACAGTTAACAGTTATATTTGGCTCCCCTACCCATAGAGTGGTTTATCGTAGAATAGGTCGTTGAAAATATAGTAAGTGTCGATAAACCGTTTTGCGATCTTAGGGTCCGTTTGCGAAATATTTATTCTTTAAAGCGCATTTTTTGTTAGCGGAGGGGCGTCTAGAATGCGTGAGGCCCGTCACGTGCTTGGCGGGTTTATGTGTCTTTCAAACAAATTGACCAAATTGTAACAGTTTCATACAAGTTGACTGTATGAACAATAACAAAATCTTAATTGAAAGTGGTTTCTATACATCGATGCTGTGGAAACTCTTTTCAGGATTTGCGTTGTTATAACAATATTTTGTTGAAATGTAAAGCAAATAATTAATTAATAAAAGCTAACACGCTTGGCCATTCGTAACGTCGCTTAGATAAACGAATAGAGAGACGGCGTCCAGCCCAACACTGTTAAGAAGTTTGCTCAAATTGATAGGCAGTCAGCGATCGGTCATATTGCTTGGAAGATCGATATCGTTTGTAGTCAGTGGCCCGTTTCATAAAACTACAATTGGTGGTTTACTATGACAATTCGATGTGCATTGAGCACAGATTAACAAGCAGACCCCGATTGTCATAATAAACTACGAATTGTAGTCTTATGAAACTCGGGCCCAGGGTCGGTGAGACCAGAAGATGCAAACTTTGTAATAGGCCACAAGAAAGCCCTAAGGAAAGAGAATCGATAATTAATTGAGTCACAAAATATAAAATTAAGTGAAAGAAAATTTAAAAATAAAATAAAACATACCAAATCCATCATCACAGGGAACAAGCAAGATCTCATTAGTCATGTAGTAATTGATTTTTGCTATTAGGTACGCAAAACTATTATTTAAATCAGATAAAACATTATATAAATCCCCCTGATAAATCACTAGACCATGTTAGTGAAGTCAAGCGAAACTATTTGAACGCACTAGCTTACTCTAATCTCCGGTTTCTCGTACATTAAAATCTGTTAACAGATGTCAGTTGGCAAAAATGCATACAAAAAAAACAACTGACAGTTGATAGCAGTTTAACAGACGAGCCTAGGAGAAAATGGGGGCAATCCATTCATTCTCACTAACGTAGCCTGAGACACCACAACAATGATGCATCTGCCGTTGTAGAGTCGACAGCAAATCAACCTTTACATTTTAGTTTCAATGTCGCCCGTAATGTAACCGAGTAGAAGGCACGGATGTAAAGCTTGATGTGTTATCGACTGTACATGAAGTTAATGCTCCAGTTGTGTAGCGAAAGCCCTTGCTACACTTGACTATACTCTGTGCAGCTGCAGACTAGGAAACAGGCGTAGCCCGCGGGCTGTAGCGGCGACGTAGGACCCACCTGTCGAGATTCATTAAAAATATGCCACGGGCTGTGTGCCTACTCGCGGGAGACTAAATATCCACCTACCTTGATTTTCTAGCGTACAAAACATGGAGGGAAGAAAATTATGTGTTCAAAATACATTGAATACCTACCCCGGCCTCAGACCGTACTTGCGGTGGTAACGCACCGGCAGAAGCGTGAGTTTATGACTCACATTCGAATCCTGGCATGTACCAATGACTTTGTTTTCTAAGTTTCTTACATTTATGAGGATGTCGTAGCAAAACCACTCGCTAACTGTGAAGGAAAACATCGTGAGGAAAGCCTAATGTCTGAGGTATTTACATACCTCAGCGCTTGCTCTCTCTGTGTGTCCCATGTGCCCGTCCACATGCACTCGAGAGGACTTGCTGGAGGCCACAGACGCTGGAGTGCGCGTGGCCGAGTTCTGGGCCAATAAAATCTAATTGGTTTTGTCACCGACACGATAAGAAGAAGAAGCGCTTGCTACGTATAATAGCCCAACTATGAGGCTAAGTACGGAAACTCAGGTACGGAACGAGAACTAGGCCTCGGACCGGGCCACCACTGAGGTCCATTGAGTTAAGACGTTTTCGTCCTTATGTCAATACAGATAAGGTCTTCTGCGTGGGACCTGAGTGATGGCGCGTGCTATACTTACTGAACGATGTAAGTACCTAGCTATTCCGCATCTTTGAAATGAAAAAGTTGACAATGAAATTTCGTATAATTTGAGTTTTTTTTTTGTTGATGATAGCAGCCGATTTGGTAAGAATTCTTTTGTTACTACGCACATAATTAATAACAGCGACTTTTCATAGAAGTTTCTAATGAGTTTCAGTTTCATGAGCTTCATGGTGGCAATGGCAGCAACCGGCCCCAGGCCTCACAACATACATCATGTTTGAAACATTTTAAAACTGTTAGTTGTAAACCGTCATCGGTCAAAGGCAGGGCTCATTAAAATCACAAATAAAAAATGCAGGTAAAATTATACAAAGTAGAATTAGCAGGCATGAATATGTTTTGTTCTAGGTACACCAGAGTGTACCTAGTGGCGTGAGTTTATGTATGTATGTACCTATGTACACCAGAAAACCAATCTCAGACAACAGAAACAGAGAGAAAATACAATTCACTACAATTCTCTTCGTAGTCATTTCTACAGGTATATTAGAGGGATACGAAAAAATTGTTGAAGAATTCCACTATCCCCATGGTGAGATCAACATGATGATACCGAATTAGTGTATTGTCGACCGAATTCAAGTATCGAATCGACACGACGAAGTAAAAATAAGCGTCTACTAGACTAGCACAGCACAGCGACTTAGTTTGTTAGTTACAGCTCTATCACACTAGCGATTTGCGTGCGATTCGAAAGCGATGCGATTGCGCAGCGAGCACGCCGCGTCGGCGCCGCGACGACGGCACAATGACGCCGCGACGATGAAGAAGCACTACTAGCTTTGTTACTTCGAAGGCGCAGGAAACGAAAGCGAAAACGAAAACGAAACGACACAAGTCAACGAGGAATCTGGGAGGATTCATTATCAAGTAATCGACTGGGAGAGAGCGACTACTATTAATCCCGTATAAAGAGAAGATTAAGAATTTTAGTTATAAATAACTCGGTATCCATTGTATCAACGACGATTGAACCTCTAAACGATGCTACGTCCGCTTACACACGAATCTTTGAAATGATGCAAGTGGGATGGGGCGGACTGTCAAACGCGATTGTACAAAATGGCTTCAAGGGTCATCGCGGCGTCGTCGCGGCGTGCTCGCCGCGCAATCGCATCGCTTTTAAACCGCACGCAAATCACTGGTGTTATAGGGCTGTTACAGACAGTATGTCATGCATCATATAAAAATACCACAAAATTAAAATCTCTGCCCTTCAATGGGACGTATATAGGGTGTTTGTACGACTTTAACACTTGTGTGGTTTCTACCTTAGTTATATTTCGACGTGTAGAATGCGGGCCTTTGTGTTTTCCAGAAGAACTACCCTGGGGGTCCGCCGCAGGCAAGTTCAGCCCCGTCTAGTCTGCGCCGCTGTAATTATTGGCCCCGAGCTAAAGCCACTCCTAGACAACTACACCTAACTATACCAAAGCAGTAAGTAATCCTACGGCCACATTTAAGTACCTACGTACATTTAAATTCAGCTCCGTTTTTATTAGGGTTCCGTACCCGAAGGGTGCCAAACGGAACCCTATTACTAAGACTTCACTGTCCGTCTGTCTGTCACCAGGCTGTGTCTCACAAACGGTGATAGCTAGGCAGTTGAAATTTTCACAGGTGATGTATTTCTGTTGTCACTATAACAACAAATACTAAACACAGAATAAAATTAATATTTACTCCCATACAAGAAACGCAATTTTTTTGCCGTTTTTTGCTCGATATTAATAACGAAAACCGGTGAACGCTTGAAATATTCACAGAATATTTAGTGCTACTTATTCGTTTCAAAAATAAATTATTAAATTAAAATAAAATAAAATACTTATTTAAAAAGGGGCTCCCATACAACAACCGTGATTTTTGCCGTTTTTTCTGGATCTTTGTGTCTAATGTTGTATAGATAATGGTACGAAACCCTTCGTGCGCGAGTCTGACTCATACTTGGCCAGTTTTTTAACAGTCTTATCAATGGTAGTCGGCAAGTTAATTTTCTTTGTTCTTTGTATAGATAGGTACTTAGTAGGTACATCTACTTAGTATATAAACACAAAAAAACCAAGTTTTGGTATGCTCAATTAGATAAGGTAATTTTCTCTTGCATGGAGAAAGATTCATATCATGTATTCAGCACCATACAAAAATCAATCTTCCTTCTAAAATATGTATTATTTAAACACAATCGATTTGTATGAAAAAAAAAAACCAAATGAAATGGTAAATTTAAACTTTTAGTCAATTTGTAATTATAATTTAGTTTTCAGGTTTCGTGGTTTGAATATTATTTCGCTTTGTTTTTATATGTTGTCACTGCTGATTCGGTAATTATTTTTCGGGTAATTATTTATAAGTATAGAATATTCGTATCTTATCTTGGTCTTAGGATTGGTTACTGGCCAGATTGTTCAGATATCATTAGTATAATGCCCGACAAACAACTTGATTGAACGACTTTAAATTGGCGTGGACGTATTTTGAGTCTCGTTAGCGGGAGACGCGGTATGTGACTTTAGTTGAGTCAAATTAATATATTTATCATACGCTCCTACGTTTTCATCGTAAACTCATCCCGACTGAGCGCACTTTTGTTCAACTTATCTAGCTGACATTATAAACTAAGTTTGGATAACAGGTGTTTAAACTTCAGCGTAATTAGAAATAAAAAAAAATTAACCGTCTTCAAAAAAGGAGGAGGTTCTCTATTCAACGCGTATATATTTTTTTAACAATACGACCCATCACAAAAACAAACTAGAAATAAACATGCAGGTAACATAAAAATAACGATGTTGCGACAAATGCAGCTGACTGAGAATTGTGCTGAGTGAGTGAGCGAGCATAACATAATAATAGAATAATAATTGTTTTAAAGCGTGCGTGTGATGCGCTAGAAAGGAAAAACGTATTGGATTGAAAACCGTTTCATTATTACACACAACATACAAAAATTAGAAAATAACAATAGTACACGTACAAATGTTTTATTGCATAGCAATTTTAAACACAGTGTAACAACAAAACAAATACACAAATATTTAAAACTAAAAGTCTACTTAACTTTCCTGATGTGATACTATGTGTCGTGGCAATAAATGGATACCAGACGGGTACGGGTTTTGTGTCAGTCCCCTGGGTGACACTCACGAGAATCAACAAAAACAGAAATTTAAAGGAACAACAAACAAAAAATTATATTATTGTATACCTATTTATGAAGTTGTAATATCAACACCACTCGCTAACTGTGAAGGAAAACATCGTGAGAAAACCGTAGTGTCTGAGGTATTTACCGATATTAGCGCTTGTTACGTACAATGACACAACTATAAGACTGAGTGCGGAAATCTCAGAACTAGAACTACACAAAACAAAGTGATATTTCTAGATTCGATAAAACCTACAAAGGAACCCTGAAGCTTAGCGCCTGGGGCGCCGCTGGCTGCGGGCTCCGCTCAGTCCCTTATACACCAAGGCTTCACAATCACGTCCCCAAATCCTGTACCAATAAAAAATGCTTTGCTGATATAAGTTATAGAGTTGGACCCATTTATAGACTCTTTCAAAATGATGGAAATCACTTTACAAGTCGGTGTTTCTTATAAAAACACGATTCCTCTAAAACACTCCTTAAATGCGGTTTAAATAGTCTGTGGTATTTTTTCACTCTTTGAATGTGAACAGTGTTTTAAGGACTCGTATTTTTTTAAATACGACTTTCTGACTCGACATAAATAATTCAGCATTGCATTGTGAAAAAATTCTTACAGAGCAATAAAATTAACCCCCCACGATGAACATCCGACTGCGACATAATTTATTATCACTATAAATTATTTAACCACTTTAAAATAGACGGCTTCACTATAAGGTAACGGTCTTATTTATAAAAACACTATTCCTCTAAGGCATTCCTCAGGGGCAGTTTATTTATTCTGCGGTTACGTCTTTTCCTTGCAATGTCTCTATCACAGACTATTTTAAACGACGTTTATCGAATGTTTTAAGGAATCGTTTTTTTATAAATAAGACCGCTAATCTTCATTGTCTAATCACGCTTTGTGAAATATCTAGCCACCGAAGTCTCATGCCTTGATAATTTAGTGGTAATTGTGTCAACATCTTGATACGGAGTATCCGGGTTCGTTCCCCAACTAATCGTTTCATAAAATTATAAAGCTAACCTTTTATTTGAAAAAGTTAAAGTTGGAAACTTCATGTAGAGTTGTACAATTTCCTTCTCTATCACGGAATTTATCAGATATTTATCAAACTAACAAGGCCCGACCAGTATTACCACACTGAAGCAAGAAATATAAAAAAAGAAATAATTTATTACCAAAATACACAAAAAAACTACACGTCAAATTAAAAAGACCTATCGACCAGTTTTTAATGGCAAGTATTTATTTTTCATGTCGGTTAAAAACTTATCATAAGCGCAATGAGGTTAAGCATAAATCCAACGTAAAAAAACCTTAGCACAATAATTTTGTTCATTTTGAATTCATACGTATTAGTTCGGTCGATTCGGTGTTAGTTGCCTGAGTGTCTGAGGTATTTAAACCACTCTGAGAGAAGCCTAAATGCTTTCTTTCTGAGAGAAGGCCTGTGCCCTGCACTGGGATATAGGTTACATAAAAAAATATTTCGGTTAATATGTACACTTAAATTATTTCTATGATTAATTTTAGTGCATTGTGTGTTGAAGTTGGTTTATTTTTTTTAATCTCATTCCATATTTTTGTCGCGATCGAAGAGAAAAGCAGGAATATTTTAACTGTGTAATGAGTATCCAATTTAAAAAATTGTAATCATTATAAAAACTCTAGTTTTCATTCAATAGTTTTCTTCTTCTGAAGGTCTTAAACAGATTTTCACAAAATTCCAATGAGACCAATCGAATACCCTGTTGAAATACCATAATCAACAAATTATTTGAAACTATTTAGTATTTGACGGGCCTCTTTTTAGGGTTCCGTAGTCCGATGAGGAACCATGCTATTTGGAACCATTTCGCCATGTCCGTCTGTCTGTCTGTCCGTCCGCGGCCTAGCGCATAGACCAGTGGTACTAGAAAGCTGTAATTTGGTAGGTGTGTATACATATTTATCACGCCGACAAAGTTAAAGAATAAAATGTTGGATTTTTTTTTTTGCTGTACCTCCCTCCATAATAAGAAGAATAAGAAGAAGAAGACAGACAATAAGAGAACATGATAAGTGAGGATGATTTTTTTATTATTTTTTTTCTAGGTCTCTTTTAGGTAAGTATTGAATTGCTTAAATAAGTTTTTTAAAATCATGTTGTAAGTCCCAACCAGTTTCGCCCAGCCTAACAAGGGAACCCTAATCAAAACTCGCGGGCCTGGGGCTCCACTGCGGGCTCAGCTCAGCCCCTTCCACTCGGAGCCTTTGTAATTACTGCCCTGGAGTCAGTGTCTTTGGGAACCGCGCTCACTAGAGTGGTAGGGGGGCCTACTTGACTGTTTTAGGGTCTCGAACTTTGTGAGTGCGTTTCCCTACACATACAACGTGTAATTGAAGCAACTGATCTGCGCATCGGAGCGAAACCGGACCGGACTGAGTCTTCCGACAACACATCAAGTAAGTAAATCCAGAATTAAGCTAATAATATGTAATGCAAAGTAAAGTAAGTTTTAAATGTAATGTAAAGTTTTAGTTTAATTATTTTTATCAAGTCTGTTAGGCGCTGTATTTCATGTTAAGCCTCTTAAACAACACTAGAAAGAATAAAGCGGAATGCTAGGGGAAGTCCCAAGTCGCAACAAATCACTCGCAATCAAATTGTTTTTCAAATTGGGTTTAACTTAAATTTTTGTCATTTTTATAATTCAGTTAACTGTTGAGTATATATTTTATGTAAGTATATCTTTATCATGCTATTGGGATTGCACCTATAAGTATATCTATAACAAATTTCATTTTTTTGACATTATTTTTTATTCTTTTCGATAGTTTATTTATAAGACAAGTTCAAATTCTGAAATAAGTCTCGTAACCTATAGTCTCATAAACTTCCTTAAATGTAATTTATCATAAATTTACATTTATTCAATTGAATGATAATAATATTATGTTCACAATAATCTCGTCTTTTTCGTAGAGCAAGGTCGGAAACCAGGTGAGCCGTTTCTGCTTTCATGGAATTGACAGGTTTCATGGAAGAGTCAGGATTAATAATCCACTACGGAGAATCGAAAGCAGAATATTGATGCCCGGGAAATGACAAACACGTGGAAATGAGCCTTTTCCGTGGAAATGCATATTCCTCGGAATCACCGGGAGAGTTGAGCTCTGGACGCAACAAACAAAGTTGCCTATAAATAGTTTGTCGAGGATTAAGCCCTTCACTTGAGGGTTGACAGCGCTGAGAGAACAACAATTCCAGCATATATCGAACCTAACTTCGCAGAAAATAACTACACCCTCCCCTAGCACTTTACAATTTGCTTTGGAATACGATACAACATTATCAGCCTCAGTAAACAGAGATGCTCCGAGCTAAAACTTAGAGCTTTGTGCGAAATAAAATAGGTACCTATATTATAAAATTTATTTGTGTACAATAATGAGTTATCTATGTATCGTTCACTAATTCCTCGATTTCATTTTTCTCTTGTTATTTGCAGAGCAGGGTCGGAAACTAGGTCGGCAGCTTATGCGTTCATGGAATCCTCAGGTATAGACTGGATCAAAGAATTCACGACACCGAATCGATTCCAGAATATTGCTGCCGGAAAAAATGAAATAGGAGGAAATGAGCCTTGCGCCTGGAAATGCAAACTTAATTTTCAGAATCAGCTCCCGGGAGAGGTAAGATAAGATAAGAATATTCTTTATTGTATATCGGAAAAAATGTTACAGAAACAGCAATGACAAAAGAAAATATACAATTGGCGGCCTTATTGCGGAGAATTTGCCGAAGGAGAACTAGATACGGGTAGTCGGTGCAAATACGAATATTAATTGTGCACGACTACTGTGCATCAGGAATTGAGGATATAGAGTCTTTTTGTTTCCAGTGGTTATAAGTTCATAGACCTTTTTTCTAGTTGCTTGGCAACATTTTTGGAAAATATGTATGTCAGATAATTCTAGGATTTGAACGAAATAAAAACGAAATTTTATTAAAAACATTTGGTCAAGCTTTTATTAATATTATAGCTTCGAGACTACCAAATTAATAGACATACATATACGTAATAATAAGCTTACATATATCATATCTACTTGAATACTATACATAACTACACGTACTTACATAAATAGTGGCTTATAATAAGAGCTGATCTCTTAACGCAACAAACATAGTTGCCTGTAGATAGAAAGAATATTAATGACACAAATTGATGTTTCTCTTCTTATTCGTAGAACAGGATCGGAAACTAGGTCCGCCGTTTATGCTTTTATTGAATTGCCAGGTATGAGGATTAATAAATCCACTACGGAGCATCAAAAGCAGAATGTTACTGCCCGGGAAATAGGAATTACGTGGATACCAGCCTTCCTCGTGGAAATGCATAATTCTCGGTATCAGCTCCGGGGAGACCTAGGCTCTAAACGCAATAAACCAACGCCTGCAGATACTTTGTCGAGGATTGAGCCATTCAGTTGAGGGGTGACAGAGCAGACGAAACAACAGTTTCAGCACATATCAAACCTAAAATAAATACAGCTAAAAAAATCACTTTACAATATGCTTTAATTTGATTAAACTTTGCAACACGATACAGTAAACAGAAATGCTCCGAACTAAAACTTAGAGCTTTGTGCGAAATAAAATAGGTAGCTATATAGCATGTCATTTTATATAATAAAGAGTTATCTATCTATCTATAATAGTCGTCAGCATATACTTTACTTTGGTACGCCTCACTCATTCCTCGAATTGATGTTTTTCTTGTAGAATCTTGTTTCATTCGTAGAACAGGAGGCTTACCACAAGCACTATTAGAAGTTATTTTTAAGCCTTATAAAAAACTGTCCTGCTTAATGGTACCATGAGCCATACAATCGCAGCGCTGTTAACTATAAGACGTTCACCGTCTAATCAACGCTGCTACCGTACTATAAGGTCAGTTTCGCGCGCTCGCAGCGCTGCTGAACTGTCATTCTTAGCAGTTATTTATATGTTACTCTTGAGCAGCTTTTAAAACCCTGCTAAGCGAATTATGGTTTTGGAGGATGATACGTTTTTCGCAATAGGGAGAAAAAAGCGTGGCGTAAAATTATACGACTGCAGAGTAATGCATTCGAAGTAATGCATACGACGAATTGTATTATGTTCGGAGGTATCGACTTTCTTAGGTTTTAGTGGAAAATCTGTGCGAACACATGAAAGCTTTTCTTATCGGTGCCAACGAAATCCACAGATTTATCCGTGGAGACGAAGATGAGCTCTATTCCTCTATGTATTTTGTGGACAGAAAACAAACAAGTATGTCATTTTATTTTCAACACACCTGCTCGTAAAGTAGGTCTTATTACAGCGTATTTACACTGATAATGCAGAATATTACCCATGCCGTGCCTTTTACATTACATTATCGCACTAGTGCCTTTTCATTACATATCTTTTTAAATATTAGCAAGAAGTATTAATGTTTCGAAAACAGCTAAGTAGTTATTTGCGTAAATATAAAATTAAATTCAAAATGCGATAAATAATTAAAGAATTTCATGAAACTGCTTGTTAGCTTGTTGGTATTTATATTTTGACGGTGTATTTTTACCTATAAATACCCAATTTTAAAATTTATAAATATGTGGCTGATTAGCTACTTTGCCGGTGCCCTTATCTCAGACTTGCGCGCGCATGCAGCGCTGAGCGCGCGAAAAAATAAAATTACGGCCGCCATCTTTTAAATGGGTTTCTGTTTGTTAAGTTTATTCACAGTATTGCATTTCGTTAGTGTTGTTTTTTTATTTACTTTTCCTCGCAAGTGTGTTGAAAAACGTCGTATGAAACACGTGAGCATTGGTCATTACACTTCTCGTCTCCATTAAGCCTTCGCCTTCGGCTCAGGCTTAAAAACCGACTCGAGTGTAATGACCAACATACCACACTTGTATCATAATGTACTATTTATTCATAATAAGAAATAAGGTATATTTCATCATAGATCAGTCAGCCCAACTCTGCCCATTGCTAGGTATATGATCCTATATCAAGTCATAGAAACTTCTTATTGGCTCGAACTTTAGTCGCATTGCAAATATTTGTTTTAGGTATTAAAACTCTTTCATCATCATCATCATCATCATCAGCCTTTTGACGCCCACTGCAAGACCTAGGCCATAGGTTTTGCCATAATCGCCACGCTTAGCAGGCGGGTCGGCGATCGCAGTATGAGGTTGGAATCTCAGGAAGACGCTGCTGCCCGCCTCTTGATAATTTATAACCTCGTAACTCTTTAGGATTGCTGAAAGTAGTCTGAACCGACACCGCGACACCACTTCATTTCCTTCAAAACCGTAGTTTAGCAAAAATCTTTTTTATCAATTCAAAAACTTCTTCAAACATATTTTGACGTAAACAAAAATAACTTTCGAGACACGTTAAAAAGCGTAATTTTTAAGTAATGTAGCACTTAAGACAAAAATTTTTTCCGCAGAAGTTTATTTTATTTTTCCATAACTTGTTTTCAACTTTTATCCGCACAGTGAGCAGTGCTGCTACAAATGTTTTTTATTACATTTTTCACAATTAAAGTGTTTTATTTTTATTTCGTAATAAAAACGGTAATTACCGGCAAATTATCATATTTGGTTTTCGAACGCACGCAACATTTAAGGCAAACAGGCCAGAGACAACCTTTTTTTTTTAGCAGGTTTATTGCAGGCCTACTTACTTCGGCTCATGGTACACTATAGTAGCAGTTTATTTTGAACATTGAAAATAAACTGCCCTGCTTGTGTCCTGCTTACTTTGAGATTGTGGTAAGCCTCCAGGGTCGGAAACTACGTCGGCAGCTTTGCTTTCATGGAATCTTCAGGTATAGACTGGATCAAAAAATTCACTACGGCGAATTTATTCTAGAATATTGCTGCCCGGAAAAAAAGAAATACGTGGAAATCAGCCTTGCGCGCGGAAATGTATAATTCTCAGAATCAGCTCCCGGGAGAGCTAAGCTCTGAACGCAACAAACAAATACTTGTAGATACTTTATCGAGGATTAAGCCCTTCCCTTGAGGGATGACAGCGCGGACAAAACAAGTGTTTCAGCGCATGTCGAAACTAGTTTCGTAGCAAAATAACTACAGCCTCCACTAGCACTATATATATGTGTGTATGCATAAGTCCTTTTTGTGTACCTACAATAAATCATTGTTTATCTATCGACAGTCGACAGTACATAATGTTTATTTACATGTTTGATCACTTGTTGAGTAAGTGGTTGTACCATTCTCGTTTTGTACTTGAAATCATGCAACGTTATTTCAAATATTATGAGACCACCGGAACACGGGACAGAGGTTAACAAGTTTAATTAAAAGTTGCGACTGATGAAGCAAAAGAGGTCTCTGCCTGCGTGAGTTTATGTATATACCTACAAGTAGGGTGAAGTAGGACTGACTCCGATGCCATACAATTTCCACTGAATTTAATAAAACAGCTCTTTGGCTTTCGGATTATTTTCGGGTGAGCACGGAGTGGGTATAAGTATATCGGAGCCCGACGACGGCCGCGGGCGCCGCCGCCGGCCACGCAGGCCTCGAATTTATGTTCCAACGCCCACGGGCGCCCAGATATCGAGGGAAGCGCGGTAATGACTCTCTCGGTATCGCAGCCTGTATCGGACGGAACAGAACGTAGGTAGGTAATGCTTATGACACCATAGGCTGCTGAAAGATTGCAATGCTCTCTTTTCAGGAAGCAATATATAAGTTTACAGAAGTCATTGAAGCTTTAATCGAATTATTTGAGACGATTTTGGTCAGTAAAAGGCCAGTTTAAATAGCTTTCATAATTGAATATTGACATTTATTGTATTTACTACATGCAAAAACCTATGAAAGAAGAAAATATTATTTTCTATTGAGGGCTAGTTAGCACCATAGAAGAGAAACTTGACTCAAAATAATAAGTTTTAGATAGACTTTTTTAACTCCTAGAAAGAGGACGCGATAAGGCCTCTCTCTTAAACGTTTTCGAAATTGCGTTTGAATTGTGTGCGAAAAAGTACAAAAAGTCAGAAATACCTACCTAACGACTCAACAAAATATGTTTTCATCTTGTTCAATAATCGCATTGGCCAACTTCACATTATAACAGCAATAACACGACATTGTTGTAATAATATTTATACAACGTGCGCACAAGTCGCACAAACTGGCCAATAAATCGAACTAGTGCGCTTCGCTGAGACCGAATTAACGTCTATATTATTAAGGCCGCAACCACGTAAACTGATTGCAATTACGAAATTAAAATAAAATATGAAATTGCGATGCATGAGTTTCGTTACGGCCTCGGTGTCCCTTCGCATCACACTGGGTATTGAAAAGTTTATTTACAATCCAACCACGCCGCTAGAGTTCAAATAATCCGGATTGTTCTAATTAAAATCGCTGTGTAATCTGAACAAGTAAATTTTCGGTGGCTACCCTGTCAGTTGTCAAAGTCAGGTTTTCAATTTGTTGTAGGAAAATCCGTTGTTGTTTACCTATAATGTAGACTTTGTACAGTCGTGCCAAAACATGTAGGTATTTTTTTGTCTATAAAAAAGTATATTTATTTTTTACAATGAGGGATTTTCTTTTTATTTTTTAAATTATTTCCTAGTCTCTGCATAGATGGCGCTGAACTTGGTAAGTTACTGCAAGGAACGGATCGTCACATTCTTTTTTGATTATTTCACTTGGATGTAATTTTTAGATCATAAAGCGAAACTTACATATTATTTCATTGTCACATCATAAATAAATATTGTTGCGAGTTGATCCACTCACGTTATTGCAATATCCATTGACGTCCATTTCGGAACGGCTATCATAGACGCAAATACGGTGCAATCTGTAGTGCGTTTCGATTTGCGCATGATCGCTCACAGTCGCAAATCGGAACGTACGGCTAGTAACGTCACAGTACAAATAAAGGTAACGTAGTCAGTTTAGCGCCATCTACAGAGTTCTTGGGAACTACTTTGTTTTTCTTAATATTCAAAAAGAAAACCTCCCATTTCGCCAAGCTGAGGTCCAGTTTGTTGGTGTCGCACTCTTCATCTATTGCCTATTTTTTCTTCTTCCTCAAAGTCAGTATTTTAAACTTTTTTGCTTTTGATTTATTTATCCATTAAAAAACCCAGCAGAAACGATTTTCAGATTTAGCGTTATTTCGATAACACGTTGTATAAAACGCACCGAGGTCATAAATTATTATTTCGCTTATAGTGAGGCCGAGCTCTCATGCAAATATGATTATTTTATATGGTAGATGGTGACGGCCCGAGGGTTGAGGCGTCGCGGCGCGCTACGGCAGCCGCGGGCGCTCCGCCTTTACTTCACTCGACACAGAGAATATTAAGACCCCATTCACGTGCATTCCCTTGCGCTGCGTATCCTGCTTTACCCAAGCATATAGCTGACATACATTCATCATTAAATGGATTTTAATAAACTTTTAAAAACTTTCGTGGGGTACGAATCATAAACTTAAGTAATTGAAAAACACCGGATAATAATAATAATCGCGGCAAGAGTCGAGTTTTTTTTTAATTGATGTGACTTTTAATGAGTTCAGCGGCGTTTGTTTAGGCTGAGTACTTACAAGCGTCCCTCTATTTCCTTCCGTGGATTTCGTAGAAGGCCACTAAGGAAATCAATTACCAAGAGACGGGCAGCAGCGTCCTCCTGAGATTCCAACCGCATACCGCGATCGCCAACCCGCCTGCCAAGCGTGGCGATTATGGCAAAACCCCTTATGGTTATGAAAAACACGAAGGAGGCTTATGCCCTGCAGTGGGCGTCAAATGGCTGAAGATGACTTACAAACGTGCAGCGCACCGCCCTAATTGTTAAAAGCTCCGAAGTTCAGTTTCGGTGTGAAATCGTGCTGTGCTCTCCCAAAATTCTTCCCTGCTCACTTCACCCGCAGTAGGTGTAAAGTAAACTCGGTAAGGACGCACCTAGATTGGAGCTCGAGGCGCCCCAGGCGTTTTCTGACGCCACCGGCAAAGCTCGATAACATAATGTTTTCAAACCAGTTTTTTTTTTAACTCGAGTCCCTTGGCCGTCCGATAGTTTTTATTTTTTACCACAAACAATCGTTAGGGCTGAGATTTAAAACTTTTATTTTATTTTAAGAGATAAGTACCTACTGACGAATATATATTTAGCTAACAACGAAGGTTTCTAAGGGTGACCAGTTATCAAAATGTGTTAATTGCCTCACTAATTACTGAAATAACGTTGGCTTCAATGAGGACCACCACCGAACTTTTCCCAAATATATGGAGGCTGCAAACCAATAGGTAAATGCGTTTTAAGACATCGCTGCGCTTCCTTAGTAATGCTAAAGCTGTTTTTAGACTATTTCCACTAAATTTCAAACAAGCAAACTAAAAGAAAACTTTCAAAGTTCCATTTATGCACATGAGCGAATTCTCGCGACTGCAAGGAAAACTCAGTGGAAAACCGCCAAATATTTATCGCAAACTAATATAACTTGAAAACATGTGTCAAGACTCACCTTGCAGGAAGTTTTGGGCTCAGCAGCTCAGGAACAAGGGAAAGCAATATGGTACTTTCTTTAAAAGAGGGCGCGCGAGGCAGCGGCACGCGTGCGCTTGGTATGGCCTCGTTATGCGGAGTGAGTGATAGAGCTTGGGTCACGGTGGAAAGCTGTGGAACATCGCTCGCTTCCACCAAAATGGGGTGGCCAGTCGAACAAAACCTAATTCCTGCGTGCTAATAACTGCGTTGTAACACAACGATTGAATCCGCAAAACAGATTTTGTTTGATTCTTTCCAACCTAGACACTTTGTGTTAATGAAAGGCACCGACTTTGTTTTAAATCTCACGCGTAGTGCGCGCGTAGTGCGGTGGACACTTTTGAAGTCAAATTCTATGTATTTAATATCAAGATTAAGTTATTTTATACCCAATATATTTAAGTCACGTAAGTTCATAATTACATATTCAAACCAAAACTGCTTGATACTATTCCTAATAAGTACTAAAGACAAACTAAAATTGTTATCATTAATTTAAAACTGATGTGACGCAAAATGATGTATCGCTAGCAAAGCTCTCAAGCTGGCAACATTTGCGACCGCCATCTAGCATTAGCTTTATGCACTAGATGAGGTATGGTTTACCGAAGGGGGAAACCACCCCCACCTTGCACCACCCCTATGCAACAGGGTGGGTGGCTTCTACGCAGTAAAATCAGGGAGATTTGCCCTTCATCTATTAATATACCTAGGTGCAAGCCTGGTAATAAGGGTTGCTGTTGCAAAGCTCCGATATTCCTGTAGAGCTGCCGAATAGAATGCATAGCTATGCAAAAATAAAAAATAAAACCTTCATAGTCAGTCAGCAGGACTCTGACTCGTAAAGCTACAGTAAGTAATTTTCACCCAACCTAGCCTCAAACTTATTCGGTTGGATGAAAATTAAAGAAAATTGTAAGGTTTTAAAATTGTAGATAAGTAATTTAATAAGCTGTTAATATGCTATGAATAGTCCTGAATAGTTTATTTGCTCGTATATTGTTTTAGACAGGGTTAAAGCTAATTTTAATACTTATCACTATACCTTTATGCATTTTTCTCAAAATCTGTTTTCCTTGCGCATCGAATAATATGTAGGAAACATTCTTAACCCCAGAAATTGAGCAAAGCTCTTGAGCTGGCAACATTTGCTGGCGCCATCTAACTTTAGTTTTATGCACTGGATGAGGAACCGGATGGTTCCCGAAGGGGTGGGGTCACCCGCGCCTTGCACCTCCCCTATGCAACAGGGTGAATCGGTTCTACGCAGCAAGATAAGGGAGGTCATCTATTAATAGATTTGCCTAGGTGCCTGGATGAAGCCTGGGAAAAGGGGATTGTTGTCGCGAGGCTCAGATGATATGCCTAGACCATAGAGCTAAAGAATATCCATTGTTGGCTGGCTTTGTATCAAGGTGACAATCATTTCGTTGTCTGCCAGCAGGGCCCTGTTTCATCAAACTACAATTAATATTAAACTAGGAAAATGATCACTCACTTTCGTCCAACGCTTGAGCGATTGGGTGAAAATTAATTACAATTGTGAGATTTTCATTCAATAAGCGGTAAGTCCTGCATCATATTTTGTCGTCTATTGCACTTAACGGGGTTAAGACTAGTTTCAATATAGGTAGATATTAAAATTTCAATTTACCTATTTAAATTTGCCTTTTTTTTAGTTTGTTTACTTACCTACGTTTATGTACAACTTTTTGATATTTTTGATAAAAGTTGCAATAAAAATATTTTCAGCTTAGTCCGTCTAAAGATGGTTTGTTCATCGTATCCGACTATATGTAGCTATTATACAATAGCAGGTATCCAGGTATAATAAGGTTGATTGAGATAGAGCAAGTTGTACATGAATGGCACGCTGATAGCATCAACGCTGCAATCAACGTTGCATTCAATGAAATTGGCTAGATAAACTCTTTGTGTAAACTTTTTTTCAATTTTTAAACCAGACGTGTTTTGAATATTTGAGAAAAAAAGCTTCTGCGTATCATTTATCACTGACACGCACACTGGGTCAATTTAAACACATTTTCACGACCCCTTCTAGCTAGGTGGCTGCATTAATCTTGTTTCATCTATCTTATACAAAATAGAATAGAAAATTTATGAAAGTGACAGTTGACTGGTTAAATCTGCCTGTAAATGCCAGATTTGTATTTGGGAATCATAACTATGTAGGTAGTCCCTCTTTTATAAACGATGTTATTATCATCATCAGCCTTCCCCTGCATTGTCTAAAATAGAACTGCCTCGTTGGTCTAGCGGTCAACACGCCGTGGGTTTGATTTCCACTGGAGGCCCGCGTACTTTATTTGTGCAAGGCCTCAGTCTGTGATGTCATTGCCTGGTTACCGTAGCACAGGGTGTCCCAGTTTGGAACCAGGACAATTGATTGTGTTGTGTGAAAGTTCTACCTTACCTTTATTCATTTGTGTATGATTTTATATCGTAGTTTATTCAGTGACTTAATAAAAACAATTTAAGTATGAAACACTGTATACATAATACGTATCCTATTGTATATAATTACTATTCTGTATTACATAGTATTCTACTATATATAGTATTGCTCACGGTTGTACCACACCGCGGTATGTGACGCTCGCGGGGAAACTCCTGGCACTGACTGAAAATCAGCGCTGAAGGCTTGACCCTCAGCATACTGCTGAGTCAGTTGCCATTTATAGCAGCAGTGACACGCCGTGACCGTTCGCTTTCCTTTCTTTTTTATAACATTTCGGTTGAAATATTTTCTTTGTTGTTTTTTTGTTTTGTTATTGTGGCGTGTGCACTGTTTTTATAATAAATGTTTTTTCTTCTTCTTCTTCTTCAAAGTTATTATTATTATAGAAAGGTTTTCAGAAGACATGACATTATTGTTATTAGCGAAGGACAAGATTAAATGTAGGTACCCGAACCCGACATACGCAAGAAGTTGAGGAAGCTAAAGGATTTGGTCAGGATCGTGGCATGTGGTAACCTCTAGTCTGGTATATGTATACGGATGAGGTCAAAATATGGTTGTCAACCAACTGCACTGGTATATCTAGGTAGGCACCTGAGTAATAATGAAACTATGGTAACTGGCCACCAGAACACAAACGTATTGTATTCAAGGTCGGCAAGCCTCGACATTTTAACACGTTGCTTTTCTACCAAAAAATATTAATAGATTTTCAATAATTCTTAAATCTTTTTGAGAATAAAGATTTGATTTGTTTCCGTAAATTGTACAAGTTGGTACCTATAAAGATAAACAACGATAGCCTAATTTACATTTATATCTTTTTGTTGCACTAACCCGTGCTTAGGAAAATTTTAAAAACTTACAATCCAGATGCATGCACCCCATTCGTGTTTCAACCAACCAATAAACAGAGTGAAGTTAGACACTTATTGCTTTATTAACTAAATAATTTTGAACAACTAGGTAATAGTTACAATAAACTTAATAATACGTCCTTAAAAATATAATAATAGGCGCTTATTTGGGATTAAGTTAGAACGACAGCGTGATTTTGAAATCGTTAGCCATAGTTTGAAGGAATATTATTTTCATTATTATAAAGAGTATTATTGATAAATTAACAGTCACTATATAAAATGTTTGTAAATTTCGACCCTTGGTCCGAAACTGAGAATCCAAATTCGAAGTGATAAGAAAAGTACGGTAATATTGAAAAAGGTTTTCTATTATGTATGTATGTTTGTTGCTGCCGTTCGATATTCGTAAACAAGTGAAAGAAAATTTCAGTATGCCGGCACCGACCGTAAGACGCTCCACCCACAGTTTTTATTTTTTTTACTTTTCTGATATTATGACAAGTAAAATAATTTTGGTTAACAAAATATTTTTTTGACGCGCCATTTTTATTATACTAGCGCCATATGTTTCTAAATCATGGTTAGAATGTCCCCTTTAAAAACTTCGAACGAATTCGAAGTCACTCTGTAGATATCTCAATAATTTATTGACGGCGGCAATTGCAAAACTGGCACCTGGAAAAAATGAGAAATCGTATTAAGTACTTAAAAAGTAAACTAGTGCAACTCTTACATTTTTGTTGCAAAGTATCTAGTTCTTAACTGATTAGCGTAACTGATTAGACTGCACTTATGTAAGGGTTGATATGTTGTCGGATGTATCCGGTTGTTCGTAAAATCGTAAGGTTAACTTATATTTCTTCTGAAACTCTTTAAAGCCTCCTCGTTGCTTATATGTGAATTTTCATATAACTGCATAATTGTACAGTAGTCAGCATACCTTTACTATTCTACTCAGTTATATATTAGGCAACAAAACATAAAGGTTAAAATATACCTACACAATTTAACAAACATACACAAAGAATACAAAAATATACCTACCTGCGGCACTAAAATCTTTGGAGCAGCTGTTTTTTATTGATTTCAAGTTTTCGTCACAGTGAAAGTTGTGCACATTGACGAGCGGAAGATCCATTTCCGAATCTATACTGGCTTAAATCTGGGTAGTTTGAAAGCCGTGGAAATGTAATTAGTAATTAAAAACCGGCCAAGTGCGAGTTGGACTCGCGCACGAAGGGTTCCGTACCATTATCTATACAAGATCGAGAAAAAACGGCAAAAATCACGTTTGTTGTATGTGAGCCCCCATTAAATATTTATTTTATTTTAATTTCACTATTTATTTTTGAAGCGTATATAGAACTAAATATTCTGTGAATATTTCAAGCGTCTACCTGTTGCCGTTATTAATATCGAGCAGAAAACGGCCAAAAAAATTACATTTTTTATATGGGAGTTCCCCTTAAATATTTATTTTATTCTGTTTTTAGTATTTTTTGTTATAGCGGCAATAGAAATACATCATCTGTAAAAAATTCAACTGCCTAGCTGTCACGGTTCATGAGATACAGCCTGGGAACAGTCAGACAGACGGACGGACGCATGGGCGGACGGACGGACAGACACATAGACAGACAGACAGACAGACATACATACAGACAGACACACAGACAGACGGACAGTGAAGTCTTAGTAATAGGGTCCCATTTGGCACCCTTCGGGTACGGAACCCTAAAAATAGCATATATTTAGGCAAAATGTTGTTTAAGCCACATTTAAGAAAGTGGTGCAAGTCGGCCTCAGGGCCGGTTTCTGAATTGAGTATTTCACTAAGTAAATACTTAAGTAACGTTCTGTCACGCTGTTTTCTGAGAAATTCGAAGAGGCAGCACTACAGTTAACTATTTACTTAGCGAAATTCTCAATTCAGAAAGCGGCCCTCAGACTATTACGTTTAAGTATAGACTTGAATAAAACAAAAGTTGAGAAATCTTGTTTAAACAAATTCGCGATCAATTAGTACCGCGGCACGCAAGCACCGTTCTGCATGGCTACTAAGGGTTCTAATAAATGCGAGTTTGTGTCGTGATATTTTTAAAAAGCGCGTTAAAAGGCACGTTTATTTTGCTATTTCTTTCAAACCACCCAAAATTGGTGTATTGGACTTTTTCGTCAGAATATAAAGATCCTATAGAGACCTTTAGAAATAAATGTTGGTTGGGTCTAGGCAAGAAGTGGTTAAAACATCCTTGGGTCTAGGGAATTATTTTGTTTGGTATAGGGTTTTTTCAATATTGAACTAGAACTTCCTTATGCAGTGTTATAAATTCGGTCGCTAGGAAGCGGTGGTAGGGCGGTCTGCAGAACACGTGCCTCACAATTACGAGGTCTCGGATTCGAACCCCGGGCATGTGCCAATAACTTTATTTTCTAAGTAACTTGTAGTAGCACTAGTCGTAGTAGCAATACTACTCGCTATCTGCAAAGAAAAACAACGTGAGCAAAACGGAGTTTCTGAGGTACTCACACACTTCAGTGCTTGAAATTGCCAATCCGCGGTGAGCATGCGTGGCAATCGGGTATTTGACAAAATATCAAATGAGTTACATTTAAAACGGAATTTTGTATGAAAATACTGGCTTATGACGTCACGTTTCAGAGCACTCTTTTTATGTTTAATCTATTTAGAAATTGTAATAACTAGTAATTGACTAAAAGATAAATTTTTCGAGATATTTTGTAATTTTTATTTTAATCGAGCATATGAAATAATTTATTGTTGATTGTGACAAATACCGTATTAAGCCCATACTCTCGGTTACCGAGAGAAGGCCTGTGCTCTACAGTACCATAATATTATGTAGTGGGATACATAATTATTATGGTAGGAACCTACAAAAACAATGACACCTCAATCTAATTTTGAGGCAAATCCGTGTAACTATTATGGACCGACCGTTTCGCTTTGATTTGTAGAGCAGCGTAGGTAGAGAGCACCCGAGTTCAGTTGGCAGCTCGTCTCGTCTCGCCGAGCGGACTCTTCCGACAAAGTTATAAAGCACTTTTTAGGATTCCGTATCCGAAGGGTGCCAAATGGGACCCTCTTACTCTGCCTCCGCCGTCTGTCTGTCCGTCAGACCTTTAAAGGGCTCTATCTTTGGAACCGTAATAGGTAGCCAGTTGGAATTTTCACAGAATATGTATTATTACGGCGAATTACCTAAGAAATATTAAAATTTGAAAATAAGGGAGAACACCATACAAATGTGTTTTTCGCCGTTTTTTTGTTTATGATCTATCGTAAAAACGGCACTGGCTGCATGCATCAAACTTGACGTGATTTTGGGACTTAATATATCGTCGGCTTATTGCAAGAACTCATTAACCGACATATTCACTATTGGGAGATAAACGACTTTTTAGTTCGTGTTAGTTAATTGTTGTATTTCCTCTTCCTTATTCCCTATAACATCGTTAAAATAATGCCTGATATTAAAACACCACTATTGTATCATTGTTCAATACATGTACATGTCCATACCTTTAAAAAAAAGCGTTTTTGCAGTAAATGACTTCTTGCAGTAAGCCAACGATATAATTCTAACAGCAAATAATAAAAAACGACCAAGCGCGAGTACGGAACCCTAGGTGCGCGAGTCCGACTCGCACTTGGCTGGCGTCCCTCGCACATTCTCGAAATTTTTTATTATTGTAAAAGTATATTTTTAACAAATGAAGGAAATACCTATACCTAAGGACTAGAAAAAAAACTCTAAAATGTGTTGCATTAATTTGAATTGTAAAATTAATTTCACCGTAGTCTCATGTCTTGATAAACACGGTCGCCTGTGTCGGGGTCTCTACATACACAATGTACATAATAATTTCGTATGGCAATAAACATTTTATCTTTTTTATCTAACACAGGAATACCGTGGATTCGGTACCCAATTCATTTTAAGGTTATTAGGCGACATTTTTTTCAGGTCAATGTAGCAATTTTAAAGATGAATTATTTAAAGTCTGTAGAGACAGAAATGCATTCTAAATATAGTTGGCAACGTATATTTAACTTTCAAAGTGCCTACCTACTTTAAAATATACCCCAGGTGAACTCACATGTATCATTGATAACAGCACACGATGCCGATACTGGCCTGCTGCGGACACAGCACGCCTATCTGCACCAAATCGGCCGGATCGCAGTCCGCCACGCGACGGCAAATGCCGCCTTGCTGCACGCACGGCTCCTCTTGATCTAAAACTCCATCAGGGACAAAAAAACAACCTCAACTTTATGTTACAGTTCAGACACCCTGAGAATGCCATGAAGTTTCATTTCAGAATAGAACCTCTATGATAAAAATACACCTGACTACAAAATATTTTCTGTCGTTATAAATAAATAAACTAATAAGTAATATAAGCTCTAAAATAGACTTCACGATAAGGAAAGTTGCAATCTCTAATTATTATTATGCTTAATCGTGCTTTATAAACTTTACCAAAATAATGTGTTGTTTAATTTCACCAAAGTCCAATATCGTGATAACTCAATGATAACATGTTCAAATTATATGGGAATACACTGAAAGTACCCTAACAAAAGTACTTCTAGTATACCTACTTCTAACAAGAAAAAATTAATGAAAGCAGGTAGCGTGGCAAAGAATTATCGCTGAACATACAAAAAAAAGATTTTATATATGAAAATCTTGTGTCACAGTGTTTGTTATCGAACTCCTCCGAAACGGCTTCAACGATTTTTATGGATTTCTTTGTGTATATTTATTAGGTCTGAGAATAGAAATAGGGCTTATTAATATAGCAAAACAACATTTGTCGATAGCTAAAAACTTTTTTTAATTCGATGCAACAAAAGAGGCAGTGTTACCATCTTAAAATATCTCAGTATACTTAATTAATATATATACAATATTTTTTCCACACAATATCACACAACTGCTTTCGGATTTAGTATATAACAACACATCGCGCGATATATATATATTTTTAAATGTTAAAAAAATAAACTTGTATTAATGTCCACATAGAGTACATCAACTAATGTGGTGATGGTTTACGATCCGACAGTTTTTTTGCATCGAATTAAAAAACAGACTGGTGTAATTATATAAAAATCCCGTGTCACACACAGTGTTTGCTATCGAACTCCTCCAAAACGGCTTCACCGATCTTTATGATTTTTTTTTTTGTGTATTTTGGTAGGTCTGAGAATAGGTCGTAGGCTAAATGTTTAATCACAGTTAACTTTTTTTTATGTTTTTCGACTGTATGTAAGAACCACAGAACAGCCTAAATAGTAGGTATGTTCTGTGGTAAGAACCTAATACATGCACTAATTTACTTACATTATTTTCATTAGGTTTTATTCTGTAACCACCCGCCGATTTCTAAAATACTTATGTCAATCGGTCTCGCTCGTTTTAGGGTTCCGCAGTCAACAAGGATCCTTTATAGTTTCGCCATGTCCGTCCATCTATCTGTATGTCTGTCCGTCTGTCCGCGGCCGAGCTCAGAGACGATTAGTACTAGAGAGCTGAAATTTTGCATTGACGTACATACCTATTAATCACGCCGACAAGACGGTAGAATAAAATCTTGAAAAAATTTTTTTAGGGTACCTACCCCTCCCCTATGCTTACATAGGGGAGGTAGGGGAGGGACGGGCAGTCGGGAGACATGGGCATCCCCCTTTTATTCTGATTCGGTCACAGAATTTTATTTTTTTTCTAATTTGGTAGTTTACTTTACCGACTGGCAACACTGTTTATCCATAGACTATCTGTCATTTCTGTCAGTTGTTAACAGAGACAGGTTTGAAGGTTATGCGCTCGTAAAAGTGAATATTTTGTTGTGGTTTCGGATCGTCATAAAGAGAAAACTAACGAAAGGTATGTCTATTTTTTATTATGTATCTATTGTATATTTACTAACTTAGAAATTAAACTGAAATACAAGAAAAAAACGCTTAAATACCTAAATTAAAATTAAAATACCGGTAGCCTATGTTAAAAATGTAAACAGAGGAAGCAATGGGCATTCTGATGTGAGGGAGGTTTGGGCATGCCCAATGCTCCCTCCTATATGTTTAGTATAGGAAATTTTTTTTAATTCTAATTACCTGCTTTAATTACACTATTTGAATTATTTTTAATTACAGAAAGATGCCGTTCAAATTCAAAAAGAAAGGTTTGCTACGGGAAATTCCTAAAGATTTGATATTACGAGCCATACAAGAGGTATCAAAAGGATCAAAAATAAAAACAACATCTGATAAATATCAAATACCGAGATCAAGTTTACAACGCTACCTTAAACAAGATTCTGTGAAGGATTCTTCGCACAGATTTATAACCTCACCAATTTTCACTGACGAAGAAGAACAAAAATTGTCAAATTACATGATAGTTTCTTCTAAACATAATTATGGATTGACAAAGATACAAGCACGTAAATTGGCCTATGACTATGCTGTAGCCATAAAGAAAACAAATATTCCTGATAATTGGATCAAGAAAGAAATCGCATCTAAGGACTGGATAAGGGGATTTCTAAATAGGTAATCTCACTTATCAATACGGACACCCGAAGCTACATCGTTGTCACGTGCAACAAGTTTTAACAAAACAAACGTGGATAATTTTTTCGAAAATTTAAAAACGGTCCTTCAGCGACATCAGTTTGGTCCCGAAGCTATATATAATATAGACTAGGAGGTGAACCCCCGGCGCGCGAACCCCTAGCCGCTCCGAGCTTCGCTCTCCGCGGCGCTCGGCGTAGGGCCTCGCTAGACACTTGGGGTAGGGATTTGATAAGTGGAAACATGTATGGTCTCGGCCTTCGACCTCGGCCTGAACGGAGCTCGGCCTTCGGCCTCGCCGCGGCGATGTTCCTGGGGCCCGCTTCGCGGAGCTCGGCCTTCGGCCTCGCAAGTTTCTCCCTTCTGGCTTTTGCGTTATTGCTTGTTCGCCGGAAAATGTATAGTCTCGGCCTTCGGCCTCGGCCTGGACGGAGCTCGGCCTTCGGTCTCGCCACGGCGGGGTTCCTGGTGCCCGCTTCGCGGAGCTCGGCCTTCGGCCTCGCAACTTTGTCCCATCTGGCTTTTGTGTTGTTGCTTGTTCGCCGGAAAATGTATAGTCTTGGCCTTCGGCCTCGGCCAGAACGGAGCTCGGCCTTTGGCCTCGCCGCGACGGGGTTCCTCATCCCCGCTTCGGCGTCGCAAATTTGTCCCATCTGACTTTTGTTTTAAAATTTGTACTAAAAGTCGATTTTCAGTACAAATTCTCCATACAAAATTTTCTCATTATCAATCATCGATATCTCGGCCGCCATCTTGAAAATCCAAATTGTCCAATTTTTCTCATATGCCTGGGTCCTTTGACAACAAGATGCCGTTTAGCGCACGTCTCCAGCATGTGCCCAGTTGGCTGCCGACTTTTTTACGCCGAGGTCGATTTTTTGGGCGGCCATATTCTCGCCCCTATTTTGAATTTCGAACGGTCAAAATTTTTTTTTTAAATTAGATCACGTAACGAACACCCGTTTCAAATTTCATCCAAATCGGCCGGTAAACAAAAAAGTTAGCCCATTTGTATAGGAGAAGGCGTTCGAAATTCAAAAATCGGCTTCATAGGATGGCTGTACCTATATCGTACATTTCCTACAACACATCCGTCTGGATGGATGACATCTTCAAATTTCATAAAATATATGCATCATTTTGCGAAACATGCAAAACCGACGCCTGAAAATCCAGTGTTGTTGCTGCTTGATAATCATGAGAGCCACATTTCTGTGGAAGTCTTAGACTTTTGTAAAGAAGTTGGCATTGTTCTGATGACCTTTCCACCACCTTGTAGCCACAAGCTACAGCCACTTGACTTAACAGTGTATGGACCACTAAAAAATTACTACAATAAAGCTTTAATAGACTGGATGGTCAGCAATCCTGGAAAAACTGTAACAATCTATGATATCCCCAAACTAGCAGCCATTGCTATACCTCTAGCTCATACAAAAAGGATTTGAAAAACCTGGGATATGGCCTTTAAATTCAAATATTAAAAAATTACTACAATAAAGCTTTAATAGACTGGATGGTCAGCAATCCTGGAAAAACTGTAACAATCTATGATATCCCCAAACTAGCAGCCATTGCTATACCTCTAGCTCATACAAAAAGGATTTGAAAAACCTGGGATATGGCCTTTAAATTCAAATATATTCTCAAATGAAGATTTTTTTTGCTCTTCAGTCACTGATCGCGATGCACCCGTAACTGATGAAGCCTTATCGTCCAGATGTGACCCTATCATCCAGCCAACTTCAACACAAGTCCTTCCAGAACAGTCTGAAAGAGAAAATCAAATTGAAGCAGATCCAGTTAATTTAAACAACACTGCTGTCACTCGTTCTTCCTCATCATTTCCTACAGATCAAATAACAACTGAAGTTGCTGAAGTTGTAACCCCTGAAATAGTGAGACCATACCCAAAGGCTTGCCCAAGAAAACTGATTAAAAATGCAAGGAAGAAAGGGAAAACAAGGATATTGATAGACACACCTGAAAAGAAACTAATAGAATTAGCAGAACAAGAAAGACAAACCAAGAACAAGGCTAAAAGAGAGAGGCAGGTAAAAAAGATTCTTAAAAATATAGAAGAAACCGATTTCTACACGTCCTACAGATCTAACATCGAATAGAACAAAGAAAAGGCAAATGAGCAGTAGTGATAGTGATGTAGAAAATGTTTTACTTGCTGACTGTTCTGAGGGATCATTTCTTGAAGAAACGTCTGAAGAAGAGTAAGGTGAAGATGATGTGATGATGATTGACAGAAATTTTCAAATGAATGATTTTGTGCTCGTTAAATTTAATACAAAAAAGACTGTTGTGCACTATGTCGGCCGCATCGAAGACATTAGTCATACCATGGCTACAATAAAATTTATGAGGCTGAGTAAGATAAGAAACACTTTTTTTTTCCTGAAGTAGATGACATAGCTAGTGTCCCACTAGACGATATCAAAACTAAATTGCCAGGTCCAAAGCCATGCAATAAAACCAAACGTGGTAGCTCTAAGTACACATTTGATAAATCTTTATGGGTTATACCTAATCTTAGATAAGTTAAGATAGTATTTGAGATGTTTTTTATTTGTTGGTAACTTTTATTTTTGGATTCTATTATGGATGTAAAGTGTTTTAAAGGCCATGCCCAAGCCTCCCACAGGGTGTGTCCAAACCTACCTGCCATAGGGCACTTTTGACTGATTTCTGAAATTATCTCGTAATGTTGAGACTGATTATAATTTTAAGAAAGTTCTCTTTCAGATATCTAGCCAAATATGTGTTGCAATAAGAATTGGCAATAAATGTTGATTATCTATAAAATCTGATTTTTCATGCATTAAATTGTAAAAAAGTGCCCATCCCTCCCCTACCTCCCCTAAATTAGAGATGCAATTTTTTTTTCTCACCTACACCATAGTGACCTTATAAGCATTATGGAATGATTCATTAAAAATATACAAGGTGGTTATTTGAGATAGGGCAGCGAGGGGAACTACCTGACATATTTTGTGGGTACTGAATAATGTTCAGAAAGGTTCTTGGTGTACCTAAATGATAAAATATAATATATACCACTTCCATATACCGTGTTTTATTTAATTGAAGCGGAAAGATATAGCTACAAAAATGCAATAAAAGGTAATTTCGCAAGTAATGATAACAGTTCTTGTTCAAAGGTTAGAGAGCGGTAAGACGAAAATCAAAGAAAATTTTGAATTTAAAAATGATACAAAACAGAATGAAAAAGAAATAACGAAAAATTAATTAAAAAGAATTTGGTGTAAAAAAGGTTACACCGTAACAGTCCTAAAGTCGTCAAAATATAAGAAGCCCGTTTTGACAGCTACAAAAACCATAGAATCTAACCTAGGTTGAGATCAAAAACATTAAAAATCTAAACTATGAGTAACTTTTCGGGCTACAAAATCGGTTTTTTTCTTTCGAGCATTAAATAATATGCCAGAGTATGTGTCTTTTTATGTATTTGTTTGAGTAAATCCAAAGTGAAATGTATTTTTGTGTAGCTGTCAAAACGGGCTTCTTACATTTCGACATATCTATATCTAACTTTTGTAAAAAAACAAAGAATGCTGTGTTATTTACGAAAATAGAATTCCACAAAACATCCCATAAACGCCTTATAGATAATATGTGGTAGAGATTATACCTACAAGGGACAAACTTTGATGCAGACTTTTTAAACTGTGTTTATGGAGTGTTTTAAGGGAATTGTCTTTTTATAAATAAGACCGACAGTCTACGTATATGTGAGTTTATAAAAAATACATAAATACATTTAGTTAATGGCAAAACACTCAAAATATGATCTATATCTTTAGATACTATTAACTAAGTGGTTTCCAATTACCAGTGACTAATGAATGTTGATGAAGCGACAGAGGTTTGTCAGAATCATGGCAAATGGCAAACCCTGATCGCTGCCAACCCCTTCGGGCATGTCTTTATGTTTGTGTATAAGTACCAATTCACAGAGTTATACTTAGCGGGTTTACATCGTGGTGTTTTCGGGAATTTAAGGTAATTAGGTTACATCAATCAATAATAGCAATTATATCCGTTAGTTGAGAGTAAGTATGAGTATTAATTTCGGACCTACAATGCGTAACACTACGGCACAGGCACCCTCAAGGGCCGAGTTTTATATAACAATTCGTAGTTTATTAGGGCAGTTCAAGGTACATTTCGTAGCAGAGTCTACTTGTTAATCTGTGGGTTAATGGACTTTGCAATGTACATCGAATTGTCATAGTAAACCATGAATTTTACTTCTATTAAACAGGCTCCTGAGCTTAACATTTTTAAAAAAGTCAGAAATGTAAAAATACGTTTGCTGATCTGAGATGTCGTTTTTTATGACGTCTCAAAATCGGTGACTCCGGTATAAAAGTACGAGTATTTAACTACCCAGTGACGCTATTAATTTAGAAAACAGCGGTAAGTACAGCTTATTTAACAAAAACGAATAGAAATTTATGATTAACATTTCGTCTAAACTTTTTGTCTTTTTTTTTGTAGGTGCCTAAAAGAGTATTAACAATAGAAGAAGAAGCCGTTTAAAAAAATATTATAATTGTAATTATACTTAAAAGAGTTATAAAAATAGAAGCGGAAGCGTTTTCGTATAAAAGATAATAAATTTTTACTTCCGATTCCTACCTCTTTTAGCCAAACAGGGTGTTAAAATACTGACGCCCAACCCGAAGACTCCGCATTACAGGACACAAAAAAATACTTTATCCATTAAATTTTGCTGGGAAATCACTTATTTTTTTTGTCTTAACAAACATCAAAAATATTAGCACCGATTAGACATAGTTTTCAGAGTCCTCACGACTTGGTAATTAGAGAGTTTAAATCTTTGTATATTTGAGATTGCGTTGAGTTAAATAAATAGAAACAGAGAAAGATTTGAAATTGTAATTTCTGGAAAACAAATTTCGCTATTTAACCATGCAACTCACATTTTGTACAAAAAAAATAGGAATATGACTACATGCATTTCTGGAAAAGGCGTCAGTAAAATAACACTCTGTATATCAAAGAATTGATTTCGCATTGCATTGCCAAAACAATATAAAAGTAAAAATATTTAAAAACATTTTTTGGCGGATTGGCTTTTCAAGCGCTGAGCTACACACAGTGAACTGATATTTTCTGGCGGTCTTAGCATATTATTAATGAGCAGGATCTGTAAAACTTACTATATTTTACCAACGGTGTCGCCGCAACGAGGCCTAAGCACGCAAGCGCCACTATTACTATGCCCGCACGCATTGTTTGTTGTGAATATCCGTAAGGGGCAAACTACGCGTGAGACAGATCACGCAGTACAAATGACAACTATGTATCTTTGGTCGCGATCCAAGAGCATCTGATTTCAGCGCTACCGACCATACTTTTATATACGAAGCAAGATGTTCCCAGTCTTAACGTAATTAACTGGAGTAGGAAACTAGTATCAATTCAAAGTGCCGCGTAGGTCTAACATTATGATAATCAACATAGGTAAGTACTTTTTGTCGGAGTGATCGCATGAGACTGAAATATCTCGGCGTATGTGGCCTCTGCCACCCCGCGATTAAAGTGCGGATACTGTGATACTAGGTCCTACAGGGTGACTGTATTCGTTCACCTTTTAAGGGGGCATTCTAACCATGATATAGAAACATATGGCGCTCGTTTTGAAAAAAAAATGAAGCGTCAAAAAATATTTTAGATAAACATAAACAAAGAATCTCAGGACAGAAAGTAATACAAATAAATAAAACTATGTTTCGAGCGTCTTATGGTCGGCGCCTACCAAATCAATGGTTTTTGTCACTTTTTTTATGCATTTTTTTAATTTTCAAACATTTATCATAATCGAAAACCTTTTTCAACGCAGTAGCGAGGTACCGTACTAGGAAGTACTTCCTGCCACTTAGAATTCGGATTCATATTTTCAAACCAAGGTCGGAAATCACCTATATGTTGTAATCATTAATAATAAGTACCTATAGTTCATTTGTTTAGGTATTTAACTGAATGTAAACAATCTTGATACAGAATATACAGTTTATAAATCTAAATCTTTACACTTTACAAAATTCAATGTGAAATTACATACAATTTCATGAAATTAAAGTAAATGGTAAATATTTAGATTTGTAAAGTGTATATTTCAATAAAAAGACGTAACAAGTTTGTTTACATTTAGTTACATACCTCAAAAAAAATGAACTATACAGTTTATAATAATAACAAAAGATCCCCTAAAAATATCGCTCACGATTTCAAAATCACGCTCTACATAAGTACCTACCTACCTACTTAAATGAAGCATCTTTCAACTTCAAAAGTGTGACTATTTAGTTAGAACTGTATATTGTACACACAGAAGACAAAATACATAAAGTAAATTGTCGATTATGTTGTTATGTTTTATAAAGTAATTGTAAAGACAAAATAGGCAGACAATTTTCACTTCCTCCTCACCCCCTCCTACTCTACGCAAGGCAAAATATACCTATTCCATCCCCTATTCCAACTCAATAGGTAGGTACATTGAAAAGAAAGACTTGTTAGGATTACTTTCGTCCATCTCATCTTATTTTTATTTTATTTTATTTTATTTCCACTTATACCTACCTTTACAGGCTTAGCCTAATTCGATTGGTATGAAACATACAATTTCCAAAATATCCTATGTCTAACAACTTACTAACTATTTAATTTAATTAACTTATTATCCCTATATATTTATGTGATAACTGAACAGATTGTTGACGTCCACGGCAGATATAGTAATTGAAACACACAATATCGTCGTAGAAATAAATATCTGAGGAAGTAACTACGTGTTGACTATAGTAAAAAATACAAATTATTATGCTTGCAATCTTTTTAGTAAAAAAAATCTTTCAGTTTTCTTAGCAAGTGACATGAAACTGTAACTTAAAATCGGAGAAAAAGTTTGCCTGACCTCACTCGTCTGCAATCAAAATCGCTAAGCGACTTTAAAAGCGCTTTTAAAATAATGTAAATAACTTCAAAAATAATTGCCCTAACGCAACAAAATAGACCGCCTATATATATACTTATATACATCCAACTACATAGTAATTTCCGTCGCTATAAATAAAATTAAAAGGGCTGCGCCGCAAAATGGCATTGTCGCCAAATGTCAGTTTCGCAAAATGTCCCTTTCGCAGAAAGTCCATTTGGCTAAATGTCCGCTTCGCATAATGTCTCTTTTGCAAAATGACGACTTTTTTTATTGTTTTTTTGAGTGTTATAATTAAACAAAAAACAAACTTCGTTCACTTCGACTTTATTAACATAAGAAAGCGATGCAAGGACCTGAAGAGCATGGACTACCGGACCCTTTTTCTAAAACCGGTATTTTTTCGATATCAACATTTGAAATACCGGACTTCCGGTATTTCGGTATTTTTTCGGTATTGATGACTTTTTTTGTTAAAATAACATAGATGCTTGTAAAACAGTTGATTTACGTGGCCTCTAAGTTTTGTCCCACTGAGCTTTCCCCACATCATCAGTTCAAGTTGTCAAATTAACTCAATGAAATATAAAATAAGCAAAATTTTCTTGAGCAAATACAATAAGTCCGAGAGAAAACTGAACTCAACCTGATAGTATTCATCATCATCATTCAGCCACAAGAAGTCCACTGCTGGACACAGGCATCCTCCATGGATTTCCAAAAAGACCGGTTGGAAGCGGCCTGCATCCAGCGCCTTCCAGCCACTTGGATGAGGTCATCTGTCCATCTTGTGGCTGGTCGTCCTACGCTGCGCTTGCCGTTATGTGGTCTCCATTCGAGAATTTTTCGGCCCCATCGGCCATCAGGTCTGCGTGCTATGTGCCCCGCCTCAACTTACTAATCCGCTGGGCTATGTCGACGACTTTCGTTCGTCTACGGATCTCATCATTTCTGATTCGATCTCGTAGAGAAATTTCGAGCATAGCCCTTTCCATAGCTCGTTGCGTGACCTTGAGCCTTCTTATGAGGCCCATAGTGAGAGACCACGTTTCAGTGCCATAAGTCATCACTGGTAACGAGTTGGACTCGACGATTGACCTCTTTCACGAAGTTGGACCGGCCTAGTTGGACTGTTTGTCCTACGTAGACGTATTCGTCTACAGCTTCGAGAGTCGAGTTCCTCAATGTTATTGGGGTGGGCACAACACGGGCGTTCGACATGACCTTCGTTTTGTTCATGTTCATTTTAAGGTCCACACGTTGGGAAACTCGACTGAAATCTTCGAGCATTATGCCGAGGTCTTCCATCGTTTCTGCCATGACTACTATATCGTTGGCAAATCGAAGGTGCGTGATGTACTCGCCATTGATATTGATGCCGCGTCCCTGCCATTCCAGAAGCTTGAAGGCATCTTCCAGTGCGTTCGTCAACAGTTTCGGAGAGAAAACATCTCCCTGTCTCACGCCTCTTCTCAATGGAATCGCCTCCGAATTCTGCTCCTGTACTCGGACCGACATGGTGGCGCTGTTGTACAAGCACTTCAGCACCTCGATATACCGATAGTCAATACGGCAACGCTGGAGAGACTCGAGCACTGCCCATGTCTCGATCGAATCGAAGGCTTTCTCATAGTCCACAAACGCTAAGCAGAATGGCAAATTATACTCCTGTCTTCTGTATAATTTGCCGCAGCGTGTGGATGTGGTCTATGGTACTAAAGCCCTTTCGGAAGCCGGCTTGTTCGGGAGGCTGGAAGTCATCAAACCTGCGTTCGAGACGATTCGTGAGGACCCTCGAAAACAGCTTATAAACATGGCTCAGAAGCGAGATGGGTCGGTAGTTCTTCAATAGAATGTTATCCCCTTTCTTGAAGAACAGCGTCACCACGCTTCTGGTCCATGCTTCTGGCGTTTTTCCTTCGAGCACGACGGAATTGAAGAGCTTCTGAAGGACTTTAAGTACTGGTGTTCCACTCGCTTTCAGGAGCTCTGATGTGATTCCGTCCTCTCCTGGTGCCTTGTTATTCTTGAGCTGTTTCAGGGCCATCCTAATCTCATACAGGTTGATGTCCGGGATATCGTCGGTATAATGTCGGGTCAGTTTGGCTCTCGGATCGTTGTTCAAACTGCTAACAGGTTTTGCGACTGAGGTGTGTAACTGTCCATAGAAACTCTCAATTTCCCTCAGCACCTCTGATTTGGTTGACGCTATACTGCCGTCCTCTCTCTTCAGCTTCGTCAGCTGGCTTTGCCCATTAGACAAGTCTTTTGCGAGCACTTTGGAGCCCTTGTTCCGCTCTATAGTCTCTTTGATACGTTCGGTACTAAAGGACCGAATATCGTGCCGCATAGACTTTGAGATGTGTCTATTGAGCTGCCTATATGACTCAGCACCCTCGGAGGACTGCAGTTGCAACGCGTGACGTTCAGCCATGAGGTCGAGAGTATAGTTTGAGAGCTTTTGTGGTCTACTCGTACGGTTGGGTCTATAGAACCTCGAGCCCACTGTGCGAACAGTTTCTACAAACCTGTTATTGATCTCCTCCACCGATGCGGCGCTCTCCAGGCACTCAAAGCGACTTGACAGTTCAAGTTGAAAGTTCTCGGGGTTTTGGATATGGGCACGAGTAGGTCGGAGCGTGGACTTCATGAGACGAGACCTCTCAAGTATTAGAATATTTAAAAGAAACAAATTTATTTTGTATTTATAATTATATTTCTCTTGCTCGGACTCTTTGCACTATTGCTAAAGCAAACCGAAAGAATGACCATTGTCCTTGCCTTCAAAAAATAAGTTTTGTATTTATATTTTTTTCGAGAATATAACTAATTTTGAGAGCCTAGAAAATTTCGATTGGGGGCTTCTTTAACAAATTTTTAAAACGAAAAAAAAAGAATCGGAGTCTACGTAACCGGAAGTACGTCATGCACGGAAGTACACCATCAACTGATATCCTACGAGCTGTCAGTTTCTAGTGATACCATGACTCGATACAAAAACTCTTTAAATAAACAAAACTTAAAAGACTCCTTATCTATGCAAACGTAAAAAAATATATTATATTTGTTTTTTACGGAATACCGAAATGTCAATATCTTGACTTTTTTTATTTAAAAATATTAAACCTACTTTCATTCTCGTGTTGAACGAACGTTAGAACGTTCGATTAGTCACACACTTATTCAAAAAGATACAAGAAATCAGTGAATATTACATGAACTTATACGTTTAAAACAAATTGTCATATATCCTCCCGCGGCGGCTAACCTCGCGTTCTAAATTAAAAAACAATATTTAGGATATCGTCGCTATTGTCACTAATATCTTTAACTTGGTGGCTGTTGAAGATACTTACAGTTAGTTATAATACTTTATTATGTCACTACTGTACCGTAGGTACACCACATAGAGCAGGAGACCAACACTAGTTTCCGTCCAATAGTGGGACACCGCAATTCACAGGAACTGACTGTGATTTTAAATAGTACCCATCAGTTAATTCGAAACTATCTTTAAGGTGAGCGTTAAACATTTGACTGTATTGATACCGAAACTCGTTAAACATTTGACTGTATTGATACCGAAACTCCAAAACCCTAGAAAGCATGAGTTCTGTATTTAGAGTCTCAGGCTCACAAAAATTTCAGCAAAATCGTAAAACCAGATTGGAAATCTAGAAAAGTCCCAATGTTTTACGTTATGAAGTTATTATATGGATGTAGAATTGAACAGCGCGTCTAGAAGCTGGGTATAGTAATACCGAAACTATCGAAATACCGGTATTAGGATTATACAAAACCGGTTTTTCAAATTCGAATATTCTGTCCGGTATTCCGGTTTTTCGGTATTACCGAAAACCGGTATCCATGCTCTATAATATCAAAATATCTACATCAAGCCGAGTGCGTAGGCGTCATATAAGCAGCGCAAGCAATCAAACGCAGAGGAGTAGTTAACTACAACATCCGCATACTGTCTGACAGTGCGGCAGTGCTTACTGGCTCTCAATAGCTACAGCTTCAACTCAGGACTCTCATCCAGGAATGTCATGAATCCCTGATGAAAGTACGCACGAATAACAATCTTACTTTGCAATGGATCAAAGGACACAGTGGCTCAAGGGGCGGATGAGCTGGCGCGAGGAGGCTCGCTGGGACTGCAGTGGAGGGGCCCCGAACCGATCGCCCCTCTGCCCTTCTGCCAACTGAAAACATGGCTACGAGTAAGTAAACGGACGAAGTTTCTACATAATAATGACTGGACCTCACGCACGGACGCCATAGCGGGCATAAGCGGATGTAGCATCGTTCAAAGGTTCAATCGTTGATAAGTACAATCGATACAAAGTTATTTATAACTAAAATTCAAAATCGTCCCGTTATACAAGATATACATAATAGTCGCTCTATCCCAGTCGATTACTTGATAATGAATCCTCCCAGATTCGTCGTTGACTTGTATCTGCTGTCGTTTCCTGTGTCTTCGAAGTAAAAAGCCAGCAGTAGTGTTTCCTCGTCAGATAAATCCATTTTGCTAATGAGTGTCCAAAACGCGGATCGCACGCCGCGAGGGAGCAGCGTCGTCGCGGCGTGCTCGCCGCGCAATCGCGGCACAATCGCGGCGAGCTCGCTGCGCAATCGCATTTCTTTCAAATCGCTAGTGTGATAGGGCTGTAAAAGTGGATTACCACTGGTTTTTTCTCTACATAACTACATAACATTAACTTAAGGAGCAAGTATATATAATACATAATTATCATCAAAATTGAAGGATAATGTTAAAAAAACAAAGTAGAGTGTGTGGATGTGTTAGTTTTTTTGTGTAATTAGGTATTACTTTAAAAAAAAATTAAAGTGGATATTTTAAGACATTCGAGAAGTGGCCATTTTGCGAAGAGGATATTATGCGATGGAGTGATTAATCGCTATAAACAGCTTAAAATACATTGGTTCCACTGTAAATAGAGCTTCAATAGATATCTAATCGGCTTTCGAAAAAAATGTGTTCTAAAAGAAAACCTATTTTCTGAGGCTTTAAAAAACCTAGCAAGTAGGTCAACCTTGACTGCTAATATAAACTGTCAGCGCAGACAACAGAAAAGCCCTCCTTAAAAAACTTCTAAATGAATAGGTAGCTGACTCGGCATTCGGCAAACGTTCTATTGCCGTCTTAACTAACCTACGACCATAGAGTTAATCCTACGACCTATTCTCAGAAACCAAATATACACAAAAAAAATCATGAAATCTGTGAAGCCGTTTCGGAGGAGTTCGATAACAAACACTGACACGAGATGTTTATATATTAGACTAACCCCCAGTTTCTCGTACACTAACACGCTGTTAATTACAAAAAAATCCACTGACAGCTGTTAACAGTAGATTAACAGCTTGTTAGTGTACGAGAAACCGGGGGTTAGTGACTCGGCAAACGTGATTTTGCCATATTAATTAGCCTACGATCTATTGTTATATATTAGATAACAAAAAGTTAGCGAGTAATAGACGACCAACTTATAAAAAGAAAACTTCGTACAAATTCCAAAGAAAAATCTACTTTTCAGACGTAGGTATAACACTCACTTGACCGTTTTTTAAATACATACACATGTCATATTTTGACAGTTCGGAACTGTACGATGGATAACCTAAAACAGTGGTCAGTGGACTTACATAATGTAATAGAATACATGTCTTCTTCCACGTAGTCAAACTATTTTGTCAAACTGATTGTAGGTATTTTAGATTCGCTCCAAACGTAACTGCGTAGTGTACGTAAAGGTCGATGTGCCGCCGATTGTATTTCTAAATTAAATAAGTAATACCTACTTACCTACCCGTTCCGGTTTTATCATTGATGCGTTTTACTTACTAATTACCTATACGACGAAGATTTATTTCTGGGATCAAAACATAATAAAAAAAATGCAAGTCGTCCTCGAACAAGAAACGCGATTTTTTTCTTTCAAAAAAGCGCCAGCAATTAAAAAAGAATCTTTTACAGATCGTGTCTGAAATGTCTCACTTTTCGTCTAATCACGTTAATAGTAACCCATGGCCGAGAAGCCAAGGCAAAACACCCAGGACTGCACGCCAAAAAGGGCCATTTTTGGCATAAACGCTATCTCAGGACCGTGATCCTAGATTCACGGTCGGGAGTCCTTAAAATACTGGTTATGTGATTTAGAGAATAGTCAGGCACTTTGTGCAAAAATTATCTGTAAAACCTCAGTGTGCGGCGCTAGTGAACCTCATGGAACCCCTTAACAAAAACCGACCGAATTACTGAAACAACATTAATTAGGTAAAACCTTTTCAAAATTAGGAGTAGGTAATTGGATAAAATTAGGTTAACGGATATCATATAATACGACGCACGATTCCATTCACGCCGCCTTGGCCTTGCCACAGAATTGTTTGTGTACGGACATGTTGACCCGCGGACCTCAGCTCATCATGTGACATTATTGTTGGTTAATTTATTACCAGCAGTAGGTATGACGGTCCGCTGACGGGATCGCTCTGCGTATCGTTTCAGGAAATGTTACTTGAGTAAGTAAGTAGGCGAAGGATAAATATCGGAAGTCATTTACGGAGGTGCGAATTTTTGATCTGTGTGTGTAAATTCCCATCATATTGAATTAGGAAATAAACATGGCAGCGGTTTTATGTTCTTCCCGCTCACACTCTATTTCTTTCTATATTCACGCACGCACGCACCGGTACGGACAGCAGCACAGCAGCAGCTCTCCCGGGAGCTGATTCTGAGAATTATGTATGTATTACGGCCAAAATCCGAAGTGCGGCTACACCTAGTTTTAGCCGGTTAGAACTAGGTGTAGCCACTTACTCTTGGTTAAATCTAGTATAAGCCGATTGTTTTCGGGTCAAACTAGGTCTAGCAGGTATCATTCCGGCTAGAACTAGGTCCAACCAAACCCTAGCAGTGGCTGATACTATAGGTCTAGCCGATATCGTGGCGCAGCGGTAGTGCACCTGCATACCATGCGAGAGGTCCCGGGTTCGAATCCCGGCTGGGGACAAAAAAACCCCCAGGTCTTGGATGTTTACATGTTTGTGATGTCGTTGTTTCTGGTACCCACGACACAGGGCATCCTAGTGTGGGGCCAGAAGCAATGTATGTGCCTGTATGTAAATGTTTGTTATGTTTATATCATGCCGGCTACAACTGGATTCAACCATACCCTGGTGGCTATTACCTACTAGGAGTAACCTATACAGATCGGTTACCCTGGGTGGAAGTTGTTCTACTAACTCTACCGAGCCATATATTTCTGGCTTTTAAGATATTAAAAAAACCCTTAATACTTAATAAGAATAGAGAAAATAAAATCCAACGATTTTTAATAATTGGCTTTTATTAAAGTAGGTCTACAATTTTAACGTAATAAAATAAATTAGAAACCATACTTTTTCAAACAGAAATAATTATATATTTTATGAAGAATATTTGTTCCAAAAAATCTCTCTGTCTTCATTCACAGCCATTTTAAATTCGAACGTATGAGCGCGCAGAAAATACGTCTGATTTGTGTTGTACAAACAGAAATAATTATATATTTTATGAAGAATATTTGTTCCAAAAAATCTCTCTGTCTTCATTCACAGCCATTTTAAATTCGAACGTATGAGCGCGCAGAAAATACGTCTGATTTGTGTTGTACAAACAGAAATAATTATATATTTTATGAAGAATATTTGTTCCAAAAAATCTCTCTGTCTTCATTCACAGCCATTTTAAATTCGAACGTATGAGCGCGCAGAAAATACGTCTGATTTGTACAACGGCACAATGCGTGAATGCAAAGAGATGTAATACTGCGTGAATGCGTACAAAATGTCAAGCCCCGTGACCGGGCGGGCGGCGGCAGGGGCGCGCGGCTCGCGCGAGCTAGTCGCTGGTTTATACGCTTGAACTTGTTTGCATCTAGTTTTATACAAAAGGGTTTGGTTAAATCTATTTGTAGCCGGCATAATATCGGCTAGACCTAGCATCAGTCAAAGGTTTGGTTAGACCTAGTTCTAGCCGGATTGATGCCGGCTAGAAACCGCTAGACCTAGTTTTACCCGAAAATAATCGGCTTATACTAGATTTAACCAAGAGTAAGTGGCTACACCTAGTTCTAACCGGCTAAAATTAGGTGTAGCCGCTTCGGGTTTTAGCCATAACATATGCATTTTCACGCTCAAGGCTGATCTCCACCTATTTCTCTTTTCCCAGGCCGCCATATTCTAGGTTCGATTCGAAGTATACATTATTGATCTAGTCTGTATACCTGAGGATTCCACGAAAGCATGAGCTGCCGACCTAGTTTCCAACCATGTTCTACGAATAACAAGGGAAACATCAATTCGTGGAATTAATTAGTGTAGTGCACCAGAGTAAAATGTAAGTATGCTGTCGAACGTAGATAGATAATAATTCTTTATTGTACACAAACAATGACATATATGTACTGTAGAATCTGTCGATAGGTACCTATTTTATTTCGGCTTTAAGTTTTGGAGATATTGTGTAGTAGGTAAAATGACACTCGGAGTGGACAGAATAAGATGATTTATTTACAGAAAATATGCCTACTTATATACAGGAAGAGGTACTGATCGGGGAGTCCGCGGGGCGCGCGGGGAACGACATCACGCGATCCGCGGGGGGGCGGCCCCCGCGCCGTTGACGCGCGGTCGCAAGTTAAATACTCGTGGCGCGGGGCCTCGTTCCTTTTCTGCGCCCGGACGTCGAGCGAGCTGCATCTCCACTGTCGCCGTGCCACGTGGTCGTCGCTGCTGCCGCTTGCTTCAGCTCGCTGAACAGTTCTTTTCAGAACTCCATCCTTGCTTCTATTTCTTGCTACCGATGTGTTTCTTATAAGATTGCGAACAGTTCTTTTCAGAACTCCATCTTTGTTTCTTGCAACCGATGTGTTCAATAAAACATTGCGAAATACTTGCTGTTGTTTACTGATGTTATTGGTAATGGTAAGGTGTTGCTTGCTGGTACGGTAAGGTTCTGTAAGGTTGTTGTGGTAAGCAGAATGTTGTGGTAAGTAGCCACAGTATTCCCCCCTCAAGCGAAGCGTACAGGAGGCTTGATTATTCTGCCCGTGCGTGTTTGTTTGATTGCGGGCGGTGCCGATGTCGCGGCGCTTGGAGATTGCTGACTCGTAGGTATTTGCTGGACTGGCATTGTAGTTGCGGCTTCATTTTCGCTGCTAATTACGTATGCGGGCTTCAGTCGGTCGATTGAGACATTTGCTTGACGGCCAGGTAATTGTATCTTGAATATCTTGTGGTTTCGTTCGACGACACGATAGGGTCCTGTGTAGGGTGGCTGTAGAGGCTTGCGTACCGCGTCGACTCGTAGAAACACGTGACTGCATGTGTGAAGATCTTGATGAATGAAGATGTGTGGCTTGGCGTGGTGAGGTTTCGTGACAGGTCGACAGCGCTCGATCGCGTCGGACAGCTGCTCCACGAAGTCGTAGTTCATCACCGTTTGCCTCGGTGCAGAAGTGAAGAATTGTCCCGGCAGGCGGAGTGCGCGACCGTAGGTTAGTTCGGCCGGCTAGTGTAGGTATCGGCGCGCGTCGCGGCTCGGAGTCCTAGTAGCACGGTCGGTAGGTCTTCCATCCACTTGTTGGTGTTCTCCAGTCTTGCCATCAGCGCTGCTTTTAGTGAGCGATGCCAGCGCTCGACCATGCCATTGCTCTGCGGGTGGTAGGCGGTGGTCCGTATTCTCTCTATCCCGAGTAGTTTGGTGAGTGCGGAGAATAGGTAGCTCTCGAACTGCCGGCCTTGGTCCGTGGTCAGGGTAGCAGGACAGCCATGACGAGAGAACCAGCCTTCGTACAGGGTCTTCGCGACGATTTCTGCAGTGATGTCTTGTATCGGGAATGCTTCCGGCCAACGGGTACATCTGTCGATTGCAGTGAGTAGGTATTTATGTCCGCTCGCTGAAGTAGGTAGCGGTCCGACGATGTCGACGTGAATGTGTTCGAAGCGCTCGCTCGTAGGTAGTGTAGCGATGCCACTTGAAGTGTGTCGTTGAACCTTCGCCCTTTGACACGACTCGCATGCCTTTGCCCAATCTCCGACATCCTTATTCATGGACGGCCAGAAATATCGCTGCTGCATTAGCCTGCGCGTCGTTCGTATCCCTGGATGGCTGACATTGTGCACGGTGTTAAAGGCGGTGCGGCGGTAGTCTTCAGGTAGGTATGGGCGGGCGTTTTCAGTAGACACTTCGCAGTATAGGCTGTGTGTTGAGAGCGGAATAACTACTTTCTTGATTTTCAAGTTAGGTTGTTGAAGTAGTTTAGGTATGTAACTATCTCGCTCTTGCGCGCAGGAAAGTTCTTGATAATCGATCGGTGATGGGCAGGATATAGCTTCGATTCTTGAGAGCGTGTCTGCGACGATGTTCTCTTTTCCACTGATGTGTTGTAGATTTGTAGTGAATTCGCTGATGAATAGCAGTTGTCGCACTCGTCGCGGCGTGTCGTTGTCGGACGGCGGCTTGTTGATTGCGAATGTGAGAGGCTTGTGATCTGTGTAGATTGTTAGCTCGTTGCCCTCGAACATTTTTCTGAAGTGTTTTACTGCCATGTAGATCGATAATAGTTCACGGTCGAAGGTGCTGTAACGCTGCTGAGTCTCACTGAATTTCTTCGAGAAGTAGCCGAGAGGTTGCCAGACTCCTCGTACTCTTTGTTGAAGGACAGCGCCGGCACTCTTGTCAGATGCGTCGCACATGAGGGCGAGGGGAGCGGAGGGGATGGGGTGAGCAAGCAAAGCGGCGTTTTGTATGCTAACTTTGCATGCTTCGAATGCGGCCGTAGCTTCGTCGTTCCATTGGATTTTCGACTTGTCTTTCTTCTTTGAGTTATGTAGGTATGCGTTCAATGGAGCTTGCAGTGTTGCGGCGTGAGGAATGCTTTCACGGTAGAAGTTGATCATACCGAGAAAACGCCTGAGCTCTTCGATGGTCTCAGGCTTGGGGAAGTTATTTATTGCGGCGATCTTATCTTCAGGCGGTTTAATACCGTGCTTCGATACAGTGTAGCCGAGAAATTTGACTTCTTCTTTGCCGAGGACGCACTTTGAGGGGTTAAGTGTTATTCCGTATTCGTCGAGTCTTTGTAAAACAGTTCGCAGGTCTTGAACGTGCTGATCTTCGCTTGCCGATGCTAGGATCACATCGTCGATGAATGGAAATACGTAGTCTAGTCCTTGTAGTACTTGATGTATGAATCGCTGGAACGTTTGACCGGCGTTCTTGAGACCCGGGCACATTCGCGGGAATTCGAACAAGCCGTACGGTGTAGTGATGGCGGTCTTGTCGATATCGGCATCATATATAGGTAGTTGTGCATATGCCCGGTTCAAATCGATGACGGAGAAGATATTTTTCCCGCTCAGCTGGTAGGTGAAGTCTCGGAGTCGCGGTATTGGGTATCGGTCGGGCTTCGTAACTGCGTTCAGTCGTCTATAGTCGCCGCACACTCGAAGGTCACCGTTCTTTTTAGGTACGACGTGTAGGGGACTTGACCATGGACTTTTGCTGGGGCGGCACAGGCCTTGCGCCATCATATCTTCAAATTCTTTTTTCACAGCTGCGTATCGATGCGGAGGGATGGGCCGCGCCTTGGAGTGTATGGGCGGGCCAGTGGTTTCGATGTAATGCTCCACGTTGTGCTTGGGACATTCCTTCATTGATGAGAGTCGAGTGACGTTCGGGAATTCGGCCAAGATGTCGTGATATTTCTGTTCGACGTCGATAGTGCGAATGGTGGGTTCAGTAGAGTTGCAGATCGGAACTTTGACGGATAATTTCGTTTTCTTGTCGATGATGCTTCTTCCTGCTATGTCGATGATGAGTTGATGATGTTCGAGTAAGTCGGCGCCTATGATTGGCTTACCGACTGCCGCGATGATGAATTTCCACTTGAATGGTCTTCTCAGCCCGAAGTCTAGTTCCAAGGTTTTTTCCCCGTAGGTAGGTATCAGCGTGTTGTTGGCGGCGTAGAGCGAGAACTTCGTAGGCGAGCATGTTGCGTTTTTTGGTTTAGGTATAACAGAGATGTTGGCGCCTGTGTCGATGAGGAATGTTAACTTGGACTTCTTGTCTTGAATGAACAGGCGGTGGGACTTCATAGCGTTGTTTGCCGCCTCACACAACGCTGGCTCTAGTTTTCCGGCTTCTCCTCGAAATTGCATGGGCGCGTGCATTTAATTGCTTTGCTCCCGAAGCAACGGTGGTAGTAACATGTTCCGCTGTTTAAACTTCCGGTTACGGGCGCGCGTGAGTCGTCGGAGGCGGCGGCGGCGGGTTGCGGGCGGGGTGTGCGGGGGCGGGAACGCGAGCGCTGTCGTGTGTATTGCGGCTCGCGATCACGTGACCAGTTGTTGTAGTGTTGTTGCGAGTTCTGCCATTTTTGAGTCTTCAATTCGGCGATTTCGCGCATAAGAAATTCAAGTTTCTCGTTGATGTCTTGTTTTGAACTTGCTGGTGCTGATTTGTGTGCGTCGACGGCAGCGATTGACGTCCCGGCGGCGGCGGAGTTGTGCGACATTTGTGTGCTCTCCATAATCTTGTCGGCCATTTTAGCGAGCTCGTCGATGTCCGCCGTTGTAGCGATTGTAGAGGTGACGGCGAGGACTGCTCGAACGGACGATGGCAGGTGTCGCATCCACAGGTTGCGCACGGTGTGGTCGGTCATCCCGTCGCCGGCGAGGTGCTGCATTCGGCGAAGGAGCTGTGACGGCTTCAAGTCGCCGAGTTCAGTTTCTGCGAGCAGGCGGTCGAGGCGGCGTTCGTCTGAGTCTTCATAGAATGCTAGGAGTTTCGTCTTGAGCGCTTCGTACTTGTTGGTTTCCGGTGGCTTGAGGATGATGTGGTCCACGATGTCCAGGTCTTGCTTGTCGAGTTGCCGGATGACGATGTCGAACATTGCTTGGTCGCCTTGTCTGAGCGGCTTCATGATGGCTTCGAACTGAGCGAACCAGAGGCGAAGTCGTTGATGCCAGACGGGTGGAATCCGCATGCTGAGGGATATTGCAGAGACGTCTTCATGATTTCCGAGGCGAGATGGAGCTGGGGCATCTTGCTGAGTTGCAGGTGCAGGGGCAGATTTTTCGTCGGCGCTTGACATCTTGAGGCTTGGAGTGTTTCAGAAGCTGCTTTCTTCCTTGGGGTCACCACTTTGGAGATATTGTGTAGTAGGTAAAATGACACTCGGAGTGGACAGAATAAGATGATTTATTTACAGAAAATATGCCTACTTATATACAGGAAGAGGTACTGATCGGGGAGTCCGCGGGGCGCGCGGGGAACGACATCACGCGATCCGCGGGGGGGCGGCCCCCGCGCCGTTGACGCGCGGTCGCAAGTTAAATACTCGTGGCGCGGGGCCTCGTTCCTAACCCCCTTATCCGCCAAGCAGCGGACTACACTCCCCCCACGACGAACCCCCGTTACCTGGTGCGCAGGCCCAGGAACGCCCTCGTCGACCCCCCCGATAAACTCTCATCTGACCTGGACCGCCTACTAGAGGCCCAGTCCCAGTCAGAAGTAGCCCCCGCTCCCGCCTCCGCCGGTGTCCCCACCGGCGTCCCCACCTCTCCCTCCTAGCCGCGGTCACGATGTGACGAGCAGTCCCAAGCGGACGCTCCCTTAAGGAGCTCCGCTGCGCGCCCTCCTCGGCTTCGAGGTGGGTCGCTCACGATATAGGTTTAGGGGTCCTTAGGACCAAACCAGCCCCCAGGTGGTGTTTAGTGGGTAGGCGCACTTCCTGTGAGTCCCACATTGGCAGCACGGCCGGGTCCGTGCTGTTATGCATGAGCATTCACCACCTCCCTCCCCCGTGTCCTCCGGAGGGTGCCCTTTTTAGGGCTAAAAAAAAAAAAAAAAAAAAAAAAGCCTCGTTCCTTTTCTGCGCCCGGACGTCGAGCGAGCTGCATCTCCACTGTCGCCGTGCCACGTGGTCGTCGCTGCTGCCGCTTGCTTCAGCTCGCTGAACAGTTCTTTTCAGAACTCCATCCTTGCTTCTATTTCTTGCTACCGATGTGTTTCTTATAAGATTGCGAACAGTTCTTTTCAGAACTCCATCTTTGTTTCTTGCAACCGATGTGTTCAATAAAACATTGCGAAATACTTGCTGTTGTTTACTGATGTTATTGGTAATGGTAAGGTGTTGCTTGCTGGTACGGTAAGGTTCTGTAAGGTTGTTGTGGTAAGCAGAATGTTGTGGTAAGTAGCCACAAAGTTTTAGCTCGGAGCATCTCTGTTTACCGAGGCTTTTAATAGTATAAAGTGCTAGGGGATGCTGTAGTAATACCTATTTTGCTGCGAAGTTAGGTTCGATAGGTATATGCTGAAACTGTAGTTTCGTCCCCGTTGTCATCATCCGCGGGAAAGTAGATATTTACAGGCAACTAACTGTGTTTGTTGCGTTTAGAGCTCGTCAAACTTTACCTACTGTTCTCTGTGGAAAGAAAAACTTACAGGCAAAAGACACAGATTTTGTTTAATTTTAGTAATCATACCTATTACCTACATTAATAACATATCTACTTACGGTCTTATTCATAAAAATTCGATTCGACTGAAACACTTTCAAGACGGAATAAACACAGAAAATAACACATGTATACAGGAACTCCTCTTATAAAACGGAGTGGCATCGACTTCTTATAAATAAGACCATGAATTTTACTTAGAAATAGAAATACGTATTGAGTTTAGTGCAGAAAAGCAAATAAAAATGTGTTAAAGTAAAGTAACTTTTAACCACTTTCAACTGTCCGTTTTTATTACAGCACATGTTGTTATTGTTTACATCTCAGAGGAACTTCGCGGTGGCCGTTTATATTACGAATTTTGTTTCCTACAATCTGATCTATGGGTAAAACAACATGATGTTGACAAAAACGTGCTAGACGTCGAGATAATCACTTGATCACAAACTATAAATAATTGACAAACAACGAAACATGTTGCAAAAAAAATCAATTTTGACATTAGTAAATCTGTGGAAGCATATATCGGCGTTTTAGTTAGAACTTTTTTATAAATAATAATCCCCACCTTATCTCTTACTATTGCTGTAGCAATGGGCAATAAAGTTGTTCTTATAAAAAATTTAACTTTTTGCATATTTATATAAATCACTACCTAGCTGACCTGGCAAACGTTGTCTTGCCATATTAATTGGCCTACCAAATATACACAAAAAAATTCATAAATATCTGTGAAGCTGTTTCGGAGGAGTTCGATAACAAACATTGTGACAAGAGATTTTTATATAGATATTAAAGGAAAAAAAACTAAGTGTACGTACGAAACCGGAAATACGTCGTGGATACGAACTAAAAATAATCTTAAATCTGTGCAAACGTACCTAGAAGTGGTAGTTTTTTTTTACAGAATACCGAAAATCTTGGCGTTTTTGTTCAATAATATTAAACCTTCTTTTACACACGTGTGAAACGAACATTAGCAGCGTATGAGTCACACACGAATTTATAAAAATACAAGAAATAAGTGAATATTAGTAATTTGTGATTGTTATGTTGTATTTACTGACCTTATCGTTATCATTATTCGTAACTTTCAATAGTCTATATTTAGGACACTGCCTACCCCCTCGGAATACAGGCGTGATACAACGTTTTACACAAGACGTGTGGTTAGAGACTCCTTCGCGAAGAAGACAGATCACATTATGTAGAACGCATGAAATCATCGTGCTTATTAAATGCTCACCGTACCGTTATCACAGGCAGCATAATTATCTATTACTATGTCTATTGCCTATCTTTCCTATATGAAAGTCAAACGTGTTAACCGCTAAACCATCGAGGGAAATTGGAGGGATACCTCCCTCCAATCTGCCTTGATTGTCTAGCTACCTAACTACCGCACAGGACAGGGAAACGAGACCAGCCCCTATATTACGCTCACCAAATCCTGAGCGATTCCAATCGTCTAACTGTCAAATTAGTATGGAAATTGACAGTTAGACGATTGGAATCGCTCAGGATTTGGTGCGCGTAATTAGGCCACAGGTCGCTGTGCCAGCGGGAACAACAACAGAACCCACTTATTTATTCAACTACTTATAACTACTTTTGTGATTTGATTATTTCACATCTCAAGGTGAGACAGAGTCAAGGCAAATGAAATAGATAAAATACAAAGTTCAAATTGGCTAAACAAAACAAACCGATGGTCATTAGTTGAAGGCGTTTATTAACAAATTCAGTGGAAATCGTTAACAATTCACTATTAATTCGATATAGGTAGACAGTTATATGGTTGTACATTCATTTTAGAGCGTTTAGCACGTATACTTATGCGTTATAAGTAGGTACTAGAAGAGTTGCTAGGAAAATAATAAAATTTTAATACTAGCTTTTCTTGTTCATTACCTTCTCCTATCATCATCAACCCATTATGTCCCCACCGAGGGGCACGGGTCTCTTCCCTGAGGAAGAACCTTCTCCTATGATTCCCCCTATCTTTCATTTCTCGTAACTTCCGTATACCTTTAAAGTAACTGCGCCCTAACTGGCCTTAATTTATTAACCTTTAACTAAATTACATAAAAAATTGGAAATGGATCCTTAGATAGAAGACGGCGTATCATATACCACATAAGTATAGTATAGTTGATCAAAGTTCTCAGAACAGATTAAAAGCTTTCCTACTCAAACACAGCACTGCCTAAAACCAAATCACTAACTATCGTCACGAATGGAAAAAGACATTATTATCTTCTTTTTTATACTTAGATAGAAAACACTTATTTAAAAATGGTTTTTGTAAAAATTCAACGTTATAAATATCAATAACGCTGATAGCCATTTCCAAAACGTAGACCTAAGACCAAAACCTTTAGACCTTGGAACTTTAGAAATCACATAGGCCTAGAGTATTGGCGCTAGGCTCTAGGCATCAGGTTCTAAAAATAGCTGACAGCATTATTGAGATTTATGTTGTTCATTTTTAATAAGTATATTTTTTCGAATAATGTCGCTGATTACCTCCGGATGCCCTTTGATCCAGTTTATTTGCGGTTCCATCACTTAGGCATAAAGTGATGGAACCGTATCACTTTATACCTTTCAGACGTAAACAGATTATTACATGACCGCACCCAAACGTAATTAGCGCTGTAAGCCTATATTCCAAAGTAAACAAATCCATATCATAGAACGTCGAATCAAAATTTTAATGCGGGGAGTGAATTTTTTTGTGCCACCTATTAATATTAGTTATAATCATAAGCTCATTCTAGCTTAGGTACCTACTTGAAAGATAAATACAAATTCTATTGTAACTGGTATACGATATTGATATTTTGAAACACTCATTGTGAAACGAAGCCCCTGGGCCGCTACTACGCAAGTCCTCCATTGTTCTATAAAAAAAGGACTGGGCAGCAATTCATAGCTTATTATGGCAACTCGACCTCTTCATTGCGTAGTGGATTATACAATTTAGTCTTCCTACTTCCTAATATGTGGTTTTTGATAAAATCAATTCAAATTGCACTGCATCGATTGTGAAAGTAAACCATAAATAATATAATTTATGGACCATTAGTATAGATCTATGAAATGGGGCCCCACTATCTCGCAATGTACTGTATGCAACAGCTGTCAGTTGTTTATTTAATGTGTTTGGCCATTTGACAGCTGTTAACAGTAGATAAAAAAAATTTATTTGGCAGACTTGAATCATTCTTGAGCATTTAATTAAAATAATGCAAGTGCCCCTGTTTCTCTTATACTAGCCATCTGTTAAGCTAATGTTAACAGCGGTCATTTGCCCAAAGTGCACACAAAAAAAAAAAACAACTGAAACGGTCTTTTAGCAGCTTGTACGAGAATGTACGGGAAACCGAGGGTTAGTGTACGAGAAACAGGGTGATAGTGTGTTGAATTATCAGACTTGTAAACAGAGTGATAGCGTGGTGAATATTCAGATACAACACAAGTAAAAATATAGATATGTATTCCCGTCAGCTCCACATAGGGTTCCTACTTGTGAAATTCTGTCACAAAATGTGAACACGGGAAATTCAGAAATTTTTTTAGAAAGTAAATCAATTGAATTTTCAATGGGAGCTATTTTTATTGGGCATTAGCAATCAAATTCACCTTGTCATTGGGGCAGGGGATACCAATCATTACCCATCAGTGCTCGACTGCCTGTTCACAATTTCACATACGACTACAATAATCGATATGATTTACATTAAATTTTGTCGTAGGTACTTACCTACATATTATTGATCAATGTGTTTATCTCTGCTGAAAATTAAATTGACACAAGCTGCAAGTAAGTACTTATCGTAAACTTGTGGACGCGCCGGGCAATCAAGTAGCAATCAAGAAATTTCCAAGTCACATGACGACTCTCATTGATAAAGTAATTACCAAACAAATCAACCATTCACTCTAAACTGTATCATAGTGCATACAAAGTAAGGTTTTAATATGCAAATATATACTTGCATAATACATGTTAACCTAGGGGATTCTAAATGATAATTCCTAACTCGACAGTAAATTGCAGTCTTATTTATAAAAAAACATGATTCTTCAAAACGCTAATTAAAATAGTCTGTGGTGGAGATTTAACAAGGAAAGTCGTAACCACAGATTAAATAAACTGACTCTTAGGAGTGCTTTAGAGGAATCGTGTTTTTATAAATAAGGCGGTTAGTCTGCATGTAGTGTAATGGCGATTATTTTAGTTTTACAGCTATAATTACGACGTACAAAATACAAATATGCCTATCACTGCAAGGCTACGAGCATAATTTTTCTAGAAACTGACTTCCTATGGCTGTTCTGCAATGGGTTGATCTTATACCACAGCTCTGATCACAAAGTTCTGATGAATGTACGTTTTCTTATCGATTTCCTCGTAAACTGAGCAGAGTGTAACAGGTCTATAATCTTCATTAAAGCCGTAACAGTCAGGGCATATACCTACATTTTAGTCTAAAATAAACTAGTCATAGGGATTTTGATTATGATATTTAAGTCTAGGGTTATGTAGGTAAGTCTATAGGATAAGACGAGGAAATTTAATCCATTTTGTTTCTATACAACCTATGTTTGAATGACATAAATGACAATGTCCACTTCCGGCTAAACGAGGACGGATGAGTCGATAAAAATTACAAAACAGCCAAAATTTATTTTCAAACTACCTAGGTATTTTTGTTTGTATGGGGAATCCTCACGAAACATTATAAAAATTTAAAGTGACATTCAAGTAATTTTTTTCTGTGGCAACTCCAGAATTTTGCCAACGTCAGTTTTAGATCCGCCTTTCGTTTGCTGGACCTGTCTCTGTTTTGCTGACGCGCGTCAAAGAAGGTTAGGGCGTAACTTAAAAAAAGGTGCGTGAAAAATTTGTCCATTCAGTCCCTGACTTGCAGTCATAACTTCATACAAGTGATATAGTTCACCTGCTATCCAATATCGCCAAGTGTGCTGATCCCATCTTTCATGAGATCCTGGTCTATCTTCATGAGAGCCTATCTTCATACGACATACAACTGTTATCGCACTAAGTTGTAATTTTAGTTCCCACTGTAGTCTGTCTACGGGTTCACGCCAAAAATGGAAGTATGGGCCCACACGTAATGTAATGAATTATTATTATTTTGAATTACCCAAATAATAATTTGGGTGATTCATAATACTAATAATAAATAACCCAAAGTTAGGCCTATGATGTGCCCGGCCAAAGAAAGGCTAACCTTTGTTAATTTTAGAGTTCCGTGCCCGAAGAGTCCCAACCGGAGTCTAGTAATGATGATGATGATAATGATGTCATCCATGCCGATCCGGCTACGGCGACTGTTATTGGACCGCCACGCTTCGATGTGCCGGAGTTTGGCTGATAATATGTGAATAATAAAAATAATATATTAATAACCCATCGACGTCTGTATGTCTCACTAATAAACGGCCTTGTCTCTTGTACAGTAATAGGTAGCCAGATAAGGGTTCACAGAATCTGTATTATTATAGCGTATTAACCCACAAATTATAGAAAAAAATGTAAAAAACATGGTGGGCCCTATAGTTTTTTTCTTTATTTTAAAAACTGCAATACAAACAAGTGTCAATGTTGGTGACTTACTACAGTATCTATAGATAGATAGAGAACACTTTATTGCACAACCAGGTGAAAGATATTACTATATTCAATTCTACTTTATGGACTCACTGCACTGACAGTACAATTTCGCCAATTTCAAGAGTTACACAAGACTATAATATCACAAGCGAACGTGGCTCGGTCTGAATTTTGAAGCAATCAGAGCTGCTTGTCGGTGGTGTTCGGAAAGCTCAGTGTTTTTAGACCGTTTGTTTTTAAACTATCTAGAGCATAACAAGTAATAGAATCCGGTCAAGTACGATTCGGACTCACGCCAAGGATCCCGAACTGTCTAAAAGAAAATAAATTTTTGGTGAATACGTAATATTATATTTAATGTGGTACGGAACCCACGGTTTTTGAATACAAGCCGCACTTGGACCGTTTTTCTATTTTTTTTTATACGTGTCCGTGTTTTTAGACTGGCATTTTTTTATTTACAATTTTGGCTCTACTTTGTTTTGTTACCGACATTCTGTCCACGTTTAACCAAAACAACCAATATGGACTAAGTTCGTTTGGCTGAATTTACTTCTATTTCGATTTCGAATGAAGCGCTAATTTATAGTGTAATTTTCAAGTTCTTATTTTCCTCAACTACAACATTACTTTTGCGAATGCGAGCAGAGCACAAGCATACAATTAACAATTCGACAAACTACCTGGCTGTTCGAAAAACTGTCCTACTCAAAAGGAATTTTAAAGTTTTGCACAAGGTAAAATAATACTTGGTCGCATGTAAGGTTCGTAACAATTTAATTGATTTAAAACATAAATACACTTTCGTATCGCCAGCATAATAATGGTAACTGAGACTAGTTTCCTGCGGTCTTGGCGTGGACTCTCCATGCAGAATTGATTTCTTCGAAACGTTTTTAGTGTTTCTTATTTACCTATTTACGTACATGCCAAAGCTCATGTTTAACGCTATATAACAATTTCGTGCTAAGCCTGACTGATGTAGCTTTGCTGGATTCTTGTGAGTTTACTTCCCAGTTTAATTAGCATTGAATTTAGTTTAGTTATCATTTGTGTATACTTTTAAAACATAATATCAAGTTGTGAATGCCACAGATCTTCTGGGAAGATAACATGTCATTAATCTGGAAGTACGCCGACGACGCCTGCACTGACATTTAAGACTCAGCTTGACAATGCCTTTCTTTACTTTTATTCTGCACCGCTCTTGGCAGTTCATTAAGCTCATTTCGCTTCTGGCAAACGACTCGCAGTTCATCTGAATCATTTCTGCCTTACTATAAACTAAAATGCATTAATAATAAATAATTACAATAGGAACAATAAAAAAGTAAATATGTACCATACTTAATAGTTAGCTTAAAATTAACAAGGTTCTTTTGATGCGACTTACGTACATATGAATACATTTTGCGACAGTAGCATTAAATCGATAAAACCTTTTTGCTTTTGCTTCCCATCTCTATCTATCTACACAACATTCAGAGCTCAAAACGTAGGGAGCCGATGTTAATAATCATTCCAAATATAAACAAACATTTAAAAATCTTATTCGACATTATACATTCTAGCAAAGGTGATGTAGAACTTCCAAGCGGGTTTTTAATTAAATAAAACCGGCTACTTTTCTTACCCAACGCATATAATATGGCATTATTATTCATAAAACTTAAAAACAAAGAAAAAGTTACATTTGGCGTATAACAATAAATTAAATTTCTGAAGCCATGCACTTCTGTACGGAACGGCTTATACATTCTGTTAATTTAGGGCTGGTATCAAATCTGCGGCTGCTACAGAGACGCCCATTGATATAATGAAATAGTTAATTGCGATAAATACGTACGTATGCCCAACTATTGGAGCGAGAAAGCAGCGAAATACCGTAATTTTGAATGGAACGCCCATCAAATGTCGTTGCCCTGTATGCCTCTTTCTTTACAGTTCCCGATTCGAAAAAGTTAAATTTTGGGCGTCCTCTTGTGTGACAACGATAATAGGTACCCTAGAAAACCAGTAGGTTTATCTAGCTTAACCTTGTAGATAGATAGAAGATAAGAACGAATGAGTAAAATAAATGTTGGTAAGAGAGAAATACATTAGAGGTTCTCCAACAAGGATAGGAACGATTCATGAAACATGTATGATAAATTGATAATGCCACCAATTACCGAAATAATTACAACAAATTATATAAGTACATATTTTCATTTTATAGGTAAACAATACACAGGGTTATTTTTAAAATACGCAATTCCTGAAACGACAATTTTTGTTTTGTAAGTATTTTCTCAGGTTTAAATTTTTCGAAATACCACAGCGGTCTCAAGAATTATCTTTCCAACAGCGCCTCCACAAAGCAAAGAAACTGCATCCAATTATATTTTTTTCGAAAAATACAAAATTTCTCAAAAAATGAGGTCGTTATCTGGTGTGTACAATATAGAATATTATTTTTCTCAAACACGCTTGGAAATTTGAGCATTATTTTGACAAATTTCTTCGAGATAAATCGAAATTGCGGTACTTGCCAAATACATGCAAGCAGCAACCTGCAAAAGTTGTATGAAAATCCATAATTATCTGTCGTGTTTTAGCGGCAAAATAAATAACATAGTATTAGTAAACTCATATCTGTCGTGTAATTTAGAAACGGAACGATCTTTTACTCCAAAACATGGCGACCAAGGAGATAATTTATCAAAAATGTTTATTCTAATTTCGAACCGGCTTGCAAATAGAAAGCTGTCTATTAAAAAAAAAACAACAAATGAACCGAACGCGGGAAAAATTATTGTTGTTCGTCACTGATTTTGAAAAGTGTAAAAGGATCTGCCTACTTAGTTTTAATTTCCGCGCATTATTTGAGAAAAGTACTTCGCTTCGGCCCACATTTTTAAATTCGTCCATCAATGCCTCTTTTGCTGGTGGTTATCATGTTTGAACAAAACTTAATGTAAGTGATAAAGTCTCGATATAGTTATAAAGTAGTCTAAAGTTATAGGAATTGCGCATTTGCAGCCTGTAGAAATAAATTCGAATACAATAAAATACTATCCGTATTTTTTACTTTTCAACCATTAGTACAACACGGAAACTGGCACCCTCGCTGTTTACATTCTCCGACACGCACACAAACGCAAAGATTAGTTCCCGACAAAGGAACTAACTATACCTACTCATCACAGATTACGTCAATAGCTCTCCGGCTGCTAATCTAAATTCATGTAGAAAATAGAAAGGTTACTTGATAAATACACTATCACTTATAGACGGTAGATGCCTAATGGAAAAGTAAGCGTCCGCTATGATAACACTTAAATCATGACTAATCTCAGATTAATTTATGAGATACATGAGAGACACATAAGAAGTAATAAATCTGAATTATGTTTAAAAAAATTACACTCGAATGTTGATTTATCAAAAAATATGCAGCCATCACCCCTTTCGCTCGATACTACCACTTATGCGATATGCGACCAGACCTACTAGGTACTTGAAGAAATGCACACATTCTGCAAAACTACAAATTAGGAATACCATAATATAGCATTGAACTGTTACTAAAAACGGCTAGGAATATTCTCTTTTCAAAAGTTGATGGCCGAACTGTTTGCATTAGTAGATAAAACGCATAAGGAAAGCTTACTTATGATGGTTAACATCCTATTAGAACGAAGCAAACTGTATTTTGTACGATACAAATACCACTTTACATCACGCGGGTCTTTGGTTTGCCTCCTGTCGACCACTGTCACGGAAATGCTGTTACAACTAATGGAACAGGAACCACAACCTTCCGATTTATCGAATACAATGCATATAATAAGAACTTGAATACTGTAAACAAAAACAATTTTGTACAATTTATTACGCATAAAAGGTTAACGCTCTTGTAGTGGCTTTAGAGGTCGCAAAATCTTATATATTACGAAAAGCCAAAAGTTACTCAAAATCAACAAACAAATATATCCAGCCAATACATATTGTCTCACTGTAGGGCACAGGAGAGAGAGAGAACGCGTGCGCATTGTAGACAGGTGATTTTAGGGTGATGCTAGGCAGACGGACTGCATTTCAACAGCATTCCGACTGCAAAATTGCATTTCCGATGCAGTTTCAACGCAGTTGGCACGACTGCAATGAAACTGCCAAATAACCGAGCAGTCCCACTGCAGTCGGTGTGTAGTTGGCATGCAGTTCCCTGTTCGGTTGGTTGGCAGTATTATTCCAGTTGTACCAACGGCATCTAAACTGCAATTTCGCAGTCAGAATGCAGTACGCCTGTCTAGACCCTTAAGCACGGATGTGTAAACACATAGGACACTTAAAATCAAAACTGAAACAAATTCCACTAAACACCGTGAATACATTGATTTAAGCTACTATATAGTCTTTTCGATAGTACGACAACAACTGCTCGTTTCTCAATTCAGTTCGAAATTTCAGTTTGTACAAACACCATGTTAAAAAATTAATAATTAAAAATAGTACATAATAATAAATTAAATATAAAATGTCTGGTATAACCTACACTTCTTAAGTTCATAGGGGATTCATGCCTGCATTTAATCCTCTAGCACCATATCAAAAGTAAAATAAAAATACAATATGACTAAGCTAAGCACATATTAAATAGTAAATCGCGAGCAACAAAATCAGACTCGTTCGCAGAGAGCTCTTGCAAATAATGCAATATAATGAGGCATCCTCCCTTACGCTACACAAATGCGAATCGCGTTAACTTCAAAACCGACTACGATGAATTTTATATAAAACTAAACTAAATCAATTAGGCCATATTTTCTTCACGGCAGTGTGTTTGGCAGCAACTAGCCTATTCCTACCAATACCTATCATCAAACGTATGGATTTAGTGCACTGTCCCACTCGTTTTTGGCTAACGTGCACAGCAATTTCCACTAGTAATTATATATTTCATTTAATTATTATGTTTTTCAACTACTACGGAAAAAAAAGTAAAAAATCGTACGCAATCATACGGTCTTCTGTATGTCAAACGGCAGCCGTTCTAATTGGAATTCCGGTACTGCCCAGCCAATATGATAATAATAACTTCCATACGACACAATCACCTGTCCTGGTACAACTATGCCACGGTGGCCGGACAGACATCATAAACATCATAATACACCCAGACTGAGTCCATTTATTTGTACAAATCAAATACAGCGGCATCCAGTGGAAATGGAACCGACGAAAACAAAATCTAAAACTTATTAAAATGATTGCAAATTTGGACCAGCCACCAGCTTGCTAGACTGAAGATCTGGGGAAGATTGTCAGGAAGAAGTGGCGTGCCTTGCGGGACCCATGCGTCCAGAGAAGACAAATGTGTGGTCATGGTTGGACTTTTTGTTCTTTTTCACACATTTTACATAAAACACCCATAAAAAGTGAAATTGGAAATTCATGATTGTAATTGTTTAGCGCCACTATTCACCGAGGCCCGGGTGAATCTACTCAAATTGTCGCCAATTCTCATTTTTTTCTCACCAAGTTCCCACAGTTCTCAGCACAACAGAAATGAACTAAATACACAATATGTAAAGTGTCAATCAAATCCAACTAAGATAGAAAAAAATAACACCTGTTGCACTGACAACGATGAATTATGACAATTATTACGAGGATAATGACGGCGAAGATTTCGAGTAGATTCACCCGCTTGAGGAATCAGCTTCGGGTAACGAATAACGAATAAGAGGGTAAGTGTGCTACTATTTTGCTCTCGGTATTTGAGAAGCGGAAGCCAGGAGCTCTATAGCATGGGGTAAACCGATTATGGAGTGCATACTTTGTGATGTAATATGGCATAACGCTAGGTACTATTGGAGAATATAATTTGTATTTTGGACTATTGGAGAAAATAATTTGTATTTTGGACTATTGGAGAAAATAAATTTGTATTTTGGACTATTGGAGAAAATAAATTTGTATTTTGGCTCATAAGCCTACTTTTAAGGCGCTCAGTCCGAAAATTAAAATTGGAGCTAAGTGGGCTCATTTATGCTTATTAAATTCAGAGTGAATTTCCAGTTACTATTTTAATTATAGCGGCTGCTCATTCTTTTACAGCCCGCTGAAATGACAATAATAATGTACACGTAATTCTAGTCTGAGTGGGACAGGGCGCATTCCATCGCACTTTTGAGCTGAGGGATCACACGCTGCGCGTAACGTGTCTGATCTAACTGCCCGCAAGCGCAGATAAACATTCAGCGTAACATCACCACGTGAACCCTGTCGTTTAGCTCGCACCACTCCTATTCGACGATCGATATCTGGGCGAAACCGATCAGTGCCTTGTCGTCGAACTGCTCATTCGGCGCCGCCGAATTCTAAAACAGAGGGAAACGTTTGTTACCGAAAGAAAATACCGAAAGAAAATACCTACAGGGTATCTACTACCTTCAAAGCATTTGAGGGCACAGTATTAAAATTAATTATAGTTACAATAGTTATTTCTGTAGTCTAGTGTAGTCGCAGTATCGTATCTACATAGTCTGTAGTCGTTTGTACTGTAACTGCGACCATTATAGTCTACTAGCTGACCCGGTAAACGTTGTTTTCCATATTAAAAAGTACAACCGAAAGATAATCTAAATTCAACAGGCTCCGCAAGTCTTCTTTCGGGCCTTAATTTCACAGTTAGTTACACACAAACATGGCATTGGGTAAAACGTTCTTGGTAGCGACGCATTTGCGGTTAGGCTCGCGTTTGTAGGGCCAACTCACCAATCCGAAGGTGACCGCTTTAGCTTGCGGCGGGAGCTGGGCGGCGTTGGCGGGAGCCGCCAGCGCGCGGGCTTCAAGCAGCCGGGCCAGGTTCAACGAGATGGGCACAGAGTCCCGCGCGTCCACCAGCCCTGCGCCCACTAGCTCAGCCGCGATGCCCTCGCTCGTGTCCTTCCCGTAGATGTACTCGAAGCGAATGTCGTTGAGCTCCCGGCGGGAGTTCCTGCGGGCCGGGCGGAGCGATTATTACTCGACGCAACCTTCCTTTTTAAAATACTGAGAAATAAAATAGACTGTTCGCAAATATTGTCCCAAATTAATCTTAAAGTACCAAACAAATATTCTAGGTATAGAATTAATAAATTGTGTTACCCGCCTTGTTCCAAAACCACAACGCTACGATGCCTCGTCTCTTGCGACTTAAATGGTCAGCTTTCTCTGTCGACATCTTTTCTGATAATGTTTGAACATTTAAAGGAAAAATCAAATCAGGAATACCTACGTAATGTTTTCTTATGTTTAACTTAATTTAGTTTACAGCTTAATTGTAGATTCATAAAATTAGACATAAATTTTAACTTAAACTAATCACTAGCAAAGGTGCGTGCTGTGGCAACCTTAATAGGCTAGGCACTTATCTTAAACTATAAGTTTTGTAATTTATAATGTATAGCGTGCTAGCTACAGGTTGTCCTAATTAAATATAATAAAGAATAAAATAAAACACGTCAGGCACCCCAGTTTCCTCACAGTGCCTATTTTTCGTCGTCTCTTGCCGGTTGGTCAGTATTTATTTTGCGGCTCACCAACAGAAGCTTAATGAAATGTATGGAAGTACCTAATTGAGCCCAACCCAATACCCATCCAGATTCTGTATTAATTGGCTAGCATATGGCACAATAATAATAGTGAACAATAACTTGCACAGTACTTAATCACTCTTTTTTGTCTCAAACTAGGATTCCCTGTGCCATATTACCATATTAGGCAAGGACACGAAACAAACAAGAAAATACACCCAGACAAAGGCCATTTGTACAAATCAAGTACGACCTTCCAGAGGGAATCAAACCCACGACCTCTGTTTTCCTAGATAAGATTGGTAACCTCTAGCTAGAGATGGGTAGTGGATTATAACCCAGTAGTTATAATCCAGTTTTATTCCGGGTTATAACGTTATCGACCAGTTTTATCCCATTAACTACTTTTTTGGTGGGTCAAAATGAAAGACAGGAGCGATACGATTTAACAAGAACAAATTACAACTAAACAAATATGCTTTGGGTAATCGGGAGTTTTGCTTGACATTATAGTGCCATAATGATTTATTTTTGAACCACTGAAGTATTTTTAAGTTTTAATGAACTGCATACACTTTCAAAATACTATGTTTTCTATGAATAAAAGTACAAATAAAAGCGTGTCGGGCCACGCGAAGCTTAGGGTTCCACAGACATCTAGTTATTACAACCTATTACCCAACATAATCACAAAATTCAGCTATCAAACAAAATAGGAGGCTTTTTTACTAATCCCATTAATGTAATCGACCATTAACCTGTAAAGCCTAGTCAGCTGTGATAAGTTTTCTTTTAAATTTAGTATATTTGCTACTATCGTGATTTTTTTTAGATTTTTAAATGCAAAGGTTTAGATTGTAGAGGGGGGGGGACACAGGTACAAGCTAAATATTTCGAAAATGGATGCCTCAATTGTCAAATGATCTTAGTAAACTCCCAATGTTCTTAAAATAGCTATCCAACGATTCCCCACACGGTGCGGTAGAGAAGAAAAAAAATCAGCCCCCCCCTTTTCATGTTAGGGGAGGTATATTAAAAAAAACTTTCTGACATTTTATTATTTAACTTTGTCGGCCTGATAAATATGTATACATATACCAAATTACAGCTTTCTAGTACCACCGGTCTTTGCGCTAGGCCGCGGACGGACGGACAGACAGACAGAAAGACAAGTACCACCGGTTTTTGCGCTAGGCCGCGGACGGACGGACAGACAGACAGACAGGTGGACATGGCGAAACTATAAGGGTTCCTTGTCGGACTGCGGAACCCTAAAAATGGAAGATTTAACCTAAGTAACATGTTGTAAGATTTGGACTAAGTGACACGCTGCAGCCCCGTGAAATATTTTCAGATAATGTAGTCCTTATAACGATTTTGCATCTATACTTTCTAAATAATCCAGAAATATTTAAGTAAAACGCCAAGTGCATTCAACACAGGCGGGCATCATCACTTCATCAGGAACTGCAGTGAGTGACTGAATCCTTTACACATTGAAAAAGTGCATAAAATATCGCGTTGGAAGTTCAGTCAGCATTCAGGCCAAGGTCATTCAGGTAAACAGTGATCACAGTAACAATAAACAATGCCGGTTCGATAAAAAAAAAACACGAAATTATACCAAAAAACGCTCGTGCGCATTCTAAGCAACAAAGTACTGGAGTGAGTGCTGTGCCGTACGCATTGTGCACGGCGCAAGTGCGAGCGAGATTGACGATGTCGTTTTCCCACTCGCTCACGCCCGGGGATTTCCGGCGCAAAGGATCATAAAAGTGTGGCTTGCTTGATATACTTTATGAGATGCATTGCCTGCAATGCTTAGGTTTAAATGTACTTAGGGCCACTTGCAGATCTCGCAAACTAGAGTTTATGTCAAGCATTTGACAGATAATGCACGAACTGTCAAAATCTCGACTTAAACTCCATTTAGGACACTGGCCCTTAGTACAATGCGAGCGCAAGAGATAAAAACTAAACATCGAAGTGAAATCCCAACCTAATATTGTATTGTATGGAGAATTTCCTGTATATTTTTGCGTGCATAATTTCATAACGATACATGCAGCTTACAACTACAACGCCGTGCACATTATTCGACGTATTCCGTATTACTATTGAACGAAATCATTATGAACCGCCATAATGGGTTATAACGGGTGCATAACTGGGTCAAAACTGGATTATAACTCACCAGTGGTTTATAACCTGGGCCATTACCCATCTCTACCTCTAGCTAACGAGGCAGCCAAAAAAGGAAAATACACAAATTTTCGTCCAGCCACAACATACTTATTCTTTACTGACAATAACATTTTACTGCTGATCAAAATTTTACTGATAGTGTAAGCAGACACTGGACAGTAACAATAGCACCCAATAACATTGCAAGTGAATTAGAACAGTTTAAAGTCGGTCTTGGATTAGGTACTAGTCGATAATATCAAAAACTTTATTAACAGATATTGCTCATACTATCATATACCACCAAAGCAGGAGTGAAACGTTTCCCCGAACGTGACCCTTGAGATTCAATCAGTCTCAGTTAAATTATCTTTACATTAAAGTTCGGAATAGGTTCAATGGCTTAACTCGATAAAAACAATGAGTTCTCACCTCATCCTCAGCACCAGGTTGATGACAGGCGCCGCATCGTGACCCAAATTCCAGGAGCCACGCTCCTCCTCTGGGGCGCCTTGGATAGTTGCCTGGTACAACACAAAAACGTGACATTGTATACCAGAATCACCGGAGGAATGCCGATGACACTGCTTAAAAAGTAACGGACGTATTTATAAAAACAAGATTCCTCTGAAAGACTTCTCAGAGACAGATTAAAGAATCTGTGGTTGGGTTTTTCCTTTTACTATAGGAGTTTTTAAGGAATCAAGTTTTTATAACTACGAAAAATTTTAAAAATTTTTGCATTATGATAATTTTCTTTAAATCTGTGCCAGTAAAATACTGTTCATCTTGTTTACATTTAGATGTACTGATAAAAGCATCACATTTAAATTTAACTGGCAATTTTAATTAACATTTTTCACTCAGCAAAACAGCTCTGAAGAGCTAGAGATTACGACGAGTGAATGTTCACATCAGACAGTCAGAGGGGGGCTATAGCAACCATGCCCTCCCCCCAATCCACGCTTGGTTCTACCGCTCTCCTTGAAGCTGGTAATGCTGACCAACCTCCTCGTTGTCACTGCCGGAGCTGTCAGCCCGCTGGAGCTGGTTCATCGGCCGCTTGTCCTCGTCCGAAGGCTCATCGTCCGAGTCCGGGGCGTCTAGCCGATCTTCCTCCTCCTCGCTCCAGACCCACTCGCCGGTGACCGTTCGGTGGAGGCGGCCGGAGGTGCCCGGCTGCCGCTTACTGGCCTGACGGTCAAATAAAGGCTGCTGTTAATTCTGGCATTTGCCTGCACTATCCACAGCCCTCCTGACTCCTTTTTAATGACGGATAAGTGGCCTCCTTGACTGTCTCCGCCCAAATTCCATGCCCTAGTTTCGCAATTCCTGTGCCCATGTTTGGATATTCAATCACACATTTATGCTGGGAACCTAAGTGCGATATCATTCCTAACGGAGTTCAATCATCTAGAACTAGACTAAACACGGACTAGTATAGACCTTGCCTAGAACAGAAACAAGGAAGTAACTTTTGTAGGCCCCACGCTCCTTTGTGACGTCTTAATCCCTATGTTTTTTATTCTTTTAGATTAAAGTTGCTCTTATGTGGAGCATGCTGTCTCGCTCGCACAATTTTACATGTTGCATTATTTATGAATTATTTTGAATTAATTTTCTTTAGTTATCTTCTTATACAGGTAACTAAAATAGTAGTTTATGCAACTGTCATATAATGAAGACTCGTTACTATTATGAAACTCGCTGCGCTCGTTTCATAAACTCACACTCGTGTTTTAATACCCGTGTTATATGCAGTTGCATACACTACTTTATCTTCACTAATGAATTTGTCGGAGAGGTTTTTGAGATACGCAAGAATGACATTTTCAGAAAATGATGTAGTTTTCTTTTCGATCTTCCATGCCAAAAAGTTATTATATTCTTTTTCATAAATTTTCTAGATTTTTCTGGCAAAAGATTGTGAGTTAATTTTGTTGCCACTTCTAGAATATCCGGAGGCGTACAAATATCATCGTCGTAAATTCACGCGTACGTGTATAATCACAGTGATTTTGCCGCCATTAAAATTTAACCAATGAGAGCGCAGCTGCGCGCTTCAATAAAACGCGACCAACCTGATTGGCCCTGCAATCAAGTTGGTCGCGTTTTATTGATGTTATAATGAGATTTTACGATATCGATGTGAATATTATACCATCATGTGAAATTGCTTAAATTGAGTGTTTTGTTGTCTGCGCTATAACAGTAGTAATTATAAGTCAAGTATTGAAAACATAAGTAGAATGTTACAACATTAGTGTAGATAAAAAATTTTATATCGCACAAGCGCATTCACAATGAGTAAACAGAATGTTAATTAAGGATTTTACGTAAGGACGTTAAAAAAACTTTCTGATCTCTGAGTGTAATTTTATAGTTGGCATCGTAATCGTTGCCACAAGAATGTATTTTATCCTTAAAAAAACAGAACATGTGTCGTTATTACCTTGTGTACCCTGGTTTCCATACTCGGACCGATTGCGACTAGAGTTTGTGTTAAATACTTTCTATCCTTAGCCTTTTTGAAAAATGGATGCTTTAGAAGTTCCGTGGCCGACGGCCTTTTCGTCGGATCCTTTTGTAAACAGTCTATGATCATTTTTCTAAATGTTTTTCCGTATGCTTTATACTGCTCTTTTTCCTCAGCGCCTGGAAATATATAATAGTCTCTATTTACATACATTACGCGAAACGCCCTTAGCAAAATTGTTATTTTATTAATGCTACGCTTTGGCCACTCCAGTCAAGGCTTACCTGTATCTAACGTTGGAGGGTCGTTCTGCAGAGTCAGCATTAATACTTTCATCGGTGGGTATTTATGGTAGGGCGCAGTGCCGGTGGCCATTTCTATGGCGGTTATACCAAACGACCAGATGTCCGCCTTGAAATCATAACCGTGATCCTAAAAGAGGATTTTAATTGTATGTTAAATTTGTATCAGATGGATGGATGGATGGGCAGACATACACATTTCATATTTCATTGGCGCCCTTTTGTTAAGGGCGCCTAATAAGGCCAGACGCTTACCTGTTCCATGACTTCGGGAGCCATCCAGCAGGGCGTCCCGACGAACGTGTGGCGCACCTTCTGCCGCGACATGTCGCGTCCTGTCGCCAGCCACGCCGAGACGCCGAAGTCCGCGATCTGGACCGTCCCGTCCTCGCCCAGGAGGATGTTACCGGCTTTTATGTCTCTGCGGATATTACGTCAACGTGTTTTAATGCATATTTCATTCCAGTCTGCTTCCAGCCTAGATCTATAGATTCACATTGATAGAAATCGTTAAAATACGGAAAATTATTGTATTCCGTCAAGGTTTTTGCTAGCCCCAGGTCTAATTTGTTCGAGAAATATAAACCACGTGTAACTGTGATACTATTAAAAAATATATATTACACCCAGAAAAAAATTTAATGAAATTAAATACAAAATTATAATGATGCTACATTAATAAAGATAATAACATCCACACAACACAATATTGGGGTCACACCAGGAAAACATGTGCTAAGGTAACCAGGCCAGGACCACACGAGCATGGAAAACACCCAGGAAATGTACAAAAAATAAACGGCGGCTCCCTGCCGGACCTAGCCCGCGACTATGCGTTACTAGTACTTAGCCGCTACATTGTCAAGGCAGTCATTTGCCAGGACTTAGGTTATCACTAATTGTGTAATAAAACTTCTTGTCTGGTGGCCGAAAAGTTAAACTATTACCAATAAGCAAATCTACATTCTACTACAGGCAGATCTACATTCTTATCGTGTAAGTACAGTGCAGAAGATTACATTATGTAAATCTTATCGCGAACTTACTGTGGAATGGCGGACCCCTAGAGCAGGGATGGCGAACCAATGGCACGCATGCCATTGATGGCACGTGACAAAGTATTATGGACACGCGCACCGATCGAAAAAGTAACAAAGTTGCAACAAACGTTCGCGAGTTGTTTTTGAAGGAAATATACCTAACTGAAACATTTATTACCATACTTGAACCGCTTTTTTTTTTGTAAATGAGGAGTTTCGAGTTGATTGCACATACATAGCTATTTATTTTTATTACTTTCCCACACAGAGCGGTAGTAGCGCAGCGGTAGAATGCCGGCCTCACATTGGGAAGTTCATGGCTTCGGTACCCGGCATATACTAATGACTTTGTTTTCCAAGTTTCGTACATTTGTAAAGTTACAGTAGCAATACCACTCGCTAGCCTTGAAAACATTGTAAGGAAACTTGAGTGTCATCTCTAAGTCAAAATTGTTTGGTGGCACGTCTATGGCAAACACTTCTTTAGAGAAAATGGCACGTTGTGAATAAAGGTTCACCATCCCTGCCCTAGTGGTTCACGCACCCCACTTTGTACCCTTAATTAGACCTACTAAGTTTGGAGTTTGTACCTGCAAACCTGATTAATCATGTCAACGTGGTAGGTCATACTTTGTATGTTGTTCGATATACTTGTAGATAGGATTTTATAGAATAATCGAACGGAGAAAGTGGCATAGCATATTTAGTGAAGTAAGATTAAATATGGAAATAAATAACAAGACAAAAAGAAAGAAAACTAAATTAGGTAGGCTAAGACAACAGAAAATACGCCCAGAAAAGTCAGTCGCAATTCAGCTAGAAAACAATTATAACAGTTATTTCAATTCGCAAAATTGTTAAAATTATGTTACACAAAGGCCGTTAAAACTAGTGAACTAACATGTTATGCAAATATGTTAAGTAAAGGAAACAAATTAGGTTTCCGTATTCTAGGAGTGTTTTATATCTCATCGTTGGCATTCATCGGCTTAGGGGCTTGACAACTTTTTATTGCTGTTGAGAATGTTACTCAATTCGATACTTATGTTACAAATGCGAAAATAACTGTCTGTTTATCTGTTACTTATTCACGCCCAAGCCGCTGAGCAGATTTCTGTAAATTTTGTTAAGGATAGATTTTATCCCGAGCCAACCTTCTGCAAAATCCCGAAGCAAAAACCAAAAACTAATCCCACACTAACAAAGTCGCGGGCACAGCTAAGAGTCTGTCAATTATATTTTTTGTTTATCGTGAAAGCAAACATTTTAAGGAAACAAGAATAACCCTGTTACGTTATATTAAGAAGAGCAATAGTTGTTTTCTGTTCTAAATATGACTATTCTAAATAATGCACCATAAATTACGCATAGCTATTATCATCATCATAATCAGCCGGTGTCAGTCCACTGCTGGACATAGGCCTCTCCCAAGACACGCCACTGAGCCCGATCTTCGGCTCTTCTTTTCCAGTCACTGGCCACCGCTTTGTGAATGTCGTCGCTCACAACACAAGGCGTCTTACGCTACGATTGCCGATTCGCAGTCTCCACTCTAGAACCAGTCTACCCCAACGGTTATCGGTCCTGCGGCAGATATGACCAGCCCACTGCCACTTCAGTTTGCTAATCCGTTCAGCTATGTCCATTACTTTAGTTCTTCGGCACATTATCGGCCTCTCGCTTTTGATATATTCCGAATTAACTGCCGTTTACAATGCAATACGTATATATGTAAATAGATTTCGCATAAGCAAATGTCATTTTATTTATGGAAGAATTCGCAACTTCGCTTTCACAATGTTGTGTGTGAATAGAAATGTTTATCTGAGTCGGGAAATAATTTATCAATTTCCAATTCAGAGCGGTCAACATTGACGACAGAGATTGACGAGGGGAAGACAAAAGAAAAACTTGTAAAAAATATCTACTTTTAATTATTCATACAGACAAGCCACTTGTTACTAAGTGATAAAAAATTGCCTATATTGTTGATTAAACGAAATAGGTTTGCCAAGTGGCAAACCCTGGTCCCAGCCTACCCCTTCAGGATATGGGGGCGAGCTTATGTATGTGTACCTACTAATTTGAATTTAGGCCTTTCGCGTCCATGATGGCCTTTCACGTCCGCGCACAGGAGCACGAAATGTAGACAGACCACCTGCAGGATGGTCTGATGACATCAGGGCTACTACAGGGTCGACGTAGACTACAATAGCCGCAGACCGATCGCGATGGAGGACTCATGAAGAGGCATAAGTCCAACAGCGGACAACAAATGCTGAAGAAGAAGACGTCCATGTCATATGATTTAGACGGCAACTGCTTCTTACATTAAATAGGTGAAGTGACCGCTCAGACCCTATAGTGCGAGGGATATATTTTTAAATAAGTAAGCGTGTCCAGCACCTATTCTCTTAGATTAATTGGCTTGACAGGCAAGACAATGTCAATACGAGTAGGTACGAAGCCAATTAGCCCCGGGTTTTCTCACGATGTTTTCGTTCACAGTATGTACTAATCATAATTAGTTTATACTAATATAGAAGGAAAATGTTGGTCAAAGGTGCCTTTGGTCAAATTACGTTCGTCAAAAGTGCCTTTGGTCAAATTACATTTGTCTAAAGTGCGATTCGTCAAAACACCCTTTTTGTCAAAGCTGCCTTTGCACGGTGATTCCGCCAAAGGCCAAAATTTTAACAAGTAATCGGGGATACTGGGGATAGGTTAATTATTTTCTTAATATTGTCATATCTTTACTGATGTTTCGGATATTGATATATATACCGAATCGCGACTTTTGCAAAGCATATGTTGGACCAAACGAGCCTTTGATAGAAACGTATTTTGACAAATCGCACCCTTGACCATAGGCGGAAGAACCACATAAATATTCCTGTACTAATTTTCCATGTGATCTATTTTTAATCAGATACCAATCGATTTGTCACGTATATGCGAGTGACGTCACGCGTGCGCCAAACCAGATTGCCAACATTAACAAAACGAAAAAATTTAAATTGAAAGTTTTTACACTTAATTTTTTGCAGCTTGCTTGCCATACTTACCTAGTGTTTACACTACAATTATATCAATCGGATAACACTGAAAGAAAAAGCCACAGGTGCCAATTTTCTCCATTGGAAATATCAAAAAGTGGGAAAAATGGATTTTATGTCAACAAATCTCCACCGTATTTAAATAGAACTATTGGATTCCGGGGATTTGAGGAACTTTAATGCACTCACTTCAGGTACAGTGGAATTTATGGACAAAAATTAGCAGGGATTTTTCCAAAAGCAAGTGGAATAACCCCAAATATCGTAATATATACCTGCTGCTCAAAAGAGGGGAATAAGATTTCCAAGTAGAATAAAAAAAAGTTCTTTGGTTTTTAATTACAACTGTCCACCAAATAATAAAGTGAAATCATCATCACCAGCCATTTGACGCCCACTGCAGTCAGCAATCAGGCTCACTTGAACTACGTCTTCTACCCCCGGTTTCTCGAACACTAACAAGCTGTTAACAGTAAATGAACAGCTATCAGTGTTTTTTTTTTGTATGCACTTGGTCAATTGACAGCTGTTAACAGTAAATTAACAGCGTGTTAGTGTACGAGAAACTGGGGGTTAGTCCGTTATGATCAAGAAAATGGAACCAATGGGTCAAAATTCGAACAAAATAGAATTATCGAAATCGGTTAAAGTTTGACAGAGACATGCGACAATATAGCAAAAAAAAACGGCCAAGTGCGTGTCGGGCCACGCGCAGTGTAGGGTTCCGTAGAAAGAGGCGGTTTTATCTGCTTTACAACTTAATCGACGTAATTTTAAATTAATTTTGTACGAAGTTTTCTTTTTTAGGATTCCGTACCCGAAGGGTGCCAAACAGGAGCCTATAACTAAGACTTCACTGTCCGTCTGTCTGTCTGTCTGTCTTGCTGTCTGTCACCAGACTGTATCTCATGAACCGTGATGGCTAGGCAGTTGAAATTTTCACAGACGATGTGTTTCTGTTGCCGCTGTAACAACAAATACAAAAAACATAATAAAATAAATATTTAAGGGGAGCCCCCATACAACAAACGTAATTTTTATGCCGCTTTTTGCCCGACCAAAATTTGCAATTTAAAGCTTAATATTTCGCAAACGGAATCCTAAATAAAAAAAAATATCTTCCTACACCCACAATATTTCTAAGCGACCAATCCGAAACGACGCCCCAAACTATGGGGTAGGCGAGAAAAAAAAATTGCATCCCCTAATTTAGGTGGTGTAGGCCCAATCCTCCTTTTTTAAAGTCGGTTAAGAATTATTACCATCCATATTGAATAAGAATACTTATTAGTCCCTTTTGTTGCGACTTTTTCAAAATCTCTTGTAACGACAAAATTTAACCCTTTTTGAGCAGAATCTCCATCTTGGGTGTAAAAATTCGTGCAGATAATTATAAGATAAGATAAGATAAAAATATTCTTTATTGTATACCGGAAAAAAATGTTACAGAAACAGCAATGACAAAAGAAAAGATACAATTGGCGGACTTATTGCTAATAGCAATTTCTTCCAGGCAACCTCATATTGGAGATTTGCCGAAGGAGAAATAGACACGGGTAGTCTGTCATAGGTCACTGATATAGGTTATTTTGCTCGTTCACATTCAGAGGCAGCCTGTAATTTAACATAAAAAACGATGCCCGAAAACTAAAATTGTGAATATGGTCCCTTTTGAACAGACACTCCTCAGGTGTAGAAAATAGAGATGGGATTTCTGCGCAGTACTTATCCGCCTGAGAGTAAATACTCAATCAGAAGACTTGAAGGGCCACTTAAAATGAGTTTTCTGTAATTAAAAAGTTAAGAACACTCAATGGCGTCACTTTGTTTTTACGTACAAATAGACTCTTGACCACCATATTAAGAACAGCTAAAAAACGCTGATGTTCTTTTGTTTTTAAGTTTCGTAAAGGATGACACTTTAATATTTAGTGGCCAGTTATAATATAAAACCTAAGCAACAAGTTGTACTCCACTTTGAAATCTTATTTAGTTTTGAGCGGTACTTATACTATACTTCGTAACATTATTATGTATTTGAAAAGCACAACATGCAAAAGGCGGAAGAGGTAAACAGATTTGCCACGTATTTAATCCATACCTTCTAACAACATAGCATAAGTAAATATGAAGTACCTGTGTATTTGTCCATTGCTGTGAAAATACTCAAGCCCTTTGAGAACTTCTTTGAGTACTGTAGCAATTGTTGCCTCATCGAAAACTCCATGTTTACAGTTAGTTACTTTCATTTTGTGTTTTATCACATCTAAAAGGCTGCCACCTGCAACCATGTTGCAAAAGTAGAATGACATGTGTATCCAACGCATTGTTAGTCTCAATAAAAGTCACAATTCAATGTCCATTGCTGTTAAACAAATATTGATTTTGCAGAACTACTCCTCAGAATTGTAAAAACGTAGCTGAAAATGGGATAGCAATTTGTAGTTAATGACTTAGTGTTGAAAACTATTTAGTTATCACATGGGGCAGCTTATTAATCTTATTATGATGACATATTTTTAAATTTTTTGGCATGGTCTGTTTACCCACACGAACATTAAATTGAAGAAGGCTATATTTTATTTCATTACCTTCAAGTAGCTTCAGGACAAGCCACAACTCATCAGTCACAACAAAGCTTGTGTAGTATGTCACAACATTTTCATGGTTGCAACTTGACATTGCCTGTAAGAAAAAAACATTGCACATCTTATTAATGGGAAAATAAATTACTACAAGTAAAAGTCAGGATGTGGTGAAAACTTTACTAAATTACTATAAGCTCAACTTTCTACCTTTATCTATTTCTTGCCTTTTGTCACCCTCTCTCTCTTACCCCCATCCTTCCCAAAGAAAATTTTTTCGATGACTAACGAGAATCCACAATTCACCTATCAGCTTCAGGCGATCGCTGATAGTGGCCTGACAGATGAACATCATTTTCCCAACCCTGATACTTAATAATACACACAATCACCCCTTGCTCTTCGCTCTTACTAGCTGTGTATAAAGAAAAAATATTCTTCATAAAAAACTGGGTAATGTAGCAAGAAACCTACCTTCTTTGCACATTACCAGTTACAATGCCAGTTATGTACACGGAGGTAAATATTCTTCCTATATAACCCAGTTCTGTACAGCGAAATAGCTGTTCCTTGTACAAAACCAGGGCGGTTCTCCGAGTAAGCTATAAGGCGCTGTATTTTCACACTCAGTGGTTAAGTGAATCTAATATTAACATAGAGTTACGCCACTTTTAAGTAGCACTTAACTAAAAGTCAATTTAAATGGCTGTTTAAAAGAAATTTAGGAAGTACTTAATTTTGATCTTATCATGATTTTATTTAAGAGTTTATAGACCTTGTTTTTAGTTAACTGTTAGCCCTTAGAAAAAGTTAAGACTATTTTCGTTTGAGTTCAACACTCAACTATCAGGAATTTAAGATTGACGGTGGCATTGAACCACATCATCATTCCCTGCATGTTCATAGACTTTCTCTTAGGATGTTGGCACGGTTTTGTTCGTTTGCACGCACAAATAACATAACACATACATAATATAACATGCATGTCAACATGCAACCCTGCACTTTTAAGAACAGGGTTTAAAAAAATCCCTGTAGACATCTGAAAACAGGGGAATAAAATCAACTTGAAACTTCGAAATACAAAAAATATTATCAGCTATTCCAAACTCAAGTTACCACCTCTAGCATGAAAATGTATGTAACAGTTCATATTGTTTCGCGATTTCAAAGTTTTTCCCGTATTAAAAGTTGTTTGTAGTTAAAAGTAAAACCTCCCAGTTTTGGATATGGAGTATATTAAATTTTCCTAAAAATTTCCCTTCGCATGACCATAACTACAGGTAAAAAGGGTAACGAGTTATAAATAGGTACCTGAATTTCTTTTAACAGTTCATCCATGGATGTGTTCCACTTCTCTAAGTTAATCCTTTTGATGGCACATTTCTCTCCCCGAGTCTTGCAGAAGGCTCTGAATACAACTGCTGTAGCACCCACACCTGGTTGGTAACAATGAGATTTCTATTTAAACCTTGCACATAGCCTCAGGCTTACATTAAGCAGTGCCCATAACATCGGAGGGTCAGCAAAAAGCTGACATTAAATAAGGAATAAATTAATGTTACATACAAGTCCTACCCATTTTGCAATACTTATAAGCGACTATGTCCTAAGTTACCATAAAATGTATACCTAACACCTATTTACTGTTAGTCAGCAACAAATAATTGAATTAAATTGAATAAATAGTTTAAAATCCCCAGGTTCACAAGTAAAATGGGAGTACCATAAGAACTAATGGAGCGGTTTTTCTTTTGCCAGTTTTAAAATTAAGCGAGAGAAAGTCAATCTTGACAACACAAATAATGCTATCTTTCAGGTGCAAAATGGTTCACTTAGATTATTATTATTAAATTAAGAAACAAGAAGAAGTATAAAGTACAGCTTACCAGCTGTCAAAGAGGTTGACAGTAACATTGTACTGGAGAAAGACAAACTGGAGTAGGTACAAAACCTACTATTTCTTGGTATTACTATTGGTGCAAAGCTTTAATGGGTTCTCTATACAAAAAAAGGGGCAGTCGTTTTTCTGCAGCACATGCAGTCATAATGAGAGAACTAATTGATGTTGCTACTGCTGGGCTTGTTCATTTCATATAATTTTATAGTATTACTAGCTGGCTCGGCAGACATTGTTTTGTCACATCTATTAGCCTATGACCTATTCTCGGGCCTACCAAATATAGACAAAAAAATTAAAAAATTTAGTGAAGCTGCTTCGGAGAAGTTTGATAACAAACACTGTGACATGAGATTTTTATATATTAGATGTTCAATGGCATACCACTGTAGTGTCGGTCAGCAGACACAAGTCTATTTTCAACTTGCAGAAGAGAGTAACTATATTCATTTATAAACTAACCAGAAGGGATTGATTAAGAGATTTTTTTTAAGGAAACAAACATCCTGACAGTAGCTAACTTAGTCAATATATTTATGAAATACCAGGTGAATCGGCAAACATGGATTTGCCATATAAATTAGCCTACAACATATTCTCAGACCTACCAGATATCACAAAAAAATTAATAAAAAGCGGTGGAGCTGTTTCAGAGGAGTTCTATAACAAACACTGACACAAGATTTTTATAAATTAGATTGTGTACCTATGTCAGGAAAAATCACTAAATTTGAAACTGTAGCTAGCAAAATAAAAAAAATTATTAGGAGGGAAACTGGGACTTGATAAACTTCTTAATTTAATCTAGGTATCACTTTATAAATATATGGATATTTTTGAAGAAAAAACTCCAAACTTAGTCTTTATTTAAAACCATTTACTTAAACTAACGGTTCAAATTGAATGAAATTTGAAATATACCATGTTTATACAATGCCTGCTTGGTTACTGAAAATCCAGGCTTCTAGTTTTATCCACAATGAAGTTACAGGGGAGTCGAAAGTGGCCTGACCTGTTTCAGGAAATGGATGGTACTGCTGTGCCGCTTTTTTGCTCAACTTGGTGGGGGCATTGCAGTGCCCCCAGATTAGTTGCAAGATTCAGGCTGCTAATACATCATTTATGAGGCACTGAATGAATTCTCTTCTAAAATAAGATCCCTGAAGATATAATGAGCTTAGCAGAGACGCTGTTCAAAAATGTATAAAGCACACTTTGTGCAGAAAGGGCTACCATAACATTAAAGTTCATTTAGATAACAAAGATGTCTGGCATTAAAACCAGTTCAATGCAGATGGTTTTCAATGCACTTGTTCAGAAAAAGAGTCTGAAAAGACGTATAAAGTTATTTGTTCATTTTTTCTGCATAACAACTAAACCTGGCTTACCCTTGAAATGGACACCTAGGAATAATTTAATAACATCAATTCAGTCACCATGTCTGAGCTTCGATGAATGCAAGTTATATTAATTAGTATGAAAACAGTCTTTATAAAGTGGAGACAACTTATAATTTATACTTGCATTATAATTCCTTCTGCTCAAGTCATTCTGCGTAATTATTCCACTGTTTTGTAATAACTAGCAGCCGAGTAAAGAATTATTAAGAAATACCTACACATACCATATGATGACACACTTGCACCACAAAAGGAATTGCTAACTGATCTCAATTTCTATGAATTAGCACCTAATCAAGTTTATTAACGAGTCAGTTAACAGTAGAGAAGCGTCTAAACAATAATTAAGACACGATATAGTGCGTATTCTATAAAATCTATCAATTTTATCATTCCTGGCCGAATCAATTCATCCAGTTTAATATGTACCAAATTATGAGGTCGAATTGGCCAAAATGAGTTAATTAGTTTATCACTGAGGTATGAGGTATCACTGAATTGACATAATACGGGTTTTATTCAGGTAGGTATACGAAATTATTGGCTAGGACAACGAACTTTTCGTTCTAAAAATCATGAAAAACTAAATCGTATGGAATTTGACAGCTTAACTCCGACACCTCTATTTATCGGTGAAAATAAGTGTTGAGATGACAAAATATTGTTACAATAACTTGAAAGTTAGGGACATGAAATAACAAACTCGTGTACTTACCGATAACATCTTGCAACTCGTAATCATCCTGATTATTCGACCACGGAACCGGGGTAGCACTCGCAGAAGCCGCCATCTTGCGTGTAAATAAATTTCCGATGTTGCCAATATTTCCGAAACTTTGACGTGCCGCTCGCGCGTACGATGACAGCGCCACCGACAACTGTTTGTCGCATGATCCAAATGATTTCTGAAAGGGATCCGCCACTTTTAAAGGTTCTCTATTGTTTAGTTAGAGTTTGACACAATTTTATAACCCAGAGGGCACGTCACTTCCGGCTTTTTAAGAAACAAAGAAAAGAGAATAAGGGGAGTATGGCTGGTTCCTTTAAAACCGCTTGGCTTGATAGATCCTGATAAAATTATGTCGACAACCATACTAAACAGGTTTAAAGCAGTGGAAGTCTATATCCACATAATAAATTATTGCACGATATGCTCTCCATACTCTAATGCCATTAGGTGTACCTACATATCTCGAGTATTCTACAGCCAGTCGCCATTATTCTATACTTCCAATGAAGATAGGTAAACTTGTAACAAACTGCGATAATGGGTAGGTATCATGCTATCAAACGAGTAGTAAACTAGTAACAAACTGGGATAATGGGCATCATGCTTTCCTTTTTTCTTTTTAATCTGTGCATGCTATCAAACGAGTTTTTGCGTGTCGTGACAAGATAAAACTGACATCAAAGTGACAGCCGACTATTTGTAATACCTACTATCTAATAATTAATATCGTACCGGTCTACGGTAGACTCGAACAAAATGCACATCAAATTGAAGAGCGTAAAAAATTAGTCGATCCGAGTCACCAACTTACAGGCGGAAAATTCGAATTATCGAGTATTTTGAACATAAAAATGAATATTATTATATTCCTGTTTAATGGCGTTGCCATGTAAACAAGTCAATTTCCTCAATGTGGCGTTGCTGTCACGTTATCACGTGTCACAGGTTTCTCCATTGTGATCTCTAAGGTCTAATTTCTTCGATTGTGAGACAGATAGGTACATCAAAGTTATTTGGGTAAATAAGATTAAGAGCGTTTCCACATTATCCGATCCGATATCGGTGTTGGTGTCGGTGTCTTATCGGGGAAAGTAAAATGTATGAAAAATGTCGACTCCGATATCCGATATCGGGCCTATTAATAGGATTAAATTAATAGCCGGCTCCGGTTTTTAATTAGGGTTGGAGCATGGACTGCCGGACCCTTTTTCTAAACCCGGTATTTTTTCGATATCAACATTTGAAACAACGGTAGTTCGGTATTTTTTTGGTATTGATGATTTTTTTGTTAAAATAATATAGATGACATAGTAAGAGGCACATTGAATATCAATGTCAAACTTGAGAGGTCTCGTCTCATGAAGTCCACGCTCCGACCTACTCGTGCCCATATCCAGAACCCCGAGAACTTTCAACTCGAATTGTCAAATCGCTTTGAGTGCCTGGAGAGCGCCGCATCGGTGGACGAGATCAATAACAGGTTTGTAGAAACTGTCCGTACAGTGGGCTCGAGGTTCTATAGACCCAACCGTACGAGTAAACCACAAAAGCTCTCAAACTATACTCTCGACCTCATGGCTAAACGTCGCGCGTTGCAACTGCAGTCCTCCGAGGATGCTAAGTCATATAGGCAGCTCAATAGACATATCTCAAAGTCTATGCGGCACGATATTCGGTCCTTTAATACCGAACGTATTAAAGAGACTATAGAGCGGAACAAGGGCTCCAAAGTGTTCGCAAAAGACTTGTCTATTGGGCAAAGCCAGCTGACGAAGCTGAAGAGAGAGGACGGCAGTATAGCGTCGACCAAATCAGAGGTGCTGAGGGAGATTGAGAGTTTCTACGGACAGCTATACACCTCAGTCGCAAAACCTGTTAGCAGTTTGAACAAAGATCCGAGAGCCAAACTGACCCGACATTATACCGAAGACATCCCGGACATCAGCCTGTACGAGATTAGGATGGCCCTGAAACAGCTCAAGAATAACAAGGCACCAGGAGAGGACGGAATCACATCAGAGCTCCTGAAAGCGGGTGGAACACCAGTACTTAAAGTCCTTCAGAAGCTCTTCAATTCCGTCGTGCTCGAAGGAAAAACGCCAGAAGCATGGAACAGAAGCGTGGTGACGCTGTTCTTCAAGAAAGGGGATAACTCTCTATTGAAGAACTACCGACCCATCTCGCTTCTGAGCCATGTTTATAAGCTGTTTTCGAGGGTCCTCACGAATCGTCTCGAACGCAGGTTTGATGACTTCCAGCCTCCCGAACAAGCCGGTTTCCGAAAGGGCTTTAGTACCATAGACCACATCCACACGCTGCGGCAAATTATACAGAAGACTGAGGAGTATAATTTGCCATTCTGCTTAGCGTTTGTGGACTATGAGAAAGCCTTCGATTCGATCGAGACATGGGCAGTGCTAGAGTCTCTCCAGCGTTGCCGTATTGACTATCGGTATATCGAGGTGCTGAAGTGCTTGTACAACAGCGCCACCATGTCGGTCCGAGTACAGGAGCAGAATTCGGAGGCAATTTCATTGAGAAGAGGCGTGAGACAGGGAGACGTTATCTCTCCGAAACTGTTCACGAACGCACTGGAAGATGCCTTCAAGCTTCTGGAATGGCAGGGACGCGGCATCAATATCAATGGCGAGTACATCACGCACCTTCGATTTGCCGACGATATAGTAGTCATGGCAGAAACGATGGAAGACCTCGGCATAATGCTCGACGACCTCAGTCGAGTTTCCCAACGTGTGGGCCTTAAAATGAACATGGACAAAACGAAGGTCATGTCGAACGCTCGTGTTGTGCCCACCCCAATAACATTGGGGAACACGACTCTCGAAGTTGTAGACGAATACGTCTACTTAGGACAAACAGTCCAACTAGGCCGGTCCAACTTCGTGAAAGAGGTCAATCGTCGAATCCAACTCGGCTGGGCAGCGTTCGGGAAACTTAGAAAAGTCTTTTCGTCTAATATACCTCAATCGCTCAAGACAAAATTATACAACCAGTGTGTGTTACCAGTGATGACTTATGGCACTGAAACGTGGTCTCTCACTATGGGCCTCATAAGAAGGCTCAAGGTCACGCAACGAGCTATGGAAAGGGCTATGCTCGGAATTTCTCTACGAGATCGAATCAGAAATGATGAGATCCGTAGACGAACGAAAGTCGTCGACATAGCCCGGCGGATTAGTAAGTTGAAGTGGCAGTGGGCGGGGCACATAGCACGCAGAACTGATGGCCGATGGGGCCGAAAAGTTCTCGAATGGAGACCACATATCGGCAAGCGCAGCGTGGGACGACCAGCCACAAGATGGACAGATGACGTCATTCAAGTGGCAGGAAGACGCTGGATGCAGGCCGCTTCCAACCGGTCTTTTTGGAAATCCATGGAGGAGGCCTATGTCCAGCAGTGGACTTCTTGTGGCTGAATGATGATGATGATGAATATAGATGATTGTAAAACAGTTGATTTACGTGGCCTCTACGTTTTGTCTCACTGAGCTTCCCCCACATCATCATTTTAAGTTGTCAAATTAACTCAATGAAATATAAAGTAAGCAAAATTTTCTTAAGCAAACTCAACCTGATAGTATTAGAATATTTAAAAGAAACAAATTTATTTTGTATTCATAATTATATTTCTCTTGCTCGGACTCTTTGCACTATTGCTAAAGCAAACCGAAAGAATGGCCATTGTCCTTCAAAAAATACGTTTTATATTTATATATTTTTTTGAGAATATAACTAATTTTGAGAGTCTAGGCTGAATATTTTGATTGAGGCTGCTTTAAAAAATTTTTAAAGTGAAAAAAAAGAATCTGAGTCTACGTAACCGGAAGTACGTTATGCACGGAAGTACATCATCAACTGATATCCTACGAGCTGTCAGTTTCTAGTGATACCATGACTCGATACAAAAACTCATATCTATGCAAAAATATATTATATTTGTTTTTTACGGAATACCGAAATGTCTTGGCATTTTTTATTTAAAAATATTAAACCTACTTTCATTCACGCGTTGAACGAACCTTAGAAGGTCGAATTAGTCACACACTTATTCAGAAAGATACAAGAAATTAGTGAATATTATATGAACTTATACCTTTAAAACAAAATCTCATATATCCTCCCACGGCGGCTAACCTCGCGTTCTAAATTCAAAAACAATATTTAAGACAATGCCCATTTAACTTGGTGGCTGTTGAAGATACTCACAGTTAGTTAAAATACTGTATTATGTCACCACTGTACCGCAGGTACACCACCTAGAGCAGGAGACCAACACTAGTTTCTTGTGGGACACCGCAATTCACAGCAACGAACTGTGATTTTAAATAGTACCCATCAGTTAATTCGAAACTATCTTTAAGGTGAGCGTTAAACATGTCAAATGTTGTATTGATACCGAAACTCCAAAACCCTAGAAAGCATGAGTTCTGTATTTAGACAGTCTCAAAAATTGCAGCAAAATCGTAAAACCAGATTGGAAATCTAGAAAAGTCCCAATGTTTTACGTTATGAAGTTATTATATGGATGTAGAATCGAACAGTGCGTCTAGAAGCTGGGTATAGTAATACCGAAACTATCGAAATACCGGTATTAGGATTATACAAAACCGGTTTTTCAAATTCTAATATTCTGTCCGGTATTCCGGTTTTTTGGTATTACCGAAAACCGGTATCCATGCTCTAATTAGGGTGCCAGTTATCCACTATCCATCTCTTTTCTGATCTGACCTCTTTGACTCTTTCCTAATATCAGGTTTTTTCCAAAGATTTTCTTTACCAAACTGTTATTAGCGTTTCTTACCTAGTCAACAAGGAACCCTTATAGTTTCGCCATAATTCGGACAGGCAGACTGACGGAGGGATATAGCGAACCTTTAAGGGTTTTTTGTAATAATATTGTACCAAAACCATAGTCCCCGGCAGCTCATGTATTCCTGGCTACGGTAGCGGCCGCGGTAACGGCAGAGCTAAGAATCTCCGGCAGAGATCCGGCTACCACCCCCAACAGCGAAAACGACTGGCCCTGACAGACGAAAAGCTAATTGAGCTTTAAGAGGAAATGGGTAGGTTACACTGGGATATCCTAGGGTTATCGGAAGTCCGTCGAGAGGGCGAGGACACAATAACCCTAAAATCCGGTAACCTGCTCTACTACCGGGAGGGCGAGTAACGGTCCCAGGGTGGTGTCGGGTTTCTCGTCCACAAGTCCCTCGTAAACAACATTTTGGCCATCAACAGTGTGTCGAGCAGGGTGGTGTACCTAATACTCAGAATATCTAAGAGATATTCGCTGAAGGTCATTCAGGTATACGCACCGACCTCATCACACTCCGATGAGAAGGTAGAGGCGATGTATGAGGACATTAGTTGGGCCATACATACCTCGTAGACCTATTTTAATGTGGTGATGGGGGACTTCAATGCGAAGCTGGGCACAAGAACCCAAGGTGAGATGAGAATGGGGTAATTTGGTCATGGGCAACGGAACCCGAGAGGACAGAAGTTGGCAGACTTCCTCGAGAAAGAGGGACTCTTTATGATGAACTCTTTCTTTCAGAAGCCACCTCACAGGAAATGGACCTGGGTGAGTCCCGATGGTTTCACGACAAACGAGATAGACTTCATCCTGACCTCCAAGAGACAAATATTCAATGACAACTCTGTGATCAACATGGTGAAAACCGGAATCGATCACCGAATAGTAAGAGGCACATTGAATATCAATGTCAAACTGGAGAGGTCTCGTCTCATGAAGTCCACGCTCCGACCTACTCGTGCCCATATCCAAAACCCCGAGAACTTTCAACTCGAATTGTCAAATCGCTATGAGTGCCGCATCGGTGGACGAGTTCAATAACAGGTTTGTAGAAACTGTTTGTACAGTGGGCTCGAAGTTCTACAGAACCAACCGTACGAGTAGACCACAAAAGCTCTCAAACTATACTTGCGACCTCATGGCTAAACGTCGCGCGTTGCAACTGCAGTCCTCCGAGGATGCTGAGTCAAATAGGCAGCTCAATAGACACATCTCAAAGTCTATGTGGCACGATATTCGTTCCTTTAATACCGAACGTATTAAAGAGACTATAAAGCAGAACAAGGGCTACAAAGTGTTCGCAAAAGACATGTCTATTGGGCAAAGCCAGTTGACGAAGCTGAAGAGAGAGGACGGCAGTATAGCGTCGACCAAATCAGAGGTGCTGAGAGAGATTGAGAGTTTCTACAAACAGTTATACACCTCAGTCGCGAAACCTGTTAGCAGTTTGAACAAAGATCCGAGAGCCAAACTGACTCGACATTATACCGAAGATGTCCCGGACATCAGTCTGTACGAGATTAGGATGGCCCTGAAACAGCTCAACAATAACAAATAATTTTCACTTTTTATTTAATATTTTCTGGGTTTAAATAATAACAAATGAAAAAAATCCTTCAAAATAGTTATAATGTAAACACATTAAAGAATCTAGAAAAAAATAAATGACGTCCGCGACGTCCTTTGACAGATAAACAAAAAACCGGTCAAGTGCCAGTCGGACTCGCGCACGAAGGGTTCCGTACCATTATCTATACAACATTAGACAAAGATCGAGACAAGATCGATTAGGTACATTGAGAACAGCGTCATTGCCATAGTAACCAACAAGAAGCGTTTAACATTTTTTAACGACATGACATCGCGGCGCTGTGAAGGTTACATACCTAGATGGCCGCTAGATGGCGAGCGCTGTCTTGGACAACGTTTGTTGTATGGGAGCCCCCCTTAAATATTTACTTTATTCTGTTTTTAGTATTAGTTGTTATAGCGGCAACAGAAATACATCATCTGTGAAAATTTCAACCGTCTAGCTATCACGGTTCATGAGATATAGCCTGGTGACAAACAGCTAGACATAGGTACCTACCGACAGTAGAGTCAAAGTACAAATAAAGAGTGGTCTTAGTAAAACAACATGTAGCCATTAAATTTTTAGGTTGTTAGTTCTGGTTTCTGTATTAATAAATTGTTCTCTAAAATGTTGCAGTGCAAGCAAACTCCGTAGTAGAGACAAGACTGTGTGCAGAGTGCACGCATGTACAATGTCCGACAAATAACTTGACCAAATGACTTTGTTTTCGCATGGGCCTATTTCGGGTCGTGTTGTGTGTCTTACTTATGTAAGTAATGTAAGTTGAATTTCTCTTCACATGGACGTCTTTCAGGCCTCGTTTATGAGGACGCGGGATCGGATCGGAATTTACGAGAACTTAGTCAAATTATTTAGTTACTAAAAACAGAAACTTAGTCAAATTATTTAGTTACTAAAAACAAAACCTCTTACCTTACAATAAAGAATATTCTTTACGTGTCCATCGCAAAATCATTCTGCGCGGGTTTTTTTTCTAGTTATCTGCCTGGCATTATATCAAACCTGAAGATCGATAATATGATAACGTATTGTTGCTATTAAGTATCGCCCAATGGGAAACCGTCCATTCACGGATTTTGGAATTTACATAAAATTTTAGAATTATTATAAATGCACGATATACTTTAAATAATTTCTCAAATCAGTTTACATAGTCTGTGGTAAAAGAAAAATCTTTACCTCAGACTATTGATTTAAATTTAATAAATCTCAGTCTTGCTTATAAAAACACGATTCCTTAAAATACTCCTTAAAGTAGGTTTAAATCGTTTGTGATATAGTAAATATACGTCAAATACGTAATACATTAAATACGTAACCACACGTTATTGCAACTGCCTATAAGGAGTGTTTTAAAGGAATCGTGTTTTTAGGGTTCCGTACCTCAAAAGCAAAAACGGACCCCTTATAGAATCACTTTGTTGTCCGTCCGTCCGTCCGTCCGTTCGCCTGTCTGTTAAGACCCTTTATCTCGGGAACGCGTGGAGGTATCGAGTTGAAGTTAAAACCATATAGGTACCTACTCAAGTCTATAGTCCCTTGCGGCGGTGAAGAAATCAAACTTTTAAGTTAACGTAAAAATAAAAAAATATATATATATACTTCGGTTTACCTATGGCGCAAAAAACGGAAAAGACACTCAAGGGAATTAAAATTTATAGGGTACTTTTCGTTGACCTAGAACTATGAAAAATTGGCAAGTACATAATATCTTCCTATACTTCAAGTACAGGGAAAAATGTACTGTTGTTAAAGCACTGTTATAGTGCCCTTACAGGGTGTCATGTACCTACTCTTAAAATTACAAAAACGAACTGTAATGACACATGACAATGCAATATGAAAATCTGAAAACTATACATTTAATTTTGTAATTAAAATATAAAAAAATTGTCTATTAAGTTCGGGAAAAGCTCAGCTATTTATAATACGTAAGTACTTACAAATTTATACGGAACCCTCGGTTAGCAAGTCCTACTCGCAATTATCCGGTTTTTTATAAGACCATTAATATGTTTCAGAGGTATTGTGTTTGTATAAATAAGACTAAATATTGCCGCTGGTAACTACCTGCCTGAAGACTCCAGCTGCCCCTGATGACACAACTTCTCCACACGTTTTCCTGAAAAAACACATTAGGTAGTTACACACGCGAAAATAATGAAGTATCGTTGAAAAATCGAGACTCGGTTCCTGAACTATTTTTTTATAATATGTAAGTACCTAAAAATTTGTACGGATCCCTCGGTAATCGAGATTTGTAACTTTTTAGTGCTGTAGTGTTTCGAAGTCGGTTTTTATTTTTTAATTGAAAATTTTTATTTTTCAATTTTTTAGTGGGGGAGCGGGAAAAAATAAATCAGTCCCTTATAACTATAATTTACCCTACCTAAATCGTTGCTTTAAAATTTGATGTTCTAACTTTCCATCTCCGAAAGTCTTCACCAGGACATAACCAAATTAACTTGGGACTACTTTTACGCTATTTGTGAATACGGATATTACGAAAGAATGGGCCACATTAGGGCTTATTTACTGCTGTCCATTGAAGAGTTCCGTTCTCCATCTCTGAAAATCTCCATCAGATCTTCACCAAATTAAAATGGGACCAATGGGACGTTATACCTGTTCGAACAAAAAAAGAATTGTCGAAATGTCGTTAATATTTGAAGGAGTTATGGAGGAACACAGCAAAAAAAAAATATACGCGTCGAATTGATAACCTCCTCCTTTTTCGAAGTCGGTGAAAAAAACCTTTCACTCCAATAAAATCTAGGGTGTACGGATATTTTTGCAAAGATACAATAACAAATATTTCGTGAATTTGACCAAAAAGGGTCAAAAAATAAGAAATGGATAAGTATGTTGGCAATACTCTTAATTTTGTTTATATACTACTGGTGGTAGCGTTGAAAATAGTTCGAAAACGCATATTAATTCAGTATTCGAAAACTTCGAATTACATACATAAGTCCAAAATATTCGAATAGTAAAACAGGCGAATATTCGAATGTTCCAGGCCCTACATGTATATTATATAATACTTATATGATGGCCGATGGGGCCGAAAAGTTCTCGAATGGAGTCCACATCGACGACCAGCCACAAGATGGACAGATGACCTCATCCAAGTGGCAGGAAGACGCTGGATGCAAGCAGCTTCCAACCGGTCTTTTTGGAAATCCATGGAGGAACGCCTATTTCCAGCAATGGACTTCTTGTGGCTGAATGATGATGATATACATGTATATAAGCAGCCTATATATACATACGTCCCACTGGGCAGGGCACAGGCCTTCTCTCAGAGAGAGAGAGTTTTTCTCTGTTCTGTGGAGAGTAAGATGTGATACCTACATAAAAAGCCCTACTCTGGAATTAGTTTTCATCCAAAAATATTACAGAATCGATTTTTGTCAAGATCTGACCCTGCCGGACGTCCGCTGTGTCGAGCCTGATAGCGATATTTTTACTCACAGTGGTTTTTTAACCATGTCTCCAATACCTACCCCATTAAAATGTTGATAGCGATTTCTAAATTCTAAGTCCTTCGTAAATTGTGACGCAATATTCCCATATTGACGTCGCAAGTACGAACAGCGGATTATTCTCCAAATTTATATTGCTGGAGCAATCACAGAGATTGCTGCTGATATTGTTAATCTCGTCGTTTTTCGTAATAACTCGACAGGCAGGTAAATGAAATTATTTTAGTTAAGCTTGTCCCAACAAATACCGCGTATAGATGCGGTGTTTTTGGTATTTGGTATTTTAAGTATTTGAGGACAAACAGAAAGCGGGGTTCCATGTTAAATCGTCTGGGTTGTATGCAGTAACCCAACAACCAGGAGTGGACCTTGACCGTTCCGGAGCGAGGCGATTTAGTTTCTTTTTTAGTACCGTCTGTTAATTATCTTGATAACATGCGAAACAAATAAATTAGTATCGACTTTAAAATAAGTATAGAACACATAAAATAATATAAAAGAACTGAATAAACTATGAAATTTATTAGTTAGAATAAAAGCATCAGAAGAAAATATTCTGTATAACCAACATAACAACGTTAACATAAAAAATACCTACTGATAGTTGCGTTCCGAAACATAATAAGATGACAAAAAACAATTTCTCTGTAAAACTTGCATTGACCATATTTTTGCCCGCATTAATAGCCACCAATAGAGTTTGTAATTTGTAATGCGGATATCACTGATCATGACCTAGTTATGCTCGTAGTAAAAGAATTACTTATCAAAATCCCATCTTTGGATACTTAGATCAAGGTTAAAAATTGATTTCGAAGGAATAAAAACATTAACGGAATTGATCGATTGGTCTCTGGTCACAAATAACGACTCTCTTGACGATTTTGTGTCTAAATTTTCACCAACCTTAACAGACTTGGTTAAAAGGCATTCAAAGGTTGTAAAAATCAGTTGCGCCATATTTAATATTAATCCTCGGATTCTCCAGGTTTAATGCGCTGCTCTAGACAAAGAGATAAACTACATATGCAATCCAGAAAATCCCCAGATGACGGTACCAAGAAACTTATATAGTAGATACCGCAACTATCACATCACTCTTCTAAGGAACCTCAAGGCAGAATACGATAACTAAGAATTAAATAAGAATTAAAATGTCCCGAAAAAGCTATGGAATGCTATCAATCAAATCACACATCGACACCCAGAAAACAATTTAACTACCTAACCAAAAACTTACAAATATCAAGAGCACAGCTGCTGATTCATTAAACGAATGCAACAGCTATTTTTCCTCTGTAGACCAAACTCTAGCTAACATAATCCTGAACCTTAATTGTGAAACTCAGTATTCTTTAGCCTGTAGTATAAAAATAAAGGAAACATCAACTAACTCTTTGTTCATTACTCCTACTGACCAAGAGAAAATAAAGAAGTTCATCCAGCAGCTGGACGCAGATAGTTCCCCAGGCCTCGATAACATAAATTGTATAGGCCTGGCAACTCACCGGTCTCCGCACCTTAACTCTAGCGCGCTTGAGCTCGCTGCTCTGCGTCAGTCTTTCTTAGGCGATTTAAGGCGTTTTCCAGGCACCACAAAATATTCTTCAACGTCCATATGGCGAAATGAAACTCTTTGGCACATTTAACGTCTTCAACTTTGTATCATCATCACTATCATCAGCCATTTGACGCCCACTGCAGGACATAGGCCTCCCTCGTGGTTTTCCAAGCTTCGAACATAACTATGAGGGGTTGTGCCATAATCGCCATGCTTGGCAGGCGGGTTGGCGATCGCACTATGCGGTTGGAATCTTAGGAAGACGCTGCTGCCCGTTTCCTGATAATTTAATTCCTAAGTCGCCTTCTACGATATCCACTCATATCATAATCATACTTGAGGCGTTACTTGGCCTATGTCTCGGAGCAGAGCAAGTGATTGTGTTTGCATCATTTTAATTTTGCGTTAAAAATCCTCAATCAATCAGCTCGCACTCGGCCTTCCTCAAGTACCTACGCATGGCACTGTCTGTCACGCATGGCACTGTCTGTCACGCACGGCACTGTCTGTCACGCACGGCACTGTCTGTTCAGTCCTCGGCTATCTTTGTCTAGCCGCATCCAAAGCTGTTTTGGCCAGTTCGTGGTCTCCACGAATCCAAAAATCCTTCGAAAGTACAAAAATAAAGCATCACGCGTGAGTGGTTTCTCGGAAAACGCAGGTTTTTAGAGAGACACCAAAACTCAACTTTTTTTTATAGATTTTGTTGCTGGAACAAATCTACAAAAAGTTGTGGCCATATCCATCCGGACCTAACCATCAACAGATTTAACTAAAAGTTAATCCTAAGGGATCGTTTGCGTCAACAGTTCGACATTGATAGCGGATTGTGCTATTCATAATTTCGGTATAAAACAAGTCCCCATCTCTAATTAAAGCAATTGTCTCCTTTTTTTACGTGACCACGGACGCGCTACGAGTAAAAGTTTCTTTCAGTAAATTACTAGACGCTATACCAGAATCATCATGATATTGGGATACCTTCTTATCGAGGTATGTAATATGTCATCATCATCATCATTTGACGCCCACTGCAAGACATAGTCCTCCCTCATGGTTTGTCAAGTTTCCCGGAATTGTGCCGCCCGCATCCAGCGACTTCCTGCCACCGTAACCAGGGGCCTGTTTCATAGATCTACAATATCCTCGGAAAGTCGATTAACCCATAAATTAAGAATTAGGAAGACTGCTACGCAATGTACGTCGAATTGTCATAATAAACTACGAATTGTAGTTTTATGAAACTCGCCCCAGGTCGTCACCGTGTAAAAAAAACAATATTTATTATATTCTTTGTTGCACTAATCCGCGCTAAGAACAATTTTAAAAATCTATTTAGAAGCTAAAATTCCACCTAGTGGGGGCTTGAACCCGCTACCTCTGGCTAACCGTGCAAGCGCTCTCCCTGCTGAGCTAACGGGCAAGTGTAGGCATCAGCGAAATTTCGAACCTGTAAAGAGGTCTCTAGTCTCTAAATAGGTTTTTAAAACAATATTTATTATGAGCTTAGAATACATTTAACACTTGCTATTTGCAACCTGCAAATAATGTAGTTAGGTACCGATCTGTCACATTTTTAATTTATTGATTGTTAATAGTGATTTTTGTTTCAAATCACCCGTATCGTGCAGTTCAAAAAAAAAAAGCTTGATCAGCGATGTCGTGTCATAAGTAGGTACAGTCAACTGCTCATCGACCTTTGTACTTTTTTTTTACAAAGTAGCCCGTGACGTTAATGAATACAGGCTACAACACTGCAACCTTTACATTTTAGTTGCAAAGTCACCTCTAATGTATCCATTTGTGACATCTTTTGTAACTAAATTATGATATAAAAAAAATATTTGTTTTGTTTCTTATGTGCAATCCTAATATCCTCCAGATATTACAAATGTGAAAGTTTTTGAAGATGTTTGCTTGTTTGTTACTCAATCACGCAATAACAGTTGAACGGATTTAGATGAAATTTGGTATGGACATAGGTGGAGTCCCGGGGAAGCACATACAATCCCGGAAAACACTCATTCCATGCGGACGAAATCGCGGGCAAAAGCTAGTAAAGAATATTGTTTTTGAGAGAGAAAAAGAAAAAACAAATTTAATAAGAAAAAGGTCGATTGGTTACGTAAGCGCGGGATATTCGGTTGGGGCGATTTTTGTCCAGAAAAAAAGCATTTTTCGATGCGAACTGGGACCTATTATTGCGCACCATATCCTGTCGAAATACTGACATTTGGGATGGCTTTTGACAGTTACACGATTGGATGCATTCAGGATTTGGTGCGCGTAATATAGGAGCTGATGTTGACTGTAGATAATTAGATAGGCAACTCTTATTTCACAAGTCAAATCGTATTTACAGAGACAAGGTACTTAGGTACTTGATATCTAGTTCATCAGCGCGGCGCGGCTTATCGCTAAAAGCAAGCTAAGTATTATTTGGATGACATCCATCCTAAGGGTATCCTTAGGATACACACGACTGAACCTATTGTATCCTTACCGGCTTCCCACATGCTTGAAGATACTGCTTTCTCTCTCGGGAACTACCTCCATCCGAAAGGTTTTGCGGTGGCGGCGCCTCAATTCAACACCGCATTCTCTGCAAATTAAAATATTTTCAGTTGCAAATTAAAACATAAGGACCCTATATACATCCCACTGTAGGGCACAGGCCTTCTCTCAGAGAGAGAGAGAGAGAGTATGGACTTAATCAACACGCGTGCTCACCGCGGATTGGCGATTAAAATATAATCATTTTTACATAGTCTGACTTTGACCGATTGACTTTGTGTGAAATTCTTAATTCAGAAACCTCAAATTGTAGTATCAATACTACTAACTAATGACGTAAAATATCATGAGAAAACCTGAAACGTGTCTGCGGTGTTCACACATAGTGCAGCACTTGAATTCGCCAATCCGCTGAGGGAATGCCTATAATCTCTCTCTGAGAGAAGGACTGTAGGCACTTGCAGTGAGGCGTATACACCATTAATTTTGGCGGTTTGACATAGACATTACAAAATGAACGTGCCTGACAATAGCTATCGAATATGCTAGTTTGTTTTTTTAAGAACGCACTCTTCAAAAATATCTCGACATAAACTCGAATCTATTAAAACCACTAGTAGCCATCCAGAGAGGTGCGGGCGTCATTCTTCTGTTAGACGGAGAGGCGGTACTAATTGTTCGCAAATTTTTTTTAAACAAGATTTCTCAACTCGAAACAAGATTTCTCAACTATGTTTTATTTTATTTACGTCTATACTTAAAAGTAATAGTCTAAATAGGTGCCATTTTAATCACTAATTACCCAGATTTGAGGCAGTATAACAGACTGGTTAGCAAGGGTGCAGTAAAATATACATCTTGGGATAGCGAGACCGCATGCAGTACCGAGTGATAAAAGCGGCATGTAAACCTTTTGTGGTTTTGGCCACAAAAGTGTCATAAAAGTTTACTTTGAGAGTCCTGCCCATATAAAAAAGGTTCATATTTATTTATATATAAATAATAAATAGATGTTAACTATTAGGACATTGCATCAGGATACTGATAGTAAAGTCGACAGGGTGAACCTTTACGTATTGTAGCAAAGTTTTTTATTTACTACGTGACCCTGTAACCAGGCGTGGTACTTTGAAGACCTCCCCCTCCCCGCCTTAAACTGGTCACGTAGTATGGGTACTGCAGCGCTCTAATTATTAAAACCCGGACTTGGCAAATATTACTTTTTTATTATCTCTTTTTATCGATTGCCTAGCCTAGCTAGGGATCGACTGACACCTAAAATATAACGTAACGATTCAATTCAAAATATTCAAAATCAGACTAGAACTAGACGGCTATGTTGGCCAGCTACTATAACGAGGAGTCGTTACAGTACATTTACAGTACGTTCCCTAAGCTTTCCTAACGATCCCCTTGTCCTAACTCTGGGGGCACCGCCAGATGCTCGCACTTAGTTTTCCTCACGACGTTATTTTCTTGTCCTGAGTAGGTGCAACTCCTTTGCCCTGCGCATTAGTACAAAAAATCTGTTTTTATATCTTCATCTCATTGTACGGCTGTGATAGCACAGGTACCCACCTAACGTAACCTACATTGTAGTGCAAGTGAACACGATCGTCAATGACACAATGTGTATATAGGCTTATACGTTGTGTACAGTAGCTAAATATAGTCTACTATGTCGTGGAGTCGTGGACCCAACCCAACAAGGACCTCAATAATAGACACAGGATGCGCACCCATCCTGTTTTAAATTTGTACAGAGTTATCTCTATACGTTCATCTAAGTAGAGATTATAATATGTTCTTGATATAGTCCTCTCCCTCCTCTGGCGGGTGTTCAAGCCACGTTTACTAGAGCTCATCTCTATTATTACTAAAACTATCGAATTGCTCACTCGAATATTGCGTTTGGTCGATAACAATCGAACAACAATTGAACATCGACAGTGCAAATCAGTCAGTTTAGTGTCAAATCAGTCGATAACTTTTTCTCGAACAAACGCCCATTGAATATCTAATTAAAGAAATATAAGTTAAGGTCCATCTGCTGCGCAGCTACAGCAATTAGATTTTAAAGTACGTAAAGACAAACTTAGAGCTGTTTTTGTTTCTGGTATCCCTCTCGACCGGAAAAAGAATAAATAAGTAATTGAATAAAATTAGGGATACTTAACTAATTTTGGAACAAAAAAATTACCCCTAATATAATGAAGTTCTAAATAAAATTCTACTTGGAATTTAATGGATATTAAAACATTTTTAAACTGTCCGTAGTCTATTCATGTTCATAATATGTATACATAAATAAAATAAAAGTAAAAAAAATATGTAAAAAATAAAATAAAAATTACTTACCTAGTATTATTGCAAGTGCCGTGGTCTCTAGCGGTGAGTCTACCGAAACCACGGCACTTGCAAAAGTACCGAAACGTCGGAAAATTGTAAAATGAAAAAATAAACGAGTAAATACCCATGGAAATTCAGTTTTTATTATGGTACATAACATACATGCACTCTTAAGAACCTTTCCTAGGTCCCATTGCATGACACACGCCTTTTCTTAGAGAGACCGAAATAGAGTACGCATGCCCACAGCATGCTTAAACTGCAAAACAAAATGTAAAAGTGGGTGACGTCATTTCAAATTTTGAGCTTAAAATGGGACAGAATGAAGAAAATAACAGAAATGGTAAAGAAGGTTTGCACCGTTACAAATTATTGCTGATTGGGGCACCCCATTTGCCGATTGACGACACAATGACCACAAAGAATTTAATTAGTGGGCGTTTTCCCAAACACCTTGACAAACGCGACACCACCGAAAGAAAATTTAATTAAAATCGATAAATCTATGAAGGCCCTTCACTAAGGCCGCAAATTGTACCTTTTCTTTTCTATCTTTTCTTTTTTGTCTTTGTGTTATTTCAAATTTCACTCCTCAGAGCCAGTTTAAGTTGTCTGTGGTAAAGGGAAAAACTTAACCACAGATTAAATGAACTGACTCTGAGGATTGTTTCAGAGGAATCGTTTTTTTTTATAAATAAGACCGGTAATATCTATATAGGTAATATATTAATAAAAGCTAGTTATAAAAGTTATCACATTTCGAAAACTGGGTACATAATTTAGTTCTTGTAACAATAAAGTACTCACCCTTTCACAACTAACGGCAGGGAATTCACTAAATCCGTCGACATTTTAATTTAATTTAAAAGCCAAAGGTAATTATGGTCCACATAATTCGCAAATATAATTTAACAACTCGAGATTACAAATTATTACGAGCAGGGACCACATGTTTGTGCCCGCCTTGATAGGGACCTGAGCAAATAGGACCCATGAGCCATAGGTTACCACCTCAGAGGCTGCCAACCAGTTGACAAATACCGCGAAATGAAAATTACCACATCCAACAGGCATTCCATTCCTGTTGTTACGATACAAATAGGAAAAGAGAACCAAGCATCATATACGAGTGCTCTTTTATGTCAGAGCTATGTAGGTAAAACTGGGTTTCAACAGATCTTTGGTAGAGGGAAGAATAATGGACAGAAAATTACATTGGTACGCGGGATAAGCTGGAAGAACAGACGCAGGAATATTTAAAATTACCTTATTGGGAATGGCACAATTTGTTGCACAAAGTTCTATTGCACAGTGGTTTTTGCGACCCGATTTTCGTGCATGCCCATTTTTATTGCTTAAACCGAAAGGTTATGTCTTAAATATTAGACGAGAACATCCGAGTGCCAAATATTATGTTTAGCTAGGGAGGTATGAGGAGGAGGAGGTACTTAAAAATCGGACTTTTTTATTCCCGTCAAACCGAAAAAATATTTCTTGATCTAAATTTTGCATGTTAATTGGAAAATTTATTTGTGCTCTTAAAGTACATAGAAAACCTCATTCTTACGTACAAGTAAAAACTCGGTATCATCTCTATAATTCTATTAATTTTTTGGTTTTTTTTTCAACTCGAAGATTCTATGTAGTTGTAAGCTGTTTAAATACCAAAATATTGCCAATTTTTGTACTATCGTGATGATTATTTTCCTTACCAAATCATCATCATCAGCCATTTGACTCCCACTGCAGGACATAGGCCTCCCTCATGGTTTTATAACCATGAAGCGTTTTGCCATAATCGCCACGCCCGGCAGGCGGGTTGGCGATTGCAGTATGCGGTTGGAATCTCAGGAAAACGCTGCTGCCCGTCTCCTGGTAATTATTTACTTAGTCGTCTTCTACGGAAGGAAATGGAGTGACACTATTCTTAGTCCGGCGCCACACGGATTTACCAAATACGAGCAAATATTTCGTATTTTTTGTAGGTTTGGTCCACATAAGACCATAAGATTATGACCCCTCGTAAAGCCTGTCATTGCAAAGAGCTCCGACAAATGTCTACCCGAGCCGAGGCGCAGCCGAAGGTGAGGGTTGACAGTCGGAATAAGTTGCAATGACTGTTCCGCACGTGTACTGAACAACAATTTTAACAAAAATGAAGCAATTTAATAAAGATTTTTTTTTCTTCACCCATTCTAGGTAGGCAAAGGGAACTATGCCCATACAGCCAAGTCTTCAGTAGAATTTTTTTATTGAGATGAAATGAAAATGAAATTTAATTAAATGAAACCTAACCTAACTCATTGAATCAAATCATTAAATCTGATATTGTAACAAATTAGTTACTTCTTTTTAGAAATATTTGCATGAATCATAAAAACTTTATGAATTTTTTTTAGTAAAAACTTCGTGGTTGGTTTTTTCTTTTTAATATACATTATTTTGTCAGTTTGGAAAGAGAACGCACGAGTTCGGAAAAGGTAAAGAAAAAAGAAAAGCTCGAGTATGTAATAGCCCACATCCCGAACGCTATAAGTCCCTGCAATACGCCACTTTTTGAGCAACTGCATTAAAAAGTTATTTGTACAAATATTGCATTTTGTTACATGTTCAATTCTGTGTTTTAATATGATTTTTTTTTGTGTAGCCTATATACGTATCACGGTATGGGACAGGCCTTCTCTCAGAGAGAGAATACGGGATTAATTACCGTGCATGCCCACCGTGGATTGGAAATTTTAGGCGCTGAGGTATGTGAAAACCTCAATTTGGCTGACGATGTTTTCCTTCACAGTTAATGAGCTTACTATAATTTCACAAATGTACGTAACTTAGAAAACAAAGTGAATGTACATGCCAGGATTCGAACCCACGACCTTCCGAATTTTTATATATTATATAATTATCTAAAATACATTCCCCGGAGACGACCTGATTGAACTATCCCGGCTTATTTGGATGCGATTTGTATACAAAATAAAATTAATCGCGTCCTATTACAGTAGGATCTACAGGAAAAAAAATTTAAACTGAAAATCTAAATTATTGGAATCCGGAGAATGGTTCGAAGTTTCAAATATAAAACGGAGGCTACATAGGTATCTAGGTATGAACTTTACACACAAATCAGTTTGCCAACTACTATGGCAAATTTTTTTCATGGAGTATTTTTTCTGTCTAACGGGAAAAATTTTGAAAAAATTTTGTTGTATTCCAGCATTTTGGCAAATTACAACATTTTTATCGCGACATTACAGACCGAGATCACCTAAGATGCATGTACGCGGCAACCAAGCGCGCGGTTCATCGGAATCTGTGACGTGTCAAGCGTATGGCGTCAGATCGCACCCGTTTTTCGAACCTGTTCACTAAAATCGCTGTAACTTCGTGATTTATTATCCGATTTCGATATTTTTTTAGAGAAAATGTATATTGTTTTTGATGTCTCTATAAGACTGCATACCTGGTTCCAAACGTCAATGATCCTCAATGTTACGTAGGCAATGTTGGAAACTTCTGCTTTGGGGACCCACGCACTGTGCAATTCTCCACAGCCAATCAAATGCGCTGACACCGGCATGTCTCAATTAATCAGTGCCATTCAGTGCTAATCAAACGACAAAGGACATACTATGGATTGCAACTCAACGACTCAACGTATATTGCTGGACAACCACTATGGCCACTATATATATACCACTGTGTATATAACTGCAGCAAATAAATACTATAGTAGAATACACAAAAGGGACTGCGAATATTGAGCGTAACCTATTCCAAAGCAAAATTTACTAGGTACCTTATGGCATAAGTTCCAATATTTGTTTGAGTGCTGCGCTCAAACACGTGTTGCATGGTGAACAAATTTGGTGAAAAAAACCGACTTTGAAACACTACAGCACTAAAAAGTTACAAATAATTTAAATTATTAGAAGTAAGTATACACGTAGGTATTGTAGAAGAATAATTTGTAGTCGGTGCCCAGTTTCATGACCAGCACATATATTTTGGGCACCGACTCCAAATTATACTTCTACAATAGGTACCTACATGTATACATACTTCTAATTATTTAAATAATTTCTAACTTTTTATTGCTGTAGTGTTTCGAAGGCGATTTTTATTTTTTTTAATTTTTTTTCATATTTTAGTGGGGAACGGGAGAAAGACATAACCATAATTTACCCTTCTTAATTCGTTGCTTTAAAATTTGACGTTCTCAATTTCCATCTCCAAAAGTCTTCATCAGAACATCACCAAATTACCTTGAGACTACTTTTAGGTTTTTTTTTTAAACAAACGGATATTACTAAAAGATGGGCCCTATTAGGCCTTATTTACTGCTGTCCATTGAAGAGTTCCGTTCTCAATCTCTGAAAGTCTTCATCAGATCTTCACCAAATTAAAATGAGACCAATGGGACGTTATATCTATTCGAACAAAAAAAAATTTTAGATATCGGTTAAGATTTGACGGAGTTATGGATATTATGAGTTATGAACATAGCCAAAAAATATTATATAAACATATACGCGTCGAATTGATAACCTCCTCCTTTTTTGAAGTCTGTTAAAAATGTAATGCAATGGTTTTGTGACATAAAAAAAAATTTCAACACAGTTGCTCGTAAATTGACAGTAGTGCCCCCAGTAATGCTGGGGGCATGGTAGTGCCCCCGCCAAGATGAGCAAAAAAGCGGCACGGCCGTACCATCCTTTTCTCGAAGCAGTTCGGGCCATTTTCGACCCCTATAACTTCGTTGTGAATAAAACTAGAAGCCTGAATTTTCAGGTAACCAAGAAGGCATTTTATAAACCCGGTATATTTCATATTTCATTCACCAGTAGTTTAAGAATTATAACTAGTCAACGTTTCTTAATTTTGCCACTCACTCTTTTCACTTACTCTTCACACTCACTTCAAGCAGACACGGAAGCTTCAAATTTAGAATGTAATTTGTGTATAAATCAAGAAAAAACTAAAATATTTTGCTATTCCAGTCCAGTTCCCTAGATAAATTGGTAATCCCATATAAATATATAAGATTACAAAGTTGCATTTGCAGTGACTGAATCAGTGCACCTATATATGTATAATATAATGGAATAATAGGTGTAGAAGGTACCTAGATATAATTATGTTCAAGGTTAACTTATAAAATGGTCAAAGAAAAAAAGTAGGACTATCTACAAAAAGAAATAAAAAGTCAATCTATTTAATTAAATCATCAAAGATATTAAAATATTGATTGATATGGTCACTGTAAGATGTTGTTAGGTCAGCTAATTACGTAATAACGTAAGACAGAAGGACCCTTAAGTAAGGTCTGAATAAATTAACCGACTTGGTTTTACATGGATCTCACAATTTTTTACGGTAGACGAACTGAGTGCAAGACTTCGTTTTTTTACAAGTTATGTTTTTGATGGCATTACACACTCCAATAATTATCCAAGTCTTTTTTTTATTCCTAACCTGTTAACCCAGAACCCAAACCCGCAGTTTTATAAGTAAATCAATAACGCAAAGATATAAAAATGCAATTTTTATCACATGTTAACAGATTAACGATTAACGGTAACGTGCGTTAAATCTTCTGAAATGCAGTGGCGTTAACGAAGTTAACTATGTGATTAACGTCATTAACTATTAAGTTAACTATTTGATAGCTATGAAATTAGGTCATAGCGCAGTTCAAGAAGAGAAGAAGAGGGACCTGCACTAGTTCCAGATAGACGATTGGAGGGAGCTAGAGCAGAACAGAAAATGATGGCATCTTTTTTCTGCAGAGGTCAGGATCCATTTTGGGCCACTGAGTAAGCGGGAACGGACGAACAAATGCACAAACAAAATAATAAATGAATGAATGGATGAATGAATGAATGAAAGTGAAGAAACGATTGTCATTGATAGTAAAGCTTTGCAATCAAAAACCCATCTGGTTTCCCGTTTTAGCCTGTAACCTCAAGCTCAGGCGGTGATTTGGTCACTATGTAAGATAATGCTAGAGAGATCCTTGTGAGAGGTTGCTTTTAATTCTGTAATGATTTGGTGTTTACTGTTAAGTTACAGTAACTTTATAAATAAATAAATAAATGACTTGGTAAAAAACTGAGTACATAATCATATCCGGTTTCAGGTGATGTGGGTGTCACTGTGTGTGGGCTCCACACTCTCGGACTCGCGGGAGGAAGGCCGGGAGCTGCGCATCCCCTTCCCGGAGAAGGTCCTGAACTCTGGTAATCTTTCTCTTCTATTGTTGTCCGTATTATCTTAAGCGTTACGCAGTCCGTACTCAGAAGAAAATACTTCAAAACACTTCAACTGCAACAAAGATTAATTAAACACTTTACAAGAATTTGTGATTGGATGACAATACAATCATTTGGTGTTATCGAACTACACTTACACTACACGCATTAAATTCTGGACAATTGCAATCGCCTACCTGTAAAATCCCATACTACGTAACTGCAATCACACACGTCAGCCTAATGCACGAAGGCGAGAGTCACGCGTTTTGTAACGCTAAAATGTCAGAATTTGACAGTTAGTGTACTGGAAAGTCTCGACTTAGACGTTAAAACGGGTGACTCGCGTCGGCGCGCTACCCATGCGGGATACGATAGGAATTAGTGAGTCAGTAGGAATAGTTAGTGGAATTTTTCAACTCTCCTGTGCCGTGCCATAATCAAACGTCCGACAGTATCATCAACGATATGTTGTTCCAGAATAATTGAACCCTGTTTAACCCAAATAGCGTGGAGCGCTTTTCGAAAAAGTTCAATTAATTTCGTGCATGTGCTTTTGATATTGGCGAAGCAAAAGTTTACGGCCTTATTTATAAAAACACGGGTCCTCTAAAGCAATACTCAGTGGCAGTTTATTTAATCTGTCTTTTCCTTGTAAAATCTCGTCCACAGACGATTTTAATCGACTTTTGTCGAGTGTTTTAAGGAATTATATTTTTATAAAAAAGACCGCTCATCTATAACGTAAAGGCATTCTCTTAAAAAGAGATTAGATTAGAACTTTTATTGTAGACACAAAAAAAAAACAGGCCACGTGCGAGTCAGATTCGGGCATAAATAATATGTAAAGTATTTAGCACTCAGCACTCAGGTTTCCTCACGATGTTTTCGATTTTTATGAAATTTTTTGTGTATATTTGGTAGGTCGTAGGCTAATTAATATGGCAAAACAACGTTTGCCGAGTCAGCTAGTGGTCTTATAAAAAAAATCGGCCAAGTGCGAGTCGGACTCGCGCACGAAGGGTTCAGTACCATTATCTATACAACATTAGACACAAAGATCGAAATAAAACGGCAAAAAGTCGAACGTTGGTTGTATGGCAGCCCCCCTTAAATATTTATTTTATTTTAATTAAATTATTGTTTTTGAAACTAACATAAAATTAAATATTCTGTGAATATTTCAAGCGTCTACCTGTTGCCGTTATTAATATCTATTTTATTCTGTTTTTAATTTGTTGTTACAGCGGCAACAGAAATTCATCACCTGTGAAAATTTAAATTGCCTAGCTATCACGATTCATGAGATACAGCCTGGTGACAGACAGACAGACAGCCGGACAGTGGATTCTTAATAATAGGGTCCCGTTTGTCACCCTTCAGGTACGGAACCCTAAAAATACGATTCCTTAGAACACTGCTCAGAGGCAGTTTAAATAATCTGCGGTAAAGTGAAAAACGTAGCCACAGATTATTTAAATTACCTCTGAGGAGTGTTGAGGAGGGGAATCTTGTTTTTATACAAACACCATAAGCGTAAGCATATGAAAATTAGAACATGTCTGTAATGTCCTTAATTTTATTGTTCTGTGTCGCCTCACACCAAAGCTTGCTCAGTATTTTACAAACGTTAAAAATTTTAGAATGTTCTACCAAGACGCAATGCCAGAGGACTTAGAACGAAATTTTTAGATTAATCAGTTGTCGACAGTACCGAAAGTAAGTGTCGTAAGATATCAAAACCCTTTCTTTTTCCATGCATTAAAAAAATGTGTACCTACAGTGCTGGGAAGGCTTGAGAGGAGCCGACAGGAGCGCCTTGAAACTGTGTCTGCGGCGAAAAAGCCTAACTGCGATGATCCTGCAGAGGTTGGTAAAGAATTTTTCAATACTCGGCAAGTAGGTCTGAAGTTGCCTGAGGAGCGGGTTGAAAGTAATATTTTTCAGCCCTAGGGAGAATCGTTTCCACCTGACAGCTGTCAAATTATTAAAAAACACTGTAGTTCTACTTTTACATTTCTGTTCAACCATATACAACTTTCTACACATCTACTCAATTACAGTGCGATGTGAAATTTAAATAACTTAAAGTTAAGCATTAATTAAACAATATGTATTTTTTTAATTATATATTATAATGTTTTTAAAGATATTATTAGATGATACATGAAGTATGAACTATTTATGTGTTACAATAACATGATATTATTATAGTGAATGTATGAATAAGTTTTTTCAAGAAGTGAAGTTCTTTATTTGAAGCATTCGTTCGCGAACTCAACACTATTTTTTTAAATGGGTCGTGGCGGGGCCGACAGGGCCGGTTGAGGGCACGCGGCCATTTTAAATTGATGATTTGGCAACCTAGACTTTTTTAACCTCCTAAGTCCCAAGCTTTTTAAACGCAATATGTACAAAACGCCGGAATTCCTGCATAAAGAACAAAATGGAGATAGTCACTGAGTCCTGGCTATCGCGAAAGTGGATTTAGCATTATGACCCAGCATCCTTTGTGTAGAACAAAATATAATTTGTTTGTTTATGACAACATTTCTAAACGGAAGTAGTTATTTTGCTTCAATAATAATTTATCCTGGTCTCACCAACCTTGAGCATAGAGCTTCAAGTCGCCATTTTTTTTTGTTCGGCCACAAACCAGTGACAATGGCGGCGCTTCGTAAACGAGGTGAGTAAATCCAAGAATATCTATTGGAAATATTGCGGTTTTCATTAAATGAACTGTTATTTTGTACTCTGTAACATACACGAAATGTTTTTGGTGTATTATTTTTTTTAAACAGGCCGCAGAATTAAAATAATTTTGATGTAACTGAATTTGTTCTTTATAAAGTGTGTTCGGTCTGGACACATTAAACTCGCTGCCATAATTTGTTCTTTGTTAAGTTACCTCGGTCTGCTTTCATTAAGTTTGCAACGAAAATTTGTTCTTTTTGAAGTTTTTTCGGTCTGTATAGATTAAATTCGCTACTATAATTTAAAAATCACTTTCGGTTTTTTTTAACATGGCAGCGGCATGGTATGGTCATCTCTTACTTAGTCGGTATCTATAGTACCTGATTACTGATAAAAAGTCTTCGTGATTTTCCTTTTGATTTTATATCTACTATTTTATTAACTGGCTCTTTATTGTATTATTTTTTGGCACTGCAAGATACTCAAATATCTCAGTTTTTGAATGACTCTGAAATAGAAGATACCGATGACGATGAGAGTCCTACTTATCAAGAGCCTATCGTAGACGAGGATTATGAGCACAGAGATAACACTGACGAGGATCTCACTGGCCCTGAGTCTACTAGCTCTGAAGATGAAGGTGGTGGCACTTCTACCAGTGATCAGAGTGTACCAGCTCGTAGGAGTCGACTACTGGTGCGTGGTGGAATACACAGTCGTAATACAAGGCGCTCTCGTACTGGTGTTCGTACTCGTGGAGGCGCTCGAACCATCAATTAACATTGTCATACACCTTGGAAAAGGGCATGTTTTCGAAAAGAATTACCTGTGCTGCAACAACCAGCATATAAACCTTCCGAGCCCAAAACATTGATGAAAGACTATTTTCATGAATACATTGATGATAATTTACTGACATTAATAGTCACCAAAAGTAATCAGACTGCGGTTGAAAAAACTGGTAAAAGCTTGAATTTAACCCTGCGTGAGTGCAAAGCTTTCTTCAATTCAATTCAAATATTTTTATTCATTGTAAAAACAGAATGTTTACTTAATGAACGTCAAAGTTGTTAGTTTCACAATTAATGGATTATGTGGAGAAGAAGCTAACAAAGAAACTCGACATTTATTCTTTTCAAAACACGTTTTAACTTAATTAACATAGTTTTTAACTTAAAATATTAGTCATGAATGTGTTGACTTCGGCATAACTATGCTTATGTCATGTATAGGATATCCACAAATACGCATGTACTGGAGCGAGAAATATGCTGTGCCAATTATAATGCGAACCGTGACGCGTGATCGGTACTTCTTGCTACGAAATTCATTGAAGTTCGTATACGATAATGATTTCTCAGCTGAGACCCTCCACCAGTACTCCAGTACACCAGTACCCTCTGCAGCGTTCAGGCAACATGGAGCTCTCCATTTACCTAAAATGGGAACTACACAACATCGTTGCAGACAGAAGGGCTGTCAAATGAAAACAACTGTATACTGTAATAAGTGCGAATTACCGCTGTGCATTACTCCGAAAAGGAACTGCTTTTTGGATTTTCATTCTCTTTGAATTCACAGTTCCTTTTCGGTTTATTAACTATGTAGACCAACTAGTGTTAAGGATAATCTGAAAGTTTAATTTCAAAAGCTTGTATAGACCTCAGAGCTATTTTCCAATGTTGTTGAGTTATTATTTTTGTTAGTTTTATAAGGTCCAAGACTGCCGATACATTTTGAGACTGATGTGTGAATTTATGTATGTCAAAGAATAAATAATAGTTTATTCGTTTAGAAATGTAAAGAATACCGTTATTACTCGTGACGATAGCAAAGCTATTTCCTATTTTTGATGTTCAAAATAATTTAAGGATAAAAAGTATTAATACTTATAAATAAAAAATATTTTGCCTACCGAAACCGTTATTTTTCTATTGCTTTGTTAGGATTCAATTTGTAACCTTTGAGACCGACTGTACTTTTAAAAGAACAAATATTTTTATATTTTTTTTTGTTGAAATCTCATCGTTCAAAAATTATGAATAATGTTAGTTCTAGCAAAAATATTATGGGGAAGTTTATTGTAGCTAAAATCAGTGCTGAATTTTCAGGACTCACAGACGTTATTTGTTTAGTTCTTTTTAAAGAACATTGGGTAATAATGATATCTTCCCTGTTACATTACCCAGGACTCAACAACAACAGCCATTTTGTTCTATAGGAAGAATGCAGGGACTTAGGAGGTTAAATGTAGTAAACATCAAACATTAATTTTAGTTCCGTGGGGCGCCGGATTAAGAATAGCGTCCCTCCATTTCCTTTCGTGGATGTCGTAGAAGGCGACTAATGAAATAAATAACCAGGAGACGGGCAGCAGCGTCTTTCTGAGATTTCAACCGCTGCGCATTTTTTTTTTAGTTTCGTTTTATATTACTTCATCATAAGCAGCCTATATACGTCCCACTGTAGGGCACAGGCCTTCTCTCAGAGAGAGAGTATGGGCTTAATCACCACGCGTGCCCACCGCGGATTAGCGATTTGAAGCGCTGAGGTATGTGAATAGCTCAGACACCCAGGTTTCCTCAGCATTTTTTCCTTCACCGTTAGCGAGTGGTATTGCTACTATAACTTAACAAATGTACATAACTTAGAAAACAAAGTCATAGGTACATGCCCGCACTTAGAATCGAACCGGAGTCTCCCGCTTCCAAGTCCAATGTTCTACCCACTAGGCTACCACCATCATCATCATCATCATCATCATGATGGACAGCCACAAGAAGTCCACTGCTGGACATAGGCCTCCTCCGTGGATTTCCAAAAAGACCGGTTGGAAGCGGCCTGTATCCAGCGCCTTCCTGCCTCTTGGATGAGGTCATCTGTCCATCTTGTGGCTGGTCGTCCTACGCTGCCCTTGCCGATATGTGGTCTCCATTCGAGAACTTTTCAGCCCGATCGGCCATCAGTTCTGCGTGCTGTGTGCCCCGCCCACTGTCACTTCAACTTACTAATCCGCTGGGCTATGTCGACGACTTTCGTTCGTCTACGGATCTCATCATTTCTGATTCGATCTCGGAGAGAAATTCCGAGCACAGCCCTTTCCATAGCTCGTTGCGTGACTTGAGCCTTCTTATGAGGCCCATAGTGAGAGACCACGTTTCAGTGCCATAAGTCATCACTGGTAACACACACTGGTTGTATAATTTTGTCTTGAGTGATTGAGGTATATTAGACGAAAAGACTTTTCTAAGTTTCCCGAATGCTGCCCAGCCGAGTTGGATTCGACTGTTTGTCCTAAGTAGACGTATTCGTCTACAACTTCAAGATTCGAGTTCCCCAATGTTATTGAGGTGGACACAACACGGGCGTTCGACATGAACTTCATTTTTTCCAAGTTCATTTTAAGGCCCACACGTTGGAAAACTCGACTGAGGTCTTCGAGCATTATGCCGAGGTCTTCCATCGTTTCTGCCATGACTACTATATCGTCGGCAAATCGAAGGTGCGTGATGTACTCGCCATTGATATTGATGCCGCGTCCCTGCCATTCCAGAAGCTTGAAGGCATCTTCCAGTGCGTTCGTGAACAGTTTCGGAGAGATAACATCTCCCTGTCTCACGCTTCTTCTCGATGGAATTGCCTCCAAATTCTGCTCCTGTACTCGGACCGACATGATGGCGCTGTTGTATAAGCACTTCAGCACCTCGATATACCGATAGTCAATATGGCAACGCTGGAGAGACTCGAGCACTGTCCATGTCTCGATCGAATCGAAGGCTTTCTCATAGTCCACAAACGCTAAGCAGAATGGCAAATTATACTCCTCGCTACCATCGCTTCGCTATATTACTTAATACTGACCGAATTTATTTTCTATGTATTTATGGTTTGATGTACCGGTATTTTCTATTCTAAAAGACGTAATAATTCTTTCACTTCTCATGCTCTGAATGTGCTTCTTTGTGCAGGATATAGGACAAAATCGAATTTTGTGCACAAGTGCATTCACGTATCTACTCATAAATGTATCTGTATTAAGGCAAAGAAAATGAGCCTTACAGCCAAACACAATAAGAAGTTTATAGATAGAATTTGTTATTTTATAATATTGACTGTATTTATTTGCCTTATGTATTTTTGAAGACATAAAAGATATTGAAATTTAAATTCAAGTACGATAGGTTATTTAATTAACTTTAGAAAATTATTATTACAAAATTAATTTAATAGTAGGCTGTATAGGTCTGCAGCCCAAGCCTAATATCAATGTCGTAAGATTAAAAAAAAATAAAGCAGTGGGAAACAGCTCTGGTTTTTTCGTGCGTTTATTAATTTCTTCAATTTGTTAAATTATACTACTGTTTTATTTCCTCGCATACGAAGTGAAAAGCAGAGTTTATAACTCGTCCACAAAACCATTTTATCGTCGACATTACTAAAAAAAATGGTTCGTTTTGTGCACTTGTTTTAAAATCTATTGTTTACAGTGCTACTGCGCACTGTAAATAAATAGTATGTCTTGCAATACATATTTCATTTGCATTTCTGTTGATATACTAGATGTAATATTTTTTTCAGTGTGAAGTGGCATTATTTATTTCACACCCATTATTTTGTAGTCATTTCCTTTATTTTCAAAATGCCTTTAAATGGTTCTTAAACGCCCTTTTATTTATCAGGTGCTGCCGGAATACACCGAATCTATTGAAGCTGTAAGCGCTCGCGAACGTAGCCTGAGACAACTAGCAGCACAGGTGAGCAGTACCTACACTGTAAAAATTGATTATATTTTCATGAAAACAAATGTATCCCGTTGAACAGATTGTTTATTTTCGGGAATAAAAAGAAGTCACACAGTACTAGGTCAGGGCTGTAAAGAGGGTGACCCAGGAGTTTGACCGGCGTGCAGTACAGGAAGTCCCTCGTTCTGAGCGCGGTTTGCGCGGGCGCGTTGTCGCAAATATTCGCGTAACTCTGCAAAGTATTTGGTAGTATACCATTCGGCGTTGATGCTTCTTTGGTTCCGTAAAGGAATTTATACCAAATAGCCAGTCAAATTGAAAAAGCTCGCGATCAAAATCTTCCCCCCGCTTCTAGATCGCTTGACTTTGGTCGGCGTTAATTCGTTTTAAAACACCCAAACCGACGACTGGCGCTTCGTTTCTGAATTGTATTGATACATCCAGGACTCGTCACCTGTAATAATGTTATATGAAAATGTTCTCGTCGCAGATCCATTTTGCAATGATGAGACACGATGATTTAAATTAACTGGCAAAAAATGTAGCGGGAAATTTTGAACGTAGGTACCTATTTTAACTTTCAAAGTAGGTAGATTATAACTGGTCAGTCTCTCATACATAAAAACATTTTTCATTTCTCATAGTCGGAAATTAGCTCTGAAGTTGCCCGAGAAGCGGATTGAAAGTAATACTTTTCAGCCCTAGGGAGAATCGTTTTTAACTGACAGCTGTCAAATTATTTTAAAGATTAAACTCGTTCTATTTTTAAATTTCTGTTGAACCGTGTTCCAACTTTTCGAATTCCAGCTAGCCAGCGACGAGAATTTTTTGGGCGGGTAAGCGGCAATCCGATCTTCATTTGTTTTTTCGAGTTGTAGATTTTTGTTTGCACTTCCGTAGCAGAGATGTATTAGCATTTTAGCTAATTCATGTTTTTATTTTTACTTTCCCTATATTCGTGATGAAAAGCACAGTGTGTACCTCGGGTGAAAGACTTATTTAGTCCCGAGCCGAGATTTGGCGCGTAGCGAGCGATACCTACCACACGTTACCGCGGCTTGGTTGGCTCCGGACGTATTGACTTGTCTTTCGTGTGAGCTAAGCCGATTAAGCTGTCAGGATGGTATAGGTGCTGGGCAAGCCAACTCCATCTAAAAAACAATGTCCCAGACACTGCAACGTCCGAGTGGTCCCTTCACCCATCTAGCGTGAGTGATGGTGCCACTGGACGCTGTATAAATTATCTCATTACGTAGATGCAAAGGCCAAAGTTTAATATTCTGTACTATTCATTATTCATAATAATTACGCATATGTACTTTATGAACAGTAAAATAAAAATGTACACAAAAATATCAAGTACCTAAAAGACTCGTAGAAAGACGGGTTTACCTCTTGAATAGAGTTCTTCCAGATCCACACTTATTTGTCTTATTCTTTCAGTGTATTTCCTCTATTGGAGGGCTCCATCAATCAATCAGCCTATATTTGTCTACTGGGCTTAGGCCTCGCCCAAGGCACGCCACTTACGTAGTCCTCTGCTGTCTTGCGCTACCAGTAATCTACCACGAATAGTCGGTCTAAGGAGCGTAGCTTCACAGTTAACGATACCTACCTCTTTATAGAAGCAGATTTTGAATTGATTGAAAGGAAATCATTACGTTTTGTTTAGAATGTCAGTCGATCCCGAGTTAGGCTAGGGAATAGATAAAAAGAGATAATGAAAAAAACCGGCCATGTCTGGGTCGGACTTGCGCACGAAGGGTTCCGTGCCAGTATCTATACAACATTTGAATATTTCAAGCGTCTACCTGTTGCCGTTCGAGCGTAAAATCGAGCAAAAAACGGCGAAAAAACGCGTTTGTTGTATGGAAGCCCCCCTTAAATTTATTTTATTCTGTTTTTAGTATTTGTTGCTACAGCGGCAAATCATCATCTGTGAAAAAACTGCTAGACAGTTCGTGAGATACTCTTCTTCTGACTTCTGTGTCTCTCGACCCACATGTCTGTGTGTCGGATATCCACCCTATCCGCTATCGTAGTCAGGATGCTATTAGTGCTGGCGTGGCGCGAAGCCTGCGGAGCGCTGCGACATCGGTTGCGGAGCACAGCATAAAAACCATCCTGTGCATCCCAGAGAACAGAGAAAAATCCGTAAACATGCCAGACCCGCTGCAAGCCCACAGCGGCAGCCCCAGTAGCATTATGAAAGCGTTATTATACTGGACTGTTAGTGCATTCAGCGTTTTCTGCCAATACATAGCCCACACATTATTATGAACAGTACGATCGGAACAGTGTTATTTTAATCTGTGCTTTGCAGTATCTAAACCTGTTAACTATGATATTTTGCCCTGACGCACAATGCCCTGCGCTCTCTTTCAATGTCGGCATCGTCTCGTAAATCTTCAGTGACAATATGACCTAAATCCTTAAAAGATGATAGCGTAGCTCTTTAGCTACCCTTTGATTAAATCGCCACACTTCTAAGCTAAGGGTTGCCAGTTCGTGGTCTCGATTCGAGAACCTTTGTACCACAACGGCTATCGGTTCCTTGGTATGACCAGCCCAGAAACCCACTAGATTAGGAGGTCTGCACAATTGTCGCTTATTATTGCCAAGTATAAACAGTCTTTTCTCGAATGTCACGGAGCCACGATTTTCTTCTTCTGCCAGCGCGCCTTTTGCCCTCAATCTTGCCCATAATGATTAATTAAAGAAATTGGAGCCTGCCGTGCCGATGGTACCTTACTTATTAAATCTCCTTCGTTTTTATGGCGATGTGATTTTTGGGGATTGATTGGCCCGCCGTAGGACCACCTAGGACTACATACGAGTACCTAACTCTACGGAGTGGACCCAACCTACGAATAAAAAAACTATAGATACGAGTATTTCTTCCTACAAAATTCACACTCAAAAACAGCCCCTGAGCTCTCGATTAGTCTTTCAAATGATTTGCTGTAGGGCTAAATCACCCTGTGATTGGTTCATCCTGTGCGTCGTGCCCGACGACGTGTACGTTGATTGGGCGTTTGTAAGTGATAGCGTAACCTGATGATTGGTGTTATATAAAAACGTCAAACCATTGATTTAATTGATATAACCCGTTGAAATATCTAGATACCTCGCAAGATGGCGGTCTGACGATGGCAGGTGCATAGGTATTTTGCCGGGTAATACTGAACTCGCTCCGATTGGTAACACAATTGACAAGCCCCGCCCGGCATCTCACAATTAAACGTGGGGTCATTTTTTACCGCTAGTTAGACATCTATGTTGTTAACTATCACTGGACCCAACTAAGTATTTCGGAGAATTCTACGTGCGTATACTTTATTCAGTTGCGCTACGAGCGTTTTCAGAACTGGAATGTTTAGGTTGACTTGCTGTCGCCGGTATTATACCTATTGTAGATCTTCTTCTTGTGGTGCCATCTCCTATCGGAGGTCGGTTATATTGTGGCCACTGTGACCCGTGATGTGGCGGCTCTGAACAAATCGATGGTGCGTATCTGAAACCATTCAGCCAAGTTTTGTAGCCAGTGAGTTCTTCTACATACATACATAAATTCAATCCTGTATCCCGGAGGGATAGGCAGGGACCTGGATTTGCCACTAGCCACGATCATGAAAATCCTCTCAGACCGCCGGTTGTATACTGAGTTACTTAGAAATTTAAGAAATTTAACGTACTTTTATTATGTATGATTTGTGATAAAAAGTTACGAGTATAATCTAATCTAATGAGTATCTCTTTCGCTTCATCAGCAGTCATGAGGTACTGACTGAACGTATCATTATTTTCCAGAAACATTTTCCCATCTGTCTGCTGGAGCGTAAGATTCTCCGACTGAACACGAATGAGTACGAGTACAGGCCCGCGTACTATGAAGAGGTGAAATGTGTGCCAGGATACGGTGACACTCATGAGGTGTTTTTTAAATATTTATCTTAGTTATGTGACCTGTAAATGGTAGTTCCGTCTACCTATCAATCTATGCATATCGGTCGTGCCAAGTTTTCCCTCGAAGTCACTTTAAGTCGGTTTAACGTCAGTGGTGACTTTCCAAGCTTCTAATAAAAAAATGTAAAAGATAATCCATGTATAATCTGTGTGTTATTTTTGTTTGTTTGACGTTCGTATATTTTGTTTGTGTACCTCCGTGTTTCTGTGACAATTTAAATAAACGTCTTTATGACTGTGTAAATATTTATGTTCATCCAAGTATTTGTGCTACTTATAAGGACGTCTTTGTCATCTCTTGTTACATCCGGACCCCACAACATGCAAAACGTCAACAAAGTAACATTTGTTTGGTTTAGTTTTGCCATGTTTTGGGGTCTTCCCTGTTTGCGTGTTTGTCATGTCAAGACGTGACCCTGACAGAAATATTCGACTTGCGTCGGCTGGTTAGCAATCAGCCAACGACACCGAAAATTTAATTTAATGTATTATTTGTCAACTGAACTGACGAATGGTAGGTACCTAGGTATTGTGAATCTATAAAGCATATACACTGGCCTGCAAAACTAAGTATCACACTTTTAAAATTGCAATAACTTTTTTGTACACAAGATATAATTTAGAAATAAAAAGGACTGGAAAAAAATTTTATCTTGCAGTATAGTTTAAAAGAAAGCTGATAAAATTAGTTGATAAACGTTTTTTTATTTTAAATCTTTAACTTCTATAGTTTAGAAAAAAATATAAAATGAAAAGTGTGATACTTACTTTTGCAGGTCAGTATATTTAGCTTTTCTTTGTTTGAGACGATCTATTCATTGTTCTTTTGCAGATTTGCTCAAGCCTCGGTTTCTCTTGCGTTCAATGGAACAAAACGATTCACTTAACTAGAAGGCGATACACCAGGTGATTTAACAGTTTCCAAAACGGTGCAAAAAGTGTCGTTTTTTATTATTATTTTTTGGAGTAGGTAGAGCTTAACCCTAGAAGCCCAATCTACGTCGTTTTGACGTGTACTGCGACGAAAATTTGCTATTTCTTTCGCATGCAAGATCGGATTGCCGCGACTGGGCGAGCCAACTCACTAGCTGCCGTGATCTATCAGGAGACGATCACGTCGATACGGTGGGTGCCACGATTTTGTCCTAATGACAATTTTGCTCGTCCATTTGACGTTTCTCAAGACGATGTCAGAAGTGGCGTAGAAGATAAGAAGTTGACTACAAAGATGATACAGAAAAAAATTGCTTATATAAATAAATAAGATGACCAAAACACAGTGCTACAAATGCAAAAAATCTATATGCGGATAACATAATTTTGATATTTTTTAAGACTGTGTATAAAGGCAATTTTTTTTTCAGCTAAACTATTTAGTAGATATTTATAAGATATGATTTAATTTTAAGAATACAAATTTAAATATGGTGAATGCTGTAAAAAATATCAAAGTTTAAGACAAAATTAAGAAGATCCCAGTTTTTTTTCAATTGTGTTCTGTTTCCAAAGAAATCAAAGTTATACTTTTACAAAAAAGTATAACTAAAAAGTAAATTTGACTTAATTATAATTTTTGTTATTTTACTACACTATATATATGATCGGACTTTATGGCCGCAAAAATATGATTGGGCTTCTAGGGTTAAAGGGAAGTTTGATTTACGTGCCACAGATGAGATTTATATTTAATTTTTATTAAGCCTATTAACAATTTTGGTAAATCTCAAATAAAAGTAAATCTATATCAAACTCTGTCAACATTATTTATAAAAACACGATTCCTTAAAGCATTCCTCAATTACAGTTCAAATAGTCTGTGGTAAAGGGTGGTAATTTAACACCAACCGTTCTAGGTATTAACAGACAATTAATAACTTTTTATTTTAATTACAACTGTTACAGTGATTGCTGGGAAACGAAGACAATGGTCATACCAGCCGGTTGCGAGTGCATGTGGCCGATTCACCAACTTGGGGACATGAAACTCCACATTTGAACCACTGAGACTAGACGCTACCTCTCGAGATTTCTATTAATCTGATCATTGAACTAATTAAGCCTTGCTCGACAGTCGACACTTGGACTTCAGACACCATTTTCTCAAGATAAAAGTGTAGAATAACAGACCTTAAAAGATTTACCATAATTATTATTACGACTCAAGGATTAGATGCGTTTATGCGTGCTGAGGTCTGAAATATGTTACTTTCATGTTATTTATCAAAAAGAATTTGCTTTTAGGTTAATATATACACGAAACAAATACCTACCAAAAAAATTATTCAGAACAGCTAGATTAACCTTTTTTTCCGGGAAAATTTTAATGTTTTCGGTTTACGTGCAGAACTCCTAAACGTGACAATTTATTTTTGATAGTCTTTAGGATGTTGTAATAATTTAACTTAGCTAAGAGCCTGTTTCTCAATCTTTACATTTTAAAATATGGTCGAATATTATATTCAAATATCTGAATTGGATTTTTTCGAAAGGTTGTGATTGTGATTAAAGGTAAGAGCTGTAAAAAAATACATATTCCGCAATATTGTCGCATTTTAATTCGTTGAAGATTTCCTAATAAAACGGAATAATCCAATAAAGCCCGAAACACTCTCGTCCAGTTTAAGTTCCAGATTCACTTCGCTTCGCTACATTTTATTCCAGAAAAACAATGGCAACTCGATAGTAACACAGATACTAATGGCGATTTTCGAGGCGAACGCAGGGTATTAGTGAGAATGAGGTATAAACTCCTTGGATAGAGAAAAAGAAAATACTAGCAGGCATAGCCTACTTATAGTCCGCACAAATCTTTTTGGCGGTAACGTGAACATAGTCACAGATCATGTGCGCATCGCTTACTGGCTTTACAGTGTATGTGTGAGTAATTGACGTGGTGTGATGGCTAGTAAATTACTATTAGTCAATTACTAAAATAGTAAATTACTCACACATACACTGTAAAGATAGTAAGCGATGTGCAAACGATCTGTGACTATGTTCACGTTACCGCCAAAAAGATTTGTGCGGACTATATTTGTCGACATAGTAAAATAAAAAAATTTGACGCTCTATTGTTTTTTCAATCATAGACGAAAATGGAGAAAATTGAAGTTCGCGCGGTATTAAATATCAATGTGCAAAAAATTTAAAAAAGCAGTTTGGAACTGTTACAACAAGACCCTGACCGGCTTTTGGCTCGATTTCTAACTATGGGTGAAACATGGCTTCACCATTTTACCCATTACGGAACAAAAAGCAATCCATAACTTGGAAGAGACTATCATCACCGACCCCTAAGAAATTCAAGGCCGTTCCACCCGCCGGCAAGATCACGGGTTCTCTTTTTTGGGACAGCTAAGGGGTGGTGATGATTGAATACCTCCGTTATGGAGCCACTATTACAGGGAGTTACGCAGTACAAATCAAACAGTTGCGTCACGAAATACCTACGCAAAAACGGCGTGTTTTGTTTTATCAAGATAACGCCCCAGCTGCCAAGTTGTGATGACTGCCATCAATGATGCTGGCTTCCCCCAGGAACATCCTCCATATTGTCCTTCCTTCCTAAGTAACTTTTATCTATTTCCGAAATTGAAAGAATATCTAAGAGGCCAGAAATTCGACGATGATGACGCAGTGATCGCCGCAGTGCAAGGCTTTTTAGAGATTCAAGATGAAGATTTTTTTAAAAAGGAATTTTAGGTTCTTTTAATAACTTCCACAAAATACAATCACTTGCCCTGGTCCCAAACTAGGATAAACTGTGCTGTGGTAACCAGGCAACGACGTTACAAACATGAAAATACACCCAGACTGAGGCCATATGTACAAATTTACGGCGGCCCCCAGTGGGAAGTCTGTTTTGGTAGGTCCGTCCGTGTTAGGGAAGTCCGTCTTAACGGCGGCACCAACGAGGCTGCATATTGCATCTTATTCATTCTCACTTATTGAACCCCAATGAACCCCCGTAGTACATTGTAGCATTTCGGCTCGGAGGCTGCGCCTGAGGTTGTTTATTTACCTGTTGTATCTACTGCGACGCTTTAGTCTGCGGTTGCGTGTCCACGCGAGCGGTGCGCTTAATAGAGCCTAAATTCCGCTGGCATCTCTCCCGCTCACCTGCTACTGAAAAAAAAACAAGTAAGTTATGGCAGCTAAAACTTTACTGCTACTATTCAGTAACACCTATTGTAGAAGATGTGAGGCAGAAACAAAAAAAAGTCTCAACTTTTAGAGGTTTTGTAGCTGTCAAAAGTTTTCCCGAGATATCGTGGTACCATTTTTGATATTTACTTAATTGTACCCATATATACGAAATAAACTACTGCACCACCTTTTGAATAATACCCCCCAGTTTTGAACCTTTAATGACTGACCTATGATGTGTCCAATCAACTTACCGTGATGAAATTCCTTTGGTTGTTTTTATTTTATTTAATCATCTCAGTCAGTGTTAGCTTTACCTTAAGTTGCTTAAGTTATATTAGTCATGGGAATTAATTACTATGTTTTGCAACTTAATAACATCCATAAAAACCGAAGGGATTGTATCATCACATGTATTGTTGAATTAAGTAAATTGCTTGCGTCTTCTTCTCTAACATGGTTGATTTAATTCGCCGAAATTGCATGCACTATCGATGACATTACCTTACCAACAATAGTACATGTAGCAGGAGTAGGTCAGAATTAGGCACACGTGCACTATTAACAATACTTAAAATTAAAAAACAAAAGACTGACTAACACAGTAAATAGTACATAGCATAAGGCACATATTTATTATGCACTATTGACAATAAGCCTGGCGTCCTCTAGTCTCGCAAAAAATCAGCTGCTTATGAAAATACGCACGCAATACGAAACGCAAATCCGAATCGTCCACCGGACAAATTTGATGGAATTCGTCACTTTACGGCTCGACTCTTCTCTGATGGACTTTAACGCTCTATCTAAATTACAGAGTGAATGATTCTACATTACGATATAAAGTTAACTTAGTCTGGGAAACTGACACCTCGAAAGAAAAATGAAATGTAGTGATCACTTCAAATCCTTCATATATGAAACATATTAAATCTTAATTATCATATTAACTCATGCATATTTATATATTAGTACTATTATACCTATGTCCTCTATTAGTTACTATTTATTAGTTGTTTCTTTTTAAGTGCCTATTGTAATCTTTCCCTGCATAAGCAGCCTACATACGTCCCACTGTAGGGCACAGGCCTTCTCTCAGAGAGAGAGAGTATGGGTACAGATCTGTGTCCAACTTAGTATGGGCCACCTATACGTTCCATTCCGCGAGGGCAGTTCAGGAGTTAATCACCACGGGTGCTTTGTTCTTATAAATAAGACCGTTACAGTGTTAATCAGGGTAGTTACCCTGATTAAAAATGTTTCAGGAAACACTATCTTATTTATAAAAAGACGATTCCTCAAAACACTCCTTAGATGCAGTTTAATAAATTATCTGTGGTCAAGGGAAAGACGTAAGCCTTACTTTGTTTTAAGTTTTTTTTTTTTCTTAGAGGCAATAAATACTTTTTTATCTTTTATCTTACATCAATTAAACTGCCTCTAAGGAGTATTAGAGGAATTGTGTTTTTATAAATAAGATAGTGTTTCCTGAAACATTTTTAATCAGGGTAATTACCCTAACAATAAGGGCATTTAGCAGGTGTAACTACTCACCTGCTGAACACCCTTATTATGGTATATAATGAGTCTACTAAGGTCTAGGCTGAAGAGGTAATTTCAGAACCCGCACTGCGGTTAATCTGCGGCTTCCGAGATTTTTCTGTTAAGGCGCTGATAACAGCTAATTAAGCCGTACTTAAACAAGTAGTTAAAAAAAAAAGTTATTCTTAAGAATATTTCAAAACTCCTTTGTCTCCGAAACAATTTATAGATGAAACTTTTCGATAGAAAAATGTCAGTTATCCGTTAAAATAACTAAATTAATAATAAAATATCTTTATTCTGCTTTTTCGATACGGTTGTAAAAGCAACTCATAATATACTTAAAAACATTGTTGTTTTACATTTTCAATTAATCTACTAGCTTTATAGTAAATTTTAGTAAAATCTTTACTTAATTTCTGAAGTGCGCCATTAGTGGAGGAGTTGGCGAGAATATCCATACGTATTATTACTCACAGTTTATTTTGAAAACCTTTGGACGAAATAAGTGTAAAACTATATTTCCCTACCTCTTAACACGTGAGACCCGGCCGGTAAGGTGTGCGTATATTACACATAGGTACGTTTATTATCAAAATATACTTCCAACACTGCCACTATAGTATGTTACTGTAGAATCATAGTTTGATCCTGTTTTCCGTAAGGTTGGACTTGGAAGATGGCTGAAACTTCTCAACATCATAACTCGCTGACCGTAAAGGAAAACATCGTGAGGAAACCTGAGGGCCTGATGTGTTCAAATAGCTCAGGGCTTGGAATTGACAATCCGCGGTGGACATGCTTGGTTAAACTGCTGTTACATAGTTAATTTTGATATTTGCTCCAGCGAATGTACGAAATAACATTATTGGTCCATTAAGTTTATATAATAGTCCAGTCCATCCAAAGGTTATCCGGAAGAGATCACTTTTAGTGATAAGGCCACCGTCTGTACTCTTAGGTTAAGAAATATCTGCGCAATTTCCTTTTTTATGTACAATAAAGTGTTCTCTATCTATCAATCTATCTATTATTTTTATATATTTCTGAGTTGTTCTGCTTGCAAAAGTTGTTTTATTGATGAATAGAATAAACCCTAAGTTTCACCAGACGTTCTTGGAACACCCTGTATATTTATTGCGTCATATTCAGTTACTAGCTGTGCCCGCGACTCCGTTCGCGTACATTTCGATTTTTATGAAGCATTTGTATGGGGGCCACGTCTTATCATAACTGGAGCTAGAATTTAAATAGCCTATCCTGTGTCCCAGATGTCTATATGTTTTTATACCAAATTTCATCAAATTCGGATAATTGGTTTAAGAGTTATGGAGGAACATACATACATACATACACACATACAGAAAAAAATTCTAAAAATCGTGAAATTAGTTTCAGTATCATATATTGAGCCTATAAACACAATATCTCTGAAAACAAACTAACTTACTCCATGACCGGCCCTTACAGATTTATTATTAGTATAGATAGAAAAGATTAGTTTGTCACTATACAAGATCATCTAATTTCTCATAATACTAATCATGAGAAATTCATGCAACGTGTCAACGTTTTTGTAGGGTTCCGTACCCAAAGGATAAGGGATCCTATTACGAAGACTCCGCTCTGCCGTGGTATGACAAAACACTGTATCTATAGATACCTATAGATACAGTGTTTTACGGTAACATGAATATTTCGATTCTTCGCCCTTTGGTACATGGTATGCCATCAAAAAATATTGAAAAAGTCTTAATAATACGGAAATTAGCCATGGTAATTAAGACTGTATTCCCAATTTATTAGAGACCGGTTTTGACAAAATACTGCTTCTATAGATACAGTGTTTTGCCATAACAATCTCACAACGTGCAGCCTACCTCTTTCTTTACCAACTCTTTGCACAAAACACTGCATAATATGTAGGTAGTTGCAGTGTTTTGTGAAATCAATTATTCTGCTAAGCTGGGCCTTTACGTCATAACATAACACGTTTTATGCTGAAAATTCAATAAATAACATACTTTTTTTATTTCTTGTTACGGCATAATTATGTGTACTATTATTAAACACATAAAAATTTCGAAGTAATCTGTTTATATTTGACGTATTTATGCGTAATATTCGTAACAAAATGTTTTTTGCGTTTTCTGGAAAATGCCTGTTATCAAATTACAGTGTTTTGTCATAACACGGCAGCGCTGTCCGTCCGCCCGTCTGACACCAGGCTGTATCTCACGAACCGTGATAGTTAGACAGTTGAAATTTAAACTTATGAGGTATTTCGATGAGTTAAAAACAGAATAAAATAAATATTTAAGGGGGGCTCCAATAAAACCAAATGGGTTTTTTTGCCGTTTTTTGCTCGATATTAATAACGGCAACAGGTAGACGCTTGAAATATTCAAATGTTGTATAGATAATATGATAGGGAGCCCTTCGTGCGCGAGTCGATTCGCACTTGGCCGGTTTTTTTATTGTATTGACGCTTAGAAAGATTTATACGTGTGTGCTCGTAGTCTTAAAGCGGCTACGACAACTTTTCAAATAAACTCATTGTCTACCTATCACTGTACAGCCACGAAATTTTAAACACACATTAATGATGTTTTTATTACGTGTGACGCGGGATATGTTAATTTATAATAAATACTGTCGCATGTAGATCCGACGAACGGCAACATATTGCCTCGTCGAAGACAACGACAATGGTCATTGTCAATGGCTTGACAATGGTTTGTTGCGCTTTCGCATTTTGAATTTCATCGAGTTGGACCTTAATGTTTTTTTTTATTTAATGTTGTAGTGACGTATCGAGCCAGTGTTCTAACATCTTTTAATTTTAGCAGAATGAAGGATCTGTAAGAGATTGTGTTTATGAAGTTACTTATACATATATTAGCTAAACTGCCGAGCGAAATATTTTTAGTCTACATGGTTACTTCATCTGATATATAGTCTCAGAAGCCAACATTATTTTATTCAAAATAGCACAGAAACTGCGACTTAACGAACGTCCAAGTTTAATATTGTGTCCATTTTGAAGTTCTAAATTGTTGTCAAAAGTGCCTCTACATTTCATGTTCCAAAAATGCTGTACAGGTTAATAACACATAGCACGATTAATTAAACAAAGTAGCTGAACAACTATTTACCTTTCGCATACACAATATTACCGTCTATGTTTAGTAGTGCGATTACTCTCAGTTTTACTTAGGAAAAGTATAAAAGAAATACATAGGTGCTTAAAATTCACTACGTTACAACCAAGAACATCCTTGGTCACAACGCTCTAAAACTAAACAGTCTTTTATGTACAGAACCATAATATTTCTATTATTATAAGGCTTTGCTTCACAAATGTGTAATTAGTGATAACTTAAGTAATAGGGGTTAAAGTATGAAATTGCCGTTTTATTTTAATAGGTTCTTTGAATTAACATAGAATCTTCATGGTTTGAGGTTTTCGAATGAAACTTTTTTCAAATGGTTTCTATGATATTCTTTTTTTAAAAAATGTGAAACATTTGAATATCGACTTTCAATTGTTTTTGTTGTTCAATTTAGACAAGAAAGATGGATACTGCGAAAATTCGAGTGATTATGAGGCACCCATTTTTCGTATTTTTTTATTTTATTGATTTGACGCAAGTGAGTCAATATTGTGGGTAAGGTAACGTTAAACCATGCCGCTAATTCCTGGGTAGTTTGACTAGGGTCGGCTTCCACTATCTCTCTTAATTCATCGTTATTCACCTGTGTGGGCGGTCTTCCTCGTGGCTCGTTCAGAAGTCGAAATTTCCATCACGAAAGCGTTTAAACCAAAATCGCACGGTGCGTTCATTAGTAGACCCCTCTCCAAACGCAGCATTGATATTGCGGGCTGTTTCTGCCGCGTTAGTTCCGCGTCGGAACTCGTATTCAAAAATCACTCGAATTTTCGCAGTATCCATCTTTCTTGTCTAAATTGAATAACAAAAAACAATTGAAAGTCGATATACAAATGTTTCACATTTTTTAAAAAAAGAACATCATAGAAACCATTTGAAAAAAGTTTCATTCGAAAACCTCAAACCATGAAGATTCTATGTCAATTTAAAGAACCTATTGCAATAAAACGGCAATTTCATACTTTAACCCCTAATATTATTGTACGTAGTTTACATACAGTTGAACCAGTTAGACTATGACCTTAAAAATAACAATTAAAAACCATTGTTATTATTAACTTAACACGGGATAAACTTTCGCTCTGCGAATCAGAGCGAAACCTGGTCTTCTTCCGACAAAAAACCAAGTAAGTTTATCCGGTGTTAAGTTAATAATGTGTAGTGCTTACGAATGTTTTAGTTCGAAAACCATTGTTATGGTGGTCATCGGGTCACTTAGAATTCTACTGTCTAAAAAAATAAAATAAATTAAAACCAATTGACACTTTCACTTTTGGCTCGATGCGCGAAAATGACTGGCGATTTTAAGCTTCTTACTAACAGTAAATTTATAACTATGCTTCCTGCAATCCACTCCATCCAACGCTTGTCTGGAAGAGATCGCTTTAAGCGATAAGGCCGCCAATTGTATACCACTACTTAGATATAAGAAACTATATTTAATATCTTTCACCTGGTTGTGCAATAAAGTGTTCTCTATCTATCTCGTATGCTCAGATTAACTCTACGTTACATTTTATTATAAGCAAATGCGAATTCATATAGGTACACTATAAATAACAAAAAAAAGGTAAAGTTTCTATGGAGAAACTAAGCCCCAAAACTAATCTGATTTCAAATCTGATTTCAATGTACTTTCGGAATTAACACGGGGTATAATAAACAAACAAACATAAACATTTACATACAGGCACATACATTGCTTCTGGCCCCACACTAGGATACCCTGTGTCGTGGGAACCAGAAACAACGACATCACAAACATGTAAACATCCAAGACCTGGGGTTTTTTTTTTTTTGTCCCCAGCCGGGATTCGAACCCGGGACCTCTCGCATGGTATGCAGATGCACTACCGCTGCGCTACGAGGTCATAAAATTACATTACTGTTATCTGACCGGGAAAACGTTGTTTTGCGATATTAATTAGCTTAGGACCTATTCTCAGACGTACCAAATATACACAAAAAAAAATAGTAAAATCGGTGAAGCCGTTACGGAGGAGTTCGACAAGAAACACTGTGACACGAGATTTTAAAATTACATTATTACTAGCTGACCGGGCAAACGTTGTTTTGCAATATTAATTAGCCTACAACCAGACCTAACAAATACACACAAACAAAATCATAAAAATCGGTGATGTCGTTTCGGAGGAGTTCAATAACAAATACACGAGATTTTTATATATTAGAGATAACTGTCGCTGTATTCCTACCGGCGGTGAAGCCATAAATAAGACATAACTTTGACAATGCTGCCTCCCGTCACTGTCCACTGTATTGGGTCGTTCATTTGGATGTTTCCGAAGTGTCAAAATATTACATAGGTACCTTAGTACTAGCTGACTCGGCAAACGTTGTTTTGCCTACGACCTATTCTCAGACCTAACAAATATACACAAAAAAAATCATAAAAATCGATGAAGCCGCTTCGGAGGAGTTCGATAACAAACACTGTGACACGAGATTTTTATATGTTAAACTTCACAGAGTTCAAAGTAGGTAATCGGACGAGTTCTACAGCGGAGAAGTTACGTAGTAGTATACCTAGTCCAACATAGGATGATCTCTGACAGCTTGTCACTGTGACTTTACTAGGCATGGGGATAATGTCGAAATAAATTATCGACATTCTAACCAAAGTTTCTGAATGTTTCAAGCAAATCAAACAAAAGGATGTTGTAACATGTTTTTATTCTTGTTAAATCGGTTCACAGCCCAAATCACTATCATCAAAGTCTGATTCTGACTCGCTGGAGCAGTCTTGTAGATTTATAATCAGTTCCTGGGTAGATTGGTCGAATCGTACGTCACGCTCCCAATCATCTTCCATAATTTTTCTTGTTCTGTCTATGTCTTTCTTCCAATTGTCCGATGTGACACTGTCACATGCATCCTTCAGTAACTTCAGCATTTTATTTGCTGTAAAAGGCGGTGTTGTATTATGTCTGGCTGCGTAACCTGTAACAAAGAAATAAAATACATATAAAACACACCATGGCTTGTTGGAAGAGATGTCTTAATAGCTAATCGATGTTTTATTAGCTAATTGATGTTTTATGAGATATTTTTACATTCTTATCTTCCTATGCTATCAAAATGTATTTGATTATAATTTTATGTGAGTACAATAAATTAGAAATATTAATCTAATTGACTTTTTTTAAGCAAACGAGAGAAATGCGAGCGATGGTGAAAGAAACACATAAGCACGTTTACCTTTGACTTGAGCCCAGATCAGCTCTATCGGGTTGTACTGGCAGTGGTATGGAGGTAGCCGAATTACAGTATGGCCCTTTTCTTTTGCTATTTCATCCAAGATGTATGTTGGAGTACGGGGTTTGTGTATACGGACCAATCGTAGTAATTCAGTTTTCAACATCTTTTCGTTGGCCTCTATACCTTTGCTTTGCAGCCACGAAATTAAATCCAATTTCCGGTTGCTTGACGTTGGTGCTTTATCTCTTTGTACGGAGTGGTACGATGCATTGTCCATCACGATGGTATGCGGTTCTTTCAGGTTTTCCAAAAGAGTTAAAAACCACTTTTTGAATCTTTCGAAATCCATTTCTTCATGATATTCGGTGGTCTTTACTGATTTAAACGCCAGCAAACAATTCGGCACAAAGCCAGACGACGTCCCAGCATGTGTTATAATTAATCTTTGCCCTTTGCCTTCGGGCACTTTTGTAGTTGACTCAGCTGTGTCATCCGTCCAAGATCTTGAAACTGTGTGATTTGCGTTTAGCCACGTTTCGTCCAGAAAAACCACTTTGTCCCAGTTTGAGATCTCTTTAATTTTTCGGAGAAAATCAATTCTCTTGAGCGCAACATCTGTCCGCTCCATTAGTATTTTTCTTTTGTCACTTTTTTTGTAGCGGAACCCGATGCTTTTTAGTGTTTTGGCTAACGACGAGTGGCCACCTTTAAATAATTCAGCGTCTTCAAGAGATGTTTGTAGTTTTCTGAGTGTTGGTAACTCTCCACGCGTGTAGTACCCATAAATATGGTTCCGGATTGCTGCGGCATCAAAATCGTCAATTTTTGATATTGGACACGTCCTCTTCCTTTTTTTATTTGGCGTCGACAGTTTTTGCTCTTCGTTTTCCTCTGTCGTCGTTGTCGCAGATGATTGCTCACCATACTTTTCTCTGCTGACACGAATCACTGTAGCAATCCCGATTCCCAGAGCATCAGCAACTCTGTTGCACGCTTGTGTTAATGGCAACAACGGTCCGCCATTTTGACTCTCGCGTTCAAAGTATTCGCGCAAGCGAATCACAAACTCCCGGCTTTCACTATTTAAAACAGTTTTCTTTGTTCTTTTTGGCATACTGTATCCAAAAACAGAACAAACTTAACAAACAAATAACAGCAAAACTCAACAAATTAATAACAATAACGATAACCGAATGGAGACTGAATGAAAACACGTGGCGTATACAAGGCGTTGGCACTCGTACTGAACAAGATGGCAGAATGGCAGATGCAATGCAATCAAACAAGATGGCGGCATGGCGCGGTGAAGCCCACTCTACACACTCACGCGCAAAGCCCGCGAAACATGCATGAATGGATGAATGGGATTTCATTATTGTTTCACGCGCGAGTGTGGAGCGCCCATGAAGCGCCACTCGTTAAAAATTCAGTTTGCTATTTTTTATCGTTGTTTTAATAGTATTTCTATTTCATTTACCTTGTTGTTTGCAATCTATTTTATTTACAAAATATCATCAATATTCTATTATATGTTTCGAGTCAAGATCGATAACTTGTCTTACGATAAGTGTAGCACGTCACTATTTGCCAATAAAGTATTTAAATTGTCTCTATACATTTTACCGTCGAAAAATACGATACTTCATAGGCGTGTTTTGACACTGACAGCTGTCAGAGATCATCCTATGTTGGACTAGGTATAGTTACTATGGCTTTATTACAATGACAGATTCACCGTCGACTCACGCACGTGACACGTTTTTCCGTTCCATTGATGACTGTCGTAGGATCTTTTGATTGTGCGGTTAGCTAATATCGTAGGTCAAAGAGACAAGTTCAATTTAGGATGTTTAAAATATAGCTAGTAATCTATGTTTAAAATCTTCGCTTCTGATTGGCTTGTTCCAACGTCGGTGCATTGCTTTGTTTCGACTTTTCTAGGCATGTTACGAGTATATCTAGGTTCCTTCATATTTCCTACCACTATGCGGTGGTAGCCCAGTGGGTAGAACAATGGACTTGGAAGCGGGAAACCCAGGTTCGATTCTCAGTGCGGCATGTACCTATGACTTTGTTTATTTTCAAAGTTACGTATATCTGCCAACTTGTGGTAGCAATAACACACGCTAACCATGAAGGAAAAAATCGTGAGGAAACCCCGCGGCTTGGTTGGCTCCGCACGTATTGACTTGTCTTTCCTGTGGGCCAGGCCAACTGAGCAGTCAGGGTGAGATAGGTGCTGGGCAAGCCTACTCCATCTAAAAAACAATATTACAGGCACTGCAGCGTCCGAGTGGTCCCTTCACCGATCTAGTGTGAGTGAAGGCGCCACTGGACGCTGTATAAATCATCTCATTACGTTGATGCTAAGGTCAAAGTTATAGATTGGTGGTATTCTATGGCCCAAGATAGAAGTCCTTTTTAGCGTAGTCTTTTACTCCTTTCCTCTCCTTTTTAGTACACCCTTAGTGTACTGACACAGAGAACCGGCAAACGAAACTCCAAGTATGTTGCGTCTTGCTCTATCTGTCAGTTTTTATATTTAAGTCTCTTGTCTGTACGGCTAACATTTAGCTGATCCGACCATAATTTAATTCTCCATAAAATCCACCAGTCTGTCAACTCTAGGAAATAGGTATGATAGATATATGTAGGCAAAAACAAAGCAAAAAAAAATCGGAACAAAGTAATGATCAACGCTTAAACAAGCGAGCAAGCAAGTTCTCTATTAACAGTCTCCTCGCTAATATCCTTGCCGATTACTAAATAATCTTACGACATCTATAAGATCCGACCAAAACATAAATTTAAGAAAGAACGAAAAAAGAAACAACTGAAAAGTCTTAAATCAAGGCTAACAGTCTTGTTTGTAAAAGTCTATTCCACTTAAGGCCGCTCTTACGTGGAGCATCATCAGCCCTTTGACGGCCACTGCAGGACATAGGCCTCCCTCATTTTTTTCATAACCATGAGGGGTTTTGCCATAATCGCCACGCTTGGCAGGCGGGTTGGCGATCGCAGTATGCGGTTGAAATCTCAGGAAGACGCTGCTGCCCGTCTCCTGGGAATTTATTTCCTTAGTCGCCTTCTACGACATCCACGGGAGGAAATGGAGTGACGCTATTCTTAATCCGGCGCCACACGGAATTTAACGCCACACAATTTTACATTTTTAATTATTGTAATAAAATGAGTAAACTTTTGATAAACGTGGTCTGAGGGTTTGATGGATAATTAAATTGCGGATATTCAATGCACATTTTTCTTATCCTGTACTAAGTTTTTCATTGAGAAAATTTGGCTACAAAATTATTAATTTTGGAAACAACTTTTCTTTATTAAAATCTACATATCGGAAAACAAAAATATATTTGAAATGTCCGTAATTTATCTAGGCATCAAACCCTCAGAACACATCTTTGATAGATGTTTACTTACTTTATTACTTATTTGTGCGAGCGAGACAGCACGCTTCACGTAAGAACAGTCTTAAACACTCTTAAGACCGAGTTAAAGCTGGTTTAGCTGCCACAAACCGACTTCAAATCCATCTAAGAGTACTTTAGTAATCTACTCTTTATAAACAGGACTGTTTTTTCACTTACTCGTAGAATTTAAAAAAAATATATTTTTAATTAAGTTAAAATTAATTAAGGTCAACCTCCGCAGCCGGGACCTCTCGTTTATTCCTAAAAAATAAGAAAGTGAGTTTGGTTAGTTAGTCCAAACATCGCGATAACGAATATTTGGGCTAGCGAGCTAATATGTATATTATGTGAGGTCAAATAGGCTTATAATTATAGCAAATTGACAAGGTGAGGACGTTTGCATATCCAGTAAACAGATGACGATATGTTTTATGTTAATTTTTATAAAAATGTACCGGTTTCATTTATTTTTAGAAATAGGTAGATAATATTGATATATCTGCCCAAGGTATACTTTTGTTCCACATAATAAAGTACTCATATATTTTTTTATGGACGAATACCTGAAATAATTAAGTATTTACGAGAGAATTTTTCAGTTCACTATCATGATCCAAATGTATTCTTAGCCTTTTGTTAACTAAAATCGTGTCGTTGTCGTGTCTTCTAAACTAAATTTCAGGCCGGAGTGCCTTCAACTACTAGATAATATCAGTAAAAAGTAAACAGTAACTATAAATAGTGAACTATACCCTTTAGCGTGGATAAAGCACCTGCCGGGTGGACAAACTTGTACGGTAATGGGGTCATATATTTCAGCTCAATAAAAGTACACTAGGGTAAAAGACAGTTTTGTTTGGTCGGACAACTATAGCTCCTGTTTCAAATACTTGTATTTAATAAAAATCCCATCCAAAACAACTTTACTAGTCCAAGGCCGACTTGAACCACTTTCTTAAATGTGGCTTAATTAGCATTTAACTAAGATTCTTTATACACAAGTCGATTTAAATGGCGACATTATGGGCCACCCATACGTTCCATTCCGCAAGGGCAGTTCAGGGGTTAATAAAGTGACATGTAAGAAGTGGTGCAAGCCGGCCTTAGACTAGTTGTTTTAAGAATTGGTGAGTTTATTTTCACATACTTAGCAAGTTCCTACATATCATGACAGTGTATTTCTTGAGAGGATAAGTTGGCCAGTCTTTTTTACGTCGACGTTTTGATAGGATTACTGAGATACAGGTCCCCGCCTAGTTCAGGAGTCAGGGCACAATGATATTGTAAACAAATTTAACTATTTGTGTTCAAATAAACAATTATCTTATCTTATCTTATCTATTTTGTCTTCTTAATCTGTGGGTAGGATATTTTTCCATGATATGATATGATAAATTATCGATATCAAGAAAATATTTTATTTTCTGCGAATGCAGGTTTGCATAACTTTTATGATTGGGCAGGTCCCCTCTTAATTCAAAGAATACATAGGTATTTGTAGTGTCACCTGTAGGCTCCAGGGATTAACACTAGCGCCACTGAGGAAAAAATTATATCTCTTTTTACAGATCAAAATTGTAAAAAGTGTCAGTACAATCTCTCAATCATGTTAATAGTGATTTTTAAGACCCATGTCCGTGAACCTAAGGCAAAAAACCTAGGACTACATAGCATTAGCGCCAGAAACGGCCGTTTTTGGCAGAAAGTCTGTTTAATCCCAGGTTCATGGTCCTGGGCTCTTTGTCGTGGGTCCTAAAAATCACTGTTAACATGATTGAGAGATTGTACTCACACTTTTTGCAAATACGATCTGTAAAAGAAGATTAGATTTTTTTCATTGGGGGCGCTAGTTAGCTTACTGGATCCCCTTAAGTCAGTAATTTTAACACTGTTTGACAGATGATCTTGCCCTAAATCGCCTAGAGCAATTTTTCGGTCGCTTTAGATAGATTAATGATAAAATAATGAAAGCGATTAAAGACAAGACAATTTGTCATACATACAAAATTGGTTGGTTATTGGTATTGGTTATTGTTTATTTACTACGTATATTAGCGACAGAGGATCCACCAAATACCTGTACCTATTTTACGTGTACAATGCAGTTAGCAATTATTGCTAAGAAGTTTTATTTTCTTCAAACGTAGACAACTATTACTTCACACGATGACGTTGGTTGAAATGAATCATAACACTTCATTGGTCTGTCGCGGATTGTATTAAGTTGATTGCGTTAAAGAGCACATGATATTAATTTGTATTCAACTCCGTTGAAGGAGCGAAGATCTAACTAGTAGAGCCGGGATATTGGCCATACATTACTCACACTAGCATCTAGATTGCATAATACTGGCTAGACCATAGAATGGATGACCAGTCAGCTACTTCATCTTCAACGCATTCTAGATAGGTGCAGAGAATACTAATAGAATACATATGTACAATATTTGTACACACATTCAGAGAAAATAACAAAAAGAGAAATTGGATAATGAACGACCATTTTTGGACGGACGTTTCTGTATTTTTTATGAAGTTTACTAAATAAACCATTTTGAATAAATTATGTAAATTCTCTATCTGAGTTTTACCCTTTTGAATAAATTCTCTAGCTGAGTTTTACCCGACTGCGACGGAGCCTATGAGGAGGGTAATGTTCTAGAACTAAAACTTTCGTAAGCTACATTATAACACATTGTTATTGCATTAAGGTAAGTGAATCCGGAATTAAGCGGGTAATGTGTTTGGCTCGTACGTATGTACGTATGTATGTATGTATGTATATATTAATGTATGTATATATTTATCTAACATATATACATAAATTCATATATGTATGTCCGATTCTGTGTTCCCTCATAACTCCTCAACGATTTGTCGTGTTTGCGTGAACGTGATAGGCTGTATAAAATCAGCATAAATCCAACAAAAAAAATCACTATGAAGACAAAAATTAAAATTGAAATAAAAAATAACCAACAACCCGAAGACGATGTTTTTTTTTCACGATTTTATGGAGACTTGTGGACTTTATGTCGACGTAAACGAGTGCAACACGTAAAGGTTTTTTATTTGTTAAATGTATTCTGGTCAACCCACTGATGGCAAAGATGCTAAGCAAAGATGGCAGGACGACCTTACTGCATTCTTGCCGGTATGGTGGCTCGTGGCTGGAGACGGGGAGAGATGGAAAGCAGAAGCGGGGGCCTTTGCCCAGCAGTGAGACGCGAAAGTAAAAAAAAACTTGACATACCACTAATGCTTTAGGATAGAGTACAAAGCTACCCTGCTTCCATTTAGACAAAAATAAGTCAACGGTAACACAAGAACTCTAATAATGGACTCTGGAATAGTTGAAGGAAATATTTGTTGAAGGGAGCAGTTCAAAGCAAAAGTATCCACACTGTCGACATCACGTTAATCCACGCATTTCTGTTAAGGTGGGACGATTCCCATATAAATTATTTTTTCCAAATTCGTTAATAAAATTACATAACTTTACACGGAAATTATGTGTATTTGCATTAATTTAGACTTTTATTTGCGCTAATTTATATGTTCTTAAAAAAAAACGGTAGTTTATAAGCTTAAATGAGATCGACAATTTAGTCCATACAAACAATATCAATATCATTTTAGTATAAAACTACTTTTTTTTTCAGGAAATGTAAATTGGTGCAGATGAAAATCTTTTTAGACAGATATAATTTCAGCGTGTAATTATGTAAATTTTTAACAAATTTGGAAAATATCATTTGTATGAGAATCGTCCCACCTTAAGGGAGACATTCCAATGAACATTTTAAGGTTAGGTAAAGAGCTGTGGACTTCACAATGACAGTAACATCAACCTCTACATTTGAAGGTGATACCCTCGAACGTAGTGCGAAGGTTGTATCACGGTTATTTTCCAAAACCACAGTCTGACAAAGCAATTTTTAGCTGCAATTGCTGTACATACTGATAATGTCCAGCAAACCGCAGCAATATAAAACAAATATTTAACCTTAATCACAAGTCGATTGAAAGTTACTTCCTGAAGAGGCCAGAAAGTAAGTTTCTGTGAGGAAAGAAAGAAAGAAACAAACCATTTATTAAGATTTCTTTTTTGTATGTGTTTGAGAAATCACTTTCAAATATAACAGATTTCATTCATTTTGATCAATTTATGTAGTTAACATTCATCTATTAACACCTATTCAGTCAATTCCAATGAATTACACAATATTAAGAAACTTGTAGCAAACAAAATTATGAAATTTTATAATCGATAAAGGCAATGGAAAATACCAAATAGTTTATTAATAATCGGCGAGAGACTATTTAAATTATAATGCCTACTCTCGCACAGAATTTGTTTACTTCAGAAGTTTGGCTCGACGGAATTGGGTAGATGTCAACTCAACATATACAAAATAATAACTAAAAATATTTTGTTGTGCACTCCTTTAATGGACTCCCACAAAATGCTCATGAGCAGCTCATTGCCGCACATTGCTGAGTTATAGGCAAAAAAGCAATGGCCCAGTCAGCCAGGACAAAAAAAAACAGGGTGGTCGTAGAGTGGTCTTAAAATCTATATTAAATTTTGTAAAATTGCTAATTAGCTTTTTATTTTTTAATAAAATGTTATTACTGCATTATTATTATTTTCGAAGTTTACTTTAAGAAAAAAGTTTTTTTAGAAGCCTTCATAGATTTGAGTATGAATATTTATTTCCGTGTGGCGCCGGATTAAGAATACCGTCACTATTCTTCCGTGGAATAGTGACGCCATTTCCTTCTGTGGATGCCGTAAAAGGCGACTAAGGAAATCAATTATCAGGAGACGGGCAGCAGCGTCTTCCTGAGATTCCAACCGCATACTGCGATCGGCAACCCGCCTGCCAAGCGTGGTGATTATGGTAAAACCCCTTATGGTTATGAAAACCACGAGGGAGGCCTATATCCTGCAGTGGCCGTCAAATGGCTGATGATGATGATTTATTCTACTATTGGATAAGCGTAGCGCTGTCTATAATTACGCTCTATGCCATAATAACGCTGAAAGTTATGAGTCCGTTACATGCTACATTTTTTAAATAATCCGAATAATTTAAATTGTGATACCCCAAAATTTGCGGTCGTTTTGGTAAACAGCTTTCAGCTTTCGGGTCGGCGTCAGTTTTTAGGGTTCCGTACCCAAAGGGTAAAAACGGGACCCTATTCCTGAGACTTCACTGTCTGTATGTCTGTCCGTCCATCCGTCCGTCCGTCCGTCTGTCTGTCTGTCTGTCTGTCTGTCTGTCTGTCTGTCTGTCTGTCTGTCTGTCTGTCACCAGGCTGTATCTCAAGAACCGTGATAGCTAGAGATTTGAAATTTTCACAGATTATAATATTTCTGTTGCCGCTATAATAACAAATACTAAAAACAAAAGAAAATAATTATTTAAGGGGGCTCCCATACAACAAACGTGATTTTTTTGCTGTTTTTTTATTTTTGTGTCTAATGTTGTACAGATAATGGTTCGGAATCCGCACTTGGCCGGTTTTTTTTTAAACCCAGTACAAGTTAACCTTCTAATATAGAATTTTTGTGCTCAAGCCGCGCTTACGAAATGCTGCGTAGGAATACGCGGTGGAACATGTTGTGTCCGTGAGAAGCGTCGAGAGAGCCCCAAAAAAGCGAAACCACTCGCGTTCGAGTGAATGTAATGGTGTTGTTTTTTATTCTATTTTTAGAACAGAGCGTTGAAAATGATGACGGTGAAGGGCTTACGAAATGTTGGGTGAAATATTCCAATACATAACGCTATCTCTTTTGGGGTTCCGTTTTTCGGGGCCAGCCGTTATAGACAGACTATTTTGCAGTTTACCGCCTAGTAAAGCAATTATTAAATTAATTATCGTTTTAGTGAATACCACAAAGCAAAGCAACGTTTTCCATAAAAATAAATTGTGAATGACTGTATTAATCGAGAATAAATTGTGAATGACGTCTATTCTGATTTTAGTAACATTCGAGACGCTTTTTAATTAAGATTTAGAAATGTTTTCGTGACTCTTTCCAAGTGCTGAAGTTGCTTCTTTTAGCATTCATTTAATTACACTTTTAAGAAATTACAGTTTTTGAGGTTTTTTCTCACATTGATCCGCGCTTTTAGTAACAACGTAACTTAATATTTTAAGTTGAAAACTCTGTTAATTAAGTTAAAACGTGTTTTGAAAAGAATAAATGTGGAGTTTCTTTGTTAGCTTCTTCTCCACATAAACCATTAATTGTGAAACTAACAACTTTGACGTTCATTAAGTAAACATTCTGTTTTTACAATGAATAAAAATATTTGAATTGAAAATTGAATTGAATTGAACGTCTTACCCTCCGGTCAATTATTAATCTATTACATAAAAGAATCATAAAAGAATGTGTGCGTCAGACTACGATGAGGAGGAGAATCATTAGGACCAACCGTCTGCCACCAGACGTAACAACAGTCTTAAGATAGGTTAGCAATTGACTCTAGTCACGCCTGGGGCCTGTTTCGTAAAACTACAATTCATGGTTAAGCATGACAATTCATGGTTTACTATGACGATCTACATTACAAAGTCGATCAATCCACAGATTGACTAGTAGGAAGTCTCGGCCACCCAATGTACCTACGTGGAATTGTCATCATCATGAGCCATTTGACATTGTCATAATAAATACGAATAAGCAAAGACGGAATCTAAGATGTTTCGTTTGCCTACTCTTGTCTTACATACACGCAGGTTAAACGTATAAACGTCTCAGGAAAAACAGGCAACTCGTTCCTCAGATTTGCCGATCTCAACAAAAACGAATTCGCGAATCGTCTGATGCGAATTGGCGGAGTATCCGCGACAAATGCTAGCATACAAGCTTAAGTCGACCAGTCGATGTCGATGATAAACTGCATTAGCAGTTTGGCAAACTAATGAAATTGTGGTTTTTTTCTTATTTTATTGAGAATAAATATAAATAAATATTAAATGTACATTGCAACGTCGATTAACTCACAGATTAATAAGTAGGCAGCCTCTGCTGCGCAATGTACATCGAATTTATGAAAAGCTGCCCTGGTTGTCCCATAGAAAAAGGATACGAAAGCCAGGTTGGAGCCAAGCGCACACTCTCAAAATATATAGATAGATAGATAAATCATTTATTAAATTGCCACAACACACAAAGATAAAAAATTAACAGGCATAGTATGCTAACAATATATGCAAATGATACAAAATAATCAATCGTAACAAGGAGGAGGAGGAGATTGTCCGTGTTAAGTGACCAGACCCACACACACACCCTACAATAAATTATAAACAATAAAATCTCCCTAAATACAATAAATATAACGATAATTTTCATTGTAGGAAGACAATAGATAGATAGATAGAGAACACTTTATTGTACATAAAAATGGAAATTACACAGATATTTCTTAACCTAAGAGTACAGATGGCGGCCTAATATAACCTGACCGAAGGATTATCTCAATCAGACATGAAACTTACATAATCATTTGCCAACCGGTTATTTACAAACGATGGTTATGTATTAACCGAAGGATAATCGATTCTCAAGCCTTACGTTAATTATGAGGTAAATCTCAGCCGCTAAGGGATACCCTTGAACCTGTTCACTGATTGACGTTATTAGCTTCTGTAGTTAAAATAATAAGTAGAAAAATTTAAAGATCGCTTCCTTTTAATATGTGTAAATAGAACTTACAGTCTTAATAATAACAATTGTTTAATTTTACTAATATGAATTAAGTGATCTAAGCAATAGGGAACTTGCCTCAAAATTATATTGGAATGACATTGTTACTATAGGAGACAGAACAACTCACAAAAAATGAAATGAAACAATGTTTATAGTTCAATAAAAAAATAAATCAATTTTTTTATTATAAGAGTAATGTTATTTTTCACATTTTTAGGACTCCAAAAACCCCGGTTTTTGTTTTGGTATAATTTTTTTATTTTTCCTGAAAGTTTCTGTCTTTTTTTTAGTATAAAAGCAATACCTATCACTCCAATTTAAGTTTGACGCAAGTTTCCCATTTCCCATTCTACAATTTTAAACTACACGCAAGCAAAGCTGCAGACATCAGCTAGTATAATATGGATGCGGCAACCAACATTTATTATTTAATTATTAGCCTAATTTGAAATGTGTCTATGACATTTTTAGATGAAGCAAGTTGAAACAACAAGGACAGCCGAGGTTAGAACAAACTTGTGTTGGCAACAGCAACGAACTTCTGCAACAGTTTGCTGGAATCCTAGCGCTACTGCCGAATGAGCGTCGCGAATAAAAAGTTGTCCAAAATGTTTGTGTTGCAACGCCAGAGCGAGGTCATCGACCAGATTACTTGAGGCCACTCAGCGTGGTAACTGAGCCACGGGCCGTATAAGAAAGATATAAAAACAACAAACGACGCGTGTCGGCTGCTACGGTTACGCCTTTTTAATAAATTTCAACTGTTCAAATTTCACAGGAACTTAAGTTTACTTTATACAGATCTCTTTGAGATAGGAAAATACAACTTTAATATGTACTTAATTAATATGGATATTTTCTTAAATTAATATGAAGGTATCTTTTATTGGACGCAAAAACTGGGAATTTCCAAGGCGTCCCAAACAAGGAATGTCCAAATCTACTAAATAGTAGGAAATAATATTTTATTTTCAATACTATTGTGTTTGGTAATTAAAACATGTGTATCGTATTAAGCGTTACTTTGCAAGTAGAGTTTTATCGCTACTCGTGATTTTTTTATAAAAGTAACTGAATTAATGGTAAAACAGAGTATGGGCGTAGCCTCTATATTTTTTCCCACTGGGCCTTCCCGACATTCCAAGTTCTCAGATGTGGGCATCCGATCATTCCGGCAGGATGTTAATCGATCTCTTCTTTGACTTCGATGTCCGTCTTGTAGCACCCACTCGTTTGGGACGCCTGTCTGCTTATCCGGGTGCATTCGTCTGACATGCATGGCGGATTTTACTCTACTTTAGTTTCGCCGCAGGCGTCCGCGTACACAAAAGTACAAATTTAATTTTTTTCAACAATTTTAATGAACTCAAATCAAACATCTTTCTTGACGTACTCAGCTATGTTGTCAAATTAAGTACATCGATTATAAAGTATAAAGTAAAATTTTGTTAATCGAATACAAGAAGCCTAAGGGCTCTCACACATAAACACGATACGACGTCGCGTCGTGTTACGACGCCCTAATTGGGCTTTAATTTGAGCGAAATTTAGAACGAATATTGAGCTCTGAGTTGAATACGTCACGATTAGTCATGAGTTGACTAGATATTCGCGATTAGTTATACTAATGTAAGCCAAATTAACGCGTCGTAGCACGACGCGACGTCGTACCGTGTTTATGTGTGAGAGCCCTAAGATGAAACTGAACAGCTGAGAACAAACTTTAGCCTTTGCATCTACGTATACAGCATTCAGTGGCACCTTCACTGACACTAGATGGGTGAAGGGACCACTCGGACACTGCAGTACCTGGGACATTTTTTAGATGGAGTAGGCTTGCCCAGCAGCTATAGCATCCTTACAGCTTAGACGGCCTAGCCCACAGGAAAGACAAGTCAATACGTGCGGAGCCAACTAAGCCATGGGTTTCCTTACGATGTTTTCCTTCACAATTAGCGTGTGGTACTGCTACTACAAATTTGCAGATGTACGTAAATTTTAAAATAAACAGTCATAGGTACAGGCCCGCATTGGGAATCGAACCTGGGTCGATTCCGAGGCCGTTGTTCTACCCACTGGGCTACCAACGCTTTAGAACAAGAACCAAACAGTAATTAGAATATTAAAAAAAAACTAATTTACTTATTCATAAATTATATTTCTCTTGCTCGGACTCTTGCTATACACCTTGCAATCGAACCCAAGGCGAACGAAAGAGTTGTCACTAAAATACCATTAAATTGGTGCCTGTTACCATGTATATAAGTTGATTTTAAAAGTTCAAGAGCGAGCGGATTCATAGTAGACCAAGCGAAATTCGGTAGTCCCACAATGCCGTCAGCTCTGCACGTGTATGTACCACGAAGGTACAGCTGTTTCGGTAGAACCTAAGGCAAAAAACCTAGGACTAGATAGGATGAACGCCAAAAACGGCTGTTTTTGGCATAAATGTTATCTAGTCTTAGACTGTTCTTGATCCTAGGTTCTTTGGTCCTAAAAATCATCGTTAACGGGATTGAGAGATTGTATAGACACCCTTTGAAAATAGGATCTGTAACTGAAGGATGTGTGCTGAGGACTGAGCTTGACAACAATTCAACATTAATTACATTAATTCTAGGATCGGCGGACAAAAGTGAAATCGTCATTAAATTGTTGTTATATACAACATGTACTTAGTTAAAATAACAGTTGGCTTATTTTTTGTAAACAAAACCGTGGATGTTCAATTCATTGTTTCATCCATTAATGTAATAAAGAGAATAACGATTATATGAAAATTTCTGTTCTTTAGACCCTGATTACTTTTTTACGTATCATTCAGCGTACTTTAAGATTCGTTCCGGAATCTTCGATCGTACGTTAGAAATACTCAACGGCAGCAAATTGAGGTATAAAGCCTCTGAAAACACATCTTCTTTCGCGCGTAACTGTGGTACTTTACTGGTTATGAGCACGACGTACCGGCAATAGTGCTACAATATCATGGGAACGAGAATATTTGCTTCAACTGCTCCGCTCTCGATATCAATATAGGGTAAATGTACAATTGAGTACGTTTATACCTGTGAATAAAAAAAATCATAGAAGTATTTCTTCCTACACAATTCACACTCAAAAACGGCCCCTGTCCTCTCGATTAGACTGTACCAATGAAATGAGCCCAAGATGTGCTGTAGAGTAAATCACTCAGTCGTGGGTTCATTCTGTGTGCCATGCGTTACGACTACTATGTTTTTAACTTTCACTGGTTTATACAAAACGTCTAAAATGACCGTATTAATAATTATGACAGACCTTCAAACCGTTGGCAACGTTAGTGTGCGATCGTGAAAGTAATATCGTACTGCAGTGAAAGCCCCTTCCAAATATATAGGCTGAGGGCCGCTTTCTGAATTGAGAATTTCACTAAGTAAAAACTGAAGTAACGTTCTCTCACGCTCTTTTCTGAGAAATTCGAAGAGGCAGCACTACAGTTAACTATTTACTTATAGCGAAATTCTCAATTCAGAAACTGGCTCTCAGTGAGGCAAGACCGTAAATTTCGTAAAAAAGTAGCTGATATGTTCGGACAGACACTTAATTTAGTTTTGTTCGTGTTATCCCTTTTCTAATGCGATGGTAGCGCAACGGTAAAACTCTGGCCTCACAATGTGAAGGTCAATTGGGAAATCATGGGTTCGAGTGCAGGCATGTTCTACCAATGACTTGGTTTTGTAAGTTACATATAATATATTTGTGATTTTTATTAGCAATACCACTCACTAACCGTGAAATAAAACATCGTGAGGAAACCCTCGTGTCTGGGGTATTTGCATACCTCAGAGCTTGCAACGTACAATGCCGAACTGTAAGGCTAAGTGCGGAAATATGAGGTCTAACTAACTAACTTCACTGCCCAAATTTTCAATGGGTGTTCAGTTCTCTTCTCTGTATTACGTACAGGCAGCGACATTCGGCTAAAGCAATTTAAAGAATATAATCATGCAGGTACAGCGATATCATTCCGATGTAAAACCTAACTGCAAAGTGGGTGCTCGGGGCTGCAAGTGATGTAAATTGCTTGAGCCAGATGTCACTGCCTGTACGTAATACAGAGAAGTTTGTAAAGAGGTTCGAAATTTCGCCCGGTCCGGCTCATGGAGGCTTTATGTCGAAATACCTCATTTTCCTAATATCTAAAAGTCAAAATGACTGAGTACCCAAAATGCCTGAAATTCGATTTGTCCACATCCAATAATAACTGATTTACAAAATGCCATTGAGGTTTGGTACAGTTAAAGGAAAAACTTTTTAAACAATTAGTTGATTAAGTACCCAATCAAATTTCGGGTCAATTCTTTCCTAGGGCGTCCGGCTCATGGAGGCTTTATGTCGAAATACCTTTGTAGGTACTCGTACTTCTTGGTTGTGGTATGAAAATCACTGGCCACTTGAAATTCAATATTATGAAGTATACTTGACATTGATTAGATATGTCAGTCCTGAAATCATTAGGTAATGGCAATAGATATGTAATAGAATCGGAACGAAAGAAGTTTTGACTTCGCATACAAAAAACAACTGCGGGAGCTGAGAGAGCAGAGTATTTCTCCATTTTCATTTTTGGGAAACGTCATTTTATTGAAACGACGTTACACGTAGGTAATTGATTAGTTAAGATGATGTAGGCGCTTATGAGTTATTTTAAGAAGCTACAAAAGTTAAGTTTTTAATTTCTAATAAATTTTGTTTGCAACTGTACATCGATTGTCATTTTCTTTTTATGGCGTAAGTTCATTATGGGATTTTGAATTTCAGGCATTTTGGGTACTCAGTCATTTTGACTTTTATATATTAGGAAAATGAGGTATTTCGACATAAAGCCTCCATGAGCCGGACCGATTTCGCCGATGCCTGCACTTGCCCATTAGCTAAGTTGGGAGAGCGCTGGCACGGTTAGCCAGAGGTCGCGGGTCCAAGTCCCGGCATGGGTGGAATTTTTAGCCTCTAAATAGATATTATTTGTGGCGCAACTTGGGACACAATGACTTCGAGAGTTCATCATATTTCAAATACATTCATCCATACTGATATTGTAACGAATATAAACATTTCATTCCGTGTGGCGCCGGATTAAGAATAGCGTCACTCCATTTCCTTCCTTGGATGTCGTAGAAGGCGACTAAGGACATAAATTACCAGGAGACGGGCAGCAGCGTCTTCCTGAGATTCCAACCGCATACTGCGATCGCCAACCCGCCTGCCAAGCGGAGCGATTATGGCAAAACCCCTCATGGTTTTCATAACCATGAGGGAGGCCTGTGCCCTGCAATGGGCGTCAAGGGGCAAAATAAACTTAATGTACGGTTAAAATAAATTTAATGTACTTGTGTTTACGTAGTTATTTATCACAAGCCAGACACAAGGTTGCCAAGATGCAGGCGCTTCACCTATATAGTGTGAGTGAAGGTGCCACTGGACGCTACATAAATCATCTCATGACGTAAATGCAAAGGCCAAAAGTTAGTTAGTCAAATATATTATTAATGAACAACTCGCATTTGACCGTTTATTAACAAGGTACCTCTCTACATACAATGTGACTTAGGTATTTATTCTTTTTAGGAACAGTTCAAAAATCTGTCATAACATCCGATTTGTGGTTACTGTCTCCGGTATTTTGTGTGTTATCTCTCTTTCACCTGTGCTAATTGCCGAAAATATTGGTATCAGTAAAAACTTTTTGTTGGCTTTCTGTAGGTATCTATGTATATAAATTTAATGTGTTAGTGATAAGCTGTTAGTTTCCTCAATAAAATAGCAATAAATATAATAATAAATAAATTATATCGAAATGCAGCCCACGAGCATTTCGATACAATTTATTTCACACCATTTCGTAACAGTAACCCTGACCAGAGAGGAAAGTAGTCGTTCCACGTGCGTTGTTAAGGCAAAAGTAAGGTCGTCAAAGCCATTTACTGATTTCACGTTTCACGTTGGTAAACAAACTATACCTACTTACTTAAATTGCGCTAAACGTAATCATATGATCGTTACTACTCACATGGCACCATGCTAGTAAAGTTGCATTATTTATCTTTTCAAATACTACAAGTGACTTCGAATTCTTTCTACAAATTTTAAGGGAACATTCTAACCATGATTTAGAAACATAATGGGACTAGTTTTGAAAAAATAGCAGCTCAATTTAATTTTTGTTACCCATAATTAATTTACTTCAGCAAAATAATATCAGGCCGAACAACTATAGGTCGAGCGTCATATGGTCGGCCTGTGGTCGAGCCAGCGCTGGCTCGGCATGAAAAACTGTATATACAAGGCAAATACCAAGCCAGTGCTGGCTTCGTATAAACAAGGCTTTATGGTACTTCCTACTAGGTACTTTGAATTTGGATTCACAGCTTCGAAATGGTGATCTCCAAAAGCCGGAGATCACCAACAGTTACAAGTATGTTATACCATTACTGATAAATCATCAATAATACCAGGCCACTGCCACTTCATCTTATTCATATTATTTTCACATCAATTGGTATTAGTTTTAAAACTTTTGCGTATCATATCTACAGCGTGATTTTGAAACTTTTAGCAATATGTTGAGATCATGTTCTTTTCATTGTGAGTAGGTATTATTAATTATTTATCAGTAGCGGTATAACACATTTGTAAATATTTGTGGTTTCCGTCACGGTGAACGAAGTCACCCTATAGATACAAACCTCGTTGTGTCTTTTAGGTGCCCTCAAACGTGATCTCTTCGTCTTCAGAAATGTCGTTCGGCTCGGTGCGTGATTTCTACAAGGGCAAGAATGTGCTGCTTACCGGCGGAACCGGGTTCATGGGGAAGGTGCTGGTGGAGAAGCTGCTTTACTCCATCCCTGACATCGGGGACATCTACATCCTGATGCGGCCCAAGCGAGGCAAGTCCGTCGCTCAGCGAATGGACGACCTGCTGCGATTGCCGGTAGGTCTACTTACCTTGGTCGATGGAATACCTTAATGATTTAATGAAGCAAAAACCGAACACAGTTTCTCCAGTAATTGATAACTATACCATATCTAACAAGCAAAACTTTAAAATTAAAATTTAACGGCCTCAATTAGAAAAACGCGATTCCTCTGAAGCACTCCTCAAAGATAGATTATTTAATCTGTGGTAACTTGTTTCCCTCGTAAAACCTCCATCACAGACTATTCGAATTAATCGGCGTTTAAGGAATCGAGTTTTTATAAAAGAATGCTGTTAAGTAAGTTCTTAATTTTCAGGTTTTTAGATTAATTTTTCACTTATTTTTTTTCCTTTTTCTTAAAATCCTGTAACTCGACGCAGTCAATTTATAAAACAAGCGGTATTAGTTCTAAAACACACGATTCCTCTAAAACACTCCTCATATTATGCAGTTTAAGTAATCTGCCTTATAGAGAAAGACCGCCTTTAAAGTGTTTTTGGGAATCGTGATTTTAAGAAGAAGAAGAAGAAAGACATTTATTATATCAAATTTAACTTAACTATAAACCCCTTTTTTTCGTGTGGCCTATTACGTCCCACTGCAGGGCTTATTAGAAATTATTTATAGTTATCGATACTAAAGAAACGGGTTTCAGTATCAGCGTTATTTGAATAACATGTATTTTTCCTTTTTATGTAGCCTATAACGTCCCAGTGCAGGGCACATGCAGTGGCGTAGCGTAGTGGGGGCGGGAGGGGCGGTCCGACCCGGGCGGCACTTTTAGGGGGCGGCAAAAGGGGTTTGTGCATTTTTCTATGAAAACTGGCATATCCACCCGTACTTTATTCGTAATGATTGTCGTAATGTCTTCATTATGAGATCAATGACAATCATTACGTGTCGTATACACACGTAAGTACTGTATTCGTAATCATTGTCATTGATCTCATATGAAGATCTTTACCCCCAAATATCTCGGAAACGTGACACTGAAGTTTTTTGTATTTTTTTTCTTTTTAGAAGTACATCCTCCATCCATATTGGATGATAACTTTCATCGTGCGTGGAAACTTTGAAAAAAATTCAAAGTAGCGGCGGGTGGATATGCCACAGGTCCTATCCCGTTTCAAAATTAATAATAATTATTTTGTAAATTTTTGAACCATGAAACGGTATATTCGTCGCACTTCCAATTCGAACCGATAGAAAAGAGGTATTCTGTACAATATGTTGAATTTTTGAAATTAATATCACAAACACAGCTATTTATATTACTAATCAAGAAGAATAAAATTTCCTAGAGGAAATTTGAATTCGTAGAGAAAATAATTAAAATAGATTTCACACTTTCATACTACCTATTTCTGACATCTTTTTAGATTTTTTTCTGCAATAACTGTCAGAGTCATATTTCATACAAAGATTATCTCCATTACGTCAAAAATAAGGAACCCAAAACCTAGTTTGAATATTTTAGGTGTGCTTGTAAACTCACGTTGAAATTAATTTGGTCAGAGGTAGGTTACTTACCTACATTAAAACAGTAAAAATTATTAGAACAGAAAACCCTGTGCCTTTCAGCACACAAAATACCAACAATACCTATTCAAACTCTGTATCTACACAACCAAACCTCGATTGCTCCGTTGATTTTTGTTGGTAGAGAAAAACCTCTTTTCATTACTCATACTCTGAAAGGGGGTCATTGTTCATCCAGGCACCGTGCTGAAAGTGGTACATGCCTGCTCTAAAGCAAAAAAGTATTAAAAAAAAAATATTTAAGACACAGATAAAACCACCAAATACGCAAATTCAAAATGGCCGTCTTTCGCGGTCGCGCGCCATCTTGCGAATTGTGATGTACGGCTAGCACAAGTTGGCGCGCGAGCTATCTCGCCGCGAGCTAGACCATCCGTCTGTTTCGGCGTGAATTCCTTAAGTTTTATATTTTAAACTTGTTTTTATCTTTTAGTGATTAAGATTAATAATTAATTTATATTATTTAATTTTTTAAATACTAATTAAAAAATTAAATTTTTGAGCAGTCGTTTAAAAGGGCGGATAGTTTATCTCTCGGCGAGTTAGCTCACGCGCCGACTTGTGGTAGCCGTGCAGGGTGTGCGTTGGTATTAAAAAAGTAAACTGGCGGGAAACCTTAAATAAAAAAGTGCAATTGTTTCTATGGAAGTTCCATTAGACTGTGTTTGTGATATTCGAAATTGAGTTTAATATACCAAAATGAGTTCTAGCGGTTCTGAAATTAAATTAACACCTGATTTTATAAGAGAAGAGGCTCAAGCTGTCGTAGAAAACCTTTTGCCAACGATATCTAAGGAACGATATATGAAATCGTATAATGATTTCATAAAGTGGCGGGCCAAGAAAAGAGTGAAATCTCTATCGGAAAGTGTTTTCCTTACGTATTTCAGTGAACTATCAAAGAAACTTCAGCCTTCAACTTTATGGAGCATATTTTGATTTCAAGTGACTTTGTTTTTTAATAAAATAATTTTGATTTTAACTGGCTTGTGTTTACTTTCCTCGTATTCGTAATGAAAAGTAGAGTGTTTTACTCGGGTGATAGCACCCATTTCTGCCTCGAACTATTGGCGCTCTCACTTCGTTCGAGCGCCAAAACATCTCGTCAGGAATGGGTGCCTTTCAGCCCTCGGTTAACAATCTACTATTATACCACACCCACTCAAAAAGTGTCTCATTGCTCGTTCATAAACGGGTTACAAAGTTCGTCATTTCTCCCTCATAAATGAGCGGCGGGAAAATCCATTCCTGCCCTGCTAGCGATCTTTTGTTTTTTAGCAGCGAACATAAAAAAATACAAACGTCAAATCTCAAAAATGTTTTAAGTAGGTATATCCAATAACTAGAAAAAAGAGGTAGGATTTTTTTTTTGTTGAAAAGAGATAGGATTTTCAATGAAAGGAGGCTGGCAACCTTTTTATACTTTAGTTTTTTACTAAATTGATCATTTAACAGTACGCCTTTAATTATTCTAAATAATTTTATTTTCCTCATAGGTGTAGTCAAAGAGTATGTAATCACTACGTTATAAGAGTCGGCACTTGCTAACAACACGTTTTCAAAATTATGAACGTAGTTTGTACCAACCTAACAAAAAATAGTATAATACCAACATGAGAATGAAATTGCAAAACATTAGTGATGGACTGCTTATCGATATCGATAAAAAAATTCGAAACGTCTCTACCTCATTTTCATGCTTTGGAAATTAAAGTAGGCGATAAATCCCAACACAGTAGGTCAACTCAATTATTTCGAGTATGACATGGTGTGAATGGATTATCGCTTACTTTCATAATGAAAAAGGCATTTTTTTAAATCAAATCATTTATTTAGCGTGAAGAGTAGAAAACTTAATGTCACCAATGCGTCACGTCGCTATCAAAACTTTGCACTTTGGTCGAATTTCAGATCTTTGGAGTCTGCAACAAACAAAACAATAAGTCAAAAAATATATTATCTATACCATATTTATTTGAGGCTGAGACAAAATTAAACTTTTTAATACTTTTAAAATGATACTGTCTGATAATGTTGTATACGTAATTTTTTTATAAAGTATTAAATCTAATTCAATCTAATTTACTAATTTCTTAGTGTAAAAACCGAAATAATATTTTTCGATAGTGAAAATAGTCTAAAGAGTACTGAAAAGTTGTTTACACTTTGTCTCAGCCCCAAATAAATATGGTATAGGTACTGCTAATAATGTCAAGGAACGTTTGTATCACCTGTTTACTATTTTGCTGTACTTTGAGCTTGCGAAATTTTATTTGCGTTCGCGTTAATTTCTTCTGCCTTTATGAAATCAAAATTATATATTTGACATTCTCTTCGAATAAAAATTTTTACAATTAAGGCAATCATTCTCTCCGTCATATAACGGTGGCTATTACAGCTCAACCATGCAAATCTTCATTGCCTGTCGCTTTAACCCATAAGCGGCATCTAGAATACAGAACAAAGCGGTGCAATGTGTTTTTAAAAATATAAAACAAAACTGAATGCTTTGAGCAAAATAAAACAACATAAATCATTTCTGTTCTTGCTGTGTGGTGTTCGACGTTTAAAATTAAGTAGTTGTGATCAATTTTAGACAGCATGTAGAAATATCTGGCAGAAATCAATCGTCCAAAATATCGATAAAAAAATGTACAACATGGGTACCGCACTACAACCGGCGTTAATTTAAATTTGTCAAAATCGTAAATTGTTCTAAATAATTCAGTTGTTTTATCCAAGCGCATTAAATAAATATCAAAATTTGCGTACATTTATTATGATAAACTTGCTAATTTTACCTGTTTGGCTCCAGTGGATATCTGGTTACGTACATTAATTTCTGACTCTTCTAATGCCACAAATTTCACATTTCCTCAATGCTTTTCCTCCCATATTTCTTGTTTAATCACTTTTCACGCACTACACCTATTGCTAAAGTTAAAATAAATAAAATAATGCCACACAAAAACGACAAACGAACAAAATTACCGGCCATTTGCAAAATACGTAGTACCAACATTACCAACATTAGATTTCACATATAACCCGACTTAATTTTAAATCATGATACATCTACGTGATTCACTGCAGAGTTAATGCCTTTTGTTTTAGTAGGATTATATTTTTTGTTTCATTGTTGGCACAAAGTACGTTCATAATATTTTTTGTATGGAGTGACGAGGGCCTGGGTGTAGTATAAAGCACTATGTAGGTATCACTCGGGAGAAAGTTCTATTTCTGTTCTATTTTCTTCCTTCGGTGTACAATGTACTATTATTGTGTTCTGTAATGGAAAATGGAAGTAATATTTTAGTTTCGTTAGCTGTATTTGCCACATTTATTTGAGGCTTTAATTCAGCATCCTCATATGGTACCTACAGTCCCTCCATAATAATGACATCTTAATATGTATAATTGAAAATACGTCTTTCGTACGGTCTGGAATAACTTGAGAACGGTGCTTCGTGAGGAAAAAGTATCAATACCTTTTTTGTACAGAATTTTGTGATCTAAGTAGGTACATCCATTTTTCCGCTAGGCCTCACCGTTTCAGAGATATTGCAAAAAACAAAAAAATTGGCCTTTGATCTCGGATAGAAAACAATGCAATGACTTTTGATGTAGCAATTTTAATGACTTCTTTAAGGCTTAATTACCACGCCTGCCAATCTCTGATTGGTAATTTCAAGCGCTGAGGTACGAGTATGTGAGCACCTCAGACACTCAGGTTTCCTCAAGATGTTTTCCTTCAGCGTTAGCGAGTGGTAGGTATTGCTACTTTAACTTCACAAATGTACGTAATTTATAAAACAAAGTCATTGATTGGTACATGCCGGGATTCGAACCCACGACCGCCCTCTTATGCTTACGCTTTATGCCTGGGTAGTTACACGTTGTAAACGACTTACCTATTTAAGTTTCAGCAAGGAACCGAAGGCGAGCTCTCAGAGAGAGAGGATATGGGTAAATCACCATGCGTGCCCACCGCGGATCAAGCGTTGACTGACCTATGGGATACTTACTTCACAGTACCTGGATGACCGAGCTTTGCTCGGTATATTTTTTTTGGTTAATCTTGTTTTTTGAAAGGAAAAATATTATCGGGCTGGAGACAGGCCCGAACCGGCGTCTTCTGGTTTCGGGACCGCCCGATTTCCCACCTGAGCTATTATCACCTTGTAAATGGTGACGAAAATTAACTTCGCATTCAGATTATATTTTAGCAGTTTTTCATTGCCTAAAACAGGGATAATACGACGTTTTCTAAAAATGAAACCTAGCGATCGAGTTATCGTCCGCGAAACCCTCTGCATACTAGATTTCATGAAAATTATTATTCAGACTCTAGAAATCCACCAGTTTCTCCAAAAATTTACTCTTTTAAAGTTAAGTACCTAGATAAATACTTACAAACAACCTATGTGCCCAATAATCCGCAAAGACCCATTGCTCCCTAGATAGCTGCTGCTAAGACCGATTTCTTTTACAGATATTCGACAGAATAAGAGACGAGAAGCCGAACGCGTTCAAGAAGATAAAAGCTTTGCAAGGAGACGTACTGTTCGACAACCTCGGCCTAGCCGAGGCTGACATAAAGAATCTATCCAAGGAGATCTCAATCATCTTCCACTTCGCCGCGACACTCAAACTGGAGGCTCCGATCAAAGCTAACGTAGACATGAATACCTCAGGGACCTTCAGGGCACTCAATGTGGCTAAAAAGCTGGAGAACCTACTCGTTTTCGTCCATCTGTCGACGGCTTTCTGTTACCCTGACTACGATGAGTTGGGGGAGAAGGTACGTAAGAATTGATTGATATCAGTATTCCAGCAGTGGACTTCTTGTGGCTGAATGATGATGATGATGATGAATATTAGTATTAGGTAGGTACTACCTAATGGCGGACCTTGGCTTCTGAAGCAACAGATCAAGGATACCAGGAATGTGACTTCTGACCTGACCATAAATCTGTCATGGTATCTACCTACCTACAGCACAAACAGAATCAAGGACCTACATAGTACTTAATAATAATATGAAATACTTACGTTATAGGCCAGAAGTAGTAGGGATGGCCATGAAGTAGACTTCTTTACAAGAGAACTGTACGACTTAGACTTAGCTTAATCACACACAATCTGGGTCCCAGCTATTCGCGCCTCCAGTGAAGCCAGACCACGTGATGCGGCTCGTGGAATGGCTCGACGACAAGCAACTGGAGATGCTGACCCCGTCACTGTTGGGGCCACACCCTAACTGCTATACCTTCTCCAAGCGGCTGGCCGAGAATGTGGTGCAGGACGCCTACATGAATGGCCTGCCAGCCGTCATTGCACGACCTAGCATTGGTTAGTTAGACTTGTGATTTCAGTTGGTTTATTAAGGATTATTTAAATTACATAAAAATTTATGCCAGTGGGGATTCATACGCTATTGATAAGATAGATAGATAAAACATATTTATTGCCTCATTAAAATAAAACTTAAAACAAAGTAAGGCTTAACTAGGTTATGGTATAACCTATTTACCTGTAACTATAACCTATAACTTATTTTTAAACTTGAAAACATGAAAAATAACCACACCAGTGTGCGTGCGTGCGTGCGTGCGTGTGTGTGTGTGTGTGTGTATGCGTGTGTGAGTGTGTGCGCGCGTGTGTGTGTTATCATGAACTATGTAAGACAGTTAGGGTTTTTATTTAAGATTAAAAGTATTCTAGTTCCTTGACCAAGCAGGCCTCAAATTTTCAGTAGCAATCTGTCTTTAAAGCAGTGCTGATATATATTTAGTTATGATTACTTGCACACTCAGCTTGGCTCTCAATGGTGGAGGAAGGTCGTTTCATATTTTGCTATGGGACATTGCGCAGCGGCGTCACCTTGAATTGGGTGACTCCAGACAGGATTAAGCGGCAAACGAAAATAAAAAATTTGTAGTTGTACGCAAAGGTTTGTAAAACTCCCCCCTTAAATACGCTAGAAAGTAATTAATAAAGGTCCCAAACTAGGACACCTGTGATACGGTAATCAAGCAAAGACAACACGAACTATGGAGATTCGCCCAGCCTGGGGCAATTTGTACAAATTAAATACGGCGGTTCCTGCCATAGACCAACGTGGCTGTCAAATGTGTAGGTACTAATAGCTTCCTTGCTGATAATGAAAGATTTCACCAGTGACCTCTATTCTATTGCTCTGAGTAGCAGAAAGTTAGCCTTCTTCTTTGCAGTTTGTTTGTAGTATCACGATTCCATCATAATATCGGCCTACATTAGGTGCTCCTATGCGTATCTCCATAACAGGTCTTGAAAGTTACTCAAGTTTGATAATCCCTTTGTGCAGTATGTCCAGCGTTCAAGGAGCCGAAGCCCGGGTGGGTAGACAGCCTGAACGGGCCGGTGGGCGTGATGCTGGGCGCTGGCAAGGGTGTCATCCGCACCATGCTTTGCGACGGCTCCTTCTTGGCACAGGTAGTGCCCGTCGACATCGCTATTAACGGACTCATCTGCATCGGCGCCATCGAGGGCGCCAAGACCCAAAGGTAACAAGAGTACTGTTTATTTTGTGAGAAAATACGTAATTTTAAAAGAGTAGGCCGAATATTACAACTTAGCGTGCTTTAAGATAAAAGAACCCGCTGTTGTCTGAAACCGGAAGGACGTCACCGCAAAGGAAGCCACCGTCATCAACTAGGTTTAAGATGAGTAGAGCAACTGCATTAAGATGATTTGAGAAAAGATTGTCGAGTGGATGTTTTCCCCGCTCTCTTTTTCTCAACTACAACTATGGCCCGAAGGCAGCGGCTTACATCGACATTCAGCAAACGGAACGTAAATTTTTTACGTCGGAATTTGACTGAGATCCCAATTAAACTTATGATTTGGCTGTCAATTTTTAGTAAGACGAGGGGTCATCAATAAGTAGTGAGAATGAGGTATAAACTCCTTGGATAGAGAAAAAGACGGCTTGGCTTCACCATCGCGACCCTGAAGCAAAAATACAATCCATGACTTGGAAGAGACCATCATCACCGATCCCTAAGAAACTCAAGGACGTTCCATCCGCCGGCAAGATCATAGGTTCTCTTTTTTGCGACAGCCAAGGGGTGGTGATGATTGAATACCTACCTCAGTCATGGAGCCACTTTGAAAAATAAAATAACATTTGATAAAAGTTAATTGCATCTTATTCATTCTCACTAATTATTGAACCTATAGCCAGAAATTTGTAAATAATAATTTACATGGTCATTTTCAATAATTATCAGTTATCTTTATACATAAAAATGAATTGCTGTTCGTTAGTCTCACTAAAACTCGAGAACGGCTGGGCCGATTTGGCTAATTGTTGTTTTTATATATTTGTGGAAGTCCAGGGAAGGTTTAAACGGTGAGAAGAAAAAAACGGTTGACGTCGGTGATACGAAGTTCACGGGGTCATCTAGTGTTACAATAAAAAGAACATTAAATTCAAAATTTCAGCGATTTTTGTCTGACTTTTAGGCCGACTTGCACCACTTTCTTAAATGTGGCATTTAACTAAAATTATTCCTTACAAAGTCGATTAAAATGGCCACTTAAGTGACATTTAGTGACAATTGGTGCAAGGCGCCCTTGTCTTGTGGGTACACTTAACAATCAGTTAATCTACTACTAAGAACTGACGGTTGTTTATTTTTGTATGCACTTTCGCCAACTGACAGCAGTTAATCACACAGATTCTGTCTATTTCTATTATACAGCTCATAACAGCAGATTAACAGATTGTAGTGCTCTAAAATGTATAAATGTTTACATTTACAGAAGCGATGTAATTCCGGTTTACAACGTGAACACCGGACACCACAAGCCGACGACGTGGGGCGACGTTCTACAGATCGCGAAGGGGTACGGACGCGAATACCCGCTGGCCTGGCCGCTGTGGTACCCAAACGGCGACATCACCACTAACCGCTTCAAGCACGAGTTCAAACGTATCTTCTACCACCTCGCGCCGGCATACGTAATCGATTTCCTCATGCTCTTACTGGGGCAGAAGCGATTGTAAGTTTGCCAGTCTAAAATGTTTAATACTGACAGCATACCAGCTGCGGCCGGAAAAGGCTGCTTGCGCCTCGATTTACTTAAAACTAGTTGACTAACATGTCGCGTCTTGTCCCACAGCATGGTGCGCATTCAAGAGCGCATCAGTCAAGGCCTTGAAGTTCTGCAGTACTTCACAATGCGGCAGTGGGTCTTCCCCAGTGAGAGCTTCGACAGTATCCACGGCAATCTGTCGCCCGAGGAGAAGGAGATGTTCAACACTAACCTGTCAAACGCTGACAGTAACAAGTACATGTTCAACTGCGTGGAAGGCGGCCGAGTCTTCTGCCTGAAGGAGGATCCAAAGAAAGTTGGGCTTAACCGGACGGTACATAACGTGTAAGTATCTTTAGGAGACCGTTTGTCTGGTCTTTCTCCGAATGTCAACTAACTGCATTTAATTGTAGTCTTTGGATGATTGTCGCCCTGTAAGCAGCTGATTCTGCTCGCGGCTATCTTTTGTACCTACCCTTATGCATAATTTACCATTTTAGGAATTAATTCCTTGAAGGCTCATATGCAACAATGCAATTATGACTTGGTTCTTACTTGGTTTTTATGGAGCTTGATATAATGAAATGAGATGAGCCAACGTGCTCACGCTGTCTTCTTCATAGAACTGGCATTGTCAGCTCGTATAACTACCTCTGCACTTATATTATGCAACCGACAATCTAAAGGCCAAAGTATATGTTACCAATCGTGTCTACTACTTCATAAGTAGTCCTAACAATGACAATGAATTTTCAGTTTGTGGGTCGTCGACTGGCTGTTCAAGATCTTCTTTTGGTTGTTGATTATTTCGCTTCTGGCGTCGTGGTTCGAACCTGTGAGAGATATCCTGGCGCTGGGAGAGCCTGCAGTCAAACATCTGCCTCTAGTTGGTTCCGCGGTCTTCGGGAAACAATAAGTTACCCTATATGAGGCGAAACAAGGGGTAATATAGTCTGTAGGATTATTCGCCAGAGCGAAAAATATTATTATCCGCCCTTTCAGCCACCACCTTAGATTTAAAGAGCGTAAAATCTACAGACTGTATTGCATATATTAGCTATAAGAGAACGTTCTTCATACGATAGAGCTCGCCCATAAAAATACAGGGTTTACAGATAAGTCCCGATGTATGAAATCATCGAAACACAAGACATACGACGAAAAATAGGGACGAATCACTCATCAATACCTCACATAGTGATGATGATTTTTTTCAATCCTTTTTTTATAGTTACAGAATAAGCTATCTATATTTTACTTCATTCAGCTCTGATTTAAACAATTCTGTATAGAAATCGTTACATTAGGGGAAGCAATATTGTCTATGACATTGTTTGTCCATCCTAGTTTATTCATTCATTCATCTCATTTATTCAAAAAAAAAACAACCCCTATTACACATTTTACACCCAGACCAAAGGTGATTGAAATGTAATATCATTGAAGCTTATGGTTTTTTCTACAATAACCTAAGTTACTCTGTAGAGTCCAAAAGAAACGAGTCATCTCCATTATATGAACCATCCTCTTTTAACGTACTAGATGTCTCACATTTTTCTTATATTAACTCTTATATAATCACTTTATGAATAGGTACTATAAGGGGTTAAGGGATAAAGTCATATTATAATTTAGCTATTAAATGCCCTTTTCTTCGCCCACTTCGTTACGAGATAACTTGCAAACTTGTTGACTGGAAGATAATGCTGCATGAATTTTTGCTAACCAGGTCTGTGCAGCTTTGTCTAAGGAAATCGCATTATAATTACCTCGGTAGAACGGGTTTACTTGTTTGTTAAAGTTAAAACAAACTACACTATTATGCGTTGAACCGGCAAACGAACGTACGTAACTTAGTTTATAAGTATCACCCATATGTACCAATTGTTTTTATTAAAAAAAATGTGGCACCTAGTTCAGTCTTTGTTCACTAATAACCTACTCAGTACTGACCTTGAAAATAACAATTAAAACCAATGGTAATTATTTTCAAGGCTTGACTGAGGAGGTTAAAACCCTTCATTATTATAAGTACTAGAGAAATATCAAATTAAAAAAGTAATGAAATTGTTTTCAGTCAATATATTGATTTAAAGTTTTCTTATAAAAGTACGCAGTTTTACAAAATGCCAACACAATATGTAGTTTTAATAAATAATATTGTTAATAAAAATTCCAACGACTCTCTTAATAAGGAAAATACTACAAAACATTTACGAAAATATAATAATGTTTTGAAACATTTGGCAGTAAAGAAATATATTATGATATTACATTTTATAACCATCAGACATTTTTGCGTCAGATAACTTATTCATACAAACGCATCATTAACATAGATGGGTACTTAATTTTAAATAAATCTCCTCTTATCTTTAAGATTTTATGTACTTTTGACTACGTATTACACATAATTCTATACCATAGATACTACTTTCTAACATTTACAACGGGACGAGCGCGCGTCGACGATCGAGTAAGCAAATTAGATACAAAATTGCACACTACTTTAGATTGCTCTTGAGTGTAACTGCGGTATTACTGTTGTAACTATTGACGCTACTAGGCTACTATGCAATTGCTCTCTAAGATTAGCCAAAGTGGTTGGCGCCTTGACGCTCTGATCTCCCCTCATCACAGTCCAACGACGACGTGCGGGCACAACGGTACAAACTAAAATGAATTAAATACTTTTAAGGTTAGAGAACAATACTAGCACAGAAAGGTACGGCCGTGCGGGAACGGTTTTTTTTGCACTTGTATTGCAGTCTAACTTCGTAAGTATTTAAGGATTATTTTAGATTGAAACACCGCGGCCCGCACATCGCCGCCGGCCCGTTAAAGCGATTTTACCCAGTTTTTAAGTCAGTTGTATACGTATGAAAAGCGGTTCGGACGAGCCTTGCGCTGCTGCCGGTTAGAGTTGAGGGTCCAGATCCGATCGCGATAATTACGTCACGTCATTAGCAACCTCAGTTAGGAAGAGTTCTACATTGTATGTGGTACGAAAGGACATACCGCCGCCGCGCCGCCCCGCCGCCTTACTGCGTGGCGTTGACGATGTCGACGAACTCGGGCTTGAGGCTGGCGCCGCCGACGAGAAAGCCGTCGATGTCGGGGCAGGCCGCCAGCTCCTTGGCGGAGGCGCCGGTCACGGAGCCGCCATATTGGATGCGCACGGCGGCAGCGACTTCGGGAGACGCGTTGCTCGACAGCCAGTTGCGCAGCGAAGCGTGGACTTCCTGCGCCTAGTTCAATACAAATGCAAATAGTTTATTTCATAGGACAATTTCCAATTAACACCTCCACTTATTGTTAATTAATTATTTCCAGAAGAAGTCCAATACAAGTTAATAATAATAACAATAAATTTGAAAACTATTAAGTAACTTCTACATAAATCAAATAAAATTCTATGCAAATCAAGAACGAAATAAAAAAATTTAATAAATAATTAAATGTCAAGACTAACATGAAATTTAAACTACATTATTATCTAATTTGACTAATGAAATGGTCAAGACTTAACCGAAAGAACCAATATGGCATTTTTATAATAAGTGACAAGCTCAAGCTATTGCAGTTCGGGGCAAGACTCACTTGAGAAAAAGCTGTTGAAGCTTGAGGCTGCTATAACGTCTGGCATTCCGTCTTGCTAGCACATCAATATTATAATTGATTTTTTATTCCTCAAGAGAGATTGTTAAGTACACTTGTGGATCTAAAGCGCATTCTAACATTTTTAATTATTGTAATAAAAAAAGAATTGCTTTTGTTAAATGACTGAGGCTTTGCTAGATAATAAAATTAAGAATTTTAACGATATATTTCTATACTTACCTAGTTTTTGATAAAGAAACGGTGATACCTACTAAAATTACTAATTTCTTAATCAAAATCTAAGTGTGTGATAACAGAAATATACCTAAAATGTCCGTAATTTTATTATATAGCAAAGGCTCAGGCTACATTAATCAAAAGTATACTTTTTTAGTAAGTAATTACCAAAATATTCATTTACCAAAAGTACACTAATTTGTTAAAGAAAATGTACCCCTAAAATTATGAACTTTTTACTCCAAGTTTCCCTGTGAAAAACTAGGTGTATTAAAATTTGTCTAATTTATACAATTTGTTCTGACATTTGTCAAAGGAATAAGTATATTACATAAGCAGCCTATATACGACCCACTGTAGGGCACAGGCCTTCTCTCAGAGACCACGCGTGCCCACCGCGGATTGGCGATTTCAAGCGCTGAGGTATGTGAATAGCTCAGACACTCAGGTTTCCTCACCATGTTTTCCTTCACCGTTAGCGAGTGGTATTGCTACTATAACTTAGAAAACATAGTCATATGGACATGCCCGCACTGGGGATCGAACCTGGGTCTCTCGCTTCCGAGTCCGATGTTCTACCCACTAGGCTACCGCCGCTGTCCCACTAGGTTGCCACAGCTGATATAAGTATATTATTCCTTTTCAATACTTGTCAAGACGTATGAAAAGGGAAGAGCAGCCTTAAACCCAGGTTATCCGAGCGTACAATATATAATTTGACTGATTGCGCTGCACTACTTACTTGAAGAAAAAGCAGGCATTTTCGAAATCACAGAAATGCACTTCTATTTACTATAGTGTTAACGATTGACGTCACTTAATCTCGGTATAATAACCTCGGCTGATTGCCATTACAAGATATATAATCAAAACTCAGTATTCAAAAATTAACGGTCTTATTTAGAAAAATACGATTCCTTAAAACACTCCTTAGTTTAAATAGTCTACAGACTATAAAGGGAAAAACGTAACCACAGATTATATGGGTATAAACTGCCTATGAGGATAGTTTTAGAAGAATCATGTTTTTATAAATAACACTTATGTTTTTATAAATAAGACCATTAGAGTCTATGACTGTAATTTTTATCTTGTATATTTATTTTTTTATTTATTTGATTTCAAAATGCTGTAGGAAACCGTTCCTATAGCATTTTGAGTCTCACCTGTTGAGGAGAGGCGGTCTTGCCAGTACCAATGGCCCAGACGGGCTCATAGGCCAACACAACATTTGCCCAGTTGTTGCCAACAGCCGGTAGCAGCGCTTTGGTCTGTCTGAAGACCACTTCTTCAGTCTTGCCAGCTTCTCTCTCCTCCAAGGTCTCACCGATGCAGGCGATGACCTTAAGACCACTTTCCAGGGCATGAGCCACCTGGAAGGTATTTTAATACATGGGTAAAACTTGTTAAGGCTGATTGTCGATAAATTCATGTGTGAAGTTTTGTGAACGAGATAGTGCAATTGTTTTTCAGGTAATTTTTATAATAATCTCCATTTCAATTAGTCTGAATAAAGTACCTTTTCAGCAATAAGATCATCTTTCTCTCCGAAGATGGTCCTCCTCTCAGAATGACCAAGGATAACCCACTCCACACCAACATCCTTGATCATTGCCGGAGAGATTTCACCTGAAAAAAGAAGTTCCAGAATTTCATTAAATTAATTAACCGAGCTATGTTAGTAGACCAAAGGGCTTCTTCTGTTAAGACAAGTGACAAAACCAGTAGAACACCACTCGCTATATTTTTAATACATTAACGCAACAAAGATTTGTGCGATTTAACTAGGAGCTTCAAAGCTATATCTGTCTAAGCCTGTGGCTTGAAAAAGGTTTCATGTACTCTAGCTTAAAAACAGAATTCAGGGCTAGCTTTTCACATTTGTGAGGTACTGGGTTCGAATCCTGGTATATAACCAAAGATATGTGAATTTGTAGATATATTAGGAAAAGTTTTCGAGTGGTTCACATACCATAGCTTGAAATCACCAGACCGCATTGGGTACGCTTGGTGTTTAGGCTCAGAATGTCGCTCGTTGAGAGAAGGCGTGTGCACTGCACTGCTCATATTAAGTGGTTCTATGAACACTAACCAGTGAAAGCTCCCTTTGGCACCTTCCAGCAGTTCTGAGCCGAAACGGCGACATTGTCTGGAACAATGCTCCTGACGTAGGCCAGATATATGGCTGGGACTCCAATTACCACCTAGAAGGAGAAGCATGGATAAATTAGTTCAGATCTTACACTTAACCTAATATATAAAAATCTCATGTCACAGTGTTTGTTATCGGACTCCTCCGAAACAGATTTTATGAATTTTTTTATGTAATTCGGTAGGTCTGAGAGTAGTTCGTAGGCTACTTAATATGGCAAAACAATGTTTGACGAGTCAGCTAGTAATATATATATCATGATCAGCCATTTCACGCCCACTGCAGGTTTTCCTAACCATGAGGGGTTTTGCCATAATCGCCACGCTTGGCGATCGCAGTATGCGGTGGGAATCTCGGGAAGACGCTGCTGCCCGTCTCTAAAATTGATTTCCTTAGTCGCTTTCTACGACATCCACGGAAGGAAATGGAGTGACGCTATTCTTAATCCGGCGCCACACGGAACTACACACTCTGAATGAATATTATATATCAATCAAGCACTAAAGCATGCTTAATTAAAGAAAGCAATTAACCACCCAACTATTGCCTCTTACTCACACCATGCTAAAGTGTTTATGACGTGTAAGAGGGAATCATTGGTTTTCCATTTCATTCTTTCCTACTGAGCTCTTTATGTCTGGCGCACTCAGGTGCCTAATTAAGCACACCCAATCCTGTTGGAATCCTGACGTTTGTGACAGCAATTAGTACAGAATTTGACAATTAAGACAATTGGAGTGTGCGTTGCGTAATATAGGAGCTGAGCAACAAGCATTAACGTCAGGTGATGCTGATTATCCAATCCATTCACTACAATGGCGAAGCTCAGTAGTATTACTTTCTTTAAATAATCATGTTATAATAAATTTGGCATATGACCTAACAGATTAGGCCTTCACTTCACCAACAGTCAGCCTTACATCAACATTGGGGTCAAGAGGTCCTTTCTTCAGTGTGTTGATGATCTCATTGACTTGGTTCTTGTCACCGTTCATCTTCCAGTTTCCACCAATGATGAATTTGCGGCCCATTTCGATGATTGTTCTGTTGAATGCATGGAGATTTGTTTAAATAAATTATTATTGATATGCAACATAGCTGACCACTTGTCAAACACGACTTTCTAAATGAGCATACAAACTTGGAATTATCCACAGTCAGTGTCCAATAACGTACAAGCTGTGGACTCAGCAGTTAAATCAAATGAAGAATTTTAGTTGATTACGACTTAAACCACTTTTGTCTAGGTAAATTTAGTATAAAGTTTTCTCAATCAAAAACGAGGTTTCACATTCAACAAAAGTACATACTCATACAAAAAATGTGGAAATGTATTTTTTTAATGACTTGCAATGCTTATACATAGTTATACATGAAACGGGTCTAATCACAATTAGTTTAATGTATAAGTAAGAATGTCAAAATGTGCAAGCAATACAGCATGCCAGACATAACAGCAGCCTTGACACAAACATGCTGCATAAACTAATTTGTGTGTAAGTGTAAACACGGAGATTGAATGATCATTCAATATTCAATAGGATTGCTTCAATGTGATTGAACCGTGTAATATTGCCTTTAACACGGTACAATCTCTGTGTAACCTTTTAATTAATTTAAATCTTGCAAACTTTTTATACAGGATAATTTTCTTTTCTCTTAGCATCCAATTTATCCAAATCAGTGCTGAGGGATCACTTCCTCAGCATAATGCTGAGTCAGCTGCCTTTTGTGGCAACGTAGATACACCACAGGCTACATCTATGGCCCTCATTTATTTATTCGTTTTGTCTGTTGTGTATTTAGTTTTCTTTCTGTTGTTGTGCATATTATGTTACTTATCTGCTTATTTTGTTTCTGTGATGTATCTTTATTTCTTTATTAGTTGGTATAATAAATGTATTTCTTCTTCAATTTAAAATGTTCAACTTAACCTCTTTGCGCGCGGCTTTATGTGTGCGTGCACTTGTAATTATACAGCTTTAATTTGTGTGGCAGTGACACAGCTGTCGTCATCCGAGCGATGCACACTAAGTCAGATGTAATACAGTTTACCCACACATATAGCCGTGCGCAAAGATGAATTGAACAATCTATATGTCCATTCCTATTTTCTAGGAGCAAAAAGCCCTGTTATTTTCAAAGAGTAAGAACTAAATTTACAGGAGAGGGAATACAAAAAAAAAATAAAAGAAGCTGTATATCTTTTTTGTTTTAAGTGCTGAATGAATTCCATGATTACAGATGCAACAAGTTTTATAAATATTCAACTTTAAATTCAGTATCTTTGGTAGTTAAGAAATTAGCGAAACAGCCTGAATTCAATGGCTTTTACAGCTAAAAATGTACTAAAATAATTATTGCAGTATAAGCCATAAGAACATTAAAAATAATGCCTTCTCGGAGAAATATTAAGCAGCATTAGCATCAGTGTCTTTTAGATCATATTTAATGAAAAAACAGTGAAGCCTGTTAAAAAAATCAAGCTATTAAAAGTCATTTTTATGCGAATTTGAGGAAACGAATTTATATACAGAGTGAAAGAGGTTGAAAAACTGAGCAAGACTGCATCCAAAGTCCATTTTTACCAAAAATACCTTTTACGAAATTTCATCCTCAATGGCTCAAATGAATCGTGTGATTTTAAAACGACACATGTCCTTTCATTACAACTTTGCAGGAAATAGAAAAAACGGATTTATTCATGTACTAATATCTACAACAGCAATATTTTAGCATATTATATTGATTTCTGTATGAATAGACTACAATTTTTTTTTCTAATGTAAATCAGTAGGTAGGTGTAAATAATTTAATAAAAAAAAAATGGGCAAGTGTTATTTTAAAAAAACATGTGACTTGTGTTGTTTTAAAATCACACGATTCAAATATCTGAGCCTGTTAAACATAGCATATAGGGCTTTTGCGCAAAGCAGGGCCGCACATAGTGAGGCCCAAATAGTCAAAATTTGGTACCTACCAGGACAATAAACAATTGACAAGTGTTCAAGGATGTACCTAGATGCGATTCAAATACCCCTAATTCAGTTACAAAAGGTCTGTACATAAGTATAATGGTAGATGAGTAAAGGTCAGACTTGCTGCGTGTGATAAAGATTGATTGGTGATGTAACGCCACTGTAATCTTGCTTATATGACACAATCTTGAAAGCTGGCAGAATGTGATCCACCAATTATTTGACTAAGTATATAAGTACATAAATTAATCTCTAGGCATATGCAGCACAGAGACTGAATAACTAAAATATTGGACCCAATGACCCAATCAGTCGATTGCTCAATAACTGTTAAACTAGGGAAAACTGTAAAAGGTAAATTATTGCTAGAGATCTATAATAATTTTGCAGATTATTTAAGATGTGTACTTACGGCAATTTCCTTTTAAAACCTGGAAAGAAACTAAAATGACAGCTTTACCGCGCACCGAATCCAAAAACAGTGTCTACTGTCTGTGTAGGTTATTGAAAGTTACGTTTTCTTTTACGCAGATACGTTTAGAAATTCGTTTTGCACATACTATTCGTCAGTATATGTTTAAGGTGAAATATTATTTTCTTAAATCGAAACGTGATTGGTCTAACAATCAACCAACAAAATTAATTTTGAGTTTCATGCAAAGAAAACAAATTTTATCAATGACCTTTTTGACCTTGGGAAAAATGTTGTTCCAGGGGCACAGACGATTTAGGGTGTCCCGTGCGACCACCAGTGTTGCCAACCCCGTCATAGAGTAAGGCTGTAGAATAGAAATAATATTATAGGTACTTGAAAAATACTGAAGAAAACTGGATTCTTGGCGGGAACTTGAAAAAAGGCGGTCAATTTTAATTTCTGTCCTAAGTTTTAATTAATTTTTATTGTGAATAGTAGTTGTAAATAATTCTTGGATAGTTATAATTGGCTTAAGTAATGGACGGTAACGAGGGTGAGGGGGATAATCCCCCGAACCCCAAGGTTCGCAAGCGACAAAAGACTGATGGCGATGATGGCGTAGGCGGTGAGGAAATTGACTTTAAACCCTACTTTAAACCAAACTATAAGAGACTATATCCCGAAAACTCTGTTAATACCGAGTATAAAGTGTTTGTTGAAAGTCAGGACAATGAACGATTAGGGAATAAAAGCCCTATATACCTCAACCACATTTTTTCTGCTGAAGTAAAAGGTGTGGTGGCAATTCGTCGTGTCAATGGCAATAAAATTGTAGTGGTATTTAAACAATACAACACGGCCAACAACTTCATCAGCAACACGACTTTTCTTGAAAAGTACAAATTAAAGGCTTACATACCGGCTGCCCAAATTGAGCGAATCGGAATAATTCGGTTTGTTCCCACCAACATATCGAACAAGGAACTGTACTCGAAACTGTCATCGATATACGAAATCGTCGCCATCCGACGCTTCACGAAGAAAGTTGGGCAGACTCGTGTCGCCCTGCAGACAGTTAGCATTACCTTCTTGTCTAACTCGCTGCCCGATTGTGTCCAGTACGATCTATTCGCATACCGGGTGTTTGATTATGTGCCACCATTACAGCAGTGCTACCGCTGTTTTAAATTCAACCACTCTGCTAAAATTTGTAACGGCAAACAACGGTGTAGCTGCTGCTCTGGTGAGCACTCTTACAAAGATTGCGACAGACCCAATGAGCTATGTTGCGTTAACTGCGGTGGCACCCATTTGGCGATTTCTAGGACATGCCCTGTAAAAATGAGGAAAATTATGGAAAAAAAGAATAATATAACATACGCCAGTGTTGCGGCTTCAAAAATAGGAGTAGATTTTCCTCGTTTGGACGCTCAAATTGTAAGGAACCCAACAAAACATAACAAAACTGTTAAGCCCCAGACGGAGTCTCAGTCTGCTGTTAATGACAAACCGATTGACAAATATAATGATGTAAATGTCACTACAGATCACAATACAACCAATGTTTCGCCCACAAACATTAGAACACAAATTCTAGAAAATAATGATGTGTTGATGGCCCTTGTCAACACATTAGTGCAGCTGGGCAATAAGTCTGACGACGTGCCCATTACCACGGCATCAATAAAAGACATGCTATTAAAAAATCTTAATATATAATGGCTCATACAAATATAACAATTCCACAGTTACGCATAGCGCAATATAATATACAAAGTGTTAACAGTAAAAAACCACTATTAATTAATTTTTTACAAAAAGAAAACATAGACATTTGTTTGCTTAATGAAACCTGGTTAAAAGATAACAACAATTTTAGAATCCCTGGTTATAATATCTACAGTAAAAATGCGGTTAATAAACACAATGGAGTAGCCATTCTAGTAAAACCTTACTTAAAATACACTGTTTTAGATACAGCTTTTTATGAGGATATACAGACTATCGCTATTTCATTGTCTACAGAAATAGGTACGATGACTATTTTATGTGTGTACTGCCCACCTAGAGGTGGTCATATCAGAATAAATAGATTGACTAATATTATAAAAGATCTCCCTAAACCTATTCTTATAAGCGGTGACTTTAATGCGCACCATGTTGCATTTGGATGTTTGTCGACTAAAGGTCGAGGTCAGGACTTATATAACGTAATTGACGAAAATGATCTATGCATTTTGAATGACGGAAATTATACAACTGTGAACCGCCCCACACAAAATCCTTCTGCTATTGATGTTACCTTTGCTAGTGCAAGTCTGACACCATTTTGTCAATGGTCTGTACACGAAGATCCTATGGGAAGTTATCACTATCCCACAATTACAGAAATAACTTTAGCTATTGACAAATATCAGATTAACCCTCCCATTGAAAAGTTTTTATTCAGTAAAGCTGATTGGAATAGGTATCACGAGTTGTCTGAAAACATATTTGATAACTTTACGGTAAATGTTGAAAACCCACTGGAGTCATATTCAGATTTTTGCTCTCGCTTAAACCATCTCAAGGAAATAACAATTCCGAAACTATCTAAAACAAGTAAATTTATTAGTAGGACCCCTACACCTTGGTGGAATCAATTATGTAAGAAAAGTGTTATTGCTTCGTATGATGCATTGAAATTATATAGAAGTGATCCTACCATAGAAAATTACATCAATTATAAAAAACTAGATGCTCTAAAAAAGAGAACAATTCTGGAACAGAAGAAGTCTGGATGGAATAACTTATGTAATACATTTAACAGAACTACTCCAATTAGTAAAATTTGGAACATGATTAAGATGTTTAAAGGTGTCAAGAGAAGTAACAAATCATATAGAGACGAGTTCATTTCCCCTTTTCTAGATAAGCTTTCAGATAATAGTAATTTGGCAGATACTAGTAACCTGAACAGATATTTTGATACGAATAACGACAATGGAGATTCGAATTTTTTGCTCAAATCATTTACATGGAATGAATTTTTGATGAGTTTACAGTCTAGACGTAACACAACTCCTGGTTTGGATAATCTACCCTACAGTTTGATCGGACACCTCCCTAAATCTGTACAGAAATTGTTTCTTGATATTCTTAATGCCTTATGGCTTAGCAACACAATACCAGAATCATGGAAAACACAGTGTGTTGTTCCAGTACTTAAACAAGATAAACCACCAGAGTTAGCTAATTCTTACAGACCCATATCTTTATCTTCATGCCTAGGCAAATTATTTGAAAATATGATTAAAAACAGACTTGACTGGTATGTTGAAGCAAATGGTATCATCCCCGATGTGCAATTTGGCTTTCGTCGTGGACGTAGTTGCGCTGACAGTTTCATCTCTCTGATATCCGACCTGAAAAATGCAAACAAATCAAAGTTACACACTGTATGTGTCTTTCTGGATGTTCAAGGTGCATTTGATAGTGTAGATCCTGGTATTCTCGTCAGGATTATGTCTAGTCTAGGCATACCTGGACGACTCTGTAAATGGATATATGATTTTCTGAATAATAGAACACTTTATGTAAAACACAATAATATTTTACATGGCCCAAGAACTGCATCAAAGGGCACAATGCAAGGTGCCACATTGTCACCATTATTGTATAATTTGTATACAAGCGAAATTTGTAAATATGTAGATATGGGAAATGTTAATATCTTGCAATTTGCAGATGACATTGTACTTTACAGTAGCAATAGAAATGTACAGAATGCAATGGACAACATCAATGCGACTCTATGTCACTTAAGCCATTATTATAATGATATCCTACACTTGAATATCAATGCATCAAAAAGTAGTGTAATGATCTTTGGAAAAGACACTCCAACTAATGATGTTGTATATGGTGGGGAAGTTATAAATAGAGTTAAATCCAAAAAGTTTTTAGGCGTTATAATAGATCAAAAACTATCCTTTGAAGAACATATCAAGTATATTTCAAAAAATGCATTGAAAGCACTGAACATACTCAGATGCCTTGCTGGTGTCTCCTGGGGATCGGACCCCAAAACCTTATCAATTTTGTACAAAGCTATTGTAAGAAGTCATTTTGATTACAGCTCCATAGCATACTTAAATAGTAAACATATTAGCAAGTTAGATGTTTTACAGAATAGGGCTTTGAGAACAATTTCAGGCGCAATGTGTTCAACTCCCATAAGGGCCATGGAAGTTGAGACCAAGATAATGCCTTTAATCCTAAGAAGAATTCTATTGGCTGAGAGGTTTTGCCTCAAACTGTTTTATGCAAATAACTTTAAAATAATTAACAAAATTCTACCTGACGACTATGCCTCCACTGGTCCTTTGGCATCTGGGGAGTGCCTCTTGACTGGCAGATCTCCGGCATTGCGTGACATTGTTCTGGAAGTAAAAAATAATTGTTCTTTTATCAAAAAGCAGTGTCCATGGCCCTGCTATTCATTTCCTTATGAATGTATAATTCACCCAATTAATGTTTTAGATACAGTAACAAACAACATAGAAATGTTAGAATTTCTCTCAGAGCATAGTTTTTACACAATCTATACAGATGGCAGTAAAGGTGAGGCATTTGTGCGCTCTGCTATATATGACCCTCAAATTAAGTTTGCACAGAGTTTTATCTTACAAGATGTCTGTACAATATTTACTGCTGAGGCTTATGCTGTCTATCAGGCTTTGATTAGAATAAGTAATGTAAATAACTGTAGAAACTTTCTAATTGTGACTGATTCTTTAAGTCTAATCCAGGGTCTTGTACATATAAACATTAGTTTTAGAAGTAACTTTATCCTGTATATACTAAAAAAAATTATTTTTGACCATTATCTCAATGGTAAAGACATATCTTTCATGTGGGTGCCATCGCATAAAGGTATCACAGGAAATGAAGTTGCAGACAAAGTAGCCTTTAAAGGGATAAATAGCCTCGATGTTAGTCATGCCATGAATGTTCCTATGAGTGACTACTTGTATCCTATAAGTTTAAGAATAAATAAGTTATGGGAAGAATTCTGGAAGAAGGACCAAGAAACGAAAGAGCAATGGTATGGAAGTATACAAGAAACCTTACCAGTAAAACCGTGGTACGATGATCTGAAAGAAGCCAGCCGTGACTATATTACCACTATTAACCGACTGAGATTCGGTCATAATAGAGCGCCATCACACCTAGCCAGGCTTGGAATAATACATTCCAATGTTTGTAAATTCTGTGAAACCAATGAAGGTACCGTTGATCACATGGTATTTGAATGTCAAAGTTTCCTAATCGACAGACTAGTGCTTGCAAGTGAAATAAGTGAAGTGATAAAAACTAGTGAATCCTCCCGCCCGCCAACGCTTAAACAATTACTAAAAGACAAAAGTGCCTTCAAGTCACTGTATAAATATGTAAAAAACACCATAAACAGTATATAGTGAAATCAGTGAAAGTTAAATACGAAAAACTATTAAATAAAGATATGGCTCAAAGGTCGTGCAACCAGGCCATAAAAAAAAAAAATAAAAAAAAAAAAAAAATGAAGAAAACTGTATCAAATTAAAAAACAATAAATGTACATCCTTATCTGTCTTATTTAAATATAGTAATAAATAAAATAAAAACACATTTTAAGAGGGAATTAAAAACAAAAAATCAAGTAAACATCAAAATTTTAATCAAATCATTATATTGTACGTAAATATCAAAGATACATTTATTCTACGTCAAGTAAAATATGTATTTGTTTTATTTTATATTTATTGGAAAACAAACAGGCACGATCAAATCCAAAAAAACAGATAGACAGATAAAAAGTAAAATACTTAACAAAAGTTAAATATACCTACAGCCCAATTATAGGTTAACATTAAAACACTTTATAAAAAGACACGCAAAAAGAATGAAAGAAGTATTAGGGGTTAAAGTATGAAATTGCCGTTTTATTGCAATAGGTTCTTTGAATTGACATAGAATCTTCATGGTTTGAGGTTTTCGAATGAAACTTTTTTCAAATGGTTTCTATGATGTTCTTTTTTTAAAAAATGTGAAACATTTGAATATCGACTTTCAATTGTTTTTGTTATTCAATTTAGACAAGAAAGATGGACCTACTGCGAAAATTCGAGTGATTATGAGGCACCCATTTTTCGTATTTTTTTATTTTATTGATTTGACGCAAGTGAGTCAATATTGTGGGTAAGGTAACGTTAAACCATGCCCCTAATTCCTGGGTAGTTTGACTAGGGTCGGCTTCCACTATCTCTCTTAATTCATCGTTATTCACCTGTGTGGGCGGTCTTCCTCGTGGCTCGTTCTTTAAGTCGAAATTTCCATCACGAAAGCGTTTAAGCCACATCACTCCCCTTCAAGACCGTAGCTACGCATAGCTAGGTCTGATAGGAATCGAAGTCTGTGCTCTAAAGCCTGCAAGTGCCAGGAGTCGCTGAGTCAGTGAGTCGACTAGCGGTTGAGGGTGTTCGGCGGCTAACAGTCACTTCACCGGCGACAGTACCATGGGGTCCGCGCTGTGGTAGGAACCGGTGAAGGCTGCTGTACCACTGGCAACGTGCGCTGTTGCTGTGTGGCTGCCGTGCCGAGGGGTTGGGGGAGATCACCATCAGTACCAGTAGTCGGTGCGTTGACTGTAGTGGAACTGATGAGGTGAGAGGGAAGAGGATGCTGGCCTTGCTTTGAGACTGATTGTATGTGGAGTGCTGCGAGAGCGAAGGAAGGTTGACATTGTTCTGTCGAGGGTCACCACTATAGGGAAGAGCGAGTGATCGTGCTCTTCCACTATAAAGGGAAATTTCCCGCCAGGCAGGTCGTATGCCTGGGGACGGCCGGTCCGACTAATGTCGTCGGACGTTATATTTATGGTATGTCATGTGAAACATTTTGCTTGCGCGATGCAGGAATGTTGGAGTTTATAGTGCGCGCGCAGAGTTGACATGTGCTCGCCACACGCGTTTGGATCTGGTGTTTTTGGATGATTAAGTTTTAATTAGTACAACTCGTCGATAAGCTATTCAACAATATGTACCTAATAAATAGCTGCTGGCGATCACTTGATTAATGGTTTCTTCTTTATTCTAAAGTTTACTTTTATCTCAGTTCTCCATTTTCTCTGATAGTTTCCTTAATTATTTTTATGTTATGTCCTCCTCTCGTTTCTGGTTACTCTAACAATACTTTTGTTAACCATTTAAACCACATATTTTTAAATAGATTTCGTTATTACATAAATAAACATAATATACTTACAAAACAAAATATTGTGTATTTTTACTTTTTTTACTTACATCTATACTTAATACTTTTAAAAGATAATAATATAATCCCTTAAAAATAATATGCATAAAGGTATTAATGGGGCTTGATACATTTCTAAAATAGTTGATGTCAAATGGATGTAAAAAGCAGAAAGGTATTATGTGTATGTATATTTTTTTCTACAAAAGTATTAAATTTCTCAAATACACTTAATAATCGTAATCCTTACATATTCTTTGTGCAACAGTATTTTGTTCAGAATTTTATGTTTTACGCTCAAAGTATAACGAGGTCGCGTCTCTCAAAAACCTTTAGATGCGGTTTTCTCGAATAGTAAATTGTGGGTATAGACCCTTCTGCTTAGCAGAATCCACTTCAAAGACATTCATTCTGTTTGAACACTTTTTATCTTGCCCTTCTCTAATACATCCTTATTTGGTCGAAGTAGGTATGTCCGCCTGGGATGCAACTCATGTAATCATCTATCTTCTTTTTGTGTTCTGAGATCTCACCTATCACATCATAATTCTTTTATGAGTTACGAATAAAGGTGCTGCAGAAAGGTCCGTTGAAACTATAAGGGATTATTGAACATTTTTTACTAAGATGGTTCACCCGCCTTACGTTTCAATTCAGTTCAAAAATACTTTATTGCACAAAATGGTGTTTGTACAAAGGCGAGCTTAATACTAGAAAGTATTTTCTTCCAGCTGACGTTGGGTTATGTGGCGTAGTGCCAAGAAAGGTTTATTGCAAAAAAACAATTATATAAACTATACTATAATCAAATTACATAGTTATTATAACAAGTTAAGTACATACCAAAATACACAATATACACACACCTTTCCACAGACCTTTTTGCAACACGCCTTGGGTTGTTTATTAATAAGGTGGAAAGTGTTTTTTTGCGAAGTATTAAGCCTAATTTGTAACATTATTTGTCTTAAATTATTAGAACTATTTTTGGCTTTATTTGATTTTAGCTTACCTAATGTTTGTGGGACTACTGTACAGTCAACAGCAAGCGATGTTTATGTTGCCTGTAACCCTACAGCATAGAGGGCACGCACATAAAAGTCCAGGTATTCGCATTAACACTGACACAAACAAACACTCACTGTGCAGTCTATTTATTTAAGTTACAGGTTTCATTAAAACTATCATTGAAGATTGGTGTGCTGTCAATTGTGTTGTGTGGTTGTGCCACCATTTAGGCCAAACTATAATAGAACTTTCTTCTAACTACATTAAACTATAGTAAACTATAATACTACGAACTATAATAAAACATTTTCTGGGAGTAGTTTATTGCCCCCCAACTAACGACTATTTCTCAGTTCTTGAAAATACCCTTGAAAATTATACGTCCAACTACACACATCACTTAATCATGGGTGACTTCAATACGGACCTAATCCCCGCTTATTCCCGTTCTCGCAAATTGCGCGCTATTGTTGAATCTGTCAATCTCAAGTTTGTCCCCTTCGCAGCTACCCATCATTCTTCCACTTCGGACACTTGGCTTGACCTAATACTCACCAACAATTTAGACTTCGTAGCCTCTCATGGCCAACTTCCTGCTCCCGCTTTCTCACGTCATGATCTCATCTTTTGTTCCTACAGTTTAAAACTTTCCAAACCAAAACCGGCAACCTTGCTTCAAAGAAATTTCGCCAGGATGGATGTGGAAAGGCTTAGATCTGACGCGGCGTCAGTTCAATGGAGTGACATGCAGCACATGCTCAATATAGGCGACAAGGTCGTATTCCTTTGTAGTGAGGTATTGCGTCTGTACGACCAGCACGCTCCTCTTTGACCTGTCATGCTTAAACACCGTCCGACTCCGTGGATCACTGACGCTATCTGGAAGGCTATGGCACGCAGAGACCGAGCGTTCCGGGCGTATAAGCGTAATAGGTCAGACGCTACCTGGTCGACTTATAAAGCCGCTAGAAATCGCTGCAACCAATTATGTAGAACTATACGGCGTTATATACTTCCGAACAATTAGAACTTTCATCACCTGCTGGAGCTTGGAAATTTCTCTGGTCCCTTGGTGTAGGTAAGCCAGCCCATACCAGCGAAAACATTTCTGTTGACCTAAATTCTCTCAACTCGCACTTTACTTTGGTGCCCGCCCTAGACTCTAATGTCAAGGCGGAAACTCTTCTCCTAAACAGAAAAATACCGAAACCTGACATAGATTCCTTCAACTTTTTACCAGCTAGCGGAGAGGAGATCAAAAAATCATCCAGTCTTATGGCGTAAGGCTTTTATCTCCCCACAGTCTTCAACCCAACGACTCCTAACCAATTCCGTCCAATTTCTATCCTTCCCTTTCTTTCCAAAGTACTAGAGCCCCTGGTACACCGCCAATTTACGGAATTCCTCGGCAAAGCATGTCTATTAAATCAGTTTCAATCCGGCTTCAGGTCAGGTCATAGCACCACTACGGCGCTTCTCAAGGTCACTGAAGATGTAAGGTGGGGCATGGAGAAGGGCTTAGTCTCTGTGCTTGTTCCGATGGACTTTAGCAATGCCTTTAATCATGTAAATAACGAAATTCTGCTTGCTATACTTGATGGCTCAATGGTCTCCGAATCCGCTATGCTTTGGTTTTCTTCCTATCTTCGAGGGCGCCGACAGGCGATTCGCAATTGTCAAGATTTATCTCACTGGTGTGATTCTAAAGCCGGCGTTCCTCAGGTGGTATACTTTTTTTATTAGTTATGTCACTTCCAGTGTCCGGTCCCATTACCACCTCTATGCCAGGACATGGCGAAATACATAAAAAACTCCATTGACAGGATAAATGATAAAAGATGTAAATACATTTATGAAAATATTATGTACGTTCGAAAAAATATCAGACTTCGAAAATGTTGGCGGCCACCATAATGTTAATACTAGAAATAAACATAAATTGTCATTTCCACCATTTAGACTTGCAAAAGGTAACACATCCTTTATGGGGCACTGTATAAGGTTCTACAACAAAATTCCTCAAGATATATTAGAGTTACCTCCAACGCGATTTAAAAAATGTGTTAAGCACATTCTGTGCAAAAAGGCTTACTATAACATCAAGGATTATTTAGAAGACAAAGATGTTTGGCATTAAACAGTAGATTAATATTATTTAAAGGACGATTGTGACTAGTGTTCAACACATTCATGACTAATATTTTAAGTTGAAAACTCTGTTAATTAAGTTAAAACGTGTTTTGAAAAGAATAAATGTGGAGTTTCTTTGTTAGCTTCTTCTCCACATAATCCATTAATTGTGAAACTAACAACTTTGACGTTCATTAAGTAAACATTCTGTTTTTACAATGAATAAAAATATTTGAATTGAATTGAATTAAATTGCGATCTCGGATGTATCTTAGATTGGTCCCAACGCTTTGGTATTGCTGTTAATCCTTCCAAATGCTAGGCCATTATCGTTGGTGGCTGTAGGTAAATGGGAAGGTTAACCCTAGACTCTTTGTGCCCCGTGATCTACAATGAAATACAGGTTACTTTCTCACCTTCAGTAACTGATCTTGGGTGATAGACCAAAATCTGGACTGGAATGGGCAGGTGAACAGTCTCTCAAAAAGTCTATGCTTCTCTACATTCTTTACTGCGCCTCAAAAATTTCTTACCACTGAGCACTAAGATTTCTTTTGTGAACTCTCTTCTTCTCCCCATTTTAGATTACGGTGATTTATGCTATTTGGACCTCACTGAGGCACTTCTTAACAAGCTTGATCGGTTGCTCAACTCATGCATTCGTTTCATCTTCGGCCTTCAAAAATACGACCATGTGTCCGAGTACCGATCCAAGTTGAAGTGGCATCCAATCCGCGAAAGGCGGAACGTCCGAATTCTGTGCGTTCTCTTTGCCATCCTCCACGAACCAAATGCCCCTTCGTACCTTAAGTGTATATTTCAATTCCTCTCCTTCTTCTTGTATCCATCTCCATCCATCGTACAGGTTTTGCGGCAAATTCTTTTGTTGTAACTGCTGAGCGGCTCTGGAACATTCTGCCCGAAAAAATCAGGAAAGCGAATTCACGTCCCTACTTTAAATATCTTGTCCGTGAACACTACCTTACTGCCATTAAGAACTGACTGTCCATTCAGACCAATAAATAATTTATTTTTCAGTGTAAGTATTTCCGTTTCCTTTCTTTCTTTTGTTTTGCTTTATGTTAATTTGCATTAGAGTAAACATCCATTTTATTTTGTCTATCTTTAAAAATGTATTGTTATAAATTACGTGAAACTTGGCATACAGATAGAAATGATCTGAATTGAGATAGCATAGCATACTGATATCCCGGATATGCGTTTTTGTGGGATAACATTTTATTGTTATATTTATATTTATGTTACCGTTAGAATACGGAACCTAATCTGCAAATTACCGCAAATGATCCGGTAAGGTGTGAAATTTGACAGCAAATATCTCCACTTTACCTAGTTAATCTAAATCGCCAAGGTTTAGAAAGCAAGCCAAGAAAATGGTACCTATCGGTTTCTGATGCTAATCATCCAATAGCCCAAGAAGGAACTACAGTGAGAATAAAAGTACCTCAAGCTGACGGATCAAAAACTGATGGCCGTTCAATCTGATCTCATGATGAGGAATTTCTCAAAAAGATGACGTTCCTGATGTCGAAATTTCTTTACGTCAACTGCAACAAAGCAATTAACGATTGGTAACAAGCAAGGCTTCAGGTTTGACTGCACATCTAAATGTGCAACAAACAGGGTGTGCTTGTCGCTAAAATATTTTTTACCGTCAGAGGTTTTTAGCTAGGTATTTTTGCTCATTTTATTGAAGTCAAGTTACTTACTACTTTGATCGGTTATTCAGTGGAGTAATATAAGAGTAAATTACATACCTACTGTATTGATACCCTTTATTACTTTTGTTTGTGCGTTTAACAAATTAAATAAATTCGAATGTTTTATTCAAGCAAAGAACCTGTTTAATTAACTTAACCGTATGCTTGGACGTTAGTCTGCAGATTACGTAGGAACTCTGCAGATTACTGAAACATTTTTTTCGTTTTTAACACATGAAAAACCCTGGAATAGAACATAACACTTGAAAAATTACATTTTCCACTGTACGCTAAAAAAAAACAATCTATATTATTTTTTTTTCGTAAATCCGCAATATTTTCTTTTTGTTTGTGTTGCTAGGTTCACTGAAATGCCTACCTATCGTACATTTTTTACTATAGCAAATTAATAACCCATTCACATTACTTGTACATTTTGGATTGTTTTTCGGAACGTGCCCTGCGTTTGATTCTTGCAAATAGACAAAACTCTGTGGACAAAACATGGTGTCAATGTCAATGTCAAACAAAGTTTAGTTTATGTATTTATATAATTTTCCTGTTAAAATTTTGGCGGGTACGAGCAGCTGTGTTTTGTTGTCTAATTGTCTTGCTTTTCCTCATTTTATTTTGGAGATTGTGTCTGCATCCTTACCATAAAATTAACATTTTATATCACGCTAACTTTATCGTTGTTCAGGACTACAAAATGACTGAAGTAAGTAACCAAATAGGAGGAGGTTATCGGGGTTAGAATCCAATCACGCTGTAGTTATAATAAAACAGAATTGAGATGACTTTTTACTTCCAAAGGATTCTGGAGATAGGCACAGCCTCAAAACGCTGCAGCATAGTAATATGGAAGCCAATACCTTTGTGGGAAAGCCAAAGAAGAGCCTCAAAGACTACTTTCAGACGCCCAACATACTATCGTAAGTATTATCCGCTTCAAATGCTGTTAGGATACGACCTTTTGGAGTTGCGTTACGCGACAGTGATGACTTGTAGGGTCAGAAAAACAGTCAGATGAATAATATTAATACTAACTAAGGCACATAATGAGAATAAAAACAAAGCTAATCTTCTATGTCTTCTACTCCACTCATAGCCTCTCCTTCACTCCTGAATGTCTGCTGGAAGTACCCAGAATCACATTGAAGGTACTACAAATAGTTTCTAGAAGACTATCATATAGTATTAGTATAGCTCGGTCGCTTTCTAACACATATAGATTATTCTGAAAAGTTCTCTGGTCTCTACATACATAAGTACCTATCATGTAATCTATCTGCTCCTAGCATCTATTCTAGATTATTCTACACTGTCGCCGTCTGTAACAAATATAATTATAAAAAAAATACTTCCGATGATGTTGTATTCGTCACTCATGTGGCACGCGCTTTCCTGACAGTGTTGCTATAGGCGTCAGTTGACGTCATAAGCTGCTCCATTCCAAAAGGTCGTATCCTAAAAGCATTTGGACCGGATAATATTTAAATAATTTAAAATCTCAATCTAAATGTCCTTGATTTGAATTTTGCTCATATTACGTGATAAAAATTACAATAATTCGGTTTCAGCGATGGTGAAAAAAAGAAGAATCCAAGCAAAGGTACACAAGTAAGATTAGAGAACATTGTGTGTGACGACTTGTGCAGTGTAACCCCTTCAGAAAAATACTGGGAAGTTGTGGCAGAAAAAAGACGGTAATTATGTGTTCCTTCTTGTAGCAAGTTAGACCTGTTTTGGTTTTCGAACAGGATTTGGATTTGGGCTGGCTACAGATTTTATTTAAGGATTACTAAGGTAAGGTAAGCCATTTAACCCAATTATTTTTAAATAATTTTGTTTGTTACATGTACTTGAGTACTCAGTCATTGAAATAATTAAGGTTACTGGCCTGGCATGCTCAAATGATGAAAAACTAATGCAGCGCACTCATAATTAGATTACTCATAGGTTTCAGTGGTTTCAAATCGGCAGAGCCTATTTCCATGTGGTGGTTGTGGTCTCTTCCAGTGTATACAAAAGTTGGATGTGAGAATCAGTGCAACTCTTCTGCACCCTCATTCTAGGTTTTTAATGTCAATTAGGTTCTTGCCTGATTCCCGTGGCATCCTGATTTGAGTGTAGGTCAAATTAGAGTTTTTGAAAACATTTAATGGAGCTGAACTAGTAGTAGTACTTAGTGGTAATAAATAGCATCAGTTTTTTGGGGTTTGTAGTGCCAGTCTGTATGTTTGCCTTAGATACCCCTACTCCCGGTTATATAGTATACAATTTAGAGTGCAAATTTTAAAGAAAACCACCAGTGGTGGAATTAAAATGATAATATTCAGTTCATCAGGAGAAGTTCTAGTTCTAGTTAGACCTGAGATTTCCGCACTTACCCTCATAGCTGGGCCACTGTACGTCGCAAGCACTAAGGTATGTAAATACCTCAGACACTAGGGTTTCCTTACGATGTTTTCCTTCACCGTTAGCGAGTGGTTTTGCTACTACAACTTTACAAATGTATGTAACTTAGAAAACAAAGTCTAGTACATGCCAGGATTTGAGCCCACAACCTCCCGAATGAAAAGCTCTTCTATTCTTATTGCTCACTATTCTTCATCAGTAGAATATTTGCCTTACATTCAAGAGGTGACCAATGAGTATATTTTCTAAGTTACTATATACATTGGTAAATTTGTTGCAAAGGTACCTAAGAATATTCTATCTATCTATCTATCTAAGTTTCTGTGTTCACATTTCTCAGCATTCGAAATCGCGAACCCACCGTGGGCACAACGAGAGATTAAGCCAAAACTGCCTTTTAGAGAGGTCTTCGTCCAGCAGTGCTTACTATGCATAATAAATAACTTTCAGGTACTATGTATGCACTAAGGTATCGTTTATTTTTAATTACAGTGTCGCTTTACAAGAGACTCTGGAAGAGAATGAGCAGCTATGGGCACTGAAGGAGAGTATTGTCAAAGAGAATACTCAACTGAAAACGCTTTTGGAAGAGGCCAACAGCTTTGTGGAAGTTTTCAAGGTAACCTTGGATGTAATGCTACTAATATTATAAATGAGACAGTTGGTATGTTTTGATAACACAATCTCCAGCAGAGCAGTTTTAGATGAAAGAAAGGGCAAAAGTACGTCGTAGTGGTCGTGACTTTAATAAAATATAGGCGGCAGTTTCTCACATTTATATCAGTTACCTGGATGACTGAGCTTTTCTCGGTATTTTTTTAGTTAATCGTGTTTTTTGGTAATTATTTTTAGATATGATAAAAAAGGGGGAAAAAAGATTAAGGTGGTTGGAGTTATTCAATTTTGAATATTTTTTTATTTTCATTTATTAAGGCACATCAACAGCACAAACACATTATGGATTAACTTAAATAACACAATGACAGGCACAATCACAGCACTCACTGATTTGCACTACTGACTTATGGCCAGTTTCTGAATTGAGAATTTCACTAAGTAAATACTAAGTAACTTTCTGTCACGCTCTTTTCTGAGAAATTCCATGAGACAGCACTACGGTTAACCATTTACTTAGCACAATTCTCAATTCAAAAACTGGCCATTATTATAATAAGTCCAGATTTTTCAATAGTCTTAACATAGTCATACTTTTAAGTATTAAGCTCGCCCTTGTGCAGATGTATCTCTTGTGCAATAAAGAATTTTCTAAAGTCAAAAGATAAAACTTAACTGGGGAATAAAAGTGATGTTGACAACATCTGTCTTGTAGTATGATTTAGAACTATGGACTATTTAAAACTAAGTTCATTTTAGTCCGCCAACAAACTGCTACGCAGTTTGGGGAAATTGTGTGTTACACTAAGGTTTTTTATTTTTTTGAATAAATAAAAAAAATAGTATTATCGTCAGTAAAATCTAAGACACCTATGTAACACTTTATTAAGAGTATTAGTACCCACGACACAGGTTATGCCTAGTGTGGGTGCTACTGTTTACATTTATATAACTTGTCTTCTGTTCAAGAAACCGATTTTATTTTTATTTTATATTTTATTAAATAATAATTATAATAATATAATAATATCCTCCAGTTAGGTTTTGTCTGCCTATTGAAAAATTGGCCCTAAACAAACTTACATATATTAATATTATTGTCAATTAGATTGTCTGAATACTAGCTGAACTCGATTCCTGAAATTGTAAAATATATCCTGGCCCCCATTTCATAAAACTACAATTCACGGTAGCCGATTAACAGGTAAGAAGACTCAGTTACGCGGTGTATATAGAATTGTCATAATAAACTACGTGTAGGGGTCGCAGTTTTAGTTACTCCGAACTCCTACAGTTAGTGTTAATGTTGATGTTAGGTGACTGGCACTTGTTCTTGTTGTTGTTGAGGGATGTTTGCACCAATCAAAGATGTTATGTTAAAACTTCACTGTTTATTGTTATGTTTGTTCTATGCGAGCTAGATTATAACTAAACCTAAAAACCTAATGTATCGCAAAGGTGAATTGCGCCGTCCGCTTGTTTCCTGTTACTACTTGCGCAATTTACTTCGTGCGTCAATGTACTTTCAGTAGTTGCTGACCGTACACTACGAATTGTAGTTTTAAAAAACTCGGCCCAGATCATATGCTTTCCAACATTCGTTACAAGTTTTAGTTGAATGAATATGGTTTTTTTAAGTCCTTAGTAAAGTAAGGCATAGCGCACTTACTTGTCGACATAATAAAATAAAAAAAAGTTTGATGCTTTTTTGTTTTTTCAATCATAGAAGGTTCTTGTGTTTTGTCGCAACGTGTAATCGTAAATGGAGAAAATTGAAGTTCGCGCGGTAATTAAATATCTGCATGAAAAATTTTGCTACGGAACAAGTAAATCAAGACTTGCAAGATACGTTAGGGGTTCATGCTCCTCCTTCTTTTTTTAACGGTTGCGAGTTGGTGTGCTGAGTTTAAAAGGGGAAGAACATCCACTAATGACGACTCGCGCTCGGGGTGCCCTACGACTGCAGTAACTTAAGAAATGATAAATAATGTTGAAAAAATTGTTTTGGCGGATCGTCGTACTACTATTCGTTTTATAGCTGAAGAACTAAACATTTCAATAGGGAGTGTTCATAATCTACATGCCCATTTGGGAATGAAAAAAGTCTCAGCGCGTTGGGTGCCTAGAATGCTAACGTCCGAACAAAAACGAACCAGGCTGAGAATTTCACAAAGCTGTTACTGTTACAACTGTTACAACAAGATCTTGACCGTTTTTTGGCTCGATTTCTAACTACGGATGAAACATAGCTTCACAATTATGACCCTGAAACAAAAAAACAATCCATGACTTGGAAGAGACCATCATCAATCACCGATCCCTTAAGAAATTTAAGGCCGTTCCATCCGCCGGCAAGATCATGGGTTCTCTTTTTTGGGACAGCCAAGGGGTGGTGATGATTGAATACCTCAGTCATGGAGCCACTATTACGGCGAATATGTACGCAGAACAAATGAAAAATTTGCGTGACGAAATACGTGAAAAACGGCGTGGCCCGCCCCAGCGCACAAGTTCAAAGTTGCGATGGCTGCCATCAATGATGCTTGCTTCGAATTGGTAGAGCATCCTCCATATTCGCCAGACCTTGCTCCTAGTGACTTGTCTATTTCCGAGGTTTAAAAGAATATCTAAGAGGTCAGAAATTCGACAATACTGACGCAGTGATCGCCGCAGTGCAGGGTTTTTTAGAGAATCAATATGAAGATTTTTTTAAGAAAGGTTTAGAAATAAGATATTATGCTAAGTGTATACAACTAAAAGGTGACTTTGTTGAAAAGTAAAATAACATTTGATAAAAGTTAATTGCATCTTTTCATTCTCGCGACTTATTGTTCTTTGTTTACTAAGTTTAAGAAAATGTTGTTAGAGTGGAGTTTTTGCGTTGCCTTTTTCTCCATTTCAAAATTGACCCAAAAGCAGCTTGTATTAAATTGTACATTGATATTCAACAAACATTATAAATTCCTTACAAAAAAAATTAAGATTTTATAAATCATAATTATACATTACGGTTAATTTTTGAATACCGAGTTTTGATTATATGTCTTGTAATGGCAATCAGCCGAGGTTATTATACCGAGATTAAGTGACGTCAATCGTTAACACTATAGTAAATAGAAGTGCATTTCTGTGATTTCGAAAATGCCTGCTTTTTCTTCAAGTAAGTAGTGCAGTGCAATCAGTCAAATTATATATTGTACGCTCGGATAACCTGGGTTTAAGGCTGCTCTTCCCTTTTCATACGATTTGAAAAGGAATAATATACTTATATCAGCTGTGGTAACCTAGTGGGACAGCGGTGGTAGCCTAGTGGGTAGAACATCAGACTCGGAAGCGAGATACCCAGGTTCGATCCCCAGTGCGGGCATGTACCTATGACTTGGTTTTCTAAGTTATGTACATTTGTGAAGTTATAGTAGCAATACCACACGCTAACGGTGAAGGAAAAACATCGTGAGGAAACCTGAGTGTCTGATCTATTCACATACCTCGGCGCTTGAAATCGCCAACCCGCGGTGGGCACGCGTGGTGATTAAGGCCATACTCTCTGCCTGAGAGAAGGCCTGTGCTCTACAGTGTGGGACGTATATAGGCTTATGTATGATACATTATAATTCAATTAAATTGTTTATTTGCCTGAAAAGTGGTACATACTCAACATATAATAATGTGTATGTATATTTTTTTTCATTCAGCTTTTTCCTAGATGAAAACAAACTATTGATAGAAATCATTATAATACAGAATGCATATATTATGTGGTTTGCCTGTACTCAGTAATTTTTTTCATCTCATCAACTCCAGAATTATGTTCTTTTTCTTGAACTAATCTGTGCTGAAGACAATTTTATAAAACCTCCCTCTAATTAGCCTCTAAATAGGTTTTTAATTCCAGAATTATCAATCCCTTTTAAGAGTACATTAAAAAATATTGTTTTCGCCCAGGGAAAGGCTAAATTTAAATTAAATATGTATGAACATTCATTAGTTGTTGCATGCACGCACGCAGTTTTGGGGTACTCTTTCAAAAAAGTTAAAAAAAGAAAGACAAAGGGGTCTGTCAGGATCTTATACCTCTCCGGGATACAGGCGTGGGTTTATGTACTCTAATATATAAAAATCTCGTGTCACAGTGATTGTTATTGAACTCCTCCGGAACGGGTTCACCGATTTTTGTGAAACATATTTGGTAGGTCTGAGAGTTCGCCGGGTTAGCTAGTGTACTTGTACATTTGGAAGGCAATTACTATGGGGTTTAGGAAAGGCCTACACTTATTAATGGGCTCTGACAATGCCAAAATTGTACATTGACATTCAACTGACAGAAGCTTAATGTATTTATTGTTTGTTTACAGGAAGTGATAAATGATTCAAACAATGACACAGGGATCGAGGTGGGAGACATAAGCCAAAATGGGGAGGACGATCAAGAGTGACTAATAAACTTTAAGTAAGCCTTTTTCATTAATTTTGTATTTCTTACGAACTTAGAACGATTTGGTAGGTTGTAATGTTTGCCATTTATTTTCCAAATGAGATATTGGCATGTTCAAGTCTGAATGAACAATATGCGTGAATGCCTGGCGCAGACACGTAGCACTCAGACTGATTAGTGATACAATTAATTTTAACTTTTGACTTAAGTAGATATATTTTATGTTTGATATTTATGTTGAGACCTTAAATAATCTGTGTAAATAAGTTTCACAATAATATTTTAAACATGCATTGTTAATTATACAAAATGCTGTGTTGATTTATTAATAAAAATTGATAATTACCTGTTCCCATCTTATGCATACTGATTTTCTTGGCGGAATTGTATTAGGATCTACTTAACTGCGACTTTTTCGTTTTCTGTTAACTTATGAACATTATTATTATGAATCGGTAAAACATTTTAAATAATCTAACGTAAAATTTTGTTTATTTTCAAAGTTACGTACATCTGCGTATTTGTAGTAGCCTCAGATTACGTAGATGCAAATTCCAAAGATACAATTTTAACATTAAGACAAAAGTTACTGACTGTTTTACGCAGCAATAATATTTTTGGTGTTCCATCCCAAAGTTCTTCTGGTTTTGGACTAAAGCCGAGTTTTGACGGTCTTAGAACGCTCGGACCGTGTGCGTCATCAGAATCAACTAAAACTACGCTCACGGCACACGAGCGTACTAATACCTTCAAGACCCGGCTTAATTCTGCTTAGAACAACTGTTAATATTTCGCACTCCGTGCAGTCGGCGTGCTCGTTATCCGCGCGCAGCTGATGTTTCCGTGCGAAAAGTTAAAGCCCATGATAGTCATCGTGGCTTTTCAGATTTAGGTACACTCGACGGCATGTCAACCTTTACAAGCGGGCACTCTCCACACTTGCATTAGATTGTCGACAGTTTCTGTTTCTGTAGGTACTTTCAAGTTTCAATTCCTCAGCCAAGTTGGAGTGGTCGCGTCGTCGCGGTGTTTTCAGAAGCTTTCAAGTAAGTCTGAAGCCATTCCCGAATGAGTTTAGCGGTGAGTCTGGTGGCGAGAACGGGCGACGGGAATGTGCCGCAATCATGGCTTGTCCACGGCGAGACTACGCCCCACAGCTGGGTGGGGCGCGGCGCCACGTCCACTAGAGGAGCCCCGGCGTCTCGCTGGGATAAACAAGAAAAGCTATTTTAAGGGTACCGTTAACAGTTAACAGTACATAAATAGTTATTATGCTTTACCCGTTCCTGAGAAAAAGGGCCTTGGCACTAGGACGGACTGATAGATAGACAGAGAGTCTAAGGGCTGCACTTATTTCTTTTGAGATTAGGAACTTAAAAACAAGTTGGTATCTTATCTTAACTACCACAAAGTTAGTTCTAAAATACGTGATTCCTGGTAGACGCCTAGATTTTTTTACAACTTTTGTTCTAGCAGTTATTTTTTTCAGATTTATGTTTTTCGAAATATAAAGGTTTAAATATAATTTTAATAAATTCGCGCTTTACGTGCTCCATTCACGTCGCAGCCTTCATTATGTGATTGTCTTAGATAGAAGAACGTCTATTCTACTTACCACTTATGATTTTGAGTATAATTTATTAAACAGCGCCACTACAAAAACTGGGGGGGGGACAGGGCCGGATTTAGGGGAGGGCAAAAGAGGGCCCCCCACAATAGAGACTTCGGAAAAATTCTTCTGAATTCCAACGAGTAAACACTAGTAAACAACTTTTCTTTTGATATATTTTTTTCGCTGTTATACCTCTACGTATAGTTCTTTGTACAAATATGATTATATATTGTTCCTAAATATAAAAAAAAATATTCGTCTGTATTTGTTCACTTCAATCAGGCAATAACTAGAATATCATAATCTCAAATAGCCCTGATAAGAACTTGCAATTTATACGCCATTTTGAGCGAGTATTCCAATCCAATGGCTCAGTGGGGTGATACTTGCCCGCAGCCTCGGAGGTTGGGTGTTTGATTCCGTGTCCCGACTATATTTTTTCCATAATATTATAAATATAAATTAATTGCTATAGGTGAGTGAGTGAGTAACACTTAGTGTTATTAAATTTTTAATCAAATCAATTTCTATTAACTAATTGGTAATATTTTCCATATTTGTTTATGCAGCAAGGTGTGTTGTTTGATAGGAAAAAAAGTGTCGTGACACAATTATTGACGAACCTTTCTCCCTTACTGCATAAAAGAAATTAAAAAAAATCATAGTTGATCAATAATAATTCATGTATATAATTATTGAAGAATATCAATTTTCATACAAAACCCACAATGTCGCGACGAGGAGTCAAACGCACATATTAACAATCAAGTCGCGAGTCACGATCGAGGAAAGAATGTGTCTGTTGAAGTTTCCGTGCGTAATTTCGTCTTCATGTAGTTGTATGTTCTTTTGTCATTGTATTTTCCCAAAAAGTATGGTTTGCTTCCTTTTTCTGGTCTTCGATTTAAAATACTTTTTTTAACTACATGCAAGTTTTTAAATAATTTAAATTATCCAAAAAACGAAACAATGAAATGATTTTTTTTCAACCGTTGTGATTTCTTGTCAATGTATTCTTCAAACTAAATAAGCGGTGATATACGTTCGAAAATCTCAGTGGAGAGAAAATAATATTTAAGTTCATGGACACGATTGCAATCAATTATTTATAAAAGCTCTTTGACTGGCCTTGTATGTCTACAATAGAATAAAGATGGCCAGTTCGGATGAGGAATTAATAGTGTATTCTGTGGATTTTACAAGCCTATTCGGCCTATCCCCCCGTCCCGTCTTTGCGTCGATACCCGTTTCCCCCGTTTTTTGTCTTTACCATCAGCGTTGACAAGTGTCCGCTGAGTGGCGTGCTTTCAGCAGGGATTCCTGGAATTTTCTACATTTACGTGCGTCTGTTCTATTATATTTGTGTGTTTGTTAAATGCTAAAATGAATCTACTTGGTTTCACAAAAAAATTGTTCGATTTATTTGGGAAATAATTCGGCGGGGGCCTCCACTTCTTTGTTGCCCAAGGCCTCCGGACTTCTAAATCCGGCCCTGAGGGTGGACCCTCTTACTAAGTAAATCCAAAGGGTAAGGGATTACCATTTGGGTACGGAACCCTATTAAGATGTTTGCAATAAGTGCCCACTATTCTTACTACAAAATTGGTCACTTACTAGGCAAACATGGCCACTGTGGGGTCGCAAGCAAGCAATGTTATTAGTCAGTGTCACATTGCGTTGCGACAGCATCCAGCGACACCACCGGCGATCCACCAAGGCGTACCACGACATGCGCAACGTATCAGTGTCGCCTTCCACATCCTGAGACGTTAAATGTTTTTATCTACTCTTATACTATAATACAAAGATTTTAAAACTGAAAACAAAACTCTTATGACAAACATTACGCATAGGCCAAAAATAAAAAATAAAACGTTTTATTACGATACAGGTCTTGTATGGACACCTGTATCATAATATAACTTTTTAATCATGACGATACACCTATACAACCTCCAGCTAGACAGCGCTAGCCATCTAACGGCCATCTATGCAACCTATCGACCTTGTACATGGTTACTGGAAAATTGCGAGGACAACCAACGGCGATAGGTTCGCTGGACCGACCAGATGCCCATTATGCGCACCAAATCCTCTCGGTATCCTGACGTTTACTATAGAATTAAATATATGGAACTTGACGGTTACTTGTTTAGGATTTGGTGCGCGTAATATTAAATTAATTAATAACCGTGGCACTCTCGCAAAGAATATTGGACCGAGCGAGGCGCCGAGTTTAGTTGTATACGAGTTATACCTTGGTAAGCAGACTACCAAATTTTCAATGAAATAACCATTACAGTACTGATAAGACAACAACTTGAAAGGGGTTTTTTAAATGATAGACTTATATGTTATATACATCCACTACACTACATAAAACTTTGATTAAAAACAGAATCAAAGATAATTTCACAAGTACTCGTAGACTAATAAATTTGATGTCGATGCTGTCGATCGTAGGGTTTAGTCAAAAGGTAAAGTGGAAGTGAGAATCCAAAAAAAATCTTGAGTGGGTGACGTAATTAAAATTTTGATTTAAAAATGCTAAGACAGAATGAAATAAATAAAAGAAAACCGGCCTAGTGCGAGTCGGACTTGCGCACGATGGGTTCCGTTATTCCGTACCATTATCTAACATTAGACAAAGATCGAGACAAGAATTAGGTACATTGATAACAGCGCCATCTATAGAAACCAACAAGAAGCGGTTAACATTGATATTTAACGACATGACATCGGCGCTGTGAAGGTTGCCTAGATGGCCGTTAGATGGCGAGCGCTGTATTTAGACAACGTTTGTTGTATGAGAGCCCCCATAGTTATGGCAGCAACAGAAATACATCATCTGTGAAAATTTCAACTGTCTAGCTATCACGGTTCATGAGACACAGCCTGGTGATAGATAGACAGCCAGACAGACAGACGGACGGACGGACAGTGGAGTCTTATAGTAATAGGGTCCCTTACCCCTTTGGGTATGGAACCCTAAAAATGGTGTCAAGAGGTTTACACCGTTACAAACTATGAACAACTGCATTTAAAGTATTCGCCCCGGCCCATGTTAAACGCCCGAACACAAAGCGGTTAGTGCAAATCGCACGTTCCTAACGAAACTACCGTATGCTGTTATGTACGCCAGCCACACACTAGCTTGGTTGCAGTTACGGCCGAATCGCAGCCATATGTTTTATGTTTCCTATGGGCCGCCTCCGCGCCGCCCCAGTGTGTAGGTGGTTTTACGGGGTACGTACCCCTCCTTTGTACCACATCGGCGAATAAAATTGCTTCGGTGAACACTTCTTTGTGCCAGTAGCAATAGCGCTATCCAATGGTGACGTAATCATGTTCTGTCTGAGCGTTAATACAGCGACGTCGCACTCTGGCAGCCCTGGCGTGTGCGAGGGGTGTACGTGAAGCTCAGCCACAGATAAAGTCACACCGCCGCTTGTTTTGCTTTTGCTTCCGAGACGCACCATCAGCGTCTCAACTTTGCCTTGGAGTCTGCAACGTATACGGTAATACACAGAGAGATCCACTTAGCAGCTCTTTAAAAATAATGGAAATAATTTAAGAAATCCTTTACTCGCTAACTGTGTATGAAAACTACGTGAGAAAACCTGAGTATCTGAGATGTTCGCACAACTCAGCGCTTGAAATTGCCAATCAGCCTTGGGCACGTGCTCTCTCTGTTCTCTCAGAGGAGAGAAGGTATGTACCCTGCAGTTGGACGTATAATAATTTATTGGCTACATAAAAAAAAAATTAATAGTGCCTGTAACATAAATAATGCTACTTTGCACTGTGATAGGATAGCATAGCATAGCATATCAAAGCATAGCATAGCGTCGCATAACATAGGTACAGAGCCGGATTGTGAGGTCTGGAGGCCCTAGGGCAACGTAGGAGCGGAGGCCCCTAATTATTCCCAAATAAAAAATACGAAACAAAAACTACAATGAATACGACGAATTTTTTTTTTTAATTTGGAAAACAACAGACGTTATAAGTACTCATAAAAGATTGGCGTTTAATGATAGTACATATTAGCCTTTTGTGGGGGCCCTTTCCTTGTGGAGGCCCCAGGGCAGTAGCCCCGCCTGCCCTCCCTTAAATCCGGCCCTGATAACATAACATAAACTCACGCCTGTATCCCAGAGGGAAGGCAGAGACCAGGGACTGCCACAAATAAACACAAATAAATCAATGGTCATCATCATCATTCAGCCACAAGAAGTCTACTGCTGGACATAGGCCTCCTCCATGGATTGTTACACTGTAATAAAATTAAATGAACCCTCTTTATGACCTTTTTATGTAAAATTAGAGCAAACTATTTATTTAGTAACTCATAAGTTAAAGTTGGAAGCATCTAATTTGATGTACCTACATTTAAATATACCCCATATACCTACATGTCAAAAGATCTCACTACCGTCCACTTTGTGAATTAACATCAACCTTACGTGTTAAACGGCGACGCGGCAGTGACGACGAGTTGTTTGTTAACCAACGCGCCCGTACACAAAAATTCACTCCCGTCGAAAATGGCCGCGACGTACGGAAAAGCGCGTGTTTTCACAGTAACGTGATCTATCTTCGTTGTCCCGCGCGCAGCATAACTGACGTGTCCATCAGCGACGTAGATGCACGTCACAAAAATGCAGACCGCAACCCGATGTGGATGGGACATTTTTCTCCACTACTAACATTTGCGTGTCAGATAGTTCGTGAATCGAGTGCGAACAAACTGGGAACAGTCCTCGTATTGTTAAGTCTGTAATCCAAACACAGCAGCAATGTACATAGGCAGGGCGCAGCACGCACTAATAGGATAGACTGTGCCCGCCACTTCATGTAAGAATCGGATTTTCACGATCTTAGTCGGCTCGGACAGAGTGATACATTTTTGCTACTCGGAAGTTACTCGAATCTAATTGCCACTCGGATGAAAACGGCCATTTTTTTTACTGAAATGAAATCGCAAAAACAAAGTGAAATGTTGATGTTTGCGGAGTTTTATGAAGCTGTGGATGTATGGTTTCCATTGCCGTGACCAAACTATTCTCTCTCCTTTTCTTTTATATTCTTTTATTTTTCGACGATAAGCATAAGTAGGTACCTATATGTAAATTTTTGGTAATTTTTAGCACGATGAGCGATACCGTTACCAACAAAATGCAAACTGGAGCAAAAATCTGAATTCAATAAAATTTGTGTATTCTACCATCAGAGTAGTCTAAGATTAATCACTCTATCCGAGCCTACTAAGATCGTGAAAACGCGGCTTTGTTGTCCGTGCGGTGGTACAATAGAACGTCAGAGAGACTTGGTTCGATTTATACATGTATTTGTCTTTGTCTTCTTAGTTAGGGACAAAACGCTGCCTTATGGCTCACTATATGATAGTTAAAAACATAGATGTCTAACTAGCACTAAAAAATGATCCCACGTACCTACAATTGTGTGAAAGCGGGCAGGGCTTGTCAATTTTGTTACCAATCGGAGCCAGTTCAGTATTACTCGGCAAAATATCTATGCACTTGCCACACTCTACGGCACATCTTGCGCTCACTTCATTGGTACAGACTAATCGAGAGGAAGACGTTTTTGAGAGTGAATTTTGTACTTCTATGGTTTTTTTATTCGTAGGTTCTGTCCAATAATCGCACAAGGCTGCTGCAAAGTAATCGGCAGCTAGGTCCCAAAAGAATCTATTATATTTATTGGCGCTAAAATGTAACAATACTGAGATATCGCTAACGCATGTCACGTGCCACCAAGTTCGTACGTGTATGGATGTTTCCTTTCCTCGGCACCGACTCCCGTGGGTCACATAACTGCACGACGTCTACTTAGCCCCAGTTTCACTATTCGTATTGAACCTCGTTTGTCACTTGAGTGCCGTTTATGGAGCCAAAATCCGATGACTGTTCAAGCCTGTTAAAAAAAAATGTGAGAAATTCCGAGTCTCGGAGAAGTTAGGCAAAACTTTAGCGCTCGAAATGTAAACACCACAGGCACTCAGGTTTCCTCACGACGTTTTACTTCAGTTAGGTAGTGGTATTGTTATTACTAATTCACAAGTGTACGTAACTATAACACGGTCACATTAACTAGAGACTTGACGTTGATACAATAATGTCCAAAACAAATACCAAAATTATAGAAAACTAAGCAAATTATCGACACACGTATTGGTTACAAAGATACTGACCATACTATCGATAATTTGCTTAGTTTGCTGTCATTTTGGTATTTGTTTTGGACATTATTGTATCAACGTCAAGTCTCTAGTTAATGTGACCGTGTTGTAAGAACACAAAATCATTGGTACAAGCTGGGGTTCGAACTCACGACCACGACCCACGAATATGAAATGTAAAGAAATTCACTCTCAATTAACAGTTGGTTTATTCCACCAACGGTCCCGTTTACAAACACCAATGAAAGCAACTAAAAACAAACAAAAGGAAGAACCGGAAAAGTGCGAGTCGGACTCGCCCACCGAGGGTTGGTGCCCTACAAATTTGTAGGTATTTACATAAAATATTGTAAATAGTTCAGGAAGGAGTCTCGCCGCTTTTTCCGAAACTTCAAAGGTAAGTATTACAAATATACAGTTTTCAGATTTTCGATTGCCGTTGGAGGCGGCCGTACTTGATTTGTACGAACGGCCTCAGTCTGGGTGTATTTCCACGTTTGTGATGTCCTAGCCTGGTTACCATAGCACAGGGTATATTAGTTTGAGACCAGGAAAAGTGATTGTGTTGTGTGAAGTTGCTATGTTGCCATGAAGTTGCTAATCAGTTGATCACCAATCCCCCACCGCTTATTTTTCCTTGCTTAATGCAAACTGAATACTACTACTACCAGGATTCTACTGGACAGACTATCGAAGGCGGTTGAACGGAGAGACCAGGCAGGTTTCCGTCCTAACCGTTCCTGGACGGACCCGATAAACACATTGCGGAGTATCCTCGAAGAATCATCAGAATGGCAACGGGAAGTATACCTACCTCACTTTTGTTGACTTCGTAAAAGCTTCCGACACTATTCGATGGGCAAACCTATGGTTCCGCACGGATGAAAGGAGTTCCACCTAAAATCAGAGACCTGCTGAAAGCCACATACAAGCAATACTCTAGTAAAGTCTCTCATGATGGATTTCACTCCGGCGATATAGCGGTTCACGCGGGAGTCAGGCAGGGCGGCAGCCCTACACGATCACGAACGATAGAAGGCATTCTATCACCTTTGTAGTTCGTGATCGTCCTCGACGGAACAATGCATAAGGCAAAGGAAGCGGCGCGAGTTAGAGTGGGGGTTAACCGACCAACTGGATGACCTAGACTACACGGATGACCTGTGTCTGTTTAGCCACACTCAAATTTAAAGACAGAAGACACAAGAGATGCGTACTGAGGGAAGGAATTCTCTACAATTAACGGTAGGCACTGAGCAAATAGAGCGCCTCCTGCAGTTCACCTAGTAGGTGAACGGCTTCACCCTTTGCGCAACTTTGAACCATATGACAGTCAAAAAAACTCGCGCGTGAAGACCGTCCCACTATATGAACGCGTAACGTGGAGGGTAACCAAAGACGCCACGCACCGGGTCCAAGTCTTCGTGAACCTATGCGTCAAATGGATCCGCGGTATTTTTTGGCCCGAGAAAACATATGTACCTAAGGAGGAACTGTTCGAGCTCTGCCGCGAAACGCCAATCGGTCATCAGATCAAACGCCGCAAGTGGACATGGATAGGCCACACTCTTAGAAGGGAGCCCAGCCTCATACCTAGACAAGCTCTAAAGTGGACCCCCCAAGGAACGTGGAAACGTGGCCATCGCAAACTAACCTGGCGGCGCTCGGTGGCAGCGGAGATGAAGACGGCTCGACTAACCTGGCCCGAGTTGAAGAGCGCAGCCCAAGACAGGACGAGATGGCGGAGTATTGTAGACGTCATCTGACGCACTCAGGGGAGATAGGATATTAAGCCAAGTAAGTTAACTCAAACTGAATATGTGACGAAGGGTCAAGGATAATAGACGCGTCTTGGATGCAGGCTTATTGTTTCGCAAAACTGAAATTAAATGTAGGCTCCCGGCCTAAGCACTTAGCATCAAGAACGTTGCGGCAACTCGTTTGTTTGTAAATTTCACCTTATCAAAAGTTCGCCTGTGCCAAAAGTTGTAACAATCTGCGAGTCTGGCGGTTGGCTCAAGTATGTTTACACGGCCACTGCGTCCCCGAGGCCTGGCGCGTTTTGCGGAGAAGTCTAAGCATACACTGACCTAATTAATTTGTCCAAGGATGTAAAAGCTGAAACTGTCGTCTTGCTTGACTTTGTAGTCACGGTTTTGCATAAATAGATCATGCTGATTACGTGAATAATTTGTTAATGAATAACGTTCTAGAGCTTTTGCAAACATTTTCAAAGATTAGGTTGGCGATGTTAAATAACGCGCAAATGGAGCGTAATTGCAGGAAAGTTACTAAATACTCGTAGAAAGGCAGTGACAGTAAAATTTTAATGTCAAAGCTCAAGAATTTCTGTTGTCATTTTGGAACCACTCGGTAAAAAGATTTTTTGGTATTCTGGGTATGGTTGACTGACTTACTTCCTAAGAGATGTTTTTGCAATCAACACAGTAAACGGTAAACCTAAAGCATCGTCGGGTACACTTTTTAATTAAGAATTAGCTTCCTTCTAAGAGGTCTCGACGATGTTTCAGCGTTAATTAGTTGAAATACTCTAAAACGACGTTTAATGCGAACGTTAGGTAGGTAATTGTTCCGACGTCGTTATAAATCGTATAGGGTTTTTTCCCTACTTCAAATCAAATCTAATCACTCCGATACTGAAATCTCCGAAGATAGAGACCATAACTTAAAATCACGCCTGTATCCCAGAGAGGTAGGCAGTGAACAGGGTCTGCCACTTGCCATAATACTGACATCTCTCTCACTTCATCAACATTCATTTGTCGTTGCACTTACTCCAGTTTTGGGTACTTTTGCTACCCGTTGCCCTTTGCTAATACATCCCCGTTTTGGTCGAAGTATTTCCGCGTGGGGCATCCCACAACAACTCCAGATTAAAATCGTGGTTAATTTAAATAGTGGGTACTTTATACTTACCTACTTGGAATTATACACTGGCGTATATGCAAATACCCAACGGTTTCGACGCTATAAAGTGTGTGTCGGCTCTTAAATCAATTACACATTACACGCCATGGGTTGATTTTCAATCGCGCCGCGTGATTGATGGCAATTTCCGCGAAGCACATTAATAAACCATAGAATACCTGTCATGAAGTGATCATAACACGAGTGGAGCTATTAGGCGCACAGTATATGGAGCAACCAAAACCGACAACGTCCCGCCTCTAGGGCTCAGAGATTATGAGGGTCCTTCACCATAAGCGTACGTCACGTTTATCGCACCAAATTAGGTATAATTCATAATAACGTATGTAGGTCGGAATAAGCACCCGGTTAGGTAGGGGATGCGGTGAGCCGACTTTATTCAACGCTCTGTCTGCTATGCAAAAAACCCGTACTTAATTTCGTGTGGATTTAAATTGCGAGTGATTTTATTCTCAGTGCTTAAGTTAACTTTGACTTTAAAGCACCCGCTAAGGGAGTGTTTTAATTTAGGTGTGAGAATACCAACAAACTACACGAGAGCTTCTGTTTGAAGCGAATCTTTGCAGGGTGGTTTTCTTAGATACCTAGTATACATTCTTCATTAGCAGAGAGTAGGTACTTAGAATATTCCTTAATACACAAATAATTAAATTAAAATCTTGAAAATAACGGAGTAGATACCTACAGGTCCTAAAGAAGTACAGGGAATTAGGGAAATTGAGCGTCTATAGAACCTGTGTTTTCGCGATTGTCGGAAAGTTTTAGAATGACCAAAAATAACGGAATATTTACCACTGACACAGATCAAAAAACCTCCGAAACTATGGAGCCTAGACCCTTGATAATTCGTTGGTTGGTACAGAGACACCTAAACATCCGCTAAGAAAGATTTAGTTTCGAAACGCTTCTTCTAATAGTCACAATACTTTGTTCAACAATTCACCACAGAGGAAAACTTCACCAACACGATACCAACTCGTAAATAAAAAAAAAGTGTTCCTTCTTTAGAATTGCAAGATTGTAGTCCATTGTAGTAGACCTCGCCAATATAAAACAATGCTCTCTACTAGTAATTGTGTTCAAATGTGGTATTTATTACCTTGAAACAAGGGTGAAGCAAAGCGTGGGCCCGGGCGACACGAGCGCACGATTGGCACCGTACCGTGTAACAACGAACAAAATCGTCAAAATTGAACATTTGAAGGTACTCGGAACTCAGCGATGGAACCGCTCATAATCTAATTGGTTCGCTCTATAAGTACCTATTCGTACGTTTTGATATTGGAAAACCGCTATTGTTTTAAATAGGGTTTTAAGTTTAAAAAACATGTAACTAGGTACCTCAATTATTAATTAATAACTTAACTCAAGTAATGAGTTAAGTTTATGTACCTCTAGCCAGCCTACATAAGGGGACCCTTTTAAAGGCTCTTTAAAAATAACGCACCTACCTATGATAAAGAATACTCCTTCATTACGTCCCACTTGCGGTAATAGGTCTTCTCTAGAGAGAGAGTGCCCACCGCATATTGGCGATTCCCAGAACTGTTTGGCTTCTTACTAAGAAGCCACAAATGCCTTAGTGCTAAAAATGTTCTTACTACATTTTCCTTTACTATTAGCGAGTAATATTGTTCCTACTGCAAATATGCTTTCTTCTTATTCCTGCGTCTCTCCACTAATAGAACTTGACCGTCAGCTCTTCATATTCTTTGTCATATCTTGCCAAGCGAAACTGATCTCCAACGCGACGATTTCCTTCTTCTCCCAACTCATCTCTTCCTCTCAATCTTGCCCATCATAATAGGTAAGTTGAAAAAGTCTGTACCTATCGTGTGGCAGCACACATATTCAACTAATCTTCTTTTTCAGCTACGTAATTCAGAAAACGAAATTATTTACAAGCTGATATTGGAACCCAGCACATCCCATATGTGAGACCACTTATCTATCCATTGTGTTACTTTTTATGTAGCCCAGATTATGTCCCAATGCTGGGGAAAGGCCACCCTTTTAGCTCTCCACTCTTACCTGTTAGTGGCCACCTCCTGCCACGTCGTCTCAATATAAGAGGTCGTCCCTCCATCCGCCAACCGTTGCATTTGCTGCAGCTGTAATTTTATATTTTTATAGCCCGCCTATTTTAAGTCCAGCTTCCTCCGCCTCTTGCACGCGAGAATGTCACTCAGTGTAACTGAGCCTTGGGCGTGCACGTTTATCGTCCTAAGAGCGAAGTGTGGGGCTTAACTGTGATTTATATTCACTGAGCAAACTGGCTCCGCACTCTGCACCTCGGTTGGCACCCACACGGGCCAGGGTTGCCAAAACCGCGGGACAATCACCCCGCACACAACCTAATAACTGCCCTAGCACTATATATCTACAGCTCAAACGCGCTTATGTTCGCCGCGGGAACGCTTTGCGCGCTTCCATCACCAGCCCCATTCGTATTATATTTCACGCGGTGACAGACAGCCCTACGGTGTCGTTCCGAAAGGCGCTATTTGAAATTTTCGTTTGAGTTTCGACGTTTAAAATTTGTTGTTGTCTATCTATCGCAAGCAAAAGGTCGTTCTTGAGCCCTTAAAAAAAACGCTAGAATTCTCATACCTAGTTTGTTTTATTAGGATGGTCAAATATTGAGCGCTTTTCATTTCTACATTTTGTCAACAGCAGCCCTGGCATCGCGGCCAGAGACTGCGATAATATCCCTCGGTCTCAGTTTAATTTGTGACACGACTAAACTGTCTGCGCACTAGAAAGTTTCGGACACCATGTAGCTAACTTTTGGGGACGAGTTTAACACCGAAAATCCGGGTCCTATTCGCATCGGCTCCAGTAATTTACTTACCCAGGTAGGAATCGAGAGGCATTTAGTCGAGAGCCACGTTTTTCTTTGCTAAGTGCAGGCAGACTGCCATTTTTATTGCAATATGCTGTCGACAGTTCAGTTGAATTTTATAAGGACATAACAATGATTAAACTTATTAATCCTGTAAATTTCTGCTCTACCCCGGCCGGCGTAATTACGCCCAGGTTCAGCTACAAGTACCTATAGGTAATCCCCCACTACCTAAGGTTCATAGACGTAAGCTAACAGTCTCTAGTGTAATGCAATTGACTAGCACTTTCCTTGAAACTCGAAGCTTACGCCCCGATACGCCAATGCAATTACTAATGTCATTAGCCGGATTAATTTAGTAGGTCGTATCGTGTGACGGTTTGTTAGCTCGTGGCCTAAGTATGTCTAATACGGCGCCGGCTTTCAGCAGTCCACGCTGAAGTGGTGTCTCGCCATTCATTTCGAGGACCTCATAAAAGGAGTCCAGTAAACCATCAATAAAGATAAAAACCGGCCAAGTGCCTGTCGGGCCACGCGCAGTGTAGGGTTCCGAAAAAAGAGTTCTGCTTTACAGAACTAACAACATCATCAACGTAATTTTCAATGGCATTTGTACGAAGTTTTGCTTTTATAAATTGGTCGCCTATTACTTGTTAACTTGTAAAGCCTACTTAGCCGTAATAGTTATGCTTGTAAGTTAATTACATTTGCTACTACCCTGAATTCTTTCACGATTCTACAATCAACCATTTAGTCAGGAGAGGAAGGGGGGACGCCTTACTCGGATACCTAAAAATTTGCGCTTGAAAGCTTAATATTTCGCAAATGGAACCCTAAATCAAAAAATGATCTTCCTAAACCCACAATATTTTTAAACGACCTATCCAACGATACCCCACAATATTGTGTAGGTGAGACAAAAAATGCATCCCTAACTTACGTGTTAGGGTACCCTATAAAAATGTTCTTAAGATTTTACTCTACCGTTTTATCGGCGTGATAACCCTTTACCGCATACTGTTCCAGATTTGGAACACATACAAAAAATATTCTTAGCGCTATATTAAATCCAAATCTGAGAACAAATTAAAGCTAATTTGTTAGCTGAGGGTATACTATATGTACTTAAAATATATATCAGCTGATATCAACGCTAAACTGATTTTGCTGACTACTCTCGGCCGCTAAATCAATAATTTTCGCGGGAGTGACGATTTGCCGTTCTTTGGTGCGAGATATTTATTGGTTTCTTTGAGATAATTGGGAAAAATCAAAATTCCTTATATACGAAAATATATTACAAATCTTTTTATAGAAACATACGTAGTAATATATCGCTTATAATACAATTTTCAACTATATAATGTTGCAGTGACCATGCAGTGAAGGTGGTTTTAACGAGACAAATTTGGAACAACATGCACTAACGTCTCAATAGAAATTTGGGACACCATGCAATACTCCGATCTGTCAATAAGGCAGAACATTTCTCTATTGAGCATTGCCACATCGAGTCCGTGGGCGATTGTACCCCCTCCTTTCATAGCCTATGACGACAGCTGTCGACCGAACCCCCCGCCTGTTCCTTCGCTGCTGGACAGCGACGGCCACCCAAAATTCAAGGCGCAAGACCGAGCTGAAATCTTCGCCGAGTGACTTAAAAAGGCGTTCATTCCGAACCCCACTACGGAGCACGTGGCAGCACTCGAGCTACACCTTCGGGCCTACTTTGCAGCACCGATGGCCCCGGCTGATCAGATCGTCCCGGATCATCTGCTGCACCTGGCCGGGCAAGAAATCACAGAAGGCCGAAAGCTACTGGCCCATCACGCTGGTGAGTACTCTCTAGGTGTTCGAGAAGCTTCTGCTGCACCACCTGCTCCCACACAAATTCAGCCTCGTCCGGAACAGTTCGGGTTTCAGAGTGGCGGTGGAGGACGCCGTGTCCTAGGAGCGCCACATCCTCGCCAGCGTCCCCCAGAGAAGCTGCCTGTCACCGGCCTGCTGCGCCCGATACACCGATGACATACCAGTCCCGAAGGGCGTCCAAATGGCACAGTATGCCGACGACGCCGCCTACCTGGCGTCGTCCATGTCGCCCAAGCACGCTGCAACCAAGATGTAGCGTGCCCTCGACCCCTTCGGCCGTTAAGGTAACCGGAGTTTGGAAACCAGTTTCCTAAAAAATTTTTTTTTTCCTTCTACGTAACTGGTTTCCTATAATAGACTTTTTTATCCTTCTGCGTAACTGGTTCCCTTTAAAGATTTTTTATACTTCTATGTAACTGAATAAGTAATGTCCTTTGTATACCTGTTTTGAAATTATTTCATCATGCGAATTTTTATTTTTATTTCCAATTAAGGAAGTTATTTGTTTTAATGTTTGTTAATGAATTGATTTTATATTATAAATGTTATTATTAAATTCATATATTTGAAATAAACCACACATAAATGGTATAATTACGGTTTTACAAAACAATTATTTAAATACAATACTCAATTCCAATAACCATTTCTTCTGCAATCCGGTTATTAGTTTCGTAGGCGGCTGAAATAACATTAACATAGTACTTTTAGGAAACCAGTTACGTAGAAGGATAAAAAAAAATACATTGGAAACCAGTTACGTAGAAGGATAAAAAAATCCTTTTAAGAAACCGGTTTCCAAACTCCGGTTATATTAACGGCCGAAGGGCCCTCGACGCTCTCCCCGACTAGCGACTGGCTGAAGAATTGGCGGGCAAGAGAATAAGAGAATTAATTTGTTTATTATTTAACTTTCTTAAAAACAATAAAACTAGTAATTTTATGATTTAATTGACATGTCACAATTTCACTTTTTAATTTTGTTCAGTGCCACAACTCACCACTGAGGGGGACACCAATATTAATGCTGAATACTTTGAAAATATAATAGATAAGATAAGAAGATAGATAGATAGATAGAATATTCTTTATTGTATGTACCTACACCAGGAATTACATATGAGAATTTAACAATAATATAGTACAGTACAATTGGCGGTCTTATTACTAAAAGTAATTTCTTCCAGACAATCATTGACGGAAAAAAAGGGAAGCTAAATGAGGGGTAGTCGGTGCAACTAAACAATACTAAGCAAGATATTTATACATACACATACATAAACGGTACATAAATATGAAATAAATATATAGAATAAACATACCTACATAAATAAAAATTATCATATGAAGGGAGGAAATGAACGAAAAATAATATTATAATGGTACTTTATTATTTTATAAATTCAATGCCAAGAGTAGCATTAAATAATATGATACACTTATTTCGTTTGAATTTGTAAGTGTAGTCATTTTGTAAGATGTCAAATATAAACGCTTTTCCTGGAAAAATATGCTTTTTGCATAAGTGACACTATAGAACCGTAGCTGCGAATATGTATTATTATAATTATTCGTTACTCGTACTCGGAAAGTAGGTCTGAAGTTGCCTGAGGAGCGGGTTGAAAGTAATGCTTTTCAGTCCTAGGGAGAATAGTTTCAACTGACAGCTGTCAAATTATAAAAAAAAACCGGCCAAGTGCGAGTCACACATTAGACACAAAGATAAAAAAAACAGCAAAAAATCACGTTTGTTGTATGGGAGCCCCCCTTAAATAATTCCTTTGGGTACGGAACCCTAAAAACTAGTTCTATTTTCACTTTTCTGTTGAACCATGTTCCACAGAAAAGTGAAAATAGAACAAATGAATTAACAAATATAGCATAAAGTAAAGTATTAATTATAGAATAATTATAAGTATTTTTCTTAATCCCTTTATTATAATTAACTTTCTTTAAAATGATATAGATTTTGGCAATATATTTACCATTTTTTCAGTGATGAAAATGAAAAATAATTGCTAAGTAGGTAGCCGGCCACAAGAAACATAATTGGCGGGAAAGCGGCAATCTCATCTTCAGTTGTATTTTTCGATTCACTCATTTTTTGTTTAGCTAATTCATGTTTTTATTTTCCTTATATTCGTAATGAGAAGCACAGTGTTTACCTTGGGTTAAAGACTTATTTAGCCCCTTGAACTATTATCTTAAACATAAACCCTGTGTTGGGACTCGGGACTAAATAAGTTACTTTCAGTGTAACAACGTAGGTACTACGACGTTACCAAGTCAAGGGTCTTGCCTCGGTTCCCCGCTCGCCTACGGGCAGATATTAATTGGGTTTCACTGAGCGCAATGATTGCTCTTTTTACCTGCAATTCGATGCATATTGCACGGTAGTCTGGGTTTGATTGGGAGACGTAACAACTGCATTTGGCGTTCATTGCGAATCGGTTTCGGCTGAAAATCAGATTGCGGTCGGTCATCAAATTTTTTTTGCTATTTTGCAGCTATCAACAAAACTATACGCTGAAATCTGGCTGGTTTGAAAGCCGCGGTAATGTGAGTAATAATTAAAAATGACAACTATGTAGACTTACTTTTAAGCATAATCGTAAATACAATTACAATAATTAGTAGCGCGTCTCCGTGTATCAGAATAATGACCCGCGGACCCGTGGCCCGCACGCACCGCGCCGACTGGCTACTAATGCTTCCAATAGATTTTTTGCGTCGAGACATTTTTGGAAAGTGCCTTAAAAAAATCAAACTAGCGTAGGTGCCTATTCGATAGCTATTTGTTAAGGCACGTTCATTTTTCTATGGCTTTCAAACTACCCAAAATGTATGGTGTAGTATTTTGAGTATTTTGTCTAACCCGAAATTGTGACTCCGTTTTAGGTCTAACCGCCTGTCCCCCAGTTTCTCGTACACTAAGAAGCTGTTAATCTACTGTAAACAGCTTTCAGTGGTTTTTTTGTATGCGCTTTGATCAATTGACAGCTGTTAACAGTAGATTAACAGCGTGTTAGTGTGCGAGAAACTGGGGGTTTTTAGTCTCGTACACTAACAATCTGTTAATCAACTGCTAACTGTCAGTTGGCCAAAATGCGTATAGGTACTTACACAATAAGTGACAGCAGCTGTAAACAGATTTTTTGTGTACGAGAAACCGAGGGTTAGTCTTCGGTTAACCATCTGCATCGTACCGGAATCGTGGTGCCTAATCCGAAATATCCGGGCGAGGAGCGCCGCACCTTCAATTTACGGAGGCATGCAGGTTAGCTGCCAATCAAGGGAGTTTAATGGGCAGCTATATTGTCACTGTCTTGTCTCAGTGCCGTTAGTGAAGATCACCCATTTACATTCAATTTCACGTGCCGTCCGTTGCACAGTAGAATATCCTTAACCTCCTCAGCCCTGAGCTTGAAAATAACAATTGAGTTCCATTGTTATTTTCAAGGTTGATTAGAGGAGGAGACTAAGGAGGTTAATTAGAAAAAAATCTAAGAATTTGTTTTTTTATTGAAAACTAATTAATCTGGGCCGCGTTTCATACAACTACAAGTCATAGTTTATTATTTCAATTCGTTATAGATTGCGCAACAGTCCTCCTACTTGTTAATCTGTTGGTTAATCGACTTTGCAATGTACAAAGAATTGTCACAATAAACTATGAATTGTATTTCTATGCCCCTGATCAACTAATGGAATATTTGCAACAAAAATCAGCAATAAAGTCATTTAATTATTTTGATAGAAAAGTATTTTGATAGGTCAGCAAATAAATGAAACATGGTCGGCCAATTAATTAATTTAATTTCAATGCAACAACTTTTCCAACAAGCCTGTTCAAATTATTCGCTTATCACCTTCTAATTTTCTGTTGCTCACTTTGATTATTTTGCTGCTATATTGCTTTATTAGGGTTCCATACCCAAAGGGCGCCAAACGGGACCCTTATTACTAAGACTTCACTGTCCGTCTGTCCGTCTGTCTGTCTGTCTGTCTTTCACCAGGCTGTATCTCATAAACCGTGATAGCTAGACAGTTGAAATCACAGACGACGTATTTCTGTTGCCGCTATGACAACAAAAACTAAAAATTTAATAAAATAAATATTTGATGGGGCTCCCGTACAACAAACGTCATTATTGGCCGTTTTTTGATCGATATTAATGAGTGCAAAAGGGTAGATGCTTGAAATATTCATAGATGGTTGCGAACAAAGAATAAAAATTCTTAATTCGCAACTGGTTGCGAACTACAGTTTCGAAAACGGCCGGAGGGGAATATTTAGTTGTATATTCACTTCAAAAATAAATAATGATATTAAAATAAAATAAAATAAATATTTAAGCAGGGCTCCCATACAACAAACGTGATTTTTTTGCCGTTTTTTTTGTCGATCTTTGTGTCTAATGTTGTATAGATCATCATCATCAACCCATTATGTCCCCACCGAGGGGCACGGGTCTCTTCCCTGAGGAAGGTATAGGCCATACTCCACCACGGGGGCCAAGTCCGGATTGGTGGAGGCTTGTAGACTAGTGGCTCGTCTACAGTCAGAAGTTGTCAGTTGTATAGATAATTGTACGGAACTCTTCGCGCGCGAACCCGACTCAAACTTGGCCGGTTTTTTTTCTTCCGACCACTAATTACTGCTTAAATACGTAAGCATGTTTGTTTGTGGCAATAGGCATATCATTAATATTCACTCATTCATTCAAAATACTTTTATTTAGGTACGACGAAAAATAAACTTGTTTGCTGTCTAGCTAGGTATCATACCCGTTCTAATGATTCGAGTTGCTGATTCAATAAAACTTAGTTTTAGGTAACGTTGCAGTTACGTGTTCACGGGTAGTTGGAAGTAGAGTGTTAAATCGATAAGACCCGTTAAATCTTGTATGTACTAGCAATTTGATCTTCTCTATTTTCCCCATTTAGTGGAGTTGACATACTAGTTATTGAAGCTGGTTTGGGTGATTTTTCAAACCTGACAATTTTTTAAGGCAATCCTTATTATTTTTGAGGCGTTCGCTGGCTCTCATACGCCGATTTAGGGAGCCCATTGCAAAATATTAAACTTTAAGTCCACATTTTTGTCAAATAAGGCACTATCTCCCTCTCCCGGCTAAACGGTTGGTTGTAGAAACGTGAAAATATTCAGGGCAGTAGCACATATATAATGCGCCTAAAAAAACTATCGCGGTTAAGCCTCTTGACACTTGAGGTCTTATTACCAGAATGTCGGTTCATTAAGTCTATTTCCCTTAACGTCCACTTCCTTGATAGTCCACTTCCCTGTGAGTCCATTATCCTAAAGGTCCACTTCCCTGAACGTCCATTCCGTGATAATCCACTTCCCTGTGAGTCCACAATCCCAAAAGTCCACTTCTGTCAACGTGCATGTTTGAGATACTGTTTCAAAAAGCCGATAGAAGTAGAAATCAGGAGAAAGATTCTCAGATTTGAATTTTGTGGCGATATTTATTGATATTTATTTATATATATAAATTTATCTAGTTCGATAATAAACTAATAAATAAATTGAGCTATGGGGATGTGAACATCAAATGTCTTTTGAAAAAGATAAACTATTTACGGTTCAATTTCTAAACTGAAATTCTAGCTGAAAACATGTTAAACAGTGTATTAAAAATGTATGAAGGAAGACTAAGGAAGGAGTGTATCTTACGTTACGTTTTTTAAGAAGTTAAGTTAAGCTTATTAACAATTAAAGCCTAAGGAATATACATCGCTATACATACATATATAAACTCAAGCCTGTATCCCAGAGGAGTAGGCAGAGACCAGGCACTGCCAGTTGCCACGATCCTGGCAGATCACTTTCGCTTCCTCAACATTCGTTAGTCGTTGCATGCACGCACGCCGGTTTCGGGTACTTTTTATCTTGTCCTTTGCTAATACATCCTCTATTTGGTCGAAGAATGTCCGTCTAAGAAACGAAGTATATTTTCTTGTATAATTTTATGTTAAACAAAAAACAATAAGTCGTATTTTATTTTTCTTTCTGAGTAACCTATGTAGAAAGATAAAGGACATTCAGAACAAAGCAAAGAAAATAGACCTTGAGGGAAGATGACATTCAGGGAAGTGGGCATTTAGGTTAGTAGACTCACAGGAAAGTGAACGTTCAGGGAAGTAGACATTTAGGATAGTGGACTCACAGGGAAGTGGACTATCAGGGAATGGACGTTCAGGGAAATAGACTTAATGATCCGACTGGACATTCCGGTCTTTAGGACTTTAGGTCTTAAAGTGCCGAGGGGCGGCTAAGAAGGATTTACAGGTTAATGAGTAGGCAAGGTGACCAACTTATAAAAGGCAAACTTCGTACAAATTATTAGAAAATTACTTTTTAAAGATTTTTATTCTTTTTCTCGGCGTTATTAATATGTAGGTATGTGTATGCCAAGTTTTAGCTTTCTAGTACTAATCGTCTCTGAGCTAGGACCCGAACACACAGACAGACAGACGGACGGACATGGCGAACCTATAAGGGTTCCTTGCGACTACGGAACCCTAAAAATTACGGCATATTTGTACACGTGTATTTAGGTACACCTACTTTCTTTGCAGCGAGTGCAGTAGAGTGTAAATAAACTTAAGGCTCGTTATGCCTGAAGATCGATATATGACAAGACCTCTTAACTGAAGCACTTAAGGGGGCCCCTTAAGGAGCGATTCCTATACAAACATAGTTTGGTTTTAGTTCACAAACGACATAACGGATCCCAATAACACTTTACCAATACAATAGGACACAAATCAAGTTTTGCTCGTGCTTACAACTGAGAACAACAGAATAGAAAAGAAATTTGAGCCTCATAAGACTTTTCATAGAAACTATTCACAAGTCTATAATATCTTTTTCATAACTTTCTTTCTAATTCTAAGCAGGATCAAACCTCGATTTGTGTTCTCTAAACTCTATTGGTAATGTTTCGTTGCGATCCGGCATGCCGTTTGTAAACAAAAAGTAAACTAGGTTTGTATAAGAATCGCCTCGTGAGGCGGCCTCTTAACAAGATTCGACACATGAGTGCGCCGCTTGTTTGAGAATGTATTGTATCTAAGGCTAGGTTGACATTTCTAACAAGCTAGAGTTAAATTGTATCTTAAATTGTATTCTTACTTCATACGTACACATAGACTATAAGTATACATAGACTGCATATTGCGGCGGCATATTGCTCAGCATGGGGTCCATTTGCAAAACCTTTATGTTGTTCTTTACATCTTTCGTCATCATCATCATCAGCCGTTTGACGTCCACTGCAGGACCTAGGCCTCCTTCATGGTTTTCATAACCATGAAGGGTTTTGCCATAATCGCCACGCTTGGCAGGCGGGTTGGCGATCGCAGTATGCGGTTGCAATCTCAAGAAGACGCTGCTGCCTGTCTCCTGGTATTTAATTTTTTTAGTCGCCTTCTACGACATCCACCGATGGAAATGGAGTGACGCTATTCTTACACGGAGCTTTAAACATAAAAAAAATGTTTTAATTAGGTAGGTAATCTTAGGGCAATAAAATTTAGTTCACCTTCACTTTTTGGTTCCGCCGTAGTTGGGTAAAAAGCGAGTGCTTTAATATTAGTAGAGTCAATGAATCAGGATCAAATGTCCTAATGGGCTACTCAGAGCTAACCAGCGCCACTTTTTTTGTAATACAGTTTTGCAAAAATTAATATCATAAATCTTAACAAATTGTAATAGCTATTTTTAGAACCTATGTAGACTGTACGTACAGCCTAGAACCAAGAAATTTTCTTGTTTCGTTTAATTAATATTTAAGGTCGATTTAGGTCGTAGGTCATTGATCCAAGGTTCTAAGCTCTAGGTTCTAAAAATATCTAACTATTAGTAGGGCTAGTTAGCTCCGTGTAGCATTCGCACGTATTGTGAACGTCCATGATGGTTCTAGGTAGGCAATCCAGAAAGACCTCATACTTTATTCACGCAATACGATATTTAACCCCGGTTTCTCGTACACTAACAAGCTGTTAATCTACTGTTAACAGCTGTCAGTGGTTTTTTTTTGTATGCACTTTGGTCAATTGACAGCTGTTAACAGTAGATTAACAGCGTGTTAGTGTACGAGAAACTGGGAGTTAGACTGTCACAACAACTTTTGTTTTACGACTTTTTAGAGTTCCGTAGTCAACTCACTCTAAGGGATGTGTTATTTTACCTTACTCACTTGTGTATTTAACTAAGAGGTTAAAAATTAAAATAAATCAGTAAAATAATTACTTAACATAAATAAAGTAAATAAAATAAAAAAAAAGAAATAGAGTAAATAAAAAACAATAAATGAAATAAACAAAATAAACCAAATAAGCAAAATAAATAAAATAAAACAAGGAACCTTTATAGTTTCCCCATGTCCGTCCGTCTGTCTGTCTGTCCGTATGTCTGTTTGCGGCTTAGCACAGAGACGGCAAGTACTAGAAAGCTGAAGTTTGACATAGCCGACAGAACGGAAGAATAAAATATTTATTTATTTATTCATTTCATGAAACTTCCGTGTGGCGCCGGATTAAGAATAGCGTCACTCCATTTCCTTCCGTGGATGTCGTAGAAGGCGACTAAGGAAATACATTATGAGGAGACGGGCAGCAGCATCTTCCTGAGAGTCCAACCGCATACTGCGATCGCCAACCCGCCTGCCAAGCGTGGCGATTATACCAAAACCCTTCATGGTTACGAAAACCATGAGAGAGGCCTTTGTCCTGCAGTGGGCGTCAAATGGCTGATGATGATGAGGATGATTAAAACTCACATTTATCATTACAGATAACTCTATTGCGATAGTGCAGTACACATTTTACATAATAAATAAATGTTGGTAATCACATTAAATTGTAATAAAGAAATATAAAACAACATCCATTCAATTATTAATAAAAAAAATATATCAAATAAATTTAAAAATGTCATTAATGAAATATAGGGGTTAAAGTATGAAATTGCCGATTTGTACTAAAAATCTAAATTGTTTATTTTTTAAATTTTTAACAAATTTATTTAATCAAAATAGTTGCCATTATTATCTATACATTGCTGCCATCTAATGGGAAGGTCATTAATGCCTTTGCGATAGAACTCCGACGATCTAGACTGCACAAACTGTGTGAAAGCATTTTGTACTGCCTCCAGGAAAGAAAACTTCTTGTCACGTAGATAATTGTCCAAATCACGAAAAAAATGGTAGTCCGTTGGAGCAAGGTCTGGTGAATACGGAGGATGACAAATGGTTTCTAACTGCAGTTCCTGAAGGGTCAAAATGGTTTCTCGTGCTGTGTGAGGTCTCGCGTTGTCGTGGAGCAATAATGGTGAAGATCGATTCATGAGTCGGGGCTGTTTTACTGCTAGTTTTGTCAACATGGTTCGGAGTTCGGCACAATAGACATCAGCCGTTATTGCTTGACCAGATCGGAGAAAACTATAGTGAATAACACCATGCTGAGACCACCAAACAGTTACCATTACCTTTTTATTAGTAAGTTTTGCTTTAGGACACTGTTGTGGCATTTGACCTGGGGTCAGCCATTGCATTTTTCTTTTCCGGTTATCATAAAGAATCCACTTTTCATCACATGTTACAATTCGATCCAATATTCCTTCATTTCTGTACCGGTTCAACAAGGCAACACAAGTTTCAACACGCGTTTCTTTCTGCAGATCAGTCAAATCATGAGGCACCCATTTTTCGTATTTTTTTATTTTATTGATTTGACGCAAGTGAGTCAATATTGTGGGTAAGGTAACGTTAAACCATGCCGCTAATTCCTGGGTAGTTTGACTAGGGTCGGCTTCCACTATCTCTCTTAATTCATCGTTATTCACCTGTGTGGGCGGTCTTCCTCGTGGCTCGTTCTTTAAGTCGAAATTTCCATCACGAAAGCGTTTAAACCAAAATCGCACGGTGCGTTCATTAGTAGACCCTTCTCCAAACGCAGCATTGATATTGCGGGCTGTTTCTGCCGCGTTAGTTCCGCGTCGGAACTCGTATTCAAAAATCACTCGAATTTTCGCAGTATCCATCTTTCATGTCTAAATTGAATAACAAAAACAATTGAAAGTCGATATTCAAATGTTTCACATTTTTTAAAAAAAGAACATCATAGAAACCATTTGAAAAAAGTTTCATTCGAAAACCTCAAACCATGAAGATTCTATGTCAATTCAAAGAACCTATTGCAATAAAACGGCAATTTCATACTTTAACCCCTATTACATGGAATATATGGACAGATCAGTCATAAAAATTGGATTTACGTAATTTCGGATTATAACATAGAACAAAAAGCGCAAAAAATATATGCTACCTAGCTTACAACAAAATTAGGGATACAATTTTTTTTTCGCCTACACCTTAGTGTGAGGTATCGTTGGACTAATCGTTTAAAAATATTCTGAGTGTAGGATTTTGGGTTCGCAATGCTGACCGGTTGATTACAGAAACGTGAAAAAATTGTCAGTAAAAAATGGGCAGTAGGTAACACATTATAATGAACTTAATGGAAAACTATTACAAGTTAACGTGTAATGGGTAACCAACTTATAAAAGAAAAACTTAGTAAATATTCCACGGAAAATTACTTTGATGAAGTTGTTAGTTTTATAAAGCAGGAAAAATGCCTCCTTCTACGGGCCCCTACACTGCGTGTGGTTCGACACGCACTTAGCTGGTTTTTAAATTTAATTGGACTATTTTTCAAATTTTAATTGTACCATTTTAATTCTTATGTGGTTTGCCGCTGTCTGATAGATGCCGACGCTTAACATAATGTATTTATTGAAATGGGTATTCTTCATATAAGGCAATGATTTGCCCGATGCTGTTACATTGGCAATGCACTGATATTTTACAAAAATATAAAAAAGTAGTTGTAGAATACAAAACATTGACGTGCTTCAGGAACTGCGCAGGAATTGTAAAAATAGTTCTGCCACCAAAAAAGTCTCAAAAGCGTTTACGGAAAACCGGTCAAAAACAAACTTGAAATTTTATTTAAAGCGCTGCATGTTGCAAACATGGCCTTTGTGTTGGCATCAATGCTCTGAGGCTGGCATCGGCATGCATCCCCTGCGTCGAAGTATGGCTACGCCACTTTAGTTTTGAGAAGCATAGGTACATAGTACATACGTAGTAGTTTTTGTACACTGTCTTTGTGCAATAAAGAATTAATAGCAATAATAATAATAATAAGACTAGTAAGTACCTCTATAGGAGAGGCCTATGTCCAGCAGTGGACAAGCATAGGCTGATGATGATGAAGTACCTCACTTTTCTTACTAGTCTTACCTACCTACCACTTCAAACTTCTCAATTTTTTAACAATTTATTCCATGAAATACTAGCAATCACCACAGGTATAGATGTAAGAAATGTGTGTTCAATGTTTGCGGGGTACTTCGCAGATGATGAACCATCTTTTATCTTGCCCTGCGTGGCCTGTCACCAGTACTCAGGAGGACCTAATGGTTGGAACTGATAACGTAGTTAGCGTCGCAAATTTCTGTGCCGCAACTGTGTACCTAGTAACAACTTTTATTGAAATTTGTTTTACCATCGAAACGCTAAGAAGGAGAATGTAAGAAAGAGGTGTGATCGTGCCACGAAATAAGTCCCATGAGTTAAAGAATTGTGGCTTATTTTTCAATGGAATTAAGGACCTTGTCGTCGGACTTGTATGGTGGCGCGAGCTCTACTTCTTGAATGAATGAATTAGGTCAATCGATGCTGAAGCCAATGATCAAGTCCCAACATCAAACCAGTTCAGGATACACTAGTAACTGTTATGAATGGGGCATTAAAAAAAGAAAGGGAATGAAAATTAACGCCATAAATCGAAAATAATGGTAAGTATTCGAAAGGCGTGATGACATAACGTAAAAAATAATATTAATATTTTTAAAGTATAACATGTACAATCAGTTAAAATCTAACATTAACGTGACTGAGAGCAAGATAACTTTGCTAGTGCAGAAAGTATGGAACAGTTTATCTATTTGGGGAGCCTGTTTCCGAGAAATGGAAAGTGCATATTTTTATTGCACATTTTGGTACCACACACTATTTTGAAATCTGTAGTTCATTTCTTATTTATTTAGCGAACAGCTGAAAGAACTGAACTCAACTACTCCACTAAAAGCGCGTCAGAGGGGGACGGGGTCTGCCTCACATGAGAGAATCGAATCCGGAATTGGAGTGCCCAATCTATAAAAAAACGACTTTTTCGAAAAATCAAAGGAACGATGCATTGGTTTGGACATATGATTGACTAGCTTTTGCCCACGATTTCGTCAGCATGGAATGAGTAATTTCCGGGATGAAAAGTATCCTATATCCTTCCCCGGGACTCAAACTATCTCCATACCAAATTTCATCAAATCCGTTCAGCGGTTATTGTGAGATTAAGTAACAAACATCCAAACATCTTTACAAACTTTCACATCCTACTAATATTATAAACGTGAAAGTTTGTGAAGATGTTTGGATGTTTAGAGGTTTGTTACTCAATCACGCAATAACGGCTGAACGGATTTACATGAAACTTGGCGTACAGACTTAAATTGAGACATAGCATACTTGATATCCCGGTAACGCGTTACCGCGGGATAACATTTATTTTACGTTTAAAATAGATGGCGTTATTCGGGCGAAAGTTGTGTTTTAAAAATAGATGGCGTGTGTAAGAATCGTATAAACAGATTCTGTGGCGGTACAAAGTTTGTCGGGACAGCCAGTTTATAATATTAGTAGGATATCAATCAATCAATCAGCCCGTGCTCTCCACGTGCCCCAAGGCACTTCACTTCTTTCTGTCTTCGGCCATCCTGATCCGGCCGCTACCATCAATCTGCTTTAGATCGTCCATCCAGCGGGCTGGTGGGCGTCCTACGCTACGTCTGCCAGTTCATTGTCTTCACTCGAGAACCTTTGAAATTTGTTCAGGCGGACATACACCGACAAGGGAGGCCAAGATGAAAAGTATCCGGAACCGATGAGCTTGCACGCAGCGACTAATGAAAGTTGATGAAGAGAAAGAGGCTTGTCAAGATCTTGGCAAACCCTACTCCTCTGGGATACAATTTTTATCAATGGTTTAATTTAAAGGGTACTTTGATATGGTATAAAGTGTAATTAAATTTATTTTATCCTAGCCACCCCAGAGTTGACAGTTTTCAGCCTACATTCGCCTGCTGGACAGAAAATTCCTGGAAGACCTTTAGAAAAGTTATGAAGTGTTTGTCAGCGAGTCAAAGCTGATTTTTAGGGTTCCGTACCCGAAGGGTGCCAAACGGGACCCTATTACTAAGACTTCACTGCCTGTCTGTCTGTCCGTCTGTCTGTCTGTCTGTCACCAGGCTGTATCTCATGAACCGTGATCGCTAGGCAGTTGAAATTTTATTTTGCCGCTAAAACAACAAATACTAAAAACTCATGAAAACATAAAAAAAATCACGATTATTGTATGGGGGGCTCCCATACAACAAAGTGATTTTTTTGCCGTTTTTGCTCGATATTAATAACGGAAACAGGTAGACACTCGAAATATTCAAATTTTGTATAGACAATGGTACGGAACCCTGCGTGCGCGAGTCCAACTCGCACTTGGCTGTTTTTTTTTACTAACACACATTTTTGCCATGAAAGCTTTTCCAGAGCAAATCCGGCTATAGAAATAAAAAAATCATTAATAATTGTAACTGATGTGAGAATAGACGGGAGCAAAGGTCTATCACGATAATTTCGATAAGGATACTGAGAGGAAAATTAAAACCCAATATGGTAAAGTTGGTAGCTTAGTGGCGGCACGTGGCGGTGCGCAGTAACACCGCATATAGATAGATCTTTTCACATTCGTGAGATCAAAACATGTCATAGATAGTGTTATTGCAGATTAAATCATACTTCAACATCAGCCATTAAACGCCTACTGCAGGACATAGGTCTCCTTCGTGGTTTTCATAACCATGAGGGGTTTTGCCATAATCGCCAGGCTTGGCAGGCGGGTTGGCGATCGCAGTATGCGGTGGGAATCTCAGGAAGACGCTGCTGCCCATCTCCTGGTAATTGATTTCTACGACATCCACGGAGGGAAATGGAGTGACGCTATTCTTAATCCGGCACCACGCGGACCGAAATCATACTTACTTATTTTTAAATTAAGAGGCAAAAAACCAACTCGACGCTACAAATATTATTTGAGCAGTCTGTCCTAATACATAATACGCACATTATCTAAAGGGTCCCACTGGCACCCTTACGGGTGCGAAACTCTAAAAAACCGGCCAAGTTGGAGTCGGAGCTGCGCACGAAGGGTTTCGTACTATGCAACATTTGAATATTTCAAGCGTCTACCTATTGCCGTTATTTATATCTAGCAAAAACAGCAAAAAAATCACGTTTGGTGTATGGGAGCCCCCCTAAAATATTTATTTTATTTTAATTTAATTATTTATTTTTAAAGTGACTATACAAGTAAATATTCTGTGAATATTTATAATTTATTTTATTATTTTTTTAATATTTGTTGTTATAGGGACAACAGAAATACATCATTTGTGAAAATTTCAACTGTCTAGCTATCACGGTTCATGAGATACAGCCTAGTGACAGGTAGACAGACGGACAGTGGAGTCTTAGTAACAGGGTCTCTTTGGGTTCGCAACCCTAAAAAGTACATTCGAAACCAGGGTCGCGTTTCAAAGCTGCAATTCATAGTTTGTTATGTATGACAATATAATACATTGCGAAGGCGATTGAGCAATTAATCTTCCTACTTGTTAATCTGGGGGTTAATCGGCCATGCAATGTACATCGTACTGTCCTTAGTAACCCACGAATAGGGAACTTGCGTCTAACTTTGGAGTGACATTGCTTTTATACCACAGAAATCATATAAAAACTTCGGAAAATTTAAAAAATAAAACAATAAAAATATTTTTTTTGGGTTACCAAAAAATGCGAAAAATGAAGTTACTCTAATAACACAAATCTTATAAGATTTAGTTTTTTCATTGAATTTTAAACGTTTTCTTATAAGGGGTACAAGCATAAAAACATTATTTCATATATTGCTAAACGCGATACATTATAAGGCGTTACGTGTAAGTGGTGACGCCATAGTTTGAGCCCGATTTGTATGGCGCGTTTTTGTACCACGCGACTAGAATGAATTTTCGACAGGTTATTATGAAAAGTATTAGTCGTACAGAAAAAAAATACCACGTTTATTTGTCTTTTAAAATAGTCTCTCCGATTACAATAAAACATTTATTCGTGCAAGTTCTCCATTGTTCTGAGGTCTTGGCCAACCTCTACATTTTTATCGCGAATTCGCTCTGAGCGAAACCAAGTAAGATGTAAGAGGGCGCGGTAAGATGTATAGAGTCACAGACCACAGTACTTGCTCTGCGGTCGCTCTTGGTCTGTGACTCTATACATCTTACCGCGCCCTCGCCCCACGCCCCATCTGTGTGTCTCGCGCCTAAAGGTTGCACGGTTGGTGTGCTCTCGACTCTACATAATATAGGTAGGTACTCGTAATCCCATAGCTAAGCGCGTTCGGCGTCTCCTCCAAGGGATCGACATCATTTCGCTTGTCCGCTTTGTTTTCACGATATGCCATCTGAATAAAACGCGGGAGCAGGTGGTGTCATAGGGATTAGCTATTGCTGCAGCCTTTGCAGGTTTCCTCTTATCGAAGGTATTTACGTTAATTCCGGCGCCGCGGGAAATCTCAGCCATTGCAGCCGAATTCAATATCACCATAGAAAACAGGTAGTATCCTTTTTGTTACCAATGTTTAATACTTTCATAATTTTCTTGAATTCTTCTTTCCAAGTGTTCTTCGTCCAAATCTTTGTTCTTTGTCGTGTATTATGTTGTATTTATGTGACTTGTTTTTCCTTTGTACTTGTTAATGTTACTTGTTCTCGTTGTACAGCTCTTGTACAGGAAAACAATTACCAGGAGACGGGCAGCAGCGTCTTCCTGAGATTCCAACCGTATTCTGCGATCGCCAACCCGCCTGCCAAGCGTGGCGACTATGGCAAAATGGCCTATGTCCTGCAGTGGACGTCAAGATGATCATGATGATGATAATGTTACTTGTTATGCCTTTTTTTGTGATGTGTTAATTTGTCCCAATAAATGTCTTTCTTCTTCTTCTTCAAATGAAATCAGTTCATGAATTCTGTTCAATGATTTTAAGGTAGGTGACCTCATCATTTCACCTACTTTTGAGAGAGTTCGAATTCTGTTCAATGATTTTAAGGTAGGTAACCTCATAATTTCACCTACTTTTGAGAGAGTTCGAGTTTTTCTGATTCTGTGGCCGAAGATGGTCGAGTGTGTCTATCGATATGAGATATTAATTCAGGTAGGAAAGAAATATTTCCGTTCGGCCTTGCGCTGATTATCGACTTGTTGGTTGCAATACCACCCGTAACGTACACGTTTGTAGGTAAAAGTTGATTTTCTGTTGACTGTGTGACAATGATTTAACCCGATTTTGTTATTAATTCATCCAGTAGCGGCGGTAGCCCCGTGGGTAGAACCATGGATTCGGAAGCGAGAGACCCAGGTTCTGTTTCCAGTACGGGCATGTACCTATGACTTTGTTTATTTTCAAAGTTATCTGCGAATTTGTACTAGTAGCAATACCACACGTTAATGGGGAAGGAAAACGACATGAGGAAAACCGCAGCTTGGTTGGCTCCGCACGTATTGACTTGTCTTTCCTGTGGGCTAGGTCGACTAAGCTGTCAGGATGGTGTAGGTGCTGGGCAAGCCTACTCCACCTAAAAAACATTCCCCCGGGTACTGCAGCGTCCGAGTGGTCCCTTCACCCATCTAGTGTGAGTGAAGGTGCCACTGGACGCTGTATAAATTATCTCATTACGTAGATGCAAAGGCCAAAGTTATTTATTCGGGTAACTGATTGGGTAACAACTTATTAACAATAATAAAACTCATTAACAAATACATTACATTCTGCAAACTACTAATTAGTAACGTCCTTAGTCCCTTCCAGTAAAGTTATGGGGAGTTCTTCGTAACAAAGTGAGTTGTATCGTAACATACATATGTGAACTCACGCCTGTGTCCCGGAGGGATTGGTCCAGAGACCAGAGTTTGCCATTTGCCACGATTCTGCAAACCTCGTGCGTTTCAGCAACATCTACTAGTCGCTGCATCCACGCACTTTTTAAAATACAAGCTATGATATTGATATGAATGAAAATTCTGTTTTTTCAGCAGAATTTCGGCGCGAAGGACGTGACTTATTAGCCCGCGGATCACCTTGGGGGGCTTTCGCGTTACGGCTAAGTATTACACTGTTATGTCTTAATGTTATTACATCCGTCTACAAACTTAGCAAGGGGATTTACGTTTCCACTCAGAACGTAACGAAATGTCTTGTGCTGAGGCGGGAGCTCTGCACCGGTGTGTACAGCCCTCCTATTAAGTAACTCTCCACTCTATTGGGTTAACCAATTTGACGACTCCAAAGCGTCAAAATATGTATGTACTAGCTGTGCCCGTGACTCCGTTCGTGTTGGATTAGAATATGAAGTGCCCTTACCCTTAATCAAGGTCAGGTCTATCTCCGTTCTAAATTTCGTCGCTTGAGATCTCATCGCGGTTGTATTATTACTATTCTATTATCCTACCTCACCACCCCATCTCCCTTCGGCGCAGCTTGTCACCTGCTCAAAACCTTCAGGCGCCAGGGGTCTATAATTACAGCAAGTAACGGTGACCAAACCTGTTAGATTTTATTGGCCCAGAACTCGGCCACGCGAACTCCAGCGTCCGTGGCCTCCAGTAAGGCTTGAGTGCATTTGCACTGGTACAAGGGACACGCAGAGAGTTGGTTCATAGTCTGACGGAAGACTCCGCAGCAGCAGTGGTTTCGCCCATGCGATGTTAATACCCACGCTGGCTTCCGTCCGTTTATGAAGATATTTGTAGTAATTTTTTCGCCTCCTGTACACTTGAGCGTGATGTTACATAGCCTATTTGTTACACGGGAAACTATAGCTTATAAGCTATAATCAAAGTAAGTTTTATTCAATTCCCGTCAATGGTTTTTGCGTGATGCACGTACAAAGAAATAGAGTGAGACAGACTTGTAAGACAGACAGAGATCAAATTTACAGATTTATTATACGTATAGATAGATACATAGATTTCATATTTCGGAGTAGGTTAAATCGGAAAACTCCATCAACGTCATCATTCAGCCACAAAAAGTCCACTGCTGGACATAGGTCTGCTCCATGGATTTCAAAAAATACCGGTTGGAAGCGGCTCCAACTCCATAGATACAGTGGAGGAATTACGTTGCAGCGCTCCAGGATGCTTTATCTCGACGGCATGCGGTAACGAAACGGAAAATAATAGGGGTTAAAGTATGAAATTGCCGTTTTATTGCAATAGGTTCTTTGAATTGACATAGAATCTTCATGGTTTGAGGTTTTCGAATGAAACTTTTTTCAAATGGTTTCTATGATGTTCTTTTTTTAAAAAATATGAAACATTTGAATATCGACTTTCAATTGTTTTTGTTATTCAATTTAGACAAGAAAGATGGATACTGCGAAAATTCGAGTGATTTTTGAATACGAGTTCCGACGCGGAACTAACGCGGCAGAAACAGCCCGCAATATCAATGCTGCGTTTGGAGAGGGGTCTACTAATAAACGCACCGTGCGATTTTGGTTTAAACGCTTTCGTGATGGAAATTTCGACTTAAAGAACGAGCCACGAGGAAGACCGCCCACACAGGTGAATAACGATGAAATAAGAGAGATAGTGGAAGCCGACCCTAGTCAAACTACCCAGGAATTAGCGGCATGGTTTAACGTTACCTTACCCACAATATTGACTCACTTGCGTCAAATCAATAAAATAAAAAAATACGAAAAATGGGTGCCTCATAATCACTCGAATTTTCACAGTATCCATCTTTCTTGTCTAAATTGAATAACAAAAACAATTGAAAGTCGATATTCAAATGTTTCACATTTTTTAAAAAAAAGAACATCATAGAAACCATTTGAAAAAAGTTTCATTCGAAAACCTCAAACCATGAAGATTCTATGTCAATTCAAAGAACCTATTGCAATAAAACGGCAATTTCATACTTTAACCCCTAATATAAAAGTGCGCTTTAAAAACGGGAAAGGATTGTTACGGGTAAAATTTTCAATTTCCCATAGAGCGGACTTCTACATATATTTTTTACTAGTTGTGCCCGCGGCTTTACCCGCTTAGAATTCACATATAGCCTATGTTTATGTTTTGTGTCTGTAACCGTGGAGACTGAAGAACTTTCAAATGTTTACCTTGCAGTATTGGAAATTGCCAATCTGCTGTGGCCAATTCGGCTGTCGGTCCGTGGATGTGAATGGCAAAAGACCACGAATAATGGCGTGAGGGAGAAAGGCCTGTACAAAGTGAGCCGACATGGGCTAATGATGATGATGATAACGATGAAGCTGTGGTGAGCACGCGTGCATGCTCTCACTGAGAGAAGGCTTGAGCATTATTCTATTTTTTTGGTATACAAATCTGCAACAACATGTGTTAGTTATATATACCGAAAAATATCTAGCAACACGTTTTAGATCAGAAAGCCACAGGCGTTGTCTATAGAATTTATCGACTACTTTAGCGCCGATTACAAACGGAATCATATATCTACTATTGATGTGGTCGTTATGACTTCCGCAGCTCTGACATATCAGGACTCACAACTGATAAATGGAAATGTAACAACAGAATCCAATTTCAATTAACATGCCAAATACTTAGTAGGTGTGCGTCGGTGATGATGAACAGGCTCTTGATGATGCAATCAAAAACTCAGTTTTCTTCTAAAATAATCTTTTTTCCACTCAAAGAAATTGAGTTACAAAGAGACATTGTCGTGTCCGCCTTCTGCCGTCGACACGAACTTGGTACGGTAATTAAGGAAGGGGGGTAAGGGAGGCGTGGAGGGGGGGGGGGTCAATTTGCATCTGAATCGCGCCGAGGAGGCTTCATTGCCAGTAAAGGTCACCGATTAATTTACATGCAATACAGACCATAATACAAGTTCGTGTATGATGTGAACTTTGCAGCTATAATGAATGTTCAGCGATAATGTAATTCTTCGTCATCGAACACTTTGATTTGCATAGGCATCTGCACGACGTATGAGGGAAAAATTATTTAACAAGTCAATAGATTTTGATGATATTTTTGTGTTGGGAAGGAGTTACTTGAATGTAAAGTCAAGGTGTTATAATAGAATCCAGACGAATACACTCCCAAATTCTTAAGAGCACAGAAATTATACTCCAGCACTTTTTAGTGGCTGTTGTTCTTGAAGTAGGTTTTTTTATAAAATTATTATTACATAAAGTATGCTTCACACAGTCACAGGTACCTAAGTAAATCCATACGTTCAATTTTTGCTGGTGTTTGACCACCCGCTGAGCAACCGCAAGTGGGTTTCAAGCCTTGCACTTTTTCGGGTTCCGTAGTTAACAAGGAACCCATTCGCCATGTCCGTCCGTGTGCTTGTCTGTCTGTCGTTCTGTCCGCGGCATATCACAGAGACGACAGGTACTAGAAAGCTGAAATTTGGCACAGTTACACATATTAATCACGCCGACAAAACGGTAGCGTAAAACCTTAAATAAAATTATGGTACCTCCCCTACACCTACATTAGTATTTAATTTTTTTCTCGTCTACACCATAGTGTGAGTGTAAGAAAACCATTTTTCTATTTAAGGACCAGTTTGCGAAATGTTAGGCTTTTTTATGAGAGTAGGGCGTCCCTCTCCCTTCTCCCGGCTAAATGGTTGATTGTAGAAACGTAAAAAAATTGAAGACATATGGCTCATATAATGAAGTTAAAAGGAAATCTATCATGCCTAGTAGGCTTTAAAAGTTAACGAGTATATAGGCGACCAACTCATAAAAGGAAAATTAAATTTCATTACAAATTACTTTAATGAAGTTGTTAGTACTGTACTGTAACGCAGGTAAAAAGCATTCTACTCTTCAAACGCCTTCTACGGAACCCTACATTGCGCGTGGCTCAACACCCACTTGGCCGGTTTTATTTTCGATGCATTCCTTAAAAGCGATTATTCTCAATCTAATTTGCAAATAATTTATTCCCTTTTTAGAAGAAGCGCTGATTTTGAAACCGTTCGGGGAGTGATTTTGCAAGTGTTCTGACTACCAACAAAAAGCAGAATATTGTAACGAGGTTGTATTACTCTCGACAGATAGACGAAAGTTCCCAAAATCTATTTTAAAGTTATACTTAGAAAATCAAGGATTTCAAATCACCAGTTGTGATAAGATCGTTGAAAACTATTTAAAACGTAAATGATCTGGAAAGCTATTAAAACAAAGAAGTTAGATCTGTGATTTGTTATAACGTTCGATAATACGAGACATTCTTTAATGGTTTTTTTATATTTTTAGGCATTTTCTCCTCTTATAATCATCATCAGCCATTTGACGCCCACTGGAGGACATAGGCCTCCCTCATGGTTTTCTAACCATGAAGGGTTTTGCCATAATTCCCACGCTTGGCAGGCGGGTTGGCGATCGCAGTATGCGGTTGGAATCTCAGGAAGACGCTGCTAGCCATTTCCTGGTAATTTATTTCCTTAGTCGCCTTCTACGACATCCACGGAAGGAAATGGAGTGACGCTATTTTTAATCCGGCACCACACAGAACTATTGCTTTTATAGCACATGAAATAAGCGCGAGTAATCAACTGGGGCCTGTTTCATAAAACTACAATTCAAGGTTTACTATTAAAATTCGGTGTACACTGCAAATTTGATAAACTCACAGATTAACAAGTAGGAAGACTGCCACGCAATGTACATCGAATTGTCATAATAAACTTCGAATTGTAGTTTTATGAGTATTTTTGCCCTGGAGTATTTTTTATTATCGCGAACAGTACGACATGCATCGTAGCGCTATTTTTACATAAAAATATTTCTAGTAAAATAAAATAAATATAAATTTATTGAGGTATTTCTTAGTGCGGAATGGCAATTATTGTCAAGCTGTGAAAGGAAGAAAATTACTATACCTTTATGATGACCGTTTTATTCATTACTTCCACTATTTAGCAACTTTTATGCTGTAATGAGCAAACAGATACTTAGAAAAAAAACATATTTCTTGCATGTTTTAGTTAAAATTTTCCAAAATAGCCATCGTAGTTTAAAATTAATATCATATTTTACACGTCATAATGAAAACAAGGCATTCTTTTTCTATTCTTTTTTTTTTCGGCCCGGGCTTATCGATTATTGGCTTTGGGTCACATTTGACGAAGCTTCTCTGGAAATAAAAATAACTTTGGTTTTCTAGCATAAAACGGCGAATTAAACTCCGTGCAATGAAGTAGAGACGATATCTCACAACCGTTCACAAGAATTAATTTTGCATGAAACTTATCGTAACAGTACAGAAAAATATACTTTTTATCACTTAAGTTCGGGCGCGAAAGAGAGAGTGCGATCCTCCGGACGTGAAAGTTTAGACAGCGATAGGGCGCGTGAATTGCAATATGCGGGTAATTCGTTAGTTATAATAAATAAAAAAAGACCTATAAAAAATACAAAGTGGTCTCGTAAATAAGAATTGCTTATTCAGAGAACAAAATGAGGATGCGTCCTACTCCTTACTACGAAACTTCGAACTCCGAACTTTAACACTCAGGTCTTATTTATTAAATAGACGATTCCTTGAAACGCCGATTAAAAGTCTATGGTGGAGATTTTACAAGGAAAAGCCGTAACCACGGATTAAATAGACTATCTCTTAGGAGTGCTTTAGGGGAATCGTATTTTATAAATGTTTGTTTAGGAATCGCGGCAATGCCCTGGTCTTCTCAAGACCATTGCCTACAAGATCGATACGGCGGGACCTCACGTTGATTTTTTTGTAGGTAGGTAATTAAGTTTGGTTCCACCTGCTGAGGTTTTAAATCGACTTTAAGCTAACTTAGGCCTTGCTTAAGACTATTTAGACGTTAGTTTTTTGCTTATTAATAGATTTTTAGTGGCTTTACTATACTAACAATAATTATTAGTAATTTTATTGTTTTGTGACATCATATGGCCATTAGCACTTGCTTCATCAATACTTTTCGCTTGATACTTCAGTTATCAAAATCGGTTCAACCGTTTGGCCTCTGCGTGGTCATAAAGAAACATCATACCTACATACCTACATACCTACATACGCACAAAAAACAACCCTCCTTGGCTATCGTAGTCAAGTAAGAGCCTAACATGATTACGCGGAGGGCGGCACTCAACCAGGCATGTTATTTTGCGGTTAGGTGAAAGCGAAACGCGTTGAATATATAAGTTTGTGTCTAAACGCATTGTTATCACCGAAAGTTAAATTTTTGGTAACTTTTGAGTTCGCTCTCAAGTGCCCTGTCAAGTTGCTCTTTTGTTTCAAATAGCATCTTGAAATGGGCGCTCTGAAGAGGAATATCCGAGATGAGGGCACTTTATTAATATGGCTTTAAATTTGAACAGAAAACCTTCCGAGCGAGCCTGTAATCGCATGGTAGGGCCAGGCAATATTGTATATATCTATATATTTTTATTTATATTTCTTTAATTAAGTATACCTATATATGTATATTTATTTATGTTCATATAAATTTAATTATATTCATAATTTTTAAACATGCTTATAACAATACCTTTATTCATTTGTGTATGATTTTATTTGAGTATACCGTAGTTTATTCAGTGACTTAATAAAAACAATTTAAGTATATGTTTCATACTGTATACATAATACGTATCCTATCGTATATAATTACTATTCTGTATTACATAGTATTCTACTATATATAGTATTGCTCACGGTTGTACCACACCGCGGTATGTGACGCTCGCGGGGAAACTCCTGGCACTGACTGAAAATCAGCGCTGAAGGCTTGACCCTCAGCATACTGCTGAGTCAGTTGCCATTTATAGCAGCAGTGACACGCCGTGACCGTTCGTTTTCCTTTCTTTTTTATAACATTTCGGTTGAAATATTTTCTTTGTTTATTTGTTTTGTTATTGTGGCGTGTGCACTGTTTTTATAATAAATGTTTTTTTCTTCTTCTTCTTCTTCTTCTTCTATCCTGACGCCCCACACAAACAAACGCAAAGCTCGTTCCTTGGTAAATATCTTGGTGGTTGAAACTCCTAAATTGTATTCATTGTGTGGCGGAACTGAGTAGCAACTATAGCAACAGCCCGCTTACACGCTTTTAATTAAAACTTAGCGTTCGAATCAAGATACACAAATTAATTCGGCAGGTTTTTGTCTACGTAAATGAACGTAACAGTCGAAACACAGCACCGGCCTGTGACAGGTCGGGTTGTTTTGAACTATTGAGGTAAGCAGGGTTACGTGTTTCCGAACTTCTGTCTGAAATTTAATTTTGTTATTTAACTCTATATGTACACAAAATTTACCTTTATGTCTACCCTAACACATATTAACTATTTCTGTTACTCAAATATCACAAAGCAGCAGAAGCCAGCGTATGCTAACTAAAGGAAAATTCTCAGCAAAATTCATGTAGAAGACATACAAAACCATTATGCATAGTGGCTGTACAAATTCTCTACTAAAAGGACAAAGGGTACACGCATATTTTATACTGCACTTAGTTATTATGTATGATGTGTAATATGCAGATGTGTGTCTTAAACAACACTAGGGTCCGACTATTTGAATACTCACCTACAACTTTATTAATTCACGGGAATCTAAGTGTATACTTTAGGAAAGGTTCTTAGGCAATTAATAATACTTTATTGCACACGAAAATACTACAGGAAATATGCCAATACGAAATTACATGTACAGAGGCGAGCTTATCTCTATGAGAGATTTCTTCCAGCAAAGCTTGAGGAGTCGTAGTGGAGGTGTAAAACGGGTCTATGCACGTGCAAAACATACACTACATAATATAAACTTGCACAGATAACAAAATAGTACTAATATAAATATCTACCCTAAAATATACATTATCTAATAACATGCTAATAATGAAAAGATTAAACCACATAAAGCATAAACGAAATATACAAATATACGTAAAAAAATACATTCTAAGAACCCATAAAATACCAAGGAGTTAGGATACCGTTTCCTGACAATACTGAGTACCCAATCGTATGGAGCGCGTCTGTAAGGAACGCTAACTCACAGACAAGCAGTTTGTAACAGTCAATGTTCACGCGATTTAGATTAAGTGCATAACTTTTTGAATTCTCTAACTTATTTACTTCATTCTCTACCGTATCCTGCTACAAAAGTGACTAAAAAACAAAAGGACATTCGTCGAAGTCTGACCGAAAAGGTTGGATCGCAGCAGAGTGAGCGTAGCCTAAGCTGGTTAGTTATTCAGAACCAGAAGCGTCGTAGAAGGAAGGGCTCATGTGGCATGTAACGGGTCAGCTCGAACTTCCGGCGGTCTACCGTTAATGCGCTGTATTAGACTACTGAGAACCTAATGCAACTAACATTGTTACCATAGGTATACCATGCCCGTTAGCCTCCGATTTAGATGCGTGGCTGCCAATCGAACTGAAATCAAGCGGATTAGGTGTCACGTCGAAAAAATTTGCTAATTAGGTCTGCGCTGACTTTTCAGCCGTAAAATTGTTGAGCCGATTTAGGATCAGAGACGATTCAGATATAGATTGGTGCACTGTGAATGCTCTTTTTAGGCTACGTTCCACATAAGTACCTCTTGAACCATACATATGTACCTACAGTTCATAGCGAGGTAACTTGTGAATGCCCTAGTCTTGCTGTAATAAATTCAAAACGCTTACCGCATACTGACATTTTTCTACATATGCGAGGTAAAGGAAACTTAAATTTTATTTTACTCAACATTTCACAACGCCCGGCACATAACTTGACCAAAAATCTTCGAAGTCGGGATGTGTTCGTGATGGACATTTAAGCGCATTTTTTTTTAATATGACTAACTGAATTCTATGTCTCATCCAGCGTCCCCTCCAATGATATACACAGCATCCTATATACTACGCCCCACTGTAGGGCACAGGCCGTCTCTCAGAGAGTGGGTATGGGCTTCCTTACGATGTGTTCATTCACCGTTAGCGAGTGGTATTGTACTATAACTTCACAAATGTACATAACTTAGAAAACAAAGTCATAGGTAGCTGCCCGCTCTGGGTAACGAACCTGGGTCTCTCGCTTGCTAGTTCAATGTTCTAGGCACTAGGCTAACACCGCTCTTTTCACGCTTAAATAGGTACTGTAAATCTTATACTTAACTTATTGAAACGGCATAGGCGCCAAAAGTTTAAATTTCAATGCTTGAACTTTTACTTACCTATATCTGTTATAAGTAAGTTAAGTGATTAACTATGTAACACATACCGCTCTACGCTTAGGTGGTTGGAACTTCGATTAGTTCCGAACTAACCAGAGAACAAACTAGTTAGATACGGTGGCGGTTAATAAAACGTGCCAAAAAAAGAAACAATAAATGAGGAACTTTCACGAAGATCGTGATGCCGCCTTAAAACGAACTATTGAAAATAAACTTCCTTCCTAGCAGTCGGGTTTTCATTAGATTCGTTGTTGAGCTGAATTTTCTGCAGGTGTTGGTAAAGAATTGCCTTTTTCGCTTTATGAGCACGACTCTGGCTTTTTCAGAATCTAAACCGAAGTTTTGCTCCAAATGCATATTTCATGAGTTTCATCTTTTTACTCAAAGCTTGCTGAACACTTCACCTAGCTGTCTTCTCAACAGTTTTAACGGTATGTTAAAAATCACAAAAGATCTACCCCCTTAATATCGAAATCTCTGCTCTTGGATACTATATTATTAATGGTTAAGCAGTCTCGTGCGAAAGTCTGGCTAGTACTTTCAGCTAAAGCCGATTGATCATTTCGTGAGTATATTCGATACCTTGTCATAAATAAAAACACGGAACGATGCTGTGCAGGACGCGAAGTGATCCGAGCTACCTGTTCACTTGACCCAGATTTTATCCGTGTATCCGATGCTCTTTACCTAAGTGAATAGAAGACGTTGTATGAATAAAGACTAGCTTATTGATCCGACAAGGCGGGCCATGTTTTGGGCTCGAATGGGCTTATTTGCCAATTTCAAATAGCCGTAAATGAGTGGCGGCAGCGTGTGGTCGCGGCTGGCAGCAAATTGAAATTGGAGACGAACAAACAATACAATAAAGTGTATGCGCATAATAATATATTGTTCGCAATACAAAACCGTCGCCATACGTCTAAGCAGTTCGACATAAAAAGAAACGAATGCGAAGAAAAAATTACTATATTTCATAATACATGATAGAGAATGGCGGGCCTGAATGATAATATATATTTTCATTACCGTAGATTATTTCTTATTATGATTATTATATTCTTACGCTTTAAGAAGCCCACCAACGAGTTGGATCAATGACCTGAGGGAGATAGCTGGTAGTGCGCTGATGGATTGGACTGGTGCAAACTATGTCTTTTATATAGAAACTGGATCCGTCAAAGTGCAAACTTTTATTTTTTTATGTGCACAGCTTCAAATCAGAAAACATCAAGTTTTATTCCCTGAAATGCCAAACTTGATTTGAAAAAAATATACTATTCATATCTTTTTTTTTTAAACCATAATCTTAATTATAACACAACAAAAGAAAACTAATTAAAATAAGAAACTGGACCTAACTAATATATAAATGACAAAAATATATAAATTAAATAAACAAATAAAACACCTGCCCCAGGTCACTGTCCCGCGGTAATGAGCCCAAGACGCTGGCAACGTTACCTCTTTGGATGGCCAGGCTTATCCTTTGGCCAAGGTCCGCGCCAGCCCTCTGGTCTCCCGATGATATCTTATTGGTTTCGATTAAATTATTGAAAATGTTCGTTGTCTTGTTCGTATATGAGAGGAATTTCATGTTTGAGAAAACTAGTGAGAAGTAGAAAACGTTATCAGGTAAAACAGATATTTACCTATTTAGTTAAAATAGTAAAGCCCGACCCAAAAGATGTACAAAAAAGACAATCAGGTAAAATTTGGTACGATGGTGTAATCCTATGACCCAAATAAAATTGTGCAAAGTAAATAATTTTTTTTTTCAAATAAAGGACATTTTCTGGGGACAAATTAGGAAATGAAAAAAAAAGTTTTGCAAACTTTACTGTGTCACATATCAAATGAAACGGCTCATTATGAGGATCTCAAATATATTTCTGTTAATATTGTAAAATAAATAGTTTTAATACGAAAATTTACCATTCGCCCCCTGATCTCGGAAACTAATGAGCCCAAAATTTAATTTAATAAAATCTAGTTCACTGCTTGTAGATTACAGGAAAACCTATAAAAATTCTATCAAGTGAAAATAAAGTGGTAATGTCAATATTACATGTTCACTTATGGAAAGTAGTTCACTAAAACACCACTAGATAGCGCTAGTAGTAGTTAACTTATGAATAAAAACATTTGACTTTGGCATTGTACGGAACCCTCTCCACGCGAGTTCAACTCGCACTTGGCCGGTTTTTTTTTCAGAAAAGGACAAGATACAAAGTACAACAGAAGAAGAAGAAGAAGAAGAAGAAAAAACATTTATTATAAATAAATACAAACACTCAGGTTCAGGTAACGTTAATTAGAAACTTGTTGACACCCATTCATCCAAGCTTGCTCATTTATAATGTCAGGAGAATTAAAGTAGGATTTCGAAGGTTGTAAATATAATGCCTGTGGCGTACCCATGACGAATAAGATGTTTTAAGTAGTATGAGTTTACCAAATTGGTAAAATAAAAAAAAAATAAAATATTTTTAACGAAATGAAAACATAAATTTTCGTATTTCGTATATTTTCGTCCACAGAATACCTACCTACATTACTATGTGTAATTACTTTTGGTTTTTGGTGTCGTATGCAATGGGTGACTAATAATTTTGTAAGAAGTTGTACAATTAAATAAAATGGTTCGCTTTTTGGGCAGGTAAGGGGATATTGGTACACCGTGAACCATAATATAAGGAGAAGTGCTGTCCACTGCTCGCGGTTGTTTTGCAACTACATTACAACTACTCTTTTTCAGGATGCCTCACATCAAACAAAGCAATACCGTGACGGCATTCAGTCACACTCGAAAATGCTCCGTGAATTTCAACCGCCCCGCCCGCCCCTGAGAGAAGAATTTTAAGACAGCCCGGGACAATAGGACCGGTATCGCCCACCACTCTCTTTTCTATCTCGCCCGACGAAAGACGCCGCCCGACGGGACGCCAGGATGCTTGTCTTTGATAAATGATCTTCACTCTTGCCTCTGTAGCCGAAGTACAGTGTCTTTACACTCCATTGTGTTTGCACGCCTCCTCGGCAACTATCTTGTTGAGGCTTCTACAATAAAACAACGTGTTTCGTTCGACGCGGGCATTGGCAAAGCATTTAGAGACAGTGAGCACTGATGGCTAATAGCAAACTTATTGAAGCGCTTTAGTTTTGTTTGGCAAGATATACAAAGATAAGAAATAACGCTAAACCTGAATACTGTTTCTTCAGTATCGATAATTAAAACATAATGAATACCTAATCATTTAAAATTCTCTATCGGATCGTTTTGTTTGAATGTTTTAAGGTTATAACAAAACAATCTAATACATAAAAAAGGGTTTTTCTCGCAAGTTTTGTGTCGTGGGTTCGAATGTTTTTGCTTGACACGGTCCAATTAAGAATTGTAATTTATCGTATAAATTGACGGTGTCAAGTTTCAAGATTGTATAAAAAATAAGAGATATAATGAAGACCACGAGTAGGTAAACTTAGCGAAGGACGCCCGCCAGCTGGCTGGGCTGGTTTCGGTTAACCGAAGGCAGAAACAAGCGGCGTTCCATAGGGGAAGTGCATGTTTAGCAGTGGACGGCTGTGGACTGAATGATAAAAATAAAAACAAATTACTTAACTATCGACACTAAAGAAACGGTTTTTAGATTTTGCGTTATTTTACTAGAACTTATTCTGCAAAAGTTCAAAACCACGAATTTACCCTTCACTTTTTACCAATACATCGAGACTTCATTGAAATACAATTTATTTCGTTCTTGTTGTTCTTAAGTATTGCTTTACTGGCTCTGTAGCAGAATCAAAATCGTAACATCAATACGATTTTGATTCTGCTAGAATAATTTTTGAAATAATAAAACCGCGTTAACCCTTACAAACTTCCCGTATTTTGTGGATTTTCCTCGCGATTGGCAGCTCTGGTTATGGAAGACGTTAAGAAAAACTGGCTAAGTGCAAGTCGGACTCACGCGGGAAGGGATCCTCACCATTATCTATACAAAATTAGACAAAGATCGAAACAAGGCATTACCTAATCTAGTACATTGAGAACAGCGTTATCTATAGAAACCAAAAAGAAGCGTTTAACATTGACATTTAACGCCATGACATCGGCGCTGTGAAGGTTACAAAGATGGCCGCTAGATGGCGAGCGCTGTCTTTAGACGACGTTTGTTGTATGGGAGCCCCCCTTAAATATTTTTTTTATTCTGTTTTTAGTATTTGTTGTTATACCGGCAACAGAAATACCCCATCTCTGAAAATTTCAACTGTCTAGCTATCACGGTTCATGAGATACAGCCTGGTGGCAGACAGCCAGTCAGAGAGACAGACGGACAGTGGAGTCTTAGTAAAAGGGTCCCTTACCCCTTTGGATACGGAACCCTAATAAGGCTGATCAGCTGGTGACACTACATTCTTTACGTTGAACTTTCCACGCGTGCACTCTAGTTAAGCTCTATTGCGGGAGACTATAAACCCGTTCTTGTAAGGTCTAAAACGAAGTAGCAGTTCTTAGCACAATGCGGTCGATAAATGAATGTAAAATGTATTTATTAAAAAATCACACAGAGGTAAAAAATATTGCATTCACAAGGTGCATTTATAGAAAGATGGCCACTTAAGCGGACTCTACGCTACTAGAATGTGGAGGTAATCCAGGAGAGAAAAATTATTAAAAAAAACGAACAATATTAAATGTGAGGTGGCGCTCTGTAAAGTTTCCATAGAGAACACTTTCTTGCATATTCTTCATAAATAAGAAAGAATTACAAAATTTAATTATGTCTTATATGTAAGTAATGTTATGTGATTGGCGGTCTAAAAGCGATCTCTTCCAGACACACTTTGTATGGAGAGAATATAAAATATTAGATTAGATTAAAGCCGGGTTTTGACGGTATGACGCATTCGGTCCGAGTGCACTGACCGTCGTCATAATCCACTAAAACTGTACGCACACAGTCCGATGATCCGAAGACCATCAAAACCCGGCTTAATACTCTTTATTGCATACCATATGAAAAATCTTAAATATCGAAGTTACATAGTATTCAACTGGCGGTCTAAAATATTAGTAACATATTAGTAAAAAAAACGAAAAAAATTGTTACTTAAAATGCCATTCTTAGGGTTCCGTATCTCAAAAGGAAAAAACGGTATCCTTATAGGTTTGAGATACAAAAACCGTCCGTTAGTCCGTCGGTCCGTTCGTCTGTCCGTCCGTTCGTCAGTCCGTCCGTCCGTTCGTCCATCCGTAAGTTCGTCCGTCTGTCTGTCAAGGTATCGAGTTGAAATAAAAACCATATACTAAAGTCTACAGTCCTTTGAAAAAAGTGAACAAATGAAACTTCTTAATTAACGTACAACAAAGATATGGCCGTTTATGCCTAAAAAAAGTATACCTATTTCGACACTCAAGGGAACCAAAATTTATATGGTACTTTCCGTTGACCTAGAACTACGAAATTTGGCAAGTAATATCGTCCTATACTACAAGTACGGGGAAAAATCTGAAAGCTATACTACAAACGGATAGTTTACAGATTTTTCACTAAATCATAAAAAAATCGCCTTCGAAGTTCGCGAAAAGCTCGGAAAAAACTGCGAAACTCGATTCCCGCACTATTTATAGTATGTAAGTAGCTACAAACTTGTACAGAACCCTCGGCGAGTGAATCTGAATCGTACTTGTCCGGGGCTTTTTCATTTTATTGTGTGTCTCTTTTCGTAGCAGCGACTCGACTGCCCTCCCAAGCCTGTTTGGCAATTTTCCACACTTATCTGCAACTAATCAGATAACTTCAAAATGCTTTTTCACCGGCGCATGACGTAAGCCATTATTATTATCTATCGGCGCTCCGTGAAGCGAGGGCTTTATCGAGATGCCTACACGCTTTGCAGTCGTACCTCGTACAGTCGACAGCAGGTCAACCATCACATTTTTGTTGCAAAGTAGTCTTTAACTGATTAGAGTGCACGTATGTTAAGGTTGATGTACTGTATGCACTCAGATATTTTTTTTCTTAAAGCTTTAGAAGCGCTTTATACTAATCCTGTGGTTTTATGAATTATTATACCTGTGAATACAGAAAAAGCGGTGGTAGCCTAGTGGGTAGAACATTGGACTCGGAAGCGGGGGACCCAGGTTCGATTCCCAGTGCGGGCATGTACCTATGACTTTGTTTTCTAAGTTATGTACATTTGTGAAGTTATAGTAGCAATACCCCTCGCTAAAAGTGAAGGAAAACATCGTGAGGAAACCTGAGTGTCTGAGCTATTTACATACCTCAGCACTTGAAATCGCCAATCCGCGGTGGGCACGCGTGGTGATTAAGCCAACACTCTCTCTCTGAGAGAAGGCCTGTGCCCTACAGCGGGACGTACAAAGGCTGCTTATGATGAAATACATATTTAGATAATTAAATATATACTAATTAAACAAATACATAATATTTACATACCTTAATAATGTTATACCATAGTGCATAAATATGACTAATAGAATACATACATAAATATATACTACCACCAATAAGTAGGCAAATGGATTAATAGAAAATAAAATTGTAATAAATTATAATAAGTTCTAGCAAAATAACCTAGACCGCTGCCGTCGGGAAGAGTTCCCAAGATGCTGGCAGCATCCCCCTTTGAATGGCCAGGCCGTTGCGCTGGCCCAGGTACCTACCAGCTCTTGGTTGGTCTGACGAGTCAATGATAAGATAAGATAAGATAAGATAAGATAATTTATTCAAGGAACATTTTACAGTGACCTTATCACTAAGGCAGTGGTACCCTGCTCCCTAAAAAAGGTTAAAACCTGTGGTTTAGGATAAGCAGTGCTCCTCCGAAAAACATTTTACATCTTCAAGGTCAACAGACTTCAATACACTAATTTACACAATTATTGTACCTTGTTAATATATTGTGCTTTTGACACGAAAGTTTATATTTAATGAAAAAACTTAAATGAGGTTAGAACTAGGTAATAAAAAATGTTCGTGTGCGTTGTGTGTGTGTGTGTGCGGCGCGTCGATATTTCGAACTAGCTGTGCCCGCGACTACGTTCGCGTTGGATTAGAATATGAAGTGCCGTTGACCCTTAATCAAGGCCATGGTCTATCTCCGTTCTAAACTTCGTCCCTTGAGACCTTTTCACGGTTGTATTAAATCTACTATTCTATTATCCTACTTCACCACGCCATCGCCCGTCGGCGCAGCTCGTCGCCCGCTCAAACTCATTACAGCATCATAGGTATTGTGACATTGTGCGTCACGCGTTTGTGGCGCTAAAACATCAGGATTGGACAACAAATAAACAGCAACGCTTTCAACATTTAAAACGCGCGACTCGCGTCGTCTCACCACAGTTCCACAGTCAGATTGAATTGGCCCAGAACTCAGCCACGCGCACTCCAGCGTCTTCTGTCGCCTCCATCAAATCTTCTCGAGTGCATTTGGACTGGCACAAGAGACATACAGAGAGATGCTCTATAGTCTGAGGGAAGACTCCGCAGCAGCAGTGGGTTCGCCCATGTGATGTTACTCCCGATGCTGGTGGTATAAAATGCTCAATATAATCTACATCTACAATCTATAATGCCAAACGTGGCGTTGAATGCCCACCAGCTCACTGGACCAGATTGCTGGTAGCGCCTGGATGATGATACTCGAGAACATAAATATGTGGTGTGCATTGGGCAAGATTATGCCCAATGTAAATACTCGCGCTGGAATGATAGATAAAATTGGACTGAGCCAAGCAAACTATTAATCAAAACATCACTTTTCCTTATACAGCACAGCACTTATGTATCTTAGCAAGAAATACCATTTGTCCGCACAATCATACATAGTTTTGCGTAATATTTCTTTGGCGTCTGTGCTTAAAGATAAAAACTGTTTCAATATTTTCGATTGTTTATGTACCTACATACCAAGATTTTTAACCAATTTTTAACCTATCAGTTGTTGTTTTTTCATTAGCATGTAAAGAGTATGTAATCACTATACGTTTTAGCATGGATCACAGATTAAAAGCATAGATTAAGTGGTCTAAATTTACTTTTGACTTCCGTCACTTTAAAAAAGATCAGATATTTATTTTATTTAACTTTCAATCACTTGGCTACAATGACCCACATTATAGAACTTATCTTAAAAACTAACAATAAAAAAACAAAGAAAATCTAACTTTCTACCGCACTGGATGAGAAATAATACGGTCGTACGTTCGAAACCTTTGCCAAAACAACGACGTTTAAAAAAAACAATTGTATATAATATTTTCATAGTTAATTTAGGTCTTTCTTTAAATAAATAATTCAATTCCTTTATCGTGTTGTACAATACTAATTTTAAAGGAGAAACTACAGCGATTTATTTAAAAAAAATGTGAATGTGTTGAATTACTGAGCCGTATATCCTAGCCATACTTTCATGTAAATCGAAAGTAAAATATAATAATAATTTTGCCGATAATTCGGCACTTTTAAAAATATTTATAGTGATTTTCTCGCCCCTTACCTTGTGGACTTAAGCGTGATGTTATATTATATAGCCTAATATTATACGGAAATCTAAGCTATAATCATGGTAACTTTTATTCAATTCCCTTCAGTGGTTTTTGCGAGATGCGCGCACAAAGAAACAGAGTGAGACAGACATAGATTAGACAGAGACAAAATTTACAGATTTTTATACTACGTACAGATTGAATTCGAAATATCGACTCATATATAAATATCGAATTAATCTATTGAAGATTAAAGTTGTCAAGATTTAATAGGCCCGTTTGGACAGTTGTCATTATGATGCAATTAGCGAGGCGAACTAAATAAATCGGTACCCTGAATATGCGGTTATCATGACAAATCGATTCCAAATTATATCAACTCTGATTGGTTTCTTATTTATTTAAGTTTTTGAAAGTTACAAAATGATACACAAAAAACCTGAGTTTTGTAACAATAATAAAACTAATCGCTTTACAATTATAATCTTCATTCACTTTCGCCAGATGAAGAGCCAAAATTATCTATGGAGCTATCGTCGCCTGTATAATAAATTATCATAATCGTTGACTTTATTGTAGGTTTTTAGGGTTCCGTACCCAAAGGATGCCAAACGGGACTCGATTACTAATTATATACTTTTTTTTTGTTGCACTAACCCGTGCTGACTAACTCCAAACCCCCTTTGCCTAACTGCAAAGTGGGTTACTTGGGGCTGCAAGTGATGTAAATTGCTTCGGCCAGATGTCGCAGCCTGTACGTAATACAGAGAAGTTTGTTAAGAGGCTCGAAATTTCACTAATGCCTGGACCTGCCCATTAGCTCAGTTGGGAGAGCGCTGGCACGGTTAGCCAGAGGTCGCGGGTTCAAGTCCCGGCATGCGTGGAATTTTTAGTCTCTAAATAGGTTTTTAAAATTGTCCTATAACTAATACTTCACCGTCCGTCTGTCTGTCTCTCTCTCTCTGTCACCAGGCTGTATCTCATGAACCGTGATAACTAGTCAGTTGAAATTTTCACAAATGATGTATTTCTGTTGCCGCTGTAACAAAACATACCAAAAACAAAATAAAATAAATATTTAAATGGGGCCCCCCATACAACAAACGTTGTCTACAGACAGCGCTCGCCATCTAGCGGCCATCTATGTAACCTGCACAGCGCCGATGTCATGTCGTTAAATGTCAATGCTTTTTGTTGGTTTCTATAAATGGCGCTGTTCTCAACTTCGATCTTTGTCTAAAGTTGTATAGATAATGTTAGGAACGTCCGCGCTCCGTGCACGAGTCCGACTCGCACATTTCCGGTTTTGTACTACATTTGCCCCGCGTTCCTTCATGATCGAGGCGCAAACACACCCAAGTAAAAATACACCGAATGCAAGGAAGCGCACAGCTTTGTTCCAATATGACGACAAAATGAGGTGGGTGAAATGAGAAAACGAGGAGGGGCACCGCCGTCAAAAAGTTTAGCTAGGAAAAGAAAATCGTTTTAATTGATATTATTTTTATGTACTTATAAAAAATAAAGTTTAATTTTTATGTTATTATTTTCTAATCGAATACAGCCGACAAAAATCTACGATCAAAAAGTTACACCACTACGGATTAAAGATTGAAGAAGAAGAACCGGCAACGTAACTGGTTTTCGGACGTTTTGTAATAATTCACAATACAAATTCAATTACTTTTATTCTTACGCGATTTCCAAAGTAAATTGGTATTTTGAATTATTACAAAACGTCCGAAAACTACGTTACGTTGCTGGTTCTTTATTTTTTAATCGGATATTTTGGACCCAAAACCTTACCATTTGTTTGTTTTGTAAGTTGTTGATTTTATTATAATTTATACTCTACCGTCATAATAAAAATTGAATTTGCACGGATGTTTACTCGTTTATTTTTTTCATTTTACTACTTTCCGACATTTCGCTACTTTTGAAAGTCTCACTAGACTGTGGTGACAGGCTACTCCTGCCTCTTGTAAGGGAATCCTGTGCTTGACACTTCGCATGAATTGGTTCTATCGTCATAGCTAGGTGTCAAGACGGACCTAGATCTCGACTAATGTAATAACATTTCTTCTCAAAGGGTGATTTAATTATGAAACAGTATGTGTTTGTGCATTTGGTTGATCCATCCTTCCCCATTAACGTGTAACATAATTTATAGATGGCCCATGACAGACCTGTACACACACTGAAACATTTTCGCAGTAGAATAAAGTAGGTGAACCATGAGCAAAGTAGAAGAATTACTGGAACAACCTATTCCTATTGTGCTCAACACAGAACTGCTTCGTTATGTGGTATAATTTAGTGGTACCTACCTAGTTAGTTTGTTATTGCTAAGCTCCCAAAGCCAGTGCTTCCAGCAACCTCCATTGCTAACTTTTAAAAACTATTCAAACGTACCTACGACCGGAGTAAAGTCTATTCTAATCCTATTTTCTATTGAGAGGTCATTCATTTTAGCACTTTTTGACTGATTATCTTATACAATAACTACTTTTGAGGGAATGTTCTTTTGATTGTGATAAACAGTATTATTATCGATATATTATTTATCTACGCTTGTTTTAATAGGATTTGTTATTAATTAGCTGAGAAATATATTCATCATTCTCTTAGCGGGAAAATGAAGAATATTACGTTGCATTATACTGCGTTGCAATTTGCTAATTTCTGGGTTGATTGTTAACGAGCTCTTTCGAAACATGCTTTGAAAATGTAGACATTGGAAGCTTTTCTTTTCACTGATTGCAGCTCAACGATTTGTGATTTATCGCAATATTTACAAAAAGACTAGCGCCGATTGCAAAACTGAAAGAATATATTTGACTTATTCATTTGTTCCAAAAATATTTTCACAGCTGTTAACAAGGTACAGTGCAAAGTGCTTAATAACTAAGAAATAAGTAATCAAATCTTAACAAACATAGTACGTATATGGGGTCATAAATTTGGGAAGGCTTAGAAATAGGAAAGGCTATAAATTTAATAAGGTAAAAGTAACAGTAGAGACGAGTTCTTAGATCCTAGTTCCTATCTTCTGGTAAAAACTGTACAGAATATTATTAAGAAATAATAAAATTAATATATGTTTTTTTACTATTCTCAGATAACGTAAATCTATCCGTTGCTTTTAGCAATAAAATAATTATAAATATTGCCCTAGCATAAAATATTGCCGTCGACGTTTTGTGATAGCGAGTGAAATAGTTATTAAGTCCGTTTGTTAAATAAACTATGCTATAAGTATTTTCTGGTACTAATCGTCTCTGAGCTGCCTAGCAAACAGACAGATAGACGATAGACGATAGACAGACCGACAGCCAGTCAAACAGACGGATTGAAGGACTGACATGGCGAACCTATAAGGGTCTATGGACTAAGGGACTATGGGACTATGTAATATTTTTGGCATAAATGCTATCTAATCCTGGGTCCATGATCCTAGGTTCTCGAGCTTGACTCCTAAAACCACTATTAAAATATTGATGACTTTTCCGATACTCACAATTTTTTTTAACTAGTACCATTTCAACGATACCCCACACTACAGGTAAACGAGAAAAATCATCTCTAATTTAGAGGTAGATTTTTTTATTTTTTTTATACTTTATTTAACCATTTTTTTTGGTGTGATTAATATGTATATCTATGTCAAAGTATTTGTCTTTGTCCCCAAACTAGACTAAATTTGTATAAAACACGAACCAATTACCGAACATGGCTTGGCGAATTAGCTCTGTAATTGTTCTACGTAGAGTCTACGTGGAACAATTACAGAGCAGAGTTTTCAATTACACCTTTTCAGGGCTCATAACAATTGAACTTGGTTCATTGTATCAATATATCAATATCAAAAGGCCAAATGCGGCAATTAATCCCGGAACTATCTACAATAATTATTATCTCTGCTCTGAAAAATAAGATATGGGTAAGGAAAACATTCCGTTTTGATATGGCAAAACAATTATTGTATTGCCATATCAAAACGGAATGTTTTCCTTATCCATATCTTATTTTTTGCACGTATGCAGTCATGAGTGTTTTTCGCGCGTATGAAGCTATGAGTATTTTTTTTTAAATAGAAATAGAAAGCATTTATTGCCATATTACGACAAAGGGTCGAGGCTCAGCATTATGCAACCAAGTCAACGCAGCGATCTTGGCAGCGCTCATTTTTAGCCACTACCCAAAAAAACTAAAAACTAATCTTACATGTGAGAGAAAGGTAACAAACTTACAATATAAATTTGTACCTAAAATAAACTTTTTAGAATATACATATACTACAATACTACTGCTTATATAATATGAATAAATATAATGTTTATAATAAGAATACATACAATCACTTACGCATACATATACATACATACACATAGGTATATACACATACATACCACAGGGATCTATTTTGGGGCCGTTTCTTTTCCTCGTATATGTAAATGATTTGCCGTTCATGGTTCAAAACAGAGATAGTATTGTCAGAGATAGTATTGTTTGCAGATGACACGTCACTTATTTTTAAGATTAAGAGACAAGAAAATGACCTTGCGGATACAAATAATGCTCTCTCTAAGGTACTATATTGGTTTACTTCTAATAACTTATTATTAAATTCAAAAAAGACAAAATGTATAAAATTCACACTACCAAATGTCAAAATGGTTGACAGCAATGTTATATTGGGGAATGATAAACTAGACCTTGTAGAAGAAACTGTATTTCTGGGTATCACAATTGATGCAAAGCTTCAATGGGGTCCTCATATAGGAAAATTGGCAAATAGGCTCAGTTCTGCAGCATACGCAGTTAAAAGAATCCGGGAACTAACTGATGTCGCAACTGCTAGGCTTGTTTATTTTAGTTACTTCCATAGTATTATGTCCTATGGTATACTACTGTGGGGTCGGGCAGCAGACATTGAGACCATCTTTGTCCTGCAGAAGAGAGCGATCAGATTCATATATAAGCTAGGCAATAGAGATTCGTTAAGAGATTTCTTTAAAGAAACTAACATCCTAACAGTTGCTAGTCAGTATATCTATGAAAATATTATGTACGTTAGGAAAAATATCAGTGACTTTAAAACTGTAGGTAGCCAACACAATGTAAATACTAGAAATAGACATAAGCTTTCGTTCCCAAAATTTAGGCTGGCAAAGGTTAATACATCCTTTATGGGGCATTGTATACGTTTCTACAATAAGATCCCTGAGGATATAATAAGCTTGCCAGAAGCGCGGTTCAAAAAATGTGTGAAGCACACTTTGTGCCAAAAAAGCTACTATAACATTAAAGATTATTTAGATGACAAAGATATCTGGAATTAAAGCCAGTTCAATGCATGAGTTTTAGTACATGTATATAAATCCTGTAAATTAAGGACTTGAAAAGACTAAGTTTGGAGTTTTTTTGTCCATTTTTTCTCCAAAATGATCTAGATTTTGAAATGGACACCTAGTTTAATTTGTAACGTTCATTAAGTCGCAGTTTCTGTGCTACTTTGAATAAAAAATTTTGATTTTGATTTTGATTTTTACACATAGGTATATACACATACATATATATATACATATATGTACCTTTAGGGAGTGTCCACGTGTGTAGAGTAGAGTTCCTGTGTGTAGAGTGGGCGAGTAAAGGGTGTGTAGGCATGTGCGTGTGTGCATTATGTTCTTGCCTCCGGATCCAGGGTTAGCCTTACAAGTACAGAGCCATCTGGTTTTCTAAAAGCACCTTTCGATACTGCAATTTAAAGGTTTTTTCAGATAATTTTATCCTTAGAGGAGGTGGAATGGTATTCCAGATTTTCGCTGTCCTGTACTTGAAGCTCCCCCTGAAACCAGCGGATCTATGCTCTGGTATTGTTAGAAGATCCGATTCTTTTGCACGGGTGTTATAGCCAGAGCAATCTTTAAACCAGCTCAGTTTTTTATATAAAGCGATTTCGCGAGTATGCAGCCATATCATGACCACCCAGAGGCCCAGTGGCTTCATCAAGTTTAATTAATAAGATATCATTGGTTGCTCAAGACCGCAGCAAGTAGAGATCTTTTATAAAGAATTTATGTCGCTGATGAGGAGCCACAGAAAAAAAGTAAATAAATTAGGTAATAAGTTTGTATTGAAAAAGTATGTAATGCAAATGCCATTGCCACGTAGATCACTGAGTGAGGTCCAGCAAAACCTCAGGCAAAGCTAACTCGGCAACGGGATTAATTGGCAACACTAAAATAGTTTATTACGGGAACATTCACTATTGTACGTATATAGGCGTGGCACACATAGAAAGGGCGTGTGAAGGGGTTGCGCAAAAGACGCGTCGTTCTCTAAATTCACGTTTATACAAAATGTACTGAAGGGACAAGACCGGGAAGCATGGAAAACAATGAGGGAGGCCTATGTCCGGCAGTTGGCGTCAAATAGCTGATGATGATGATGATGAACTGAAAGGACGAGACGACGCCCAAACAGAAGAGTCGAGGCGAGGGCGCGAACTCTATACAACGCGTCGCGTCTTTTCCACAGCGTACTTTTCACGCCCTCGCCCCACGTCCTTCCTATGCTAAGGCGTGGGCCACATAAAACTAACAATCGTTTGGTTAACAGCATTGGGACAGCACAATCCCTTTAACTTATATGTACTATGGACAGCTTATACTTAAGATAAGTCTGTACTTAAGCAGTAATTTTTAACACTTGAAAGTACAGTCAAACGGAGATAAACCCTTACATTAGTTGTAAATTGACCTGTAACATAACAGAGTTGAGTGTTAAGGTTGTTTGGCTGTAGACATTGCATGTTTTTTTAAATCAAATAAGCAGGTAGAAGCTTAAGATTAATTTCACGAATATTTAGACAAAATCTACTTAAAGTAGATGTTTTAGGCGCAGCAAGTTTGATTTCGTACGAGTCTAGGCAATTGCAAAGTTAGTGCTTCATACGATTGAATGACTTATATATTGAATGACGCATATAGGACAATGTACAAAAAGTATTTTGATCTCTTTGGAGCGACCATGATGTTTTATAAAAAAAAATGTGTACTTTTTTATGATATAACCTGTGGAATCCTTACTCGACACTGGCAAAAGCACAAATCGTGCAGTGCCATAAATATATATAAAAAAAAAAAAACTAGAAAAATTGTTCGAGACATTTGTCACCTCCAAAAAATCGTTCTCAAACTGTGAAGTTGCTAGTGACGCTTATGAGTCATTCTAATTCCAAGCAGTGTTGAAAGCAAATGTTCACAAACATCCCTTCAAATTCATGAGCTGTATCGATTTGTTTTGTTTATTTTATTTGTATGTCTATTTCATGTATAAGCTGCTTAAGTGTACGTTGTAATGTCATAATAATAATTGTATGTATGTGCAATATATTTATCTACGTATCTCTTTCTGAAACAGCTGCTTTATTGTCTGTTTATTTTAATTTTAGATTCTAATTACATAGTGTATTGCGCCTCTTATTTATGATGTTAAGATTACCTATCTGTGGAAAATGCTGAGGAATTTTGACAAAACCACTTGCTAATGAAAACATCGTGCGGAAACCTTAGTGGTTGAGGTGTTCACATACCTCACCACTTGAAATTGCTTATCCGAGATGGGTACACGTAGTGATTAAACCCATACTCTCTCTCTGTGAGAATGCCAGTGCCCTACAGTGGGGCGTTAATAGGCTGCTTTATATGGGATCCAGAAAAGCTATCACCATTATTGAGATATATGTTTTCTTTCGCAAAACCGTAGGAGAAGATTATTATATATTTTGTCCTATGATGGCACAGGTCAGCCCCATAAGTTCTTACTTTGGGTAGAAATCCACTGCTCTGCGCCTTCTACCGTTTTCTCTAGCTTATAATAAATAATTTAGCGTCATCACGCTAAGCTAGAGATACATCAATATCTACGTAAATAAATGCAAACTGCAAAGACATAAAGTTTTAACCGCCATAAAACGAGCAAAGTGATTTTGACCGCCTCAATGTGGTAAATTCGATAAAATCTACCAAAATATCGTACAATTTATGAAAGCGTTATCGATTAAAGTCCACATCACACTCGCCCTCATATGTGAACACAGTAGGTACATAGTTACATTAAGGTAGGCTTTGCATGAAACTAAAACGTGAAGGTTGAATGTTATGAGGATGGACATCACGGCAAGCTACTCATTGGGGTTCCGTAGGTTAAACCCTCATAGTTTCGCGATGGCCGTCCGTCTATCTGCCTGTCCATGGCTTAGCTCAGAGACAATTAGTACTACAAAATTTAAAGGTATCGATATTGATCCCGCCGAAAACGCTAGAATAAAATATTTAAATATTTTTAGAGCCTCCCCTGCCCCTAAATTAAGGATGTTTTTTTTCTCGTTTACCCCACACTATGTGGGGTCGTTCCTAAATGTTGTTGGTGCAGACAAAGCGTTTTTCGGTTTAGGGATCCGTTCTTCTGGCTATTTAAAAAATGGGGAACTTGCGTCAAACTTTGAAGTAGATTGCGTTTAACCTTAGGAGACATAGAAAATCTCAAGAAAAAACTAAAACCATAACAATTTTTTTCTCGGTCTTCGAGTCCCAAAAAATGCGAAAAATGAAGTTACTCCATTAATAAAACATATTTGATTTAATTTTTCATTGAATTCTAAGCGTTTTCTAAAAAGGGTGTAGTTGCATAAAAATATTACTTTATGAGATAACTGGAATATTGTTACTTGCAAGTTATGACGCCATAGTTCAAATCCGATTTATATGGCGCGATTTTGATCCACGTGACTAGAATGACTTTTTGACAGGTCGCATTACGAAAATTAGTCGTAGACAAAAAAATAACCACGTTTATAAAAAAAAACACACTATGCCTTAGATACTTTACTTTAACCCCTAGGGGTTAAAGTATGAAATTGCCGTTTTATTGCAATAGGTTCTTTGAATTGACATAGAATCTTCATGGTTTGAGGTTTTCGAATGAAACTTTTTTCAAATGGTTTCTATGATGTTCTTTTTTTAAAAAATGTGAAACATTTGAATATCGACTTTCAATTGTTTTTGTTATTCAATTTAGACAAGAAAGATGGATACTGCGAAAATTCGAGTGATTTTTGAATACGAGTTCCGACGCGGAACTAACGCGGCAGAAACAGCCCGCAATATCAATGCTGCGTTTGTAGAGGGGTCTACTAATGAACGCACCGTGCGATTTTGTTTTAAACTCTTTCGTGATGGAAATTTCGACTTAAAGAACGAGCCACGAGGAAGACCGCCCACACAGGTGAATAACGATGAATTAAGAGAGATAGTGGAAGCCGACCCTAGTCAAACTACCCAGGAATTAGCGGCATGGTTTAACGTTACCTTACCCACAATATTGACTCACTTGCGTCAAATCAATAAAATAAAAAAATACGAAAAATGGGTGCCTCATAATCACTCGAATTTTCGCAGTATCCATCTTTCTTGTCTAAATTGAATAACAAAAACAATTGAAAGTCGATATTCAAATGTTTCACATTTTTTAAAAAAAGAACATCATAGAAACCATTTGAAAAAAGTTTCATTCGAAAACCTCAAACCATGAAGATTCTATGTCAATTCAAAGAACCTATTGCAATAAAACGGCAATTTCATACTTTAACCCCTAATATTATGTGAAGTTATAGAAGCAATACTGCTCGCCGCAAACGGTGAAGGAAAACATCGTGAGGAAACCTGAGTATCTGAGCTATTGACATACCTCAGCGCTAGAAATCGCCAATCCGCGGTGGGCAGTTGGGCACGCATGGTGATTAAGCCCATTCCCTGAGAGAAGGCCTGTGCCCTACCAGTGGGTCGTATATCGGCTGCTTATGTATGTACTATTTTAATTAATAGCGACACGTTTGTCGAAATTACATCACGTTTTAGCATAGGTACTGTCGAACTTCAGTCGGACGGATGTTTGCTCACTATGCGTTTCGTATGGAAAGCGACACGTCATCATAGTGTTCAGACATTTGCCGATTCTGTATTCTTTTTACTTGACTGCGAAGGCAAAGATAATGATAGGATTACGGTTTTCACGCATATTATGTTGTATGTATGACGTTTCTTTATGACCACTCTAAGGCCAAGCGGCTGGATTTTGGCAAATAGATAGAGAACACTATTGAACAACCAAAATGGTTTGTTACATCTTAGTAACGATATATAATAGATGGTCTTGTTGTTTAGAGCAATCTCTTTCAGACAATCTTTGGATGGAGTGGATTGCAGGAAGATGGAGTTGTCAAATGAAAGGTCAAGTCAAGAATAATAAACTACAAAACTATATGGTGGACGACACTTATAATATTTTTAGTTTAGCAAGCAAACATTTTCTTTGATGTGCATTTTTTCAAAATGTTTTTAAATCATGGTTAGAACGTCCCCTCAAAAAGTATCGAACGTCGTCCGGTCCGCGGTTGCCAGGTCAGAACTTTTTCGCCCCACTTATATTGAATTTATTTATGTTTTGTCTATAGTTAATTAAATCGTTAGTAGAAATCATTAATATACGTAAAGCTGTCGTCTGTCAAGTTGTTTGTTCGTCCTAGGTCATTCATTCGACTCGTTTCAATCCCTGTTAACAAATTCTCGCCTTTAATAGTATTTCAAAAAACAGTTTGTTTACATCTAGACAAAAGCTAAATCAAATGGGATATAGTAATTAGATGTAGAGACTTTCAGATTCTTACTTTCTCACATTGATCTAATGAACGTGAGTTAGAAAGGAGGTAGAGTTGATTTATCTTCATCATTTTGTTGAAACAAACCTTATAAAACTGTCTCAAGACAGCACGTCGACTTTTTCTTAAATGGTCAAAGTCAAAGAAAAAAAAGCATAAAAAATATTCACTATAAAACAAAATGTTTGCTTAATGAACATCAATTTCATAAATAATAGATTATGAGGAGAACAAGCTAAAAAAGAAACTCCACATTTATTCGTTTCAAAACAGTTTTCAACTTAAAGTTACACTACACTAGATGCAATCGTCCCCATTAACATTATTTAAATACCAGACATCTTTGTCTTCCAAATAATCCTTAATGTTATAATAGGATTTTTTGGACGAAATATGCTTAACGCATTTTTTAAACCGCGTTTTTGGTTGGGAAGTCTAACATATCTTGAGGAATCTTATTGTAGAACCGTATACAGTGCCCCAAAAAGGATGTACGAGTACCTATTAACTTTTGCATGTCAAAAAACGTGGAAATGACTATTTATGTTTAATCCTAGTATCAATAATATCATGGCTACCAATGTTTTCGAAATTGTTGACGTTTTTTCTAACATACATAATATTTTCATGAATGTTAAAAGTTAAAACTTGCACCTGTCAAGATGTTAGTTTCTTTAAAGAAATCCTTTAACGAGTCCCTACTACCTAACTTTTAAATAAATAGCTCTCTTCTGTAAGATGAAGATCGTTTCAATGTCTGCTGCCCAACCCCACAGTAGCATACCGTAGGACGTAATACTATGGGTGTAACTAAAATAAACAAGCCTAGCAGTTGCAACGTCAGTGAGCTCTAAAATTCTTATCACTTTTCTAACATCTAGGAAAGTACGTCCTGATTTGAAATGAATGTAGGTTGTTAGGTACTCACTGTTTTGCTTCGCGGTGTTTTTAGGGGAACTGGGTCTGTATTGACGGAGCGCTAGCGGCATTTATTGGCCCTTGGCACGAAAAGGGTGTGCTAAGACGACTACCCGCAACTGTGCGTCACATTAAGCCTTTTTATTTACATGCCTACACGGTTTGTTGTCGCACAGTCCGGCCCACCCTATGGAACATACCTAGAAACATAAAAGCGAAATACCACTAACTCATATTCATCGGAGGCTTGTTTCCTCCTTACAGAGAGACTTCCTCTTGTAAGAGAAGCAAATAATAAAAAAAAAACTTAAGCCGCTCTCGACGCTATTGTGTTCATATTGCGTCACAATTAAATGCAATAAGTAAGAAACAACGACTTAGTAAACGTTTTCGTTGTACGAAACAGCATTTAAACTTATTGAAACTCCAAAGCGCCTCGGAAACTGAAGGCATATTTTGGCTAAATGGATTTTGGCTAAATTAGTGTCGAGGGTAGTAGAGTAGAGGAACAGTATCCCGATGGTCGGATGATATCGTTGAGTCGGTGGAAGGTCCATGGATGCGGATACCAAGAGACCGTGAGAGCGGCATTCGGGGGAAAAACCCTATTTTTACCAATCAGTGGGCAGCGATGGGCTGATGGTGATGACGAAATAATAAAACAGGACAGCTAAAAGTGCAAGGCCTACCTAAATGAGTCTATTGATCAAAACCTCAGCAGGCGTTGAATTATCTAACTTTTTTGTGGCTTTTTACAAACAAAATCAGCTGAACTCCACCATTTTGCTTCTTTTTTTTTGCTACGTTATGAATAGCCAGTGACACTCGGGTCGTCAATACTTTCCACTGGACACCTCTTTTGTCAAAATTGGTTCAGCCTTTAGGCCTCAAAGTGGTTATCTCTCCATGTAAAGTTTTTTTTATGTAGCCTTCATAATATAGGTGTCCTACTGCAGAGAAATGCCTACCCCCTTTTAGACAAATATTTTCTGTCATTTGCCACCTCTGCTTCGGCATGAATTTGATGAGATCATCCCGCCATCGTCCTTCTCTCTCAAGTTTGTATAACATTATACTATTTTATTGTCTGACATAATTTTGCCGTCAAAAACCCGGATGTCAATATTATATAAGTAAAAATTTTACCTATGTAAATATGTTGCTCCAAGTGCATCTATGTAACTTTCAATGTAAATTGAAAGTTGGACGTACTTCAGGAGAGAACATTGTTGCTGGACAAGACTGCTAACTTCTGTTATCCCGTGTTAATTAAATGCAGGCTCTGAATATGCAAGAGGAAATTGCGTGGCTACCCCAGTTCAGCGACTATGTGCTTGACTGTGTCTCTCTCATTTGGTTCCCGATTAGGATCTTTCACCAAAGCTCAGTGCAAAAGGCACCATAAATTAGCAGCCAACAGGCTCTGATATCTTTCAAGAAATATTTTATCATTTAAAAGGCGATGTGAAGTGGCAAAGACATATTTTTATTTGTGAAGCACGAGTACATTGATAGGGTGCAAAAATATTTGAATAAGTTTCTGCCTCGTAGGCCGTACAAATTGGAGAAAAAGGCACCACTAAAAGTCTTTTTTAAAATAAAAATAAAACCGACCTTAAAACACTAGACCAATAAAACACCCAAATAAATTTAAACGAATCATCATCATCATGATTCAGCCACAAGAAGTCCACTGCTGGACATGATGCCTTCTCCATGGATTTCCAAAAAAGACCGGTTGGAAGCGGCTTGCATCCAGCTTCTTCTTCTAAACAAATGTGACCTTTAAATTCAAAGTAGGTACATACATTATGTAGGTACTGTAGAAGCATAATTTGGAGCCGGTGCCAAGTAACATGCCCAGCACATACATTTTGGGCACCGACTTCAAAATATAATAATATTTCTAGTATGTCTGTAACTACTTTAAATTTAAAGGTTAAATTCGTTTAGATTATTTCTGTTTTTTAGTGCCTAGTGTTTGTTTAAAACTATTTAGTACCTAACTATTTATTTAAAAAAAAAAATCACGATTTTTTGTGAATATCACTATGACTTCACCAAATTATGTTTTCCGAGAACCAATGCACGAATCTCTATAAAAAGACCCAATTCGCATCAAGTGTGCCTTTTTTAATTTGATGATCCTAATTTGATAACGATGGGACCACCTGTGTAGACTACACTTTTAAACAAAAAAAGAATTTACCAAATCGGTCTATGCGTCTCTGAGTAATCTGGGAACATACATAAAAGGTTCGGACGAATTGAGAACCTTCTCCTTTTTTGAAGTCGGTTAAAAGAAAAAAAAAGATAGTATGTCAACGTCATATTTTATCGTTTTTCGTCAATGAAAATTACAAATTAATCATAGGTGTCCATGTCACGATCCTGAAAACCCTCCTCTTCATCAACATTCACTAGACGTTGCATGCACGCACGTCGGTTTTGGGCACTTTTTATATTGCCTATTAGATCGAAGTATGTTTGCCTGGGACAGCCCTTCTACCCACATTCACTCAATACCTATATTTGTTTCGTCAATCTTTATCTTCATTGTGTCCAAAATAACATTCCTTTCTCAATTCTAATAGTAACTACATCCTCTTTCAGTCCATAACCCAAGTGGCAAACCCTGATCTCTGCCTACTCCTCCGGGATGCAGGCGTGAGTTTATGAAATGTTATGTGTCACTTGTGTCACACACACCAAACGCTAAGTAGAAGAAATGAATGAAAAAACTCCACACTCGGTGCTTTACGGTCCTTAATAACCGAGATTTAATTATAGTTCCAAAACTAAGAATTCGTACATTAGGCCATTCAAAACAGGGAGATTCGATGCAAAAGGTGGTGCAGTAGTTTTTATGTTACAGTCGTCAAAATATAAGAAGCCCGTTTTGACAGCTACAAAAACAACAGAATCAAACCTAGTTTGAGATCAAAAACATTAAAAATCTAAACTACGAGTATGAGTAACTTTTCGGGCTACAATATGTTTTTTCAATTCAATTCAATTCAATTAAAATATTTTTATTCATTGTAAAAACAGAATGTTTACTTAATGAACGTCAAAGTTGTTAGTTTCACAATTAATGAATTATGTGGAGAAGAAGCTAACAAAGAAACTCCACATTTATTCTTTTCAAAACACGTTTTAACTTAATTAACAGAGTTTTCAACTTAAAATATTAGTCATGAATGTGTGAACACTAGTCACAATCGTCCTTTAAAAACATTAATCCACTGTCCAATGCCAAACATCTTTGTCCTCCAAACAATCCCCGATGCCATAGTAAGCCTTTTTGCACAGAATGTGCTTAACACATTTTTTAAATCGCGTTGGAGGTAACTCTAATATATTATTATCTTGAGGAATTTTGTTGTAGAACCTTATACAGTGCCCCATAAAGGATGTGTTAACTTTTGCAAGTCTAAATAGTGGAAATGACAATTTATGTTTATTTCTAGTATTAACATTATGGTGGCCACCAACATTTTCGAAGTCTTTGATATTTTTTCTAACGTACATAATATTTTCATAAATGTATTGACATGCAACTGTTAAGATGTTGGTTTCTTTGAAGAAATCTCTTAGCGAATCCCTACTACCTAACTTGTAAATAAATCGGATGGCTCTCTTCTGTAAGATGAAGATCGTCTCAATGTCTGCTGCCCGACCCCACAGTAGTATGCCGTAGGACATAATACTATGGAAGTAACTAAAATAAACAAGCCTAGCAGTTGCAACGTCAGTGAGCTCTCTAATTCTTTTGACTGCATATGCTGCAGAACTAAGCCTGTGTGCTAGTTTTACAATATGAGGACCCCATTGCAATTTTGAATCGATTGTGATGCCTAGAAAAACGGTATCTTCTACAAATTCTAGTTTTTCTTTTCCGAGTACAATGTTGTTTTCAACTAATCTTACGCTTGGTAAGGTAAACTTTATACATTTTGTCGTTTTGGAATTTAGAAGCAGATTATTTGCCGTGAACCAATCCAACACACGCGAGAGAGCATCATTTGCATCGTCAAGATTATTTTCTTGTCTCTTAATTTTAAAAATAAGTGACGTGTCATCTGCAAATAGTACTATCTCGGACATGTTTTGCACCATAAACGGCAAATCATTTACGTATACAAGGAAAAAGAACGGCCCCAAAATTGATCCCTGTGGTACTCCCATTTTTACTTGTGAACCTGTGGATTTTATACGATTTATGTCCACTTTTTGAACCCTTCCTTTTAGATAAGATCTCATCAGTTCTAAACCTTTCCCCTTTACTCCGTAATGCTCTAGTTTTAGCAAAAGTGTCTCGTGGTCCACACAATCAAATGCCTTTGACAAGTCACAAAAAACACCTATAGCATCCCTACGATCCTCCCATGCACTATAAATATGTTTAACTAGCAAGACACCAGCGTCCGTCGTTGACCGTCCCTGCGTGAAGCCGAACTTTTCTTTCGAGCATTAAATAATCTGCCAGAGTATGTGTCTTTTTATGTATTTGTTCAAGTAAATCTAAAGTAAAATGCAATTTTGTGTAGCTGTCAAACCGGGCTTCTTACATTTCGACGACTATAGTATCTCGTACATATGTGTGCGACTAAGTTAATATAAAAAATGGTAACATGAGATATCTCGGGACAACTTTTGACAGCCACACAGCTTAAACCACAAAAATTTGAGACTTTCTTTGGTTTCTCTACCATAAGTTCTACAAGGTGCATGCTAGCGATAGTCACAGTCTAACACATTAGACAACATAAAATTTTACATCTAATGAGTACTAAAATTAAAAAATTCTATCCAGCAATGGAAAAAAAATATGGCAACAAAACGAGGTATTTGATCAACATTGTTAATAACTGGAATGTAGTGGTTATTAAACGTCTCCAGCTCGGAAATTGGCACTCTTAAGATATATTTTTTATAATATGTGAGTTGCAGAGAATTTAATTATACATAATACTGAATACCAAATTTGTGGAATTCGTTCAAACACACTCGTCGCAATTGGCATTCTCGCAATTGGCGTCGGCGTTTTCTGCAATTGCCGTTTGAATATTTCCTCATAATTTCCAATGTCTCATGGTCAGATCATTAGTATCATGAAATAATTGTCTGAAAGTCTGAATCAGATAGAAGAAAATATTGGAAAAAAAAGATTTTTTTGGAATTTTCTTGATTCCTCACTCACAACTTACCGAACCGTACATCGTAATGAAAAGTTACTTGGTAATCAATTAAAGAGCATAAAATGTTGCGTCTTAGGGCGCTGATACACGGGCGGCACGGGTGTAGACTGCAGTCGTCGACGGCAGGCGTCGACGTGTGTTGACAGCAGCCGTCGACGCGCCGACAGCAGTCGCCGACATGACAGCGTCGGATGTCCTCGTCAGTGCGTCGATGAGTGTCGACAGCTGCAGTTGGCACATGTGTCGCCCGTGTATAAGCGCTCTTATGAGTACCAAAACTTAATAATTTGGTGAAGCAATATAGCAGAAATAATAAACAATGGTCAAAAACGGGCGCGGGCGGGCTGCAGCCTGGCAAAGTTAATATACCATGATATTACTGCCTCGTTGGTCTGGCCGTTAAGACGCTTAGCTACCAAATCAGAGGTCCGGCCCTCCCTTGTCCTGGTCCCAAACTAGGATACCCAGTGCTATGGTAACTAGGCAAGGACGTTACAAACATGAAAGTACACCCAGACTGAGGCCATTTTTACAAATGTTCCCAAGTGGGAATCGAAACCATGACCTCCAGCATGGTAATCAGACGTGATACTGCTAGACCAGTAGGCAGTCAAATTAATTTTTTTAAAAGAAAGTTTCAAAATATCGATGAGATTGAGTCTAAATGTATTTCTGCAAAACTATACGAAAACATGGTGAGGAAACCTGAGTGTCTGAGGAGTTCACGTACCTCAGCGCTCAAAATTGCCAATCCGCGGTAAGCACGCGAGGTGACTAAGCCCATAATCTTTCTCTCTGAGAGAGGGCCTGTGCCCTACAGTGTCACGTATGTAGGCTGCATTATTAATATTTATACGCAAAAAAGTGCCTCGCTAAATATACGTCACAGCCTCACTAGGTACCGCTCACTGGATAAGTTTCTAATTAGCATAAATCACTCGATCGAATCTTTATTCGATCCTGACCCAATCAGCATTTATCCTACCGGCAGTTAGTCGTTACTGTAGCGATTGCAATGGCTCTATAATATACGTCTTGTATTCGAAGTCGCAGTAAAATTTATGCTGACTACTCAGAGCGAAACTTTATATTTATTGTGTTATCCAAAAAACCCTGACAACGGAATGAATTTAGTGCTCCTAATTCCAACTTTGCTACGTTCTACGCAGGCAGTTATGATAATTTTATGCCAAACTCTACATTTTAAGGTTAACAGTTTCTAATGGATATTAAATTTCGTGGGTTGATTATAGTAGCCGAAGCCAAACAAAACTGGGTATTTAATTGCCCTGCTCAGGGAAATTGCGTACACAAACCTTTTATGAAAATCAAACCGATAAAAAGTCCCATAATTGCCTTCCCGCTTAAACGCGAAAAGGTAGAAGATTAAACAATTTTCTTCTTATTTTTGCTTAGGGCTCGGCGGCAGCCGCCTCTGTACCTATAATGACGAGCATAATGGAGTTATTTACATAGAACTTACTTAGCATATTTTTATTAGAGGAACGTCTGTATTTTAGATTAATGCCTCGTAATGCTTGGATTCTATAAAAATTTTTTTACAATCAGCACAAAAGTATCAAACAAAGGTGTTCTTGGCGGTGAGCTCAGCTTAGCCTTCTACAGGCTGACTTTGAATTCAATTAACAAACTTTAAGGCGCTTTAAAGCTTCATATTCGCTAACGGATCCTTACCTAAACAAAAAAAAGTGTTCTTACACTCGCAGTATTATGACCAATCCAGCGAAGTAAGGTGGTGTATAGAATAAGCGAGAAAAAAATACCTAATCTTTTTTTTTTAAGTTTTATCGCCGTGATTAATATGTATTTACATGACAAATTTCAGCTTTCTAGTACTAATCGTCTTCCAGCCAGTCCGTGGACAGACAGACAGGCAGACAGATGGGCTGACGGACGGACATGGCGAAAGTATAAGGATTCCTCTTCCACTACGGAACCCTAAAAATCAATCACAAAATCTAAATTTCAGTAGGGCAGCTTTTATCGTGTCAGCTGGTTAGGAATGAAAAAACAAGGATCCCTATGGACCCATAAATATAAATAAATAAATATATACTACGCTGAAACTTGGGTGGTTTGAGTGCCGCGGTTGCATAAGTAGAAATAAAAAATGCCATATTATATTTGACTATTATAAGTATAGGCATAAAATAAAAAAAATGAGTTGAGAAGGCTTGTGTAAAAAAATTCGCGAACAATTACTGCCGCCTTTCCTTCTATCAGAACAATGACCCGTGGAACTGCGGCACGCACGCACCGCTTTGGCTGGCTACTAACATACATAACATAACATAAACTCACGCCTGTATCCCAGAGGGGTAGGCAGAGACCAGGGACTGCCACTTGCTACGATCCTGACAGATCACTTTCGCTTCCTCAACATTCATTAGTCGTTGCATGCACGCACGCCGGTTTCGGCTACTTTTTATCTTGCCCTTTGCTAATCTATGGTCCTGTTTTATTTATTCGTTTTGTCTGTTGTGTAATGGCTCTCATAGATTCGAGTTTGAGTCAAAATATTATTTCAGTGCTTTTCTTTTTTAAAAAAAAAAAACTAGCTTATTCAATAGCTTTCAAACTACGAGTTTTCGAGCTACGGCTTTCAAAGCACCCATTGTGTAAATGTAGTTACACATACAGCAAAAATGTTAGTTTTGTTGTATTCTTTTTGTTGCACTAACCCGTGCTGAGAACAATTTTAAAAACCTATTTAGAGGCTAAAAATTCCACCCATGCCGGGACTTGAACCCGCGACCTCTGGCTAACCGTGCCAGCGCTCTCCCAACTAAGCTAATTGGCAAGATAAGTGCAGGCATCGGCGAAATTTCGAGCCTCTTTACAAACTTCTCTGTACGTAATACAGTTGGGAGAGCGTTGGCACGGTCAGCCAGAGGTCGCCCGTTTAAGTCCCGGCATGGGTGGAATTTTTAGCCTCTAAATAGGTTTTTAAAATTGTTAGTTTGTTATTAAAAAAATTAAAAAGTAATTTCAAAAAATTTAAATAAAAAAATATTAACTAAAATCTGTTATTTTGTTTCAAAAGTAAAAGCTATATTCAGAATAAAATAAAGTTAGTTTTGGGGGCAATTCGGCTTCGTTACTGTAGTACCATGCTAATCCTATTTTGCTATTTATCGCATTATTCATAAAAAGCCTAACCGAGCGCCGGGCAGGAGACTGAAATAATAGGGGTTATAGTATGAAATTGCCGTTTTATTGCAATAGGTTCTTTGAATTGACATAGAATCTTCATGGTTTGAGGTTTTCAAATGAAACTTTTTTCAAATGGTTTCTATGATGTTCTTTTTTTAAAAAATGTGAAACATTTGAATATCGACTTTCAATTGTTTTTGTTATTCAATTTAGACAAGAAAGATGGATACTGCGAAAATTCGAGTGATTTTTGAATACGAGTTCCGACGCGGAACTAACGCGGCAGAAACAGCTCGCAATATCAATGCTGCGTTTGGAGAGGGGTCTACTAATGAACGCACCGTGCGATTTTGGTTTAAACGCTTTCGTGATGGAAATTTCGACTTAAAGAACGAGCCACGAGGAAGACCGCCCACACAGGTGAATAACGATGAATTAAGAGAGATAGTGGAAGCCGACCCTAGTCAAACTACCCAGGAATTAGCGGCATGCTTTAACGTTACCTTACCCACAATATTGACTCACTTGCGTCAAATCAATAAAATAAAAAAATACGAAAAATGGGTGCCTCATGATTTGACTGATCTGCAGAAAGAAACGCGTGTTGAAACTTGTGTTGCCTTGTTGATATTCAATATTCGATTTTCAAATGTTTCACATTTTTTAAAAAAAGAACATCATAGAAACCATTTGAAAAAAGTTTCATTCGAAAACCTCAAACCATGAAGATTCTATGTCAATTCAAAGAACCTATTGCAATAAAACGGCAATTTCATACTTTAACCCCTAATATTTTGTTATTGTTTTTACCAGTCAAATGTTCAGTAATAAAAACCTATCGAAGCGAACCTCTAGGCGATTAATTCACGTGCGAAATTCTCCCGTACTGGTCTAAAAGGCGACTATTATAAATTGTGACTTCAATCAGAGTTCGGCGCGAAGGGAAGTCCAATCACCGCCTCGGCTAGACTCCTGTCGCGAGTGCTAAAAAACACAGTGGATGACAATCGGGGTTAAATCTCTTAGTGCGCCCGAGGGGGGTAGGTAGGGCCGGCGGCGGCGCGGGGCGCGGGGCGAGGGGCTTCGGCGCCCTAGGCGGCAGGCGGCAGTCCGCGCTCGCCGGCCCGCAGCGACCAGCCCACAGCCGCGCCACACGCTCCTGCGCCGTACACAGCTCGCGCACGACGCGCGATGTTTACGCGAAAAACTTCCCGCGACATTTAGTGCACCATGGAACGTTTGCAGGCTAGACGACGAAAGAGGTTAGTACTGCTTTAATTTTTTATTTTCACTTTCTCACTGAGTGCGCCTCTTTTTGTGTTAAAAAAGTACTTTACTAAGTGTATGTTTACTTTGGCTTCGCTAAGCTGTTTGCGAAATCTAAGTACTTGTGTAGGATGTGCGGTGTAGGTATCGCTACTTTTTGTAGGTACGATGCGTAACTTTACTCTTTGTGCTCGGCGAAATGTTATACAAACTCACATGTTGTTTTCTCTCTAGGTTTTTCTACTGGACGAATGGAAACATTTTTAAACACGCGATAAAGTTCTTGCAAGACATTTTTCTATTAGAACTGTGAAATGTTTGAGTTCTCCTTACTAAATAAACAATTTTGCTCATGGGAATAGATTTTAAAGACGTGAAGAGGAGATTTTTCAAGTTTTTTGTTATTTTAATAACAAGTTTTATACAGTCGACCGATAATTTAATTACATAAAAAGCTCACGCCTGTATCCCGGAGGGATAGGCAGAGACCAGGGTTAGTTACTTGCTACGATCCTGACAGACCTCTTTCGCTTCATCAACATTCATTAGTCGTTGCGTGCACGCACGCCGGTTTCGGCTACTTGCCATCGATGACGGTCGAAGTATGTCCGCCTGAGACGTTCCTCACCGCTGATTTACCTTTACATTTTTGTTACAAAGTCGCTAGTAACGGGTCACAGCGCAGAATGCTGATGTGCTGTCGACTGTTTGTTTGGAGGTGACATAAACGAAAGGGGGGAATCGAATGTAGGAAAAGTCAAATCTCACATGACTTTGGTGCGCAGTTTTTTTAGCTTGTCAAGGTTAATAAAACCTAACATAAACAATATAAGGAAAAACATAATTCAGTTACTCAACTTTTTTTACGACCGTTAAATGACATTGTTTGAAACTTGTTTTCATACAAATTGACTGAGAGGAATTTCAATATTTGAAATTGAAAATTTTCACGTTTACTTATCGGAAGAGGCTTAGTTATTCATCGATACTGAAGAGACGGTTTTCAGGTTATGCATTATTTCAAAAACTACAAATACCTTCGTAAAGCTTTTACGGATTAAAATAGGTACTAATATCACAAAAACATAAGTAAATTTACTCAGTTATTGTTCTATTTTATTTTAAACTCAACACACGTACTCTGGTTCCAACGTCGTCAGTTGAGCTTGTTGATAGTAATATACTTCGATATGACAACGATATAATAAAATATGAAAGTCTGCGCATTGGGGAAAATTTGTGGAAATTGTCTACGATGGTGCAATAGGGCGTAATATAGGTAAAATAAATGACATGATCGCATTTTGTACACCTAACAACTGACGTAAAAATACACTTCCGTTTAAGAATTCACAATAGAGTCTTTAGTATAGGACTGAATTTGCACCATATTTAAATTCGTTCCTTCTTTCTTGTGACACACCTATGGGTGCTGCGAAACGAGGAAAATAAAACTATGTAAAAATCCTGGCTGACAACTAATCATCATCAGCCATTTGACACCTTCTGCAGGACATAGGCCTCCCTCGTGGTTTTCCTAACCATGAGGGGTTTCGCCACGCTTCGCAGGCGGGTTGGCGATCGCAGTATGCGGTTGGAATCTCAGGAAGATGCTGCTGCCTGTCTCCTGGTAATTGATTTCCTTAGTCGCCTTCTACCACATCCACGAAAGGAAACGGAGTGACGCTATTCTTAATCCGGCGCCACACGGCAACTAATATCCTAGTAGAAACTAGTAGCATAATAGTGGGAATAGGCTGTCGATATATCATTGACATATCGGCCAAATCGGGTCATTGTCACTGACATCATGATCTAGGTTTTGATGTTCGACAAAGGGTCAACCTGGATTGTCACAAGCTTTAAAAGGTTCAATGTCATAGCTACTATGTAAATACTTTGAGTGCGCGGCCAAACAACAATGAATATGCAAATTAAATAATGCCACGTTGAAACTACGATTTCGCTTTTGATTTCCCCGAGAAAATATCTTTTTTCATATCGGAAAACTTGTTTATTTTGTGAAAAATGACAAAGGTTTATTTTATACATGTGCAACTTCATGTTTTGTATCGAGGTTATTATTATCTATCAGTCTGGTGGTTTTCATTACAATATGGGACAGCTGATCTTTTTTTTTTTAATTTCAGTACGAAGAGCGATTTCGAAGTTTCCGCGGAGTGAAAATTTCTTCGCGATTTCGAAGCTGTCCGTAATGCCACGTAGAACCCTCTATGTTCGGACGAATACGGTTTTTTAAGGTCCCGTACGCGAAGTGTGCCAAACGGAACCCTATTACAAAGACTACACTGTCCGACTGCCTATCTGTCTGTCTGTCTGTCTGTCAGTCTGTCTGTCTGTCTTTCTGTCTGACTGTCTGTCTGACTGTCTGACTGTCTGTCTGTGGCAGTTGAAATTTTCACAGATGATGTATTTCTGTTGCCGCCATAACTTCAAATACTAAAAACAGAATACAATAGATATTTAAGAGGGGCTCAGCTTTGTCATCATCATCAACCCATTATGTCCCCACCGAGGGGCACGGGTCTCTTCCCTGAGGAAGGTATAGGCCATACTCCACCACGGGGGCCAAGTCCGGATTGGTGGAGGCTTGTAGACTAGTGGCTCGTCTACTGTCAGAAGTTGTCAAGCCGCCCTAAGGCCTCTGACTTGGCTTAACGACTGCCATCTATCGACGGCAGCCGGCACCAACAGCTTAACGTGCCTTGCGAAGCACGGAACCGCTCGGAAAAATGCCACTAGCGTTAGGCATAGACGGCGACCCATCCATGCACTGAACACGCCCTGTGTTGCTTAACCTTCGTGATCGTTTAAGATCACTCAGGCAGCCGGGGCTACGAGCGATTGTCATAGAGTCAATTATTGAAACATTATTAAAAAAACGGACAAGTGACAGTCGGACTCAACCACTGAGGGTTTCGTACAAATTTGTAGGTACTTACATATTATACACAGCCCAGGAATCGAGTCTCGTAGTTTTTTCCGACCTTTTCCCGAACATTTCTTTTTAATTTTTTTCAGATTTTTCCATCGTAGTATATAACGATATTACTTGCCAAATATCCTAGTTCTAGGTCAACGGAAAGCAGCCTATTCCAGTAGAGTGTCGAAGTATACGTGCTTTGCGGCATAAACGGCCGTATAATTTTTTTACGTTAACTTAGAATTTTGACATTATCACAGCTTCAAGGGACTGCCGACCTGAGTATATGGTCTTAATTTCAACTCCATACCGTAACGCGGTCCCGAGATAAAAAGTATTGCTTGATAGATAGTCGGACGGACGGACGGACAACAAAGTGATCCTGTAAGGGTTCCGTTTTTCTTTTTGAGGCACGGAGCCCGAAAAACGAAATTTAGCCTTTATTTAGAAGAAACATCTTAGAAGTAACCCTGTATTTATAGGTGTAGATAGATTTACCACTCTTTTACCCTACTCCGCCTTAAATCAATAATTTTCCAAAAGTCGTAAAAAGTACAGTTAGGTGCAAATTTGAATTAGCACGTGAATAGTTTCCAACTGTGACTGATTAACTGGTTAATGATTAACCAACATTAACTGTGACCCTTTTTTATGTTAAAAATTTATGCTAAAAAATTTCAAATAGTAATTTTATATCCATATTATTTTGGCCAACTTCAGTTGAGTTTAAAGTAATGTAAGTAACGTAATCTTATAAATTAATGACAGTTTGATGCCATGATAATAAAAAATCTTTTCACTTTGACAAGAGTCTATGCCATTCAGCGGCGTACCCGCGGTTTCCCGTACCCAACGCTATGTTAATTTATCGTATGTCAAAGTGCATGTAAAAATACAACTGGCGGCTGCTTATAGTAGATTAACAGATGTTTAGTTTCCGAGAAAACGGGGGTAAGGTTGCGTAGAGTCCGTGCCACCACTGAAGACCATTGAGTTAAGAGATTTTCGTCCTTATTTCAATGCGGACAGACATCTCCGTGGGACATGAGTGATGGCGCGTGCTCTAGTGCAAATTATGTTTAAATACCGGCCAAGTGCGTGTTGGGACAAGCGAAGTGTAGGGTTCGGTAGATGAAGGGATTCTTATCTGCTTTACAGAACTAACAACTTCATCAAAGTAATTTTCAATGGAATTTGAACGAAGTTTTCCTTTTACAAGTTGGTCGCCTATTACTCGTTAACTTGTAAAGCCTACTTACCAATGATAGTTTCCCTTTTAAGTTCATTATATGTGCTACTCTCCTGAATTTTTTCACGCTTCTACATTACGTTTAGCTGGGAGAGGGGGAGGGGACGCTTTTATGTTTAATATTTCGCAAATGGAAAAATGGTTTACGTAAACCAGTGTTAGGTGAGCTTAGTCGCCTAACACTGGTTTACGTAACTCATATTGGCACTATCAACAATTTTTTGAATTTCTTGGTATTTAAAAAAAATACTTACACCTAAAAATAATTGGATTAAATGTTTGGGTAGCTATCTTGTGACTAGTGAGCGGCGGAATCTTGCTGTTGAAGCGGTGAAGAAGTTGTACTGCAACGTCAGTAACTCATATTTGTTTATTTTTAGGGTTCCGTAGTCACAAGGAACCCATATAGTTTCGCCATGTCCGTCTGTCTGTATGACCGTCTGTGTGTCCACAGCTTAGCACAGAGACGACAAGTACTAGAAAGCTGAAATTTGCCAAAGATATACATATTAATTACGCCGACAAAACGGTAGGCTACAATCGTAAAAAAATTGTTTTTGGGTATAAACCTCCCCTACACCTAAATTAGTGAAGCATTTTTTTCCCGCCTACACTACAGTATGGGGTATCGTTGGGCTGGTCGTTTAAAAATGTTTTGAACCACCAATACCAAATGTATTAGTCGTTTAAAATATTGTTAATATAAGTAAAATAAAATCCTGGTGTCAATCAAAACCCCTTAATTGAATTGATTGTATGGAAGTACATAATTATACAAAGTATTAAGGAAATCCGACGCGATCCGTGCAAAATTTCAGCTTTCTATGTCCAACGGTATGTGCTGAGAGTTAATGAGTCAGTGAGTCGGGACTTCTCTTTTTATATTATTAGAAGCTGTGCCCGCGACTCCGTTCGCGTACATTTCGATTTTTACGAAGCAGCATTTGTATGGGGGCCACGTCTTATCATAACTGGAGCTAGAATTTAAATAGCCTATCCTGTGTCCCAGATGTCTATATGTTTTTATACCAAATTTCATCAAATTCGGATAATTGGTTTAAGAGTTATGGAGGAACATACATACATACACACATACAGAAAAAAATTCTAAAAATCGTAAAATTAGTTTCAGTATCATATATTGAGCCTATAAACACAATATCTCTGAAAACAAACTAACTTACTCCATGACCGACCCTTACAGATTTATTATTAGTATAGAAGAAGATAACAAATAAAAATGCATTCCGAAATGTACGAACGTATGACGGTGTAATATAAGAAGGCATTAATATTATTATTAGGGATTTGCACAGAAAAAAAAAACTTCAATCGAAAAATAAATTTAAAAATTCTCTGGCGCAGGGCCCTTAGCTGACGCTGGGCCCCTATGCTGTTACCTACTCTGATAATTCGGCCCTGGCTGAATGGTTCGAAGGTTTATGACCCGCTGATGGGCATTTACTAGCGGACAAGGAAGAAACCTATTAAGGGTCTGTCTGCGCTGAACACCTGTGAACACCTCAGACACTCAGGTTTCCTCACCATGTTTTCCCTCACAGTTAGCGAGTGGTATTGCTGCCAAGGCTTCAAAAATTTACGTAACTTACAAAACAAAGTCGTTGCTACATGCCGGGATTTTTACATCCATACATACATACAAACTAAACACAATACCCACCTTTTGGGCTCCGCCACAGTCAGGTAAGAAGGGTGACCTTGGAGCACACTATCACCTAAGCCATTAATTTCTCTCTCACATTTCCTTTGGAAATAATGTTCTTAATCATGTACACGCCACAATTATAACACTCCATAATTACACTTAACCGACTTACAATTCAAAGGCACTTAGGTAATGTAATATTAACAACAACTTCCACATAAGTCAGTTGCTTGTCCTGGTCCCAAACTAAGATAGGCTGTGCTATGGTAACCAGACAAGGAAATCACAAACATGGAACCACACCCAGACTGAGGCCGTCTGTGCAAATGGGAATGGAACCCACGACATGGTTATCAGACGTTATACCCCTAGACTAACAAGGCAGTCAAATGTTTTCTATCGTTTAAGTACCCATTTACTTCATTAATAAATTTTCATAATAATTGAGATGTATTTTTGTTTCTGGACCCCTTACTGCCTATTGAGGATAATTTTATTTTAATAAAAGCCTTTGTAATCTTCATTGCCAGGTCTGCTCTTCAAACATGGGTACTTTCTCCTAGTAACGGCACATTACAGTAGGAGCAAATACTTCTCACATTGTCTCTAAATTATTTTTTTAAAGTTTTTTGATATTGTAATATTGTAGGTGTACGACAACTATTTTTCGATTTAGGGTTCCGTTTGCGAAATATTAAGCTTTATAGCGCAAATTTTTGTCAGAGTAGGGCGCCCCCCCCTCTCTCGGCTAAACGATTGATTGTAGAAAACTGAAATATAAGCTTAAAAGGAAAACTATCGCAGCTAAGTAGGCTTTACAAGTTAACGAGTAATAGGCGACCAACTTATAAATGCAAAACTTCGTACAAATTTCATTGAAAATTACTTCGATGTAGTTGTTAGTTCTGTAAAGCTGGTAAAAGGAGGGCCTTCTACGCAACCTTACACTGCGCGTGATCCGACACGCACTTGGCCGGTTTTTGCAATAACGTATTGTAATAGAAGACATTTTTAGCCTAATGGTGGTGCAGTGGCGCTGGTAAGCTCCGGGTAGCCTGAGAATCGTTATTTTGATAGCGTCTGTCGTAGGTCAAAGTTTAAGTTCAAAATGAAGATTTTTTTTAAATTAATACTCTGGGCCCTTATTATGAAAAATGTGACATTATCAGAAGGGTCGTCAAAATCGCGCTTGAGCCCGACAATTCACTCGAATCTAGCGAAAAAAATCGGTTCTTATTTTGAATAGCTTTACTATTCAACTAAACTATTCAACAATGGAAACTATTCAAAAAAATAACCGTATTTGTCGTTAGATTTGAGTGAATTGTCGGGCTCAAGCGCGACGTTGAAGACACTTCCGATAATGTCGCAGCTTCATAATGAGGGCCCCGGTTTATGCTTGTCGCGTAATTTTTTGAGAAGTCTGGAAAGACAGAATTATGTTTAGGTATATATTTAAGCAGATACTTGCATTAATTAATTTTACTTAAGTAAATACTTGAGTAAACTTTGAAATACAGAGACCGGCGGCTATTCTTATGAATTCGCTACTCTTACTTAGAGTTTTGACTTTAATTATCGGAAGTGATTCAGTTACGATACGAACGCAAAACCGGACGAATTTCAAGCATTAACTTAATGAAATTAAATATTGTACGTTTAATAAATACACAGGGGCTTCCTTTTCTCCAAATCGATTTGTTTCGTTTGTGTCGTAATAAAAGATGCCATTATCTGTGCTAAGTTCAAATAAACAATGTTAGAAAGGGTTGTGTTTCACAAAACAGGCGACCCTCCTCTCAATCATGTCGCAGTCTGGCGAAAAACGTGTACGAAATCGGTATCTACGGCGGCGCGGCCCTTCTCGACTACCATCAGCCTCACAGTTCCGCTAAACAGTCACATAGTCCCAGCGGTAAACATGTAAACATGATTTTTCCCCTTGTGTTTTTTCGTTAATAAAACGGTAACATAAGCAGCCTATATACGTCCCATTGTAGGGCACAGGCCTTCTTTTACGGAGAAAGTATGGGCTTAATCATCACGCGTGCCCACTGCGGATTGACGATTTCAACCGCTGAGGTATGTGAATAGCTCAGACACTCAAGTTTCCTCACGATGTTTTCTTCACCGTTAGTGAGCGGTATTGCTACTATAACTTCACAAATGTAAATGTATATATAACTGAGAAAACAAAGTCATAGGTACACGCCCGCACTGGGAATCGAACCTGGGTTTCTCGCTTTCGAGGCCAATGTTGTACACCCACTAGGCTACTACCGCTCAAAACGGTAACGCGGACTAGAAACAAACGAAACGAAGGTGGGCGGTACGGAATGATACGGGTACTTTCCTACATACCTTACGAACCTTACTTCAAAGTACTTTCTTGCATTTTTACTAAAGATCGCTTTTTGCCTTGTAATAATGCGGGATTATTAAAGAGAATGATTTATCAAAGACAATGATACCGTAAAGTTCTCACTACACGCGGGCCAACATGGGCCAACTGTGTGATGTGTCTTTCACTTAACGCGCTGCAATGAAATGATAAATTGTACTGGAACGCGAGCTTCAGTACGTTTTCAAGCGTTTAACCCTTAGGCGCTGATTGATAAGGTCACTGAACGATAGGCATCGATTTGCCCCTCTTACATATTGGGGGGGACTAAAAGAGGTTATTTAATGTTAGCTTCGTTTCTGCAATTGCATGTTTCGGACCGTGCTCACGGAGGCCAAGGATACTGGGGAATTCCCGTACCTAGCCGTAGCTGGCTCGGTGCATTTTACATGAAACGTCGACAATCAGGTACCCGTGGGACCTGGCGAAATCGGAACTCGCCTCTGCAGGTCACGGAAAAGCTTTTTTTAATAGCGCCATAACTTTCTACACGAGCGGTGGTAGCGGAGCTTGTAGCGGAGCGGTAGAACGCCGACTTCTCATTCGGGAGATCGTGAGTTCAAATCCCGGCATGTATCAAAGGCTTGGTTTTCTAAGTTACGTGCATTTGTAAAGTTATAGTAGCAATACCACTCGCTAATTGTGAAGGAAACCTTCGTGAGGAAACCTGAGTGTCAGAGATGTTGACATACCTCAGCGCGTGAAATCGCCGATCCGCGGTCTGCACGCTTGGTGATTAAGCCCTTACGTTCTCTTTGAGAGAAGGCCTGCGCCCTACAGTGGGACGTATATGACGTGAATGTGGGCTGCTTATGCACACTTTCTGCATTTTTTTTCAGGTTTTTTGTTATAAAAACATACATTTTGGAAGGTGCCAATAAGAATTTCTGTTTGGCAGAAACTGTCCTATTCTTGTGAAGTAGACAACGCAGAGAGAGAGAGAGAGAGAGAGAGAGAGAGAGAGAGAGACGAAAAAAAGAGGTCGAGTGTCTGACTGCCTCCAATCCTCCCATATACTGAGCACACAGTGTGAAAATTGTTATCAGACCTGCGTCCTTTCCATATCATTCAAAAAGCACACAACAGTTGCACGCAGACGCTCTCTGGTCACCCCTCCGGGACACAGACCCTTCTCATTTCGGACCCCAAAAATGCCCATTATAATCGAGGGGTCAAAGTAACACCGCGACTAACATTTTCTCCGTATCTATGCCGAGCCAATATAACCCCTATTACCTGGTCTGTAGGCCGGGATGGTTAGCGACTGGCCCATTGTTTGGTTGGCGTGCCTGAGCTGGAGACAACCACGAAGGGGAGCTATTCATTCACTGCGAAATCCGCACTTTTGTGTCGACAAAAATGCTCTGACTATACGTTTTATTGCAGTGTCCTTTTTATCGTTAATCGGTTTTAGTGGCAGTTTCTTTTTTTAAAGTGGAATAGATCGTTTCTTGGAGTATCTGCGTTTTCGCAAACTGTATAGGTTGGTACTCGTAGGTACAGAGGGGTTTTTGACATACGTCGGTGGGCTGTAATTTGACCTAACTCCCGTTTTGTTCGAATTTCGCTCCCAATACGCGAACGATAGCAGCATTGTGAGCTCGTGACTAGTCGTTCTGATTCCATTCTTTATTAAAATTTCATGAACTTTGCGACCTCTGTAATCTATCTACGGACTGTCAAAAGTAAACTTTATCTCGCAAAAGAACGTAAAATTTTCTTTAAAAGACTTCTTTAGCTGGCACTCGAAAATCCCAAGGGAGCACCTAAAAAACTTCCTAACTTAAGGTAAATATTACTGTTCATGAGAGAAAGAGTCCCGTCAAGAGATAATTACCAAGCGCCGAAAAAAGTTTGGAGTCCAACAACTTGGTCGCGGGGCTCAAAATCGAAACGTTTTATACGAAGTAACAAGTAACACAGAAACTGCGACTTAATGAACGTTACAACTTCAACTAGGTGCCCATTTAAAAATGGAAGTACAACTCAAACTTACGGTCTTATTTATAAAAAACCGGACAAGTGCGAGTCGGACTCGCCCACCGAGGGTTCCGTAAAAATTTGTACATATTACAAATAGTTCAGGAATCGAGTCTCGCAGTTTTTTCGAGCTTTTCCCGAACTTCAAAGACAATTTTTTTGTGATTTAATTACAAATGTATACTTTTCAGACTTTTCCCTATACTTGTAGTATGAGCACAATATTAATTGCCAAATTTCATAGGTCAACGGAAAGTACCCTACAAATTTTGATTCCCTTGAGGGTCGAAATATAAGTTTTTTTTGAGGCATAAACGGCCTTATCTTTTTTTACGTTAACTTAGAAGTTTGTTTATTTTACGCGCCTCAGGGGCCTATAGAATTGAGTATATTTTTAATTTCAACTCGATACCTTCACGCGTTCCCGAGATAAAGGGTATTTCTAAATTCCTAAAAAAGAATTGACGAAGTTTTGCGGCTTCTTATAAAACTTAAAACACAGTGGAAAATATCGAAAATGTACCTCCTAAGACGTACACTGAGAGAAACAGCTTTTTGTGTTTGACATTAATTCGCTCATGTGGTGCAGAGTGCACATCACAGAATAAAGACACTGCCTAAAGTAGTTTTGAGGGATATTTAACGACTTTTGACTTTATAAATCATAATTTAGTTAAGATCTGTCTTAAGTCTGACATTTATTGCACATAAGTTAATGTTAATACAATGGAAATGTGGCGGACTTAATGCTATAAGCGTTTGCTATCATTCAACCATAGGTGGTGCAAGAAATTAACTGGTAGGCATAATAGATAAACGGGGAGACGATATTCGTTTATCACATTCAGTTGTCAATCTGCATTTACACTGGCTGAACGATTTTGTACATTGCAATCTGAGAAACAGCGTCCACTGGTTTAGTGTGTCGTGTGGTGTGCAAGCGGCCTTATGGAGGCGCACGCCTTTCAATGCGAAAATGTCAATGCCTTGACAACTTAATAAGGTACGACCCCAGTGGTGATTGACGCGATTTTGTCTATATTAATAGGACGCTCTGCCTAATTAATAGTTAGCTAAATGAAAGGAACGTAACCAAGCTAATTAATGAACTTCTAAGCTTTTGCTCAAATATAGAGATCTTTAAGTGGCGGTTGAAAGTGTTGGCAATACTGAAACATTGAGTGAATGAAAATAACTGAGTGACCGGTGAATGAATAAATGAATGAACGACTTTTGTCTTTTTTCTCTGTGTGCGTTCGCCGCCATGGATTGTTGTCCTTTCAGAAAGTAAGCATTGAAATACTAATGATACTTTTTCTTTCAACAATAAGATTGAGTTTAAGTTAAAAATAAAGGTTACTGTACGGCTATATGAGTTATAATACATTGCCAAACGATATTAAGAACAGGTAAAACTTTCATGAATTTAGGAACAGGTTATCAGAGTGGTTGTTAGAAAAATGCTCGTACTCAACTCAATGTCAAGACAGAATGTTTGTTACTCAGTGCAATTTATGATCTGTACTTATAATTTTATGTATTTCTTTTCCGCAGTGGTATTACTACAACACTCTAGAAAAGCAATGAATTTAATTGATATACATTACCTGTTATTTAAGATACTGTTAAACTTATAGCTAAAGGAAAGTATTAAGTATTCACCCAGTCGTCCTGACAATTAAATGAGTTGTAATTGTCACACGTTTCAGTACCAGAACTGAGGTCACGGGTTCGATTCCCGCTGGAAGCCGCCGTACTTTGATTTGAACCGTGTCTGGCTATTTCTCACAGAATAATGTTAGTTTCAAGGTCAAGTGTCAAAGGTCAAGTACGAGACCGGAAAAGCAAATTAAGTTTATTCTCACTGATTAGTATATACAAATAACGATGAATGGGCGCCGACCGAGTCATCCGTTATTTATTCCAGTCTAGCTTAAAAGAGTAGATAGAGTATAGACTCTACCTACTCTTTTACTCTATGAGAGCAGCCAAATCGCAGGGCTGTCAATGAATGAACCAAAGTTTATGGTGGTTTCTAGAAAAGAAGACGTCAACCCAACCATATCGATAGCCGGAACAACTTTGGAAATGGTGAAGAAATACAAGTATCTGGGCACATGGGTAAATTGAAATTGAGAGTCTGAGCTGGAAATGAAGACCCGAAATGAAATTGCCCGTGCTTCTTTCAACAACGTGAAGAAAATATTTTATAACGGAGATCTCAACACATCTCTTCGCATTAAGATGCTTCAGTGTTACATCTGGCCAGTGGTCATGTATGGTTACGAAGCCTGGAATAAGAAAGAATTCAGAAGCCTGGAATTCGAAATATGGTGCTACCGTGTCAGCATAAGTTGGGTTCATAAGGTTACGAACGAGCGGGTTCTACGGCGTTTCAATCAAGCCCGAGAACTCACATTGACCATCAAAAAGAAGAAGATAAGTTACTTGGGTCATGTGCTTCGAAGCGAACGATACAGACTTCTTCGGGTTATCATAATGTTCAAAGTTAAGGGGAATAGGCGTGCTGGTAGAAAAAGAAAATCATGGCTCCGTAACATCAGAGAATGTATTGGAGTTGCCAGCGTCGAAGATTTATTTTGCTTGGCAATGAGAAGAAAGGAATATACAGAGCTAACGACCAAGCTGCAGTAGTGGAGAGGCACTAGAAGAAGAAGAAGAAGCGCAAAAGGTAGAAATAGCTAATAAATTAGCGATTTCCGTAGAAAATTTCTAAATTCGTTCTACTATTCTCGAGACTGTTCGAATTGGTTAACTGGTTTCAAAGTTACAATGTAGTCTCTTAATAGCTGGCTGGGTAGTGGGTACCGGCAAAACTATGTTTCTAACTTAGTTTTGCCCGACAGATAGTACAGGCCAGTAAGTAGCTCGGTCAGTATCAAGCAATCATGATAGACTAAGATCCAAGATACACGAGGGGCCGGCGCGTCGTAATTTAACAAGACAACCTTGGAACATCTCGCTGAATATAATAACAGCATTATACAGTTAAGTAAAACAAAATTATTTAAACGTCGTTTGCCCTCCGTAAATGCAAAATAAAGTAAACAGCGCCGGCTTATAGACAGCCATATTGGCCCTTGTCATCAAAACGGCCTACTTATCGTCTTATTTTACAAACTCAACGATGAAAGATATTTTTAACCGACTGCAAAAGCAAAACATGTGGGTTATGTTTTTCTCATGTATGTTACTTTATGACCGCATTGAGGCAGAACAGGTGGACCCGTTTTGACAAACGGGGTTTGACGAAAGGTATTGCCTTATTCAATTGCAATCACTGTGACGTGAAACGCCAGTTAGAGTGGGATAATGTCCGCTTAAAGACATGTCTGCTCCACTCCGAACCGAAAGTTCGCTTCCAGAGTATCTAGTATGCAAATACTTAGTCATCTACGATTGTGCTTTGCGTGGGATTACAGTCTGCGATAGTTAGGGAGCACACAGTTTGCTACCCTACGTCATAAGATTACAAGATGAAACCAATTTAGGGTGTATTATCTTAAAAGTTACATTACATTAACTCACACCTCCAAAATTGGAGTGGCAAACCAGGGTTTGCCACTTACCACGATACTGACAAATCTCTTTAGCTCTTAAGACTGTTCTTACGTGAATGAAAATCATTGTACAGGATAAGAAAAATACGCCTTGAAATGCGCAATTGAATTATCTATCATATCCTCAGACCACATTTATCAAAACATCACTCTTATTATTAAGATATAAAATTAAAAAAAAATGGTGCAAGCGAGACACCACTTAACAGCAGCCTTCTCCTCAATATTAATTTGTCGTTGTAAATTGTAAGTATTTATATGAATACCATAATATTCTAATAATATACTGGGTTCTGGGTAAACATATGCTCTCTGTCTAACGCGGTGGTAGCCTAGTGGGTAGAACATTGGACTCGGAAGCGGAAGACCCAGGTTCGATTCCCAGTACAGGCATGTACCTGTGACTTTGTTTTCTAAGTTATGTACATTTGTTAAGTTATAGTAGCAATACCACTCGCTAACGGTGAAGGAAAACATCGTGAGGAAACCTGAGTGTCTGAGCTATTCATATACCTCAGCGCTTGAAATCGCCAATCCGCGGTGGGCACGCTTGGTGATTAAGCCCATACTCTCTCCCTGAGAGAAGGCCTGTGCCCTACAGTGGGACGTATATAGGCTGTTTATGCTTAGGGTAAACCTATTCTCTCTCTCTGAGAGCTGGTCTGTGCCTCACAGTGGAACGTGTAATTATGGACAGTCGAGACAAGGGTGCCATTAAAAAAAAAAACAAAGTAAGTACCTAAGCTAAAAAGTGGACCAAACTTTAGGCTTTATACACAAAAGTGCCGAATATGCGAATATATACAAAGTAACTTTATTTAGAGAAAAGAAAATAAATAAACATCTTCTATGGGCGACACACAAAGAGAAGGGTGTTAAGTGAGCTTTCTTTTTAGGGCAACGCGTATTAACCCGTCACTCGCAATCTAGTTGAAATAACTTATATTTCAATTCCCAAACGAGTGGTGAGTGAGGTTTTACAAAAATATGATTTCAATAATAAAAAGAAAGAAATACAGTTTGTTTAACTCCACGCAACAAGAACAGTTTGATCGACTACGTACCTACGATCCAGTACAGTTTGATAGACTTTACCAAAAATTATGTCCGTCTACTACCTTCATACCGAGGTTTTCTGACGGACAAAAAAAAATTACGCCCGAATCAAAGTTCATAAGGCTGGGAAATCAAATACTATTTTCGTTGTTACGCAACAAAAATGTCGAAATGGAATGCATAACAATGCGTTATTTGAGATCTATGAGTTGAGAATACAATGAGTTTTTTTATATAGCCTATTTACGTCCCACTGCCCAGGCCTTCTCTCAGAGAGAGAGAAAGTATGGCCTTCATTACCACGAATGCCCACCGCGGATTGGCAATTTCAAGTGCTGAGGTATTATAGGCAGGCGGACACAGGGAATATGCGTTGAAATTTCAAAATCGTTTTGTAAAAGAATGCGTTAAGTCGTTAAGGTTCCTTGAAAAGGAAAATGTTCGGTTCACAATACTAGATGCATATATGCAAAAATATGCAATAAAAATTGTTTTTGTAGCCGTTGATTTCCCCATTGTGAAGCGCAGCCACGATTCCATTTTGGAAAAACACGCTAGTACTGATGCAGAGAATGTGTATGTTAAAAAAATGTAGAATTTGCGGGAGAGGCGGATGCCAGAAGTAACACCTTAACTGGGGTTTTTCATCTCATTCTCATTCGCGGGCAATATGGCGAAAAATTTTATATTTTGTTCTGTATCATTTACGGTTCAATAGACAAAGCCCTTTATAGGTCAGACATGCAGACAGACATCGTAGGCATATTAACAGGGCGGAATCCTATTAATATGCCTTTGACATCCTAAAAACTGACCAAGAAGAAAACTGCTACCAAGTTAAACATAGTCAGAAATATCATTTGAGATTTCTCAAATTGCTTTATAATGAATTTTTAGCTAATTCAGATAATTGTGAGAAGTCAGAACTTAGATTCAGTCGACAGTTACTTCAATTATCTTGCGAGATCAACCGTAAGTTAAGTGGGTGGAATGCACACAAAGTAAATACCAATCTGTACATACCTCTAAACTCTAAGTATCAGTTAAACAAGGCCCTCAAAAATTCTAACATCCTAGAATGCTAGAGAAAGAATTATGTAGTTCTCTATACCCGGCTCATATATTAGTTTCATTTAAAGATCTTACGACGTAAACGATACTTTAGAGTCTAGACATAAAAATAATCGTATCTACTGTGGATAATCAAGTGCCTACAGAAGTGTACATTCGCTTTCAAAGCTTACAAATGCTTCAAATCAAAGGAAGTCCAGCAACCAATTGACTCTATGTCAAGTGCCGATAGCAAAGCTATAAAAGGAATCAGTCGGTCAACAACACCTTTTAAATTCTCAATATCCGGGCCTTTAAGTCGACGTGACTACTGTCGGCAGTCGCCCAACTACTACATGCTCATTGCAAAGTCACCCTTAACATACGTAACTGAGTACGCATCTAAAGACCTATTGTCGACTGTGTATTGAAAAATCAAGAACCCGACGGCGTTGATAATATAAATTGTATGCTTAAAAGAGAAAGCCAAATAAATAATTGATTTTACCTTTTTCCGCGTCGGCTTTGCGTGTACATCGCACATCTGCCGGCGGGCTATACAGGGACTTTTCTTATGTTTTCTACTGTTACTTTCTTCCCAAATTTACTGTTGAAGTATAAAATGAAAGCGACCAAATATACGCCCATAAAATAGAGGTTTCGAAAACGCTCGTGACATTTGATACCGAGGGCAACACGAAGCGTTACGAAAGAAGCAAAGATTTTCATTAAAAATATATCCTTATTTGAACAGTGTTTTCCAACCCAAAGAAGTAGCCTAAGTACATACTTTAAAAGCCCAATTATGTATTCTGCTTCTCTCCATACCCACTTCAAGCACCTGCCTAGTCAGGTATCGAATTGAAATTATGTAAATGGAGTCAGCAAAATAAATAGAAACATCCGACCTTAAAACAAAAGATAGAATCATCAAGGTGCGTCTGGTTCTGAAGTAAACTTTGAAAACACTTTTTATGGCCTGGGAGGGGCTAGCCAGTTGTAACACTTGCTAAAATGCTCCGTAGTGGCTGATTCACCAGCTCATTACTGTAAACAAAGGGAAAAGTTTTTCGGAAATAATTTCTCGCGACGCACTTTACCGCATCCGCATTGGGGTGTAGAAAAGAGACGGAAATATCTAAGATGCCTTTGTATAACATTTAACTAAGGAATGTGTTTCTGAAGGGCGAAATTTGAACAGGACAGTATTGACTTATTGTTTGCCATGTTTTGTTGCACCTCGAAAGTCCACCGTTCGGTATGACTGAAAACTTTTCCTCTTAATTACCACTCATGCATACCCACACACACGGAAATAGAAACGGAAATATCTGATGCGGGTAATCTTTAGTATTCGGTATTAGTGAGTACACAGGTTCGCTGGAACAAGCAAACGTTTAAAGGTAAATGCAAAAAAAGAAAATAAGTCAACGAAAGGCGCTCATATACCACTTTTTTAACTCAGAGTTTTGAACGTAACCCAACCTAAGGCTGGATAAAAACATGGTTACTTACATGTGAATAAGTGCGAAATTGGCACTTAAACTCATTATTGCTCATGGCTTAAAGCAAAAATAACACTTTTACTGAAAGGGAAATAAAGTCCTAAAACCGATCCGCGGAAGCAAAGCCCCGGGCTTGCCTAAATAGAAGGAAAGAAGTAAATTTGTAGAACCTTAATTATGAAATGGGCGGGGAAGGTTCGTTACAGGCGGCGTGGAATGTTGCCAACTATACCGAGAACTAATTAATATTATCCACCTTTTTCGCACGAATACCTCATTATAAATCCCTTGGTGGGTGTCGAGTCAGAATAATCCCGCGATTTAAGCACGATATTGATTTTCTTTGACACGCGTAACTTTGTCACAATATACGGACATAAATAGACGTAAGACGGTTACACCGATAGACATAGCATGGTTACTTTACGGAAACTCACAGACTGAGAAATATCTAGACGTTGACTTGACACTGACCTAATTCTGTCACAAAATACGGATATACACATAGATATAGCACGGTTACTTTACGGAAACTCAGAAAATCAATAAACAAATATTGAGAAATATGTAGACATAGACAAAATCTGTCACAAAATTCGGACATAGACATAGGTACATACACATAGATAAAGCACGGTTACTTTACGGAAACTCAATAAATCAATAAATAAAGACTGAGAAATATCTAGACATTGACACTGACATAGTTCTGTCACAACATACTTACATAGACAAACAAATAGATAACGGTTACTTTAATAAAAGGCAACCAAAATACATTGAACGATATTTTTTGGTCCTTTAGAAGCAAAGCAGGAGGATGTGGCTTCATTTGTAAAATGAAAATCCAAATTTTTTTGGACGTTCTCCATTTTTAACGACAGTAAACAGCACTTTGCTGCAAGCAGGATGGAATGATGTAAAATCTCGAAATGTCGAATCCTGGGCGATACTTATTTTTACATTGACTACCCTGACCGTTTAGATTGTATTTATTCTGTTTTTGCTCCCAGAAATACCTAGTTTATACAGGTCAAGGAGAGGCGGGTAAAAATCGTGATTCGCTCTTCAAATTTAGCGTAAATAAAGCAAATTAAACCAACACCGGATTCTGGTATCTCAATGAAATGTTTTATGTTATTACCTACTTGTGGTTTTACCTATTTATTTCACGATGGAAGCAAATAAGATGGTCTCTTGAGCTAGAACATTATTATTAAGAGACTGATGTGTTGCTCCAACTCACAACGGTCGTAATAATAATGTGGGTACGATTTCCCATTTGTATCTCATAAGAAACAGAAATAAAGAAGCAATTTTATTTTCGCCGCATTAATGTCGAGCGAACGCAGTCCAATTTTTCTCCAGATATTGGCAGCTTTGTAGTTACTTTTAAATCCTTGTAGATATGGGCATTGCCCGAAATCTTGGCAATAGTTACAAATGATACTTAATTTTAAAGGTGTCTTGTATTTTTATGAATAAGTGTGTGACTAATTCACACGTGAAAGAAAGTAGGTTTAATGTTTTTGAATAAAAAACGCCAAGATATTGACATCTCGTTATTCCATAAAAAACAAATATAAATCTTTTGGAGATCTTGTAAGTTTGCACAAATTAGGAGTATTTTTGTTTTTTTTATTTAAAATGTTCTTGTATCGAGTAGAAACTTACAACTCGTAGGGTCTCAGTTGAAGACGCACTTCCGTGCATGACATATTTTCTCTGTGGACATAGTTACTTCCGGCTTCGTAGACTCCAACAGAGTCCTTTTTTTTCGCTTTGAAAATTAATTAAAGTCGCCCAAGGCTCTCAAAATTGACTTAAAATTACCTCAAAATTATCTTCTAAAAAAATAATGTCAGATATTTTTAATATTCTTAAAAAAAACAATCAGTGGATGCGGAGTGCGGACAGTTATAATCGCCAATTATTGGGGTAGGAGTTTCGCATTTTGCTAACTTAGAACAGCGTGAAATGACTTTAAATCCCGCCTTGTTACACCTTATAAATGTGCAGAAACGGCTGTAATTTCAGTCGTAGGATTATTCTAATTGAATTGTTCCCGCTTCCCCGCAACCTAATTACTATCTCTTGTGTCATTAGTGGTGCTACGAGGTGCAATCAGGATTGTCTCTCAAAAGTTTAATTTCAGCTGGTATCCTATTAGAGATTTTATTTATTTAGGAATACTTTTACAGCACTGAAAGCAAACGTACAATACGCATTTCAATTTAGTCTGCATGCAATTTTTTTGATAGATTTGATAAGGGTGCGCGCGTAACGGCAACGTAATGAAATCAACGCGTTCATGCAATTATCATTGTACTACAATGTGATAGAATTTAGGGCGGGATAAGATGAAGACCTTTCTGTCCTCGACATTCTCATCCATCCGCTACCGGCTATATACCTTAGAACAGAATCCGATCTGATTTTGATCAGATCAAAAACTATTTTACTACATTGATTGTCGGTCACTGACAATTAAAAAAAAAGCCTAATTACCTAAGGAGTACATATAAGTCAAAAAAGCTTTTCACCTTGACTTCTGAAAATGATGTATTTTTAGGTAATACTTTCAAAATCAAATTGTAAGTTGACAGTACTGAACAACTTACAACTGTCAACTTACAACTGAAGTGAGTGATAGTGATAAACATATTTGCATTTAATTTCTTAAAACTGTGTGTGAATATAACGCGTAAATGAAGCTTTGCATTGCTTAGATCCATAACCTGTTGTTAACTAACTACTAGATGCGTTTTGCTAAAGAAATAAGAGCTCCATGGTTTGGATTTGCAGTACCTACTTCATACCGTCGAAACTCACCCAGCCTTTACCAATCATTTGCTGTTCAAAGCCAACTTTATCGTCTTTGTGGCCCATCAGGAATAAAAGGTGCTGAGGACGGGACGACACAGAAATCATATTTGTATAAGAAAATTTGGAAAACTGTTGAGTTTTAATACCTTATATACCTATAGGTTGACAAGGTTTTTCCTGTCATTTAAATTACAGTGACGACGTAGTTATAAAAGTTAAATCTATTGTCCTTTTTATTGTTAAAAAAATTCATTGCCGGAGTAGAAAAACTCTTCGACTTCATCTATGGACGAAAAAAAATTTATTGTTGACTTATTTACTTCCAACTATGGTGTTCTACAAGGAAGTAACCTTGGACCTACCCTGTTCCGTATACTGCAATAATTTTAGCTATCGAATATGAAAGTTTATGTTTGTTTATGAAACGCACTTTTCAAAAATATTTCGACACAAACTCGACTCAGGTAAACATCTGCTGGAGGCCGTAACAAACCACTGGATTGAGCTACCTCAACCGAATGTTCTTTCAACCGATCAATATTACTATCGCAGTATGGCTCGGGAGTTAAAAAGATACAGGTTTATCGACAGAGTGGATGATTTTAAGCATTTCAGCTCATAGAATCCAGTTTTAGTAAATTTATATCACGCGCCTTATCATCGGACCTATCCGTAAAGTTAGTTAGTTAGACTTGAGGTTTCCGCACTTAGCCTCATGGTTGGGCCATTGTACGTGGCAAACCTGTGAGCTCACTCCAGCCAGCCTATCTCTTTCCAGAAGGCTAGCAGTGCTCTGATGTCACTACAGGCCTCCTGAAGGGATCCCAGCTTCCTAATGATGGCGATCCTTTGCTTTTCCACGCCTTCACAGTGAATGGTCACGTGGGCGGGTGTTTCCTCTCTTTTGAGGCATCCCCGGCAAAGCGGGCTGTCGGTTAGTCCCATGTTGTGGAAATGTCTATTTAGTCTATTTATCCGTAGACGTAGTGAGTGTTCTGTGTCGGCCAGCTCCGAAAATTATAAGTGACTGGGCAAATATATAGAGGGTTGGTGGTAGACTAGCTAGTCCGAATTATTGTAGTGACGGTAAGTAGCCTCACTACAAAAATTTACAGTACTCGCTACCTTAGACGACATCAAAGTTCTAGCGCCGTGCCTCGACGCATTGGGAGACCAGAAGGCTGGCGCGTTCCTCGGCCAGAGGATAAGCCTGGACATCCAAAGAGACAACGTCGCCAGCGTTCTGGGCTCATTGCCGTAGGGCAGTGACCTGGGACTTAATTTGGCAGGTGTTTTATTTGTAAATATAGAATCTAATACATTTATATATCTTTATAGTTTATATTAGTCTAGTTTTTATTTAAATTTGTATTTGTTTTTGTTGTCTTGTGTTTTATACTGTTATGTACAATCTAATCTCTTATATATAAGCAATTTAACAAAATATCGGGAGCAACATAATTTTCAGCCTCCACTCCGGTGAATGAAATATAATAGAAGTATGCGTATTCTAATGAACATATTGCGTCAGTCAGACAGCGGCTTAACTTTACGCGCCTTAACGTTAGCGATTTACTTTATACCGTAAAAACTTACTTAGTTTTTTGTCGAAAGAGTCCGACCAGGTTGTGTAGTGCTTACAAAAGTTCTAGTTCGAAAAAAATATTTAAAAAAATTATTGTACAATATGACAGATAATAATTTGTTGCAAGTAAACTATTATAAACGTTGATAATTACATACCTAACCAGTTTATTTAATATAATATTTAAACTTGAAGGGAATGGGAAATATTTATTTAAGTATGTATTTAAAATAGAAAAAGTATAAAAGTATTTTTTTGAGATTTTGATTCGTGCTGTGGTAACGTAAGATTGAGGTGGAAGCTGCGCGTTACATCGCCGCCGATCCCTTCATTTGCACCGTGACAGAGTGGATTTTATTAAGAACGTCGACAGCTTTAGAGTCTGACAAATTCATCCCACGCACCTTTATGTTTCTGAGCCAGCTCGTCGCTTGCGCTAATTATTTTGTTGACTCAATGGGATTTGCGTTGGGAAAACCTGTGTTTCGGGAACTACAGACGTCTTAATGCCTAATGATTTAGAGAACTTCAGTACGTATTACTTTCGAGTGTTAGCGAGACCTTAAAGTTATATTACTAGACTTTCTATTCTTGACGTTACTGTTCTAAATTGCGCCACAGTTAAAAATGACATGCCATTCATAATAGTGAACGTCAAGATGCACGAAGCACGTATAGTAACCAGAAATATATTTTGTGGTAAATATAAAACTTACACATTATCCCATGGCAAAAAACAACCGAATATTTTCATGTACTTATAGTAAGTAATGCTACAACTGGGAACTGCGGGCAAAATATAGTTCGCGTAGGATTTGGATAATGTATGTTTCCGAGATGGCCACCTAAGGATTCGAACATTACCAAACACGTCAATTGCCAATAAGTCACAGGGACAGTAATTGAAAACAGCAGGAATTGATTTTAGGAGGGACTGCTTCTCGCACGGACAATTTTACGTTGCCTGCTTTATGAGCTCTCCCGGCATCCTGGTCACTGAGGAACACCTGAGGAATAAACTCTAACGTAGTATATAAAGAGGTTGAGAAAGAGATTGTTCTGTAAATATCACACCCAGTAAATAAAAAAACACCTAGTTATAGCCCCAGTTTTCAGATGTTACAATCGAGTCGTTCAGAAAAAGTTAAAACTCAAGCAATGCTCGGCCGTAATTTAATGATACTTTACACACTATTTTTTCTCCAATATTTATTTCACATGCGCTAAAAGCATTCTGTAAGTAACTTATTTAGAACCAGTCTTATCAACTAAGGTCCGCGTGGACGAAGTCACGGGCAAAAGCTAGTTAATAAATAAACGTCGAGAGTGGAGGTAGATAAGTTTAAAAAATTTAAAGAAATGTTCTTTCTCTCTCCCTAGGGTACACCGTGGCGGTGCTCTTACCAACTTAATGTAGTTCTAGGTATACTTAGTTAAAAAACGAAGTATGGTTTGGATGGATTTACGGATAGTTTGTTTGCGGATGGATGCGGTAGTTTACGGATCATTAGATTCGGATGAAATTGTATTTTTACTAAAAAGTACCTTTAAACAGTGACATAAAAATACTAGAGGATGCCGTTCTTGATTTGTACAGATGGCTTTAGTCTGGGTGTAATTTCATGTTTGTGAACTTCTTGCTTGGTAGCCGTAGTATTTGGCATTATATTTTAGGAGCGGGACTAAATATTGAGTTGTGTAGAAGTTAGTAATTTTATATTCAGACAAAATCTGCATTTTCTAAAAATGTCGGTGGGCTCACGTTACATCATCAATTTATCCGTACGGCCTAACGGCGACGGCAATACGGCACCGATCGCATAATATTATTACGCTCATCATTATTCTCCGACCGAGTCCGATCAGCGAGCAACAATAGAAATAACATCTACCAAAGCCGTGACTTTGATGGTAAACGAATTATTGGAAAAAGGGTGCGCTTTTTAAATACGCCTGCTATTTGACCTGAGGCATCGACATCTGGCGGATTCGCTCTGCGAAAGTATAATATGTAATTTTATTTAGAGAGTTTTCGTTTTTATGTTATAAGTTAGTAGGTATGTGGCGACTTGTAAAGTATCTAGATTAACATATCTTCACATACTTTTTTACATAATTATGAGTATGTAGAGTTACATACTCATATGTACAGAAGTATGTTAAAGCCGCTTCTAAGCGAGTGCTATTTCCTCTCACGATAATAATGTAATGGCGCTATACGCGCAATCTGTTGAAGAACTTTTGGACTATGAACAATAAAGTAAAAATTTTATTCCTCTGTCATGTCCGTATTTAAAAAAATAAAAAAATAAACTAAACAAACCTATAAACCTCATGTTTCTAAGACTCGCGATTTTCCAACTAAGCTATCACAATGTTATTAATGGTGGTGAAATTACCTTTATTTACTGATGATATTTCTAGATTTAGAAAATTTTCTATTATTCCTCAAAACACGGGGAAAACAAAGTTGTTATCTATCTCTAATAGACGTGTGCAAATTAGATCTTTGTTGAGATTGACTCACTCAGCTATCATTTAGTGTTTCGATACGTATTCTATCTTTGTATCTTTAAATCATTTAGGTTCTTTCTAGAGTAGAGACATTATTTCCTAACTATCTCCTCTCTTATCTAGATAACAATGTTCAGTAGCTCCGAAAAAGCACGAGTGAGTTCCTGAGTTACAATGAGAGAGAGCATTCTATCGCTTTGCCTCGTATGGTGTCTCTGCTGATTAGGTATAATAAGAACCGAATTGAAAGAACCTGATAGAGATGATATAATGATACAAGCCTTTGACTAGTGAGTTAAAGATACTCATGTCTAAACTCTGCACATTACATTAGAAGTAGTCTGTTACTACAGGTAATTTTTAAAATCGTTAGCTATATTTTGAGAGTATGTTCTTCATATTGTAAAAAACAGTATTATTAATGATTCTTCGGTAATAGTATACGAAATATGTAAATATTCGTGATTTTTGACCTTTTGCTCGAAGTGAATCCAAATTGAAAGTGGTAGGAACTATCATGTCGTTCAAAAATGTTTTCTTATATGTTAAATGTTTAAGAGCCTGTCGACCGATATATGCGTAAACAATTAAAAGAACAATTGTATTGGCCGGCGCCGACCATAAGACGCTCGAACCAACGTTTTTTTCGATTTTTATTACCTTTCGTCCTGATATAATTTGGAAATGTCCCCTTAAATTTTGTTATTCGAATTTAAAGTCACCCTTTAGTGCTAGTACTGTTGCGAAGTAAAGTTTTCCCCTTTTATCGATGCCGGCCGGCAGGTCCCTAAACAAATTTTTGCTATTTTTGCGCTTTTATATTTCTTTTTCCGCGAATAACCCACGACCTAGGTTTTGTTTGCATGTGCAATAGTGCGATTTTTCCTATTGATTTCACTTTAAAGGGTTTTGAAATACGTCAGTTAGAGCCATTTAGGTACAACAACTTTTGTTCCCTGACTTTTAAAAATATTTAGATAGGTAGAATATTCTTTATTGTACACATAAATTACATAACATAAATTTAATAAATCGAAGTACAATTGGCGGCCTTATTACGAAAATCAATTTTTTCCAGGCAACCCTAGATGGAGACAAGAAAGAAATTAGAAACAGGTATTCGGTGCAATTAAGAAATATTGTTATGAGTTGCAAAAATATATAAACTTAGGGCGGCCGTGGCTGAAAAGGAGTTAATGAAGAACTTCGTGGAGTGACTAGGTATCTTCAGCAATAGATTTTGAGCTGATCCCAACCTGCGACTGTGGGAATAATTTAGAAGCGTTGTTTGAGATAAACAGGAGTGGTAGGGTTGAATAGCACGAAGTAGGCCAGTGAGATAATGTGGCGGATAGGGAGGAACTAGAGCTAAGTACGCTATTCAGATATGTGGTCATATTTTCGTAAACCAAATATTGACCATATAGTGAAGTTCTGGAGGCGCTCAAGCTTACCCAATTGCTCTTGTGTAATGTCAAGATTCGATAGTCAATAGTCGAGGATTCGAGTCGAGTAGAGATTGTGCGAGCGCAATTTTGGTTGGAGTTGGCAGGAAGTTCCGTAACCTTCTAAAGGAGGCCGTCGAAGCGAACATTTTCTGGCTCACCTCAGCTAGCTGTGGCACCCAAGACCAGTACCTGTCGATCACAATCCCCAAGTTCTTTACCTTCTCACTAAATAGGATATGGACATTGTAAAATTGGACATGCGGCAGTTGTTGCCAGTCAACCCTAAAGATCATTCTGACACTACCGATAATAATTACTTGAGTTTTACTGGCGTTGACTTTCAATCCATACGATTGGCTCCACTCTGATATACGGACGAGATCTGCATTCGTTTTTGTTATTGCAGAGTGTAGACCAGACGTTCCCAAACTTATTTCGTCTGACGTCCACTTTGAAAATCAGTTATTTTCTAGCGCCCCCCATTTTTTTCACCTTAAAAACCTCAATAACATATTAGTCTCGCCTGGAGTTTACCAGAGAGAGAGCAATAGTAAATATTAATTTGGTTCGCGCCAAACGTGAATTATAATTGAAACTTATAATTTCAGTTTTACTTTTTCTTTATTTTTTCTAGTTTAGGTAGGTACACAAAAAATCCCGCGTTCGGCAAGTGCTCAGCTTGGTCGCACCAATAGATATACCTATTTTTAATACGTGTCTTCGGAGGTGGGCACCACACTTGCGACACTTGAAGACACGAATATCTTTCAGTGTTTGATACCTATAACTAAATAGCGTTATGAATGCTTTAAAAATAATAAATATTTGATATATTTTTAGTTTGTATTTATACAATAAAATAGGATAGAAATATGGATTAATAAATGGAGGTTGTGTTGGAGGAGGATTTTAATTTCAGTTAATTTTAAAATATGAAGTAGCCGAAGTTACAAATCACCCATCACCCCCTTAAATCACATCAGCACCCCCAATGTTTTCTGGGCCTACAAGTGAGCGTTATTGCCCACTTTGGGAAAGACTGATGTAGACCATCCAGAGGAGATTGAGTATAAATCTGCAGATCATCTGCATACCTATTTCATTCTCTTTCGGAATTTAATAAAATATTATTTGCATAAAATATTACTGCCTCCTTGGCCTAGCCGTTAAGGCGCTTGAATACCAAGACAGAGGTCGTGAGTTTGATTCCCATTGGGGGCCACCGTAAATTTTGTACAAATGGCTTCAGTCTGGGTGTTTTTCCATTTGTGTGATTTCCTTGCCTGGTTACCGTAGCAAAGTGTATCCAGGCAGTTGACCAGGTCAAGTGATTATGTTGTGTGGGAGTTATTTATTTATTTGATATGCTAACTGCGCTGTGTTATGCCCAAAACCATATCTGACTCGTAGAGGGCGTAAAGTACGACTGTCATAAAAGTACGTAAAAAGTAATAATTTGAAAAATATAAATCTGAGGAAAACTCATAGAACAAAAGTTGCTGTAGAAACTAAAGGTCTTACGTATAAACATTAGATTGCTCAAAAACACTTCTCAAAGGCAGTTTAAACAATTTGTGGCTTCATATTTCCCTTTACCATAGATATATACAGATGAGGAGTGTTTTAAAGAATCGCGTTTTTATAAATAAGACCATCACTGTATGTATATTTCGGATTTTTAATCCAAAATATGCTACAGAAACAGAAATCCAGCCATAATACATGTAATAACCTTTATAACACTTTGTGTATGGAACAGCTAATATTTTATAATAATAACCAGCGTTTAACGAATAATGAAAGTAGATGAAGCGAAAGAGATCTGTCAGCATCGTGGCAAGTGGCTGACCCTGGTCTCTGCCTACCACCTCGGTATATGTTATGGGCGTATATGGGCGTGAGTTTATGTTATGTTTTTGTTATAACATTAGTAGGAATAGTAGGAATGGCATTACATGGATGGTACAAATAATAATCGTGTATTTTCGATCGATTTTTTATACGAAATCCGTTATATTTGTCATTCAAATAATTTATCTACCATTGAACCCGGAACTAAAGGGGCTGTTACACAAGTAAAGTTTCTCGCACGCGAGTGGCGATTTCTTCTGGGCAATAATATGATCGCCTAGTGTAAACAAATGCCCCGAGCTTCGCCTCTCGAATACAATTATCGCTACATAGACTTTTCTTGGCCGCGAGACTATGTAAATAAACTATACGAGTTTCTCTTACGAGTTTCGCTATTCAACTTTTTTGTCACCAAGACTTTTTTGTTTAGTCTAGTAGGTTCAGTGGTGGTGCTATAATGTCTTTGGAGGTGGCACAAGGTGAACTTGTAATTGGAGCTCTAATGAGATACCAGAATTATATGCCTATGACAAATGTGGGTAACAAATCGCGAGTCTCTTGTCAAAATCAGTACAGAGTGAAATTAGCGCGAGTCTCGCATCGACACTTGCGACTGTCGCGATTAAGATCTATTTTTACTTTCCTGTAGTTTATATATTAAGAGAAGTGATTTTCGCCTGTGATACCTACTCGCATTCAAAAATCGCTTGATTATACGACTTATAATCGAGCGATAGGATAATCGCACACGATTATTCGCCGCTCACGTGCGAGAAACTCTCCTTGTGTAACTTCCGCTGTAGGTAACAGTGTAACCGAGGGATTTTCTTTCTTTTGTTGTCTAATTGAATTTGTAAGTCGTATCCATCCCAGTCGAACACAGTAACAAGATAATATATAAAGTTGACACAAAACAAATTGCATAAAGCTTAAAAGATATCTGGACTCGTGCCCTACCCAAGGGGATTAGCAGATCATAACTTAATAAATTTATCCACTCCAATCCAACAGCCCATTTTGTCCATTGCTAAACATAGGCCTATTACTTCTCGAAGAAACATAAATGTAACTTCCATACAACACAATCACTTGTCCTGGTCCCAAACTAGGATACCCGGATCTGCGGTAACCAAGCAAAAACATCATAAACATCAAAATACACCTAGTTAAAAAAAAAAATTAAAAACACACACAATATTAAAAGACATGTGCTCTTGGCATCATCACGCTCTGTTCCATCTGCCACATGACAGGGCAGTCATGTTTGCCAGGTATCATACCTAGATGCATGCAGAAAATACATGTACCAAATGTTGACAATAGTTACAAATGATAAAGTAAATATAAATTGATAACTTGTAGGTATTTTTGTGGATAACTGTATGACTTTCATTCGTCCTCCTAACGTTCGATTCACAAGCGGAATGAAAGGTTTCATATTTTTAATAAAAACTGCCAACATACTGACATCTCAGTATTCTGTAGAAAAAAAAACATATCCTCTTCTATGTTTGTACAGATTAGGATTCTTATAACAAACTGACTACGTAATACAGAGCATAATTTTTTTTAGTATTTTCTAAGGTAAGGTAGAGCACTAGACATAATAAAAACTAAATTTGCATGGATAGGTATTTACTCTTTTTTTTCCATTTTACAATTTTCCGTCGTTTAGGTAGTTTTTCAAGTCTCGTGGTCTTGGTCTATTTTTTTTTATAGAATCTCAGTTTGGTTTCATACACTCAGATTCTTTTTGAATTTTTTGCTTTAAAACTTGTTAAAGCAGCTCGAATAGAAATATTCGGCTGGCTCTCCCAAAGCTACCAATTTTCTGGAAAAAGAAAATAATATAAAAACAGAACTTTATTTATATTAAGACAAAGCCCATTGCATGAAAGCCATTAAAGCGAGCCTCTGCAAACACAAATGACGCGCTGCAGTGCCTCGGCAACCCCAACAACAGCCTGAATGCTTTATTGTACCGATAAAAATAAAATAAAATAAAATATGATATACAGGGGCCACCCAAAAGTAAAAAAAAACATCTGGCTCCAAATTGGCGATTTCATCTTCAATGTTAGCTTTGAAGTCTTGCAAGGTTATTATTATTATTATTATTATTATACTTTATTGCACACAAGACTTTTAACAGGACATTACATAAGAAATTACGGTTCGTGGTTTGTTGTGGTAAAAGCGAGATTTTAAAAAGCTCCAGAGGAAGGAGTCTGATGCTGTTAGATCTGGCGATCTGGACGGAGAGTTCAAGTCTCCAATACGGGAGATCAATCAACCTGGAAATTGGTGTCTCAAAACTCTACTGGCCTTTTGGGTGATATACATTTTTCCAAGTAATGTAACTAATTCTACACTTTCAAATAAACTTTTGATGAAAACAGAGCTCTTTTTTTCGTTTATAATAAAATGCCAGCTAATGACGATTTGACGTTCATTAAGTAAATATTCTGTTTTTACAATGAATAAAAATATTTGTATTGAATTGAATTGAATTGAATTTAAATTATGACATTACTTTTTCCTCACCTTGTATAAGCAATATTGCTACACTTATCTAGTTACATACGTATTAACTCTTTTAAAGTATGCCGAAACTTATTAAAGGGCCGACTCTTGTTCTATTAATATCTTCGATCGTTCAGACTGGTTCAAGTCTGAGAAACCACTTTAAGTACTTAGCAGAAAACTTTATTTGTTTTATGATCTCTCGGTAACTTCGTCTTAAAATGTAAGTTTTATGAAATAGTTAAATAAATAAAATAAATTTAAAAATCATCAGTGGTCTAGCGGTAACACGTTTGACTACCAAAACCTCCGACTCTTGACTCCCACTGGCAGCCGCCGTCTTGTACGTTATTTGTACCAATGGCCTATTGCGAATATTGTGATGTAGGTATTTGCCTTGTTACCAGAGCACAGGGTGTTTTACTTTAAAAACTTCCACCCGAGAGCAATAAATAAAAGTTAAAAACAAGCTAGGTAGATATTCCCGTTTATTTAGTTATAGGTACTAAAGTCTCCTGGGTCCTATTTCACATAGAACTACAATATTTGGTTTACTATAACAATTTGATGTACATTGTAAAGCCGATTATTCCACAGATTAACAAGATAGACTTGACTACGCAATGTAGATCGAATTTTTATAATAAACTATGATTTGTAGTTAGATAGATAGATAGAGAACACTTTAGTGCACAACCAGGTGAAAGAATTACACACAGTTTCTTATATCTAAGCAGTGTTATACAATTGGCGGAAGTTTTATGAAACGTGGCCCTGGCAGTTTCAGATTTATAACATTCATCATCATCATCATCATCAGCTATTTGACGTCCACTGCAGGACATAGGCCTCCCTCCTGGTTTTCCAAGATTCCCGGTCTTGTGCCGCCCGCATCCAGCGTCTCCCCGCCACCGTAACCAGGTCGCCAGATCATCTGGTGGGGGGCCTGCCCACGCTGTGTCGTCCGGTCCGCGGTCGCCAAGTCAGAACATTTTCGCCCCAACGGCCATCAGTTCTCCGAGCTATGTGCCCCACCCACTGCCACTTTAACTAAGCAATTCTTCGAGCTATATCAGTAACTCGGGTTATTCTGCATCTCCTCATTCCTGATTCGATCACGCAGTGAAACTCCTAACATAGCTCTCTCCATTTCTCGTTGGGCGAGCTTGATCCTTTTTATGGGGCCCATAGTCGCTACTACTACTGTACCATTTTCCACTGTATGGAGTTGTCTTATTTAACCTACTCCGGACTGTCAGATACATACATATTTTGACACTGGAGTGGTCAAAATGGTCAACCCGATAATGTGGACAGTTACGTGGTAGAAGGGCTGGTCTCACATCCATAACATTATAGGTGTGAAATGCATTTCAAATATCGTTTGCAGTGCGCATTTTTAATCAAATCGCACGCTTAAACTGCACTGGCCACAAAGGGGAAAATATTACTGTAAGAAAATATTAACTTAGTTAAGGTATAAATAGAGCAGTAAAGTGGTATAGTGGTTCAAATATCAAATTTCCACCTACTGCGGTTGAGTCTGTGGTGAGGGAGTACGACTCTCAGCCACCATTTGTAGATACTCTCAGTGCCAGCACAATCTTTGACTGCCTCGTTGGTCTAGCGGTATCACGACTGATCACCATGCTGGAGGACGTGGGTTCGATTCCCACTTGGGGCTGCCACACATTTGTACACATGGCTTCAGTCTGGGTGTATTCATTTATTCTTTTTCTTTATTTTTCTCTTTGTCATGGCATAAAGTATAGTATGCAACTCTTACATAACATAAACAGCCTATATACGTCCCACTGTAGGGCAGAGGCCTTCTCTCTGAGAGAGAGTAAGGGGTTAATCACCACGCGTGCCCACCGCGGATTGGCGATTTCAGGCGCTGCGGTATGTGAATAGCTCAGACACTCAGGTTTCCTCAAGATGTTTTACTTCACCGTTAGCGAGTGGTATTGCTACTACAACTTCACAAATATACATAACTTAGAAAACAAAGTCACAGGTACATGCCCGCACTGGAAATCGAACCTGGGTGTATCGCTTCCGAGTACAATGTTGTATCCACTAGATTACCACCGCTCTTACATGCAACTCATTATACGCCATTCTAGCTGTTGAAGAGCGGTGTCTACTGCTTCAGGTATTTTTATACTTACAAGTAGATCGTCTAAGATGTAGTGGATAACGAAATAAAGAATTTTGTATTTGTTTTTTGTAATTACAAAACTCCAGTAAAAATGCAAAAGTGAAAGTTTCCATCAGTACTTCATCATCAGCCATTTGACGCCCACTGCAGGACACAGGCCCTTTCCGTGGTTTTCATAGCCTCAGGAAGACGCTGCTGCTGCCCGTCTTCTGGTAATGTATTTCCTTAGTTGCCTTCTACGACATCCATGGAAGGAACGTCCATCAGTACTTAATACTTAAACGTAAAAATTATAAACATTTCTCATAAAATGATAAAAAAAATCTGGATTTTTTTTTAAAGCTGCCATTGGCATTTTTTCGATAAGTGTATTTTTTAACTTTATTCCGTTTATTATGAATATGCGGTGGAAACCCTCAATCATCATGCTTTGTCAACTTTTCCAACTAAAGGAAAAACTTCTACGCTGCCCCAATGCCATATTTCTGTCACGTACTGTGTGGGCGACATAGTTGGGTGCAAGTTTTTTTATTTGCTCGAAAGAACTCAATTATTTACGTCTGTTTCATGCGTTGTTGAAATTGTTTCAATGTTTATTGAATTTTATAATTTATACTGTTTGTTATGTCGGATTGGTCTTTATTTGCTTCACTTTATCATTATTGAGTGGTATTGCTAGCACATAATTATATAGCTACGTAGGTAGAGTATTGACAGATAGTGTTGGCGCCTACAACAGTCAAATTAATACATTGCACTTGTGATCAACGTTAATGAACATGACCGGTGGACTTAACATCACCACTGCGACTGAAGTTTGCGATATGACGTACGCGACTATCATTCGCGAATCGCGATGCGACAGTGATGTCTGACAGATGCGAAACAACGCGGTCGCGACATGACTGACGGTCACAACGTAACGGTTGCCTGTTTAATAACAATAATTATCGATACTGAAAAAAATATGTTTAGCTTTTGCGTTAAGCACTGCTGTACTACGTTGTAGATATACTGATTGATACAAAAGCCGACTTGGCGTCTCCCACATAGAGAAATATATTGGTTTATGATATGGCGCTCTTTCAAAGTCACTCTCAGAAGTACTCATACCTGCAGCTAATTTTACTGACCCTATTCATGCAACCAAGGATATGAAATGTTGGCGGAGCGATACTATTTTCACCTTGAGAGGCCCGGCTGCTCATAGTTTCTTATTTATATCAAACTTAGGTCTAGGGATAGTTTTGAAGTAGAATGTGTTTATTTATGGCTTACGATTTTCCCTAGTATGTTATTAATTTGACTTCGAAGCTTATGGTATGAAATTCAAATTTCGCACTTAAGGGACTTTATTAATAAGTTCTGCTGTCCGTCCGTCCGGCCATCCGTCCGTCTGTCACCAGGCTGTGTCTCATGAACCGTGATAGTTCACAGATGATGTCTTTCGGTTGCCGCTATAGCGAAAAATACTAAAAACAGAATAAAATAAATATTTAAGGGGGGGCTCCCATACAACACACGTAATTATTTGCCGTTTTTTGCTCGATATTAATAACGGCAACAGGTAGACGCTTCAAATATTCAGATGTTGTGTAGATAATGGTACGGAACCCTCCGTGCGCAAGTCCGACTGGCATTTGGCCAGTTTTTCTTCATTTTTCGCTTTAAATTCCTTTATGTCAATCATACAAATTGGTGCAACTAACATGAACACATCCACCGTTAATTATTCCTTAATCTTAGACATTTCACCAGTATTTAAAACTATGTGGAGTGACATGAAAAACGACACTATTAATTAGACACTATTGATAGGTACTTAAACCTAACATAAACCATACATAGTATGCGGGCTTAGAAAAGACGCATTTGATTCACTTCACATTCCTTTTAGAGTTTTAAGTTAAGTAAAAGAGTTGGATTACTCGTACAATGTGGGTGGAACATAAACAATTTTCTATTCGTTTAAACGGCTGCTACGTGTAATACGTAATGATGGGGCAACAACCGGTATCAATTGTAACTATCGGTTTTTTCTATGGTTGATATTAATGTGTTATATTGTGCAGATTTCTGTCATTATAGAAAACAATCAATTGTAAATATCGATCTACTTTAAGTTCTTACGTCTGGTTTTTTCTATACTTGATATTAATGTGTTTATATTGTGCGGGTTTCTGTTAATAAAGAAAACTTTCGTTAATCTGAGAATGAATTCTTTTAGTAAAGGAAATTTAATATTTAGATGATGCAGTTAGGCAAGGAGTATTGTACGAAATTTTTAACTGTTTGAATTTTACGGTTGTTGGATTCACACGTGCTGCTCCACACTGGAGGGGCGTAAGTTAAACATTGTCTTACTCGTATGATTGTACAACATATATTTAATTTCGTCTGAGGAGATAAGTTGCTTTTTTGATTTAGTATTGGCGAAAGGGTCTGTAAAGCCTTGATATTTGTCAGTTGTACGCTCTCAACATGGGAGGTGCAGTTAAGCTTGCAATCGAGAATTACACCGAGATATTTGACAGATTTATTCCAAGATAGGTTAGTAAGTAAACCAGGTTTTATTAGAACGGTAAAATCAATGCTATTCGTTAAGTAAGATATTCAGGAAGTACAGTTTAAACATGGGCTGCTTGTACGGGGCACACCCGAATGAGTAATTAACGACAGCTTATCTGTGCAAGGGCATAATTACATAGGTAATACATAATATTCACTAAACCTGATAACTGTTTCTTCAGTATCGCTAACTAAACCACTTCGAATAAAAGTGAAACTTGTATTGGTTTAACCACCGATGCTGTAGAATTTTTTTTCAGGTTTTGCATGACTTCAATAAAATGCCTCTTGATTCTAGGTGCCATGAATGCTTAAAATACCTTATACTTTGTGTGTCAAATGCAGTTCTTATGGTCAGAATCTCTGAGCTTTTGTTGTTAATTTAAAAAAATTTACATCACTCGGAAAATTTAAATAAAGCATGTCAAGCTTTCATGGGAGCATCGTTTAATAATTTTGCACAAGAATTAAGAAGCAGCGTCCCAAAATTTGTAAAAAAAAAATTAAACGGACCCTTACTTTCTGAATTTATAAGCGCCGCACTCGTAGATCATTGTGGGATAAACAATAAATTGTAAGCTTTTGTTGTCCGTGATTGTTAAGTAAATATTATGTAGGTACGCTTTTAATTTAGATTGATGTTTTATTGTTGTCATGAAACTCGGAAAGAATAAAATAGGTATTCGCAATCGGCCAATTTAACTTTTTATTGGTGTGAGAATATGCAAATGTGCGGCCGCTATTTTCGTTTATGTAGCGAAGTTGCTGAGACTTGGCAGTCCAGATGAAATGAAACAACTTTTTGAATAATTCTTCCTATTTTGTCGCTGCAAGTAGTGGAATACCGGGACTGAGCGGAGTAACAAAATCGGGTCAGTAGTCTTTTGTTGGAAAAAGAAACGAATTCTTCAAAAACGAACACTTCAAAACGAAGTGTTCATCTAAAAGAAAACTAACAACTTCAGCAAAGTAATTTTCAATGGCACTAGTACGAGTTTTCCTTTTATAACTTGGTCACCTATTACTCGTTAACTTGTGAAGCCTATCCGTGATTACCAGGTACCTATTTTTAACCGACTTCAAAAAAGGAGGAGGTTATCAATTCGTACAATTGTAGTAATTTTAGAAGTATCATTTGTAGGTAGTCGGTGCCCAGTTTCAAAACCAAGATACATATTTTGGGCACCGATTACAAATTTTACTTTTACAATTACTACATGTATATATACTTATAATTTACGGGAAGCGTTGGTAGCCTAGTGGGTAGAACATCGGACTTGGAAGCGAGAGACCCAGGTTCGATCCCCAGTGCGAGCATGTACCTATGACTTGGTTTTCTAAGTTATGTACATTTGTGAAGTTATAGTAGCAATACCACTCGCTAACGGTGAAGGAAAAAGATCATGAGGAAACCTAAGTGTCTGAGCTATTCACATACCTCAGCGCTTGAAATCGCCAATCCGCGGTGGGCACGCATGGTGATTAAGCCCATACTCTCTCCCTGAGAGAAGGCGTGTGCCCTACAGTGGGACTTATATAGGCTGCTTATGTAATTCTAAATTATTTCTCACTTTTTAGTGCTGTAGTGTTTTGAAGCCGGTTTTTATTTTAATTTTTTTATTATTAGGTAATTGAATTGAATTCACAATTAAACCCGAGGGCTCTTCTAATTGCCTCCCGGTCAACCACGATATTGTGCTAACAAAACTTTTCCCCAGCACCATCGCTTTTATTTCATTACATTCAGCTTTGGTCTAAACGAAATTTAAATTGAAATACTATTTCAAGAATAAAGACAAGAATATTTGCAAGAAACTTGAGAAACTTGACCTAGAAAAGGCAAGCAATTTTATAGACATCATTGCTTCCCGTATTTTACTTGTAGACCTATAGTAGGATGGAATGAAATACTCCAAAAATATACTAATTAATCCAATTATTTAAACACACCAATGGGTAACGAAGTGGAATAGCAATTAAGCAGAATCTTCATTCGTAAATAAATTATGTAAGCTTTCTTTACCTTAGACCCAAAAACGCAATAGGAGCTCGTACCCTCCTGGATACTTAATTAAATTAGCTGAAACCCATCGTTGTACGCCTGAAGTAGGTAGGTAATTTTCGTTTGAAGTTCGTTCTTTATGGCGTCTAAACGACTAGAATAAAATGTATACTAACATAAAGTGTATATTTTATTCTTATCTTATTCTCTAATAGTTTTCAGCGTTGGACTTTGTTGAGACGTACGTTTTTGATATTATTTTTATTTATTAAAAGAAAACACACAAAGTTATTTTTAAAGTATAAAATACGCTATAGAAGCGTGGTGCACAATCTATCGTTTCATAAATCCTGCAGAAGACAGACAATTAAAATATAATAATAAGTTAATTAAGGACATTCGGTCATACTATAGTCGGTACAGTCGACGCCATGTCAACTTTGTCATTTCAGTTATGAAATCGCCCGTAAAGTAACTGAGTAGAGTACATGGATGTAAAGTTTGATGTGCTGTTGACTGTTCTATGTTTCTTAATATATTAGGGGTTAAAGTATGAAATTGCCGATTTGTACTGAAAATCTAAATTGTTTATTTTTTTAATTTTTAACAAATTTATTTAATCAAAATAGTTGCCATTATTATCTATACATTGCTGCCATCTAATGGGAAGGTCATTAATGCCTTTGCGATAGAACTCCGACGATCTAGACTGCACAAACTGTGTGAAAGCATTTTGTACTGCCTCCTGGGAAGAAAACTTCTTGTCACGTAGATAATTGTCCAAATCACGAAAAAAATGGTAGTCCGTTGGAGCAAGGTCTGGTGAATACGGAGGATGACGAATGGATTCTAACTGCAGTTCCTGAAGGGTCAAAATGGTTTCTCGTGCTGTGTGAGGTCTCGCGTTGTCGTGGAGCAATAATGGTGAAGATCGATTCATGAGTCGGGGCTGTTTTACTGCTAGTTTTGTCAACATGGTTCGGAGTTCGGCACAATAGACATCTGTCGTTATTGCTTGACCAGATCGGAGAAAACTATAGTGAATAACACCATGCTGAGACCACCAAACAGTTACCATTACCTTTTTATTGGTAAGTTTTGCTTTAGGACACTGTTGTGGCATTTGACCTGGGGTCAGCTATTGCATTTTTCTTTTCCGGTTATCATAAAGAATCCACTTTTCATCACATGTTACAATTCGATCCAATATTCCTTCATTTCTGTACCGGTTCAACAAGGCAACACAAGTTTCAACACGCGTTTCTTTCTGCAGATCAGTCAAATCATGAGGCACCCATTTTTCGTATTTTTTTATTTTATTGATTTGACGCAAGTGAGTCAATATTGTGGGTAAGGTAACGTTAAACCATGCCGCTAATTCCTGGGTAGTTTGAGTAGGGTCGGCTTCCACTATCTCTCTTAATTCATCGTTATTCACCTGTGTGGGCGGTCTTCCTCGTGGCTCGTTCTTTATGTCGAAATTTCCATCACGAAAGCGTTTAAACCAAAATCGCACGGTGCGTTCATTAGTAGACCCCTCTCTAAACGCAGCCTTGATATTGCGGGCTGTTTCTGCCGCGTTAGTTCCGCGTCGGAACTCGTATTCAAAAATCACTCGAATTTTCGCAGTATCCATCTTTCTTGTCTAAATTGAATAACAAAAACAATTGAAAGTCGATATTCAAATGTTTCACATTTTTTAAAAAAAGAACATCATAGAAACCATTTGACAAAAGTTTCATTCGAAAACCTCAAACCATGAAGATTCTATGTCAATTCAAAGAACCTATTGCAATAAAACGGCAATTTCATACTTTAACCCCTATTATGTAATTTTATCGCATTCTCGGTCGCTTTGCATAACAGTTAGGAAATTCCCCTGGTACAATGATGTTTGATCCCTTGCTTGGTCGCACGCATCGTATTGTAAGTATAAAGTAAGTTTTAATTTGTAAGATTTATTTATACAAAAAGCGGGAGACCCAGGTTCGATTCCCAGTGCGGGCATGTACCTATGACTTTGTTTTCTATGTTATGTACATTTGTGAAGTTATAGTAGCAATACCACTCGCTAACTGTGAAGGAAAACATCGTGAGGAAACCTGGGTGTCTGAGCTATTCACAGGCCGCGGTGGGCACGCGTGGTGATTAAGCCCATACTTTCTCTCTGAGAGAAGGCCTGTGCCCTACAGTGGGACGTATATAGGCTGCTTATGATTTATACAAACACGTTTCCTTAAAGCACTCCTCAGAGGCAGTTTAAATAGTCTGTGAAGGGAATAACGTAACCAATTATTATTCAAACTGCTCTGACTGCTTTAATTACAAATAACACTGTAAGTGTCTGCTTAGTTAATTTGTATCATTCATGAATCTATCTTAAACATTTTACAGGCTCACGATTAAAGGTGGAATCTAACCTGATAAGGACTTATTACTGCAGTGAATATCTTACTTAGATTTATTAAAAATGTATTCCTCTCCAAATAATTTTTGTAACGTATGTATTTTATAATCTATGGTGGGCAATAATAATAGTGTGCAATAATGATACTGTTGCATAATAAGAGTTCTTATAACACGAGTGTTATAAGACCAAGTTATGTACAGTGTCATACACTACTTTATTTACTCTCATACTATAATACATAAAATAATATTGCAAATTTAATAAAACGCTGAATATCAACAAATTTATTTTTACTTGTAATAATTAATATTGATGTTCTGAATATTACAATTATGAAATTGAATTTGAACCGATCGGAAGCGTTATTGGAGGTACTCGGAGAGGGTATGTTAATGTTGACCTCATTTCTGTTCTTTTCAATACTGTCAACTAATTTTTTTTACAAACTGAACCAAACTTTGTTTAAATGTTGAAAAGGTTTTAAAATGTAAAATGTTGGCGCCACGGCGCAAACATCGATTGCGCATGCGTGTTGCGTCGCCGCGGACTCGTTCATTGAAACCTTTTTTTAAAAGTAGAGGTTCAACCTTGTTGGTCCAGCTGGAGGTTGTATAGGTGTATCGTTATGATTAAAAAGTTATATTATGATTATGACACAGGTGTTCATACAAGCGATTAAGATCCATTTATTACCTGTATCGTAATAAACCTTTAATTTTTTTATTTTTGGCCTATGCGTAATGTTTGTCATAAGAGTTTTGTTTTCAGTTTTATAATCTTTGTATTATAGTATCAGAGTAGATAAAGAGTATTAATCGAATCTGTTATTTAAAAAATGATTTAAATTTGTGAGAAAAAAAATCACAAACTAGACGACAGGAGATTGCCGTCTCCACGTTTGTTACCCGTAGCGTATGAATACGCTTGTGAAGGTCAGTGTAAAATTTACTTCTTGAGTTTACTGTACTTTTTAGTTTTCTAGTCTGTTTTAAAATTCGATACAAAAAAATTACTGTCACTTTGACATGACATTGTGCCGGGGTCGTAAACCATCACAACCCATTACATTTGTTGACGTACCCTATGGGTTGGAATTTCCTATATCATCCGTTCAGTTAAGGGTTGGAGGGAGTACGAAGGGGAGGGGGAGGGACGAGCTCTCCTGTGAAGGGGTGATGCTGAAACGTAATAGTTTTTAAGAAAAATTAAAATGCAGTTATGTTAAATTTAAATCAGTTTATTACTAGAAACCTTATTCACATAAATTCGGACTTATTAAGCAAAACTGTGGTTTATTTTGTTAGGTTGACGGTGATAAAAGCAAAAAAAAGTCTTTTGTAACATAAAATTTACAGTGCGACCCGGACCAAAATAAAAAGATTATGTTACAAAATCCTTTTTTTTTTGCTTTTATCACCGTCAACCTAACAAAATAAACCACAGTTTTGCTTATGTTTCCTATCAGTAACCAAGTACTTTATAGTACAGATTCGACTTATATTGGATTAATCTTAGTAAATGGCCTGATTTTATAATTGAAATAGCTCCGGCGCTGCGAGAAGTGCAGCCCCTATGCCATTGCGTAACCAAGTACAGGCACCTATGCTCACCTCCGCAGTTTCGGTTTGCTGGTCGCCCAAGCCAACCTCAGCTGCTAGGGCTCGCACGGGTGCTGTGCTTTGTAACAGCAGGTGGGGGCTGCTCTCCATCCACGCCTCCGGATTTTCATATACATTCTAAGGAGCTAACCACAACCAGTGCATGGAAATAGAGTGCGCTGTAAGTCGGATTTGAAGCCTGATTATGAGTGCATTAAGTCTGTTTTTCTCCGTATTTTCTATTCAGTAACCAAGTGGGACTTAGCTCAATTCCTCTGCTAAGTAATTTATTCTTTGCCCAGATGATTCGGATGTGGTTGTGACGTAGAGCTTTCAGGGAACGGCTCAAAAGAATCCACCACTGCACTCGATTCGTTAAGCTGGTCGATATCTAAAGGACACGGAGGCATTGAGAAAGAGCTTATAGGAAGTGGCTCAAAAGAGTCCAACACTTGCATTTCACTCGATTCTTCAAACGGGGAAGCAGCAGAACTCGAAACCAAAGAACAAAACACGCTACGCTCGTGTCTTCACTTTGTGGCACTTATTCGTAATAACCTATACTTTTCGCACGTGTATCATAAATAACTATTAAAAAAAATTGTTTTATGGTAAAAACCCCTGGAGTCCTACACTGCGCATAGCCCGACAGGCATTTTGCCGGTTTTTGCCTGAAGGCGATATTACACGGTTCAATCAAATTGAAGCAATCCCATTGAAAAGCATTGAACATAGACATTCATTATTAATTTTAGCGATGTCGCCCCATCAACTGATACCCGTGCGAGTTTCAATAATCAACGACTATTTAAGAGTTGATTAATAAAAAAAAACAAAAAAACAAACTTTTTATTTTCAACTTTATGTCCTCTTCCGTGATACCGTCCATATTTTAATCATCTTTTTATGACCTTTCATTCTCACGCTGGTTTCTGACCTTATATGTTTGAAAATGTTCCCAAAATTACGGCACGTGACTGCCACGCTGCACCATTTTAAGACAAAAAAATCTACAAATCGTTCAATCTCCTTGCTTACCCTCTTCAATCGCATTGAATGATCGCATCAATATTAAGTCAATTGCATTGAGAGCGTTCGGCGATTCATAGCTTTCAATCAATCAGTCGCGATCGCATTGAAATGTATTTAGACGTCTCCATGCAATTGAAGCAATGAAATTGAAAGCAATATTGAACCGAAATTGGAACGTGTAATATCGCCTCTAGATTCACGGCAATGGGGCCTCCTAAAATCACTATTAACTTGATTGAGAGATTGGTCTGACCCTTTATACAAAAAATATTCTTTAAAAACAGATACTTAAGACTTTTTTCCATCGGTGGTGCCAGTGTTACTGCATGGGTTGCAGGGTTGGAAGTAGAACGGTCCGTGACATGAGCGATGTATGACGTGAATAGTGTAGGTACCTTCCCAGTAATATAGAGGTAAGGTAATTGGTGATATTTTTACCAGCTAATATCACAGCTCTAAACTTCCATGCCTATTCACAATTTCTTTTGGAATATCCCAAAAGGGTTTGTCACGCGAGATGTTTTGTTTGCACGCCTACCAATATTTCTTCCGCCTCCTGTGATTGACTGGAGAGAAATGCACATGGCATTAAGTACGCCGTATTGTACATTTATTTTAAGTGCATTTAAAGTATTCTACCTAATAATAATGTTACACAAAATATTCACCTCAACAAAAACTTGAACGCGGACGCATTTTGATATCTGTAAAGTTATGGCGTAGATTTGGTTTTTATTTAACTGGCATAGGTATCTATAGTCCGCACAGGTAACGTCAAAATAGTCACAGATCGTTTGTTCATCGCTTACTGTCTTTACAGTGTATGTGTAAGTAATTGACGTAGTGTGATGCGTAGTATATAATCTGCCATTCTGCTTAGCGTTTGTGGACTATGAGAAAGCCTTCGATTCGATCGAGACATAGGCAGTGCTCGAGTCTCTCCAGCGTTGCCGTATTGACTATCGGTATATCGAGGTGCTGAAGTGCTTGTACAACAGCGCCACCATGTCGGTCCGAGTACAGGAGCAGAATTCGGAGGCAATTCCATTGAGAAGAGGCGTGAGACAGGGAGACGTTATCTCTCCGAAACTGTTCACGAACGCACTGGAAGCTTCTGGAATGGCAGGGACGCGGCATCAATATCAATGGCGAGTAAATCACGCACCTTCGATTTTCCGACGATATAGTAGTCATGGCAGAAACTATGGAAGACCTCGGCATAATGCTCGAAGACCTCAGTCGAGTTTCCCAACGTGTGGGCTTTAAAATGAACATGGACAAAACGAAGGTCATGTCGAACGGCCGTGTTGTGCCCACCCCAATAACATTGGGGAACACGACTCTCGAAGTTGTAAACAGTCCAACTAGGCCGGTCCAACTTCGTGAAAGAGGTCAATCGTCGAATCCAACTCGGCTGGGCAGCATTCGGGAAACTTAGAAAAGTATTTTCGTCTAATATACCTCAATCGCTCAAGACAAAATTATACAACCAATGTGTGTTATGGGCCTCATAAGAAGGCTCAAGGTTACGCAACGAGCGATGGAAAGGGCTATGCTCGGAATTTCTCTACGAGATCGAATCAGAAATGATGAGATCCGTAGATGAATGAAAGTCGTCGATTTAGCCCAGCGGATTAGTAAGTTGAAGTGGCAGTGGGCAGGGCACATAGCACGCAGAACTGATGGCCGATGGGGCCGAAAAGTTCTCAAATGGAGACCACATATTGGCAAGCGCAGCGTAGGACGACCAGCCACAAGATGGACAGATGACCTCATCCAAGTGGCAGGAAGGCGCTGGATGCAGGCCGCTTCCAACCGGTCTTTTTGGAAATCCATGGAGGAGGCCTATGTCCAGCAGTGGACTTCTTGTGGCTGAATGATGATGATGATGATGATGCGTAGTAAATTACTAAAGTAGTCAATTACTCACACATACACTGTAAAGACAGTAAGCGTTGTCCAAAAGATATGTGACTATGTTCACGTTACCGCCAAAAAGATTTGTGCGGACTATATGCCAGGGTCTCAAAAATAAAATCCGGGGACGGGCACCCTTGGCAACCTGAGGAAAGTGGAATTAGCTGTTGAAAAACGTATATTGCTTGTCTAATCAATCACCAGTGACGCCTCCCTCAACTGAAAATGCGTTGGTCCTTATTTTATTTGTCACAAGTCACGACTGTCACGAGATGTCGGTACTCTTTAGCAATATTTAGGAAACACGAATATTAAATTTATCTTCTAATCCCGTGTCACAGTGATTGTTATCGAACTCCTCCGAAACGGCTTCACCGATTTTTATTAAATTATTTGTGTATATTTGGTAGGTCTGAGAATAGGTCGTAGGCTAATTAATATGGCAAAACAACGTTTGCCCGGTCAGCTAGTTTTTTTTATAGACTTTCTAGAAGTAAATAGGTTTAACGATGTTTTGAATTTACAAACTTAGTGCACTCGATGTTCTAAATTCAATTAACTTTATCCTCTAGCGGATAAAAATGGCTTTTGCACTCAGATATCGAAGAGCAAAAATACTCTTTCCGAGATGGGCGGATGAAAAATATTTTATGTTTGTGATTTTCCTGGCGTACAATATAAAATATTCTTATCTTATCTTAACCCTTACCTGAGGTAAGTCTCTAAGCCTAAATTGGATCATCGCGTTTTGTTAGCCACTATAAGTCTGCTCACGTGACCGGAGCTGCCAAAAAAAGCTAGTTTCACTTACTACCTTAAGGAAGGAACTTTAGCTTGCGCGATAACAATTTGTACCGTTACACGCGAAGTTTGCCGAAAGGAAAGGGTTCGATCGGCTCTGTAATCTTACCCCATAAGCCAAATCCTACCCTATTTGCCCACAACGGCATTTATATTAAGCTGGCACTGGCGATATTGGGGCCAAGGGACAAGCGGAAAATTCTACAGCCTACGAATAAAAAAATCCTAAGTATTGCTTCTTAGGGTTCCGTTCCCGAAGGGTGTAAACGAGACCCTATTACTAAGACTTCACTGTCCGTCTGTCTGTCTGTCTGTCTGTCTGTCTGTCTGTCTGTCTGTCTATCTGTCTGTCAGTCACCAGGCTGTATCTCATGAACCGTGATAGCTAGACAGTTGAAATTTTCAAAGATGATGTACTTCTGTTGCCGTTATAGCAGCAAATACTAAAAACAGTATAAAATAAATATTTAAGGGGGGCCCCCATAAAACAAACATGATTTTTTGCGGTTTTTTCTCGATCTTTGTGTCTAATGTTGTATAGATAATGGTACGGAACCCTCCCTGCGCGAGTCCGACTCGGACTTGGCCGGTTTTATCTATTCTTCTTATTGCAAATTCACGCTTTGCAAACAGCACCAATCTGTTCGCAGACCTAAATACTAGTCTCTACAAATATAATGTAGGTAATATAAGTAATGAGTTTATTATGTGCGTTAACGTACGTTAACGTTAATCGGACTTTAATACGACAACTCCATCCCGTAGTCTTAGTAAGCAAAGTTATATAATGTAGGTAATATAAGTAATGAGTTTATTATGTGCGTTAACGTACGTTAACGTTGATCGGACTTTAATACGACAACTCCATCCCGTAGTCTTAGTCAGTACAGTTATATAACAGTGATATAGGCTGTTGTCATTGAACATTGATCAGGGTTATTTTTTACTTGAAATGAATTAATTTTTGCGACGAATTTTTTTTATTTTCTATGTTTAAAAATATCTGAAAAACTATCGGTTTTGTTTTCTCTTAAGTTTTTTGTTTGCAATTCTTTATATGAAAATTTTAATGGAAAATCAATTAAAATTTTCATTAACTTCAGTTTCACATTAATTAAAAGATATATTTCTCCTGACTACGTTATTACTCTGAGGCAAATTTTCTTCGAGCTCTTGCACAACGCAATCGTCATGTGAAACGGTTACGATGACTCCATCAAACCTCTCCTCCCCTGCTACCCCTCCAGGAAAGAAGAAGTTTTGGTCGACCTATATATAGGCTATATTACAATCTTAATTTACTGCGCTACTTAATACAAGGTACTACGTTAGGCAAAACAAAAAAAAAACTTTGGCATTTGCATCTACGTAATGAGATGATTTATATAGCGTCCACTGACACCTTCACTCACACTAGACGGGTGAAGAGACCAGTCGGACGCTGCAGTGCCTGAGACATTGTTTTTTAGATGAGTAGGCTTGCCCAGCACCTATGTACACCTATGCATGCAGCTATACCATCCTGACAGCTTAGTCGGCGGTAGGAGTCACAATGGTTAAAATTTTGCTACGGAAGACTAAACAATGTTTTATAACCCAAAATTGACTCCGAAAACCTGGGTAAAAGTCTGAGAGCCCAAAAAATATTTAGATGTAGACTGCGATTAAAGTGCTGTAAGTCATTCCTCGCTTTTACAGTAAAGCCGTGTCCATATTGTGTGACAGAGAGACAAATAGTTATTCAATAATAGTATTAGTTTACGTAATAAATAATTGCGATTACTAAATAGTAATCAGTCCTTTTCTTACTCTAACAGTGCTAATAGTGTGCTCTATTTACGGGCCGCATAGACAGATGATTTCAAAGTTTCATTGAATAAAGGGGAATGCTCTGCTCGTGGCCCAGTCCCAAACCTACCTTCTTCAGGCTTCACCGCGCGCTTTAGGACGCGACTTTTATTTAAAATCTTACTTCGCTTTGAATGGGACCTTCCTTACACAAAGCTATCCCCGCCTATGCGCGGTATTTTCAAATTAAGAACGTCCTCGCCCTGTATAAAGACACGGCGGCGAAGCCTGCCACAGATGAGCGCGGTCGCCGCCACCACGGTCCATACAAAATGTAAATCAAGCGGTTATGATTTGTGTTTTAGATGCCACACACGATCAAAATTTTAGACGATGATCAAATGCTCACACCACATCAATCTAAAGTTATGATTTGTGTTTTAGATGCCACACACGACCAAAATTTTAGACGATGATCAAATGCTCACACCACATCAATCTAAAGTTTACTTATATTATTATGATATTTAAAAAATCTTAAATTGTGCGAGCGAGACAGCATGCTTCAAGTAAAACAGCCTTAACAGAAGATGAACAGATTTTAAGTGGACGAGAAACTGGGTGAAGAGACCACTTGGACACTGCAGTGTCTTAGATGGAGTCTGGGAGATGGGTCTCTCGTTTCAGAGTTCCTTGTTGTACCGAAAGGGTTACTTAACCTTTTATTGTATCATTTTTGTGCAACGGTATCACACGGTATTAATCTAAGAATAAAATTTTTGTCTTTTAGGTACATAAGTTAAGAAATCTAAAAATTTAAAGAATTTAAATATTTTTAATCAAATAAAATTAATGAAAAAGTCAATAGAGTCTATCCCCGAGGTATAATCAAAGTCGAATCAACTCCACGCATACCTATACTCGTAGATATGGGTAAAGAGGAAAATATGGGTAAAGACAAAACAGTCTTATAAAAAAAGTCATCATCATCAACATCATCAGCCATTTAACGCCCACTGAAGGACATAGGCCTCCCTTATGGTTTTCCAAGCTTCCCGGTCTTGTGCCGCCCGCATCCAGCGACTCCCTGCCATTCACTGTGTGATCGAATCAGAAATGAGGAGATTCGCAGAAGAACCTTATATAGATAGATACAGATATAAAAAGTCGATTGCACTAAAACCCTAACCTGGCTTTTGCTCCGTCTAAAGAGTGTTTTGGTGGAATCGACTTTTTATAAATAACACTGTTAAGTATATGTAAATTATCACCTGACATGCTCTTTCACGAGAAAAAAACAACCCAATATTTTTACCACGTTCAAAGAAAGCGTGATTGCGTTGAAATCAATTTGCTATTACAATGGGTCGGTCGGTATATAGAGATACCTATATCGACAGCGGGTATGGGGCATGGCTTTTTGTTGTAACGCGGGCTTTGTAATTCAATTGATATGTGTACTTGACGAATATACAGGAAGCGGTGGTAGCCTAGTGGGTAGAACATTGGACTCGGAAGCGGGAGACCCAGGTTCGATTCCCTATGACTTTGTTTTCTAAGTATACGTTTGTGAAGTTATAGTAGAAATACCACTCGCTAACGGTGAAGGAAAACATCGTGAGGAAACCTGTGTCTGAGCTATTCACATGCCTCAACGGTTGAAATCGCCAATCCGCGGTAGGCACGCGTGGTGATTAGGCCCATACTCTCTCTCTGAGAGAAGGCCCGTGCCCTACAGTGGGACGTATATAGGCTGCTTATGATACAGGATGTTTGGCGGACGGACTATCATAAATGGTAATGGTGGACCGGTGAAATCAATTGAATAGTATTTAGCCTGTCTATTTATTCATTGATCAAAGCTTGCGGTTTTCAGACGACTTTTTTCAGATCTTTTTTCAAAAGGTTCTAACTGGCTCAGTATAATTTCATTTATTCTGGTTCTAATAATACTTTGACTTAATATTTATTTTATAAAAACAATATTTATTTAATTAGGTGTTAAATAATTAGACTAAATTGATAAAAATAAAACAGCTTTGGAACGGACAGAATTTTGAAGATATATAAATAAAACAAAAAAAATATAAAAAAATCTGTATTAGGTATTAATGATTTATCAGTAATGGTAAATATTCGTGATTTCCGAACTTTGTCTCCAAACTGTAAATCCAAATTCGTAGTGGTAGAGGAAGTACCGTAACTTAGTTTTTTTTTAAATGTTAGATGCTTAATAATCTGACGTCCGAATAAAATCAAGTAGGTACCTAAGTTTGCCGGCGCCGACCATAAAACGCTCAAAACATAGTTTTTTTGTGTTTTTATTACTTTTCGTCCTGATACTGTTTGTTAATGCTTAAGTGAAGTAATTTTGGGACAGAAAAAAATGTTTTTTTGACGCGTGTTTTTTTTTCAAAACTGGCACCATTATGTTTTTAAATCGTGGTCAGAAGTTTTCTTTTTTGTGTAACAAAATTATGCGGAAACCGACTCTTTATTTCACGCGTGAAATAAGACTACTGAAATCCTTTATTTCACTCGTGAAATAAAGTAATTTTTTTTAAGTTTTTGACTCTGTGGTGTATGGTGCAAGTCATAAAATTTAAAAAATTATAAAGATGCAAGGAGGTTTTGCTGTCAAAAAAAAAACAATTATTTATAAGTAGGCGCGCTCTAGCAATAATTGAATGATGATAAACACCATAACACATAAGATTCTTGATTATCTCATTTAAAAATACGTGTTTTGTTACCGCAAACAAAAATATTTTTCACATTATTGGCTGTATGTATGTATACTGTACCTTTGCCTCAAGAAAATAAAACTGTATGAAACGCGCGCTCTGCAAAGAACGCACGCCATTTTGTTGTAAATAGGCTTTGGTGAAATAAATAACTATTGTTGTATTTCCTCGTAAAATGCATTGAAAATGTTATAAGATAATTGAGCGTTAAAGGTTTTTAAGGTAAAAGGTATAATACCTTACTTTCCGCACGTGTATCTTAAATAACTATTATTTAAATGTCCCGTTCTGCATTTACATTCTGTTATTTTTTACATTTTAGTCTGTGATGGAGTGGTCTATTCGCTGCTGTTCACACACTAGAGCAGAGATCACTTTCTAATACAATACATACACATGCTAATGTGCACGAGGTATATAGGTTATTTTGGGCCGTAAACCTTCAACTTCGATTCTACAACAACAAAAGGTTGGGCCGGTGATTGAGTTTCGAGGAGGTCTTTTTTGTTGGCAAGATAACAATGAGACCATCGGTACATTAATAATTCCTTCTTATAGGTATACCTCGAAATAACCTTTATGCTCGGTCAAATTGAGGGAAAACCTAGTGAAAACGCAGCGTCGTCGATATTATTATTCGGGCACGAGAAACAATGTTCCGAGATACTTTTCATGCGAAAATTGATTTCCGGAGTCGTCCTATGAGACATGATCGATCGCTGCTCTGCTGTTGGCATGGTGTTCTTGGGGAAACATTTTGTTTATACATACGTACTATATGGGTCAACTATATAAGTGTGTCTTTGTCCGTTAGGGGTCACTGCGCCTGTCAGTCTGGCATACCAGTAGCACGATGCAACGCTTACCAGCTAATATTTTCGCATAGAAAATGTTTTCTTTCTAAACTCGAGATTTTAAAAGTTCGCGCGCACCCTCCACTGCAATGCTGTGGACTCGTTACTAAGCTCCGTCCAAAGAATAAATAAAACGCTTCCCCTCCTGTACACAACTGACATAACGTACAAACTGAGCACCAGTTTGGAGGTAGGAATCTTCGTAGATTTGATAGCGTGATGGCTACAATAGACAGCAAAAGTGAGCATTTTGTGACTGAACAAACCGTTCATGCTAATAGTTGGCTTTATGCTATTTTTGGCAAAGTGCGATCAAACTTTTCACTCGACTGAGGTGGAGCCCAAAAGGAGGGTAATATGTTTAGCCGTATGTATGTATGTTCCCTCATAACTCGTTTAATAAATATGATCTCAATCGATTCGTCGTGTTTGCGTAGGCTATATGAAATCAGCATAAATACAACAAAAAATAAAAAAAAAACTAAAATAAAAAAACTAAAATAAAACATAACCAAATACCCGACCATTAACTAGTAAGTGGGCGGAATCAAAATTCAATAATAATATAACTCAGATTAGTAGCTACGTCCCAAGTGGCATTCGGGGTTCTATATAAGATGTCTAGTTGTTCACATGTACCCCATAAGCTGTGTAAGTCAGCTATATAAGAACTGTATAGCTTGCTATAATGCTCTTATAGAACCAGTTTGGGCACAAATTAGACAGCTTTAAGTTCACTATGGCTGTACATTAGCAGTATAATAGCATTATAATAGCAGTTTAAGTAGTAACATCGGACTTGAGGCTGACTTACGGCACTATATGGGACGCAGTGTGAACCATACAACGTACATGAGTGTAATAAAGAGTAACAAGTGGCTAAATACACAGCCTTCAGAGTTATAAAATCCGACAAAAGTTACTCCAGTGCTACCTAAAATTCACGTGTGTCCTAAATTATTCCTCATTAGTTTTATTGGTTTTGTGTGTGCCATCAGAAAGCGGATCAATTGGATAAACATTTTTGATAACATGTTTTAAATACTTAATAATGTTAAAGCCTATGGGAATGCAACTTAATCGTGAAATGTATACATATTTACAGCTAAAATATTCACGCGCCTCTGTAAAAAAGCGATATTCATTTTAAAATATTTAAAACTGGCTGAGAGGAAATCTACAATTTTCAGTTTTTGATATTATATTGACATTATAATATTATACTAGGTACAGTCATTAATTATAACATGAAACCAAAACTGAATCGCTCTATCTGCGTATTTTGTGATAAATCTGCATGATAAATTTGGAGATTTATTTGGTAAATATTTTAGGTTACGTAGAACAAAATGGTGGAAATGAAATACAGCTATGTGAACTGTTATAACTCCAATTTAATGCGGTGAGCGTGTTCTGTTAGAATGCTGTTATCTATATGAAGTCCCACATTTGTACCACTACAGAGCCAATGTCTATAAATTTATTCTAATGTGAACTTATGTACAGCTTTAAGATGTAGTTCAGGTCAATTGTGTATCATCGTTTAATTCTTTCAATATACTGAAATTTTAGAGGTCCGCAACAATAATTATTGTCCGTTAAATCGCCTAGCCCAGGTACTAAGTCAAGTATGAATACCTAAAGTACAAATTTTGTAACAAACTAACAAAAATCACTTTTTGTTTTCGTGTGAGACACACAGTTTGGTGTCAGAGTATTTACACTTACAAAAAACACTACTCTGTTCAAGGAGGTATTTAAAAGAATGTAAACAAACTAGATAAAGAGGGACAACATTATGCCCTGCGATAGACAAGGACAGAAAATAATAGTTGTCACTCAGCCATAGGAACAAACACTGTTTACAATCTTTTAAAGGTGAATATACACCTGTCAACACCGTAAGCGCCGAGTCGGCAAGTGTAATAGTGTAACCATATTTTGCAGAATTTATCAGATAAATAACTGTTAGTCTTGTTACTTATGTGATAAATAACTGTTATTTCTGATATTTATCTGTTAAAATTCTGTAAAATACGGTTATACTAGCAGACTTGGCGCGTACGGCGCTGACAGCAAATAAGAGTAGTACTTGTGTACAAATAAACTGCTATTGATGTTAATGGACAACACATATAGTCCTTTTAACAGCCTACAGTGCACATGCGAACCATTTAAACACTTCTGTACAGATAGTAAAAAAAGGTTATTTTAATGATCACAAACAAGTCCTACTACAACTACTAGCTGTATAACAGTCTAAAACAAGTAAGCATAACAGTCTTTGGCTTTATAAATGACCACGTGTGTTCTATTAAAATGCTAGCTCTATATCATCGTACAAGTAGGCCGTTAAACAGCGGTTGCCGTATCTCTACCCTCCTATAATGCTCTTAGTCAGACGGCTGACTAAAGGATAGTTGTTAGAGTATTATAACACCAACAATCGTATAAAAGTATAACTCTACACTCCTATAAGTCCCTTAGACAGGTATAGGTGTTATTAATCGCAATAATGCAGCTTATACATCACGAGTGAACTGTAATAATGCTTCAAGTACACCTGGGAACTAAATGTGTACTCTTAAATGGAGTAAAATGCTATTTGGGTTGGTCCCGCCTGCTTAGTAGTTACCTAATGCTCAGTCGGGTTGTTGTTTATTTTTATTTCAGTTTTTTATGAAGATATAATATTGTAGGGAATTCATCATCATCATCATCATCAGCCCCTTGACGTCCACTGCAGGACACTGGTTTTCATAACCATGAGGGGTCTTGCCATAATCGCCACGCTTGGCAGGCGGGTTGGCGATCGTAGTATGCGGTTGGAATCTCAGGAAGACGCTGCTGTCCGTCTCCTGGTAATCTATTTCCTTAGTCGCCTTCTACGACATCCACGGGAGGAAATGGAGTGACGCTATTCTTAATCCGCCCCCCACACGAATCAGGCGTTGCTTTGCGGAAATCCATAATAGCATTAAAATGTGAAATGGCTTTTTGTTACTGATGGTATTAAAAAATATGAAAGGTAATAAAGTGCTATAGTGGGCATCGTGCTATCAAATCCCGTTCGCTCGTAGTTGCAGCCAGACGATTCGATCGCGCAAAATGCGCAGTTGTCCGCGCCATCATCAACAATTCAACACAGCTGCCGCTAAGTATCCATTGAACGATTTTTTACGCCGCGTGGTTTTGTTAACGATCATATTGTAAGAACATTCGTTTTGGAGTAGGGATGTAACGATATCGATACCTGTACGATGTACCGCCCGCCTGATACATTACTGCCGATTGAAGAGCGACTCTGTAATAACCCTCCTAAGGTAAAGGTGAACTCTTATGGAAATTAAAATTAATATCTGGTAGGCAATTAATGTGGACTATGAAAAGGCCTTTGACTCGGTCGAGACCTGGTCTGTTCTGGAATCTTTGCAGCGATGCCAAGTCGACTGGCGATATATCCAAGTGTTGAGAGGTCTGTACAACGCCTATGTACAACTATGGCCGTCCAAATCCAGAACCAGCAGTCTAAGCCTATCCCCATACATCGTGGTGTGAGACAAGGGGATGTTATTTCCCTCAAATTGTTCTCAAATGCATTGGAGGATATGTTCAAGACGCTGGACTGGAAGGGGTACAGCATAAACATCAACGGTGAGTACCTTTCACACTTGCGATTTGCAGACGACATCGTCATCACGGCGGAAACGCTGCATGATCAACAACATATGCTGAGTGGCATGCCTAGCTGATTCTTCCCAACGCATTGGTCTCCGGATGAACTTGGATAAAACCAAGGTTATGTTCAATGAACACGTCAGTCCGGAGCCAATTGCAGTTCAAGGCAGTATTCTCGAAGTTGTTAAGGAGTATGTTTACCTCGAGCAAACCATGCAGTTGGGTAAAAACAACTTCGAGAAAGAGGCCAATAGAAGAATACAGCTGGGCTGGGCAGCGTATGGGAAAAAACGTCGAGTCTTCACATCGCCAATCCCACAGAGGCTCAAGACGAAAGTCTTTAATCAGTGCAACCTACCCGTCATGACATATGGTGCCGAAACGTGAACACTCACGGTGGGGCTGGTCCACAAATTTAAATTCGCTCAACGTGCTATGGAAAGGGCTATGCTCGGGGTTTCTCTTAAAGATCGAATTCGAAACGAGGTGATCCGACAGAGAACCAAAGTCACCGACATAGCCCACCGAATTAGCATGCTGAAGTGGCAGTGGGCCGGCCATATCATCCGAAGAACTGATAACCGATGGGGTAGACGAGTTCTTGAGTGGAGACCGCGGATCGGTAAACGTAGTATAGGACGTCCTCAGACTCGGTGGAGCGATGATCTTCGCAGGGCGGCTGGCAAGAGCTGGATGAAAATAGCCGAGGACCGTGCTCAGTGGCGTGCAATAGGAGAGGCCTATGTCCAGCAGTGGACAAGCATAGGCTGATGATGATGATGAAACTTTAAATTAGGCCAGTGATGCATCGCCCCAGCAATTTAAAATTTATATAATTTAAAATGTCTCGGTACCCTGTAATTTTTTTACTATGATGACATTCTTCGTAAGTCTAGGGGTTTTATGGAAAATTATTTTGAAGATTGCAAACAAAAGTTGCATTAAGATCCATCATTGTACGTTATTTATCAACATAACCAAATATTTGTACTTTACTTTTATATGGAACAAAGAATTTTAACAATAAACATATCCTTTTTCTTTAGAGTACTCCTTAACTCTAATACCAGAACTCTATGTCAACGCAATAGGTTGGAAAGTCCAATAGAAAAACCGGCCAAGTGCGTGTCGGGCCACGTGCATTGTAGGTTTCCCTAGTTGGTCGTCAAAATATACGAACTTAGAACTTGGTTTACATAAGTAGGTAACCACTTGATCAAAGTTATTTTCAATGGAATTTGTACGAAGTTTTCCTTTTATAAGTTGGTCGAATATTACTTGTAGTTTTCCGTGATAGTTTTCCTTTTAACTTCATTATGTGTTTCTTCAGCGTGATTAATATGTATATGCACACCAAAGCCGCAGTCAGACAGACGGACGATCATGGCGAAGCTATAAGTGTTCATTATTGACTACGAAACCCTAAAAAGGAAAGTTGACCCATGGCCTATTTTTCATAATTCTTGAAAATAAATATAAGTTCCATATGAACTATTCGAATCCCGATTAAAACGAATAAACTTTCGTTTTGCTATCGGTATTGTATCGAAGGCCACGTATCCTTACATCACTAGCTTCAAGTAAGGCGTAGTGAAGAAAGGGAGCTTTAAACCACTGCGCATTTCAACATTTATGTGGTATACGAAAAATGGTGCAGACAAAGACAAACACATTTTGTTATGGGGTTCACACATTGTTCCATTCACAATGTTGGTCATTATGAGGTGTATATTTCTAAGGTGATCGAAATTCAACACCACAGAGATACGTCCAGAATATTTTTTAAACATGGCTGGTTTTGAATGTAAAGTAGTTGTTGACGTATTGAATAAAATATTTACATAGCCGATAGTTAATTAAACTTTGCTGCGGCGCAGTCTGTGTTACTGAAAGCAGTACAAATAAAGAGTTTTGGATTACTCAGAATACCCACAATTTCTTAATATAAAATAGCTCCCCACTTTATACTAATAATATGTTCTTCTACAAAATAAGACAGAAAGGCTATCTTGATATACTTATACTGCTCAAAACAATTACGGGAATGAGATATCAAAGTGGTTTTAAAATTTTTGGTTAGGTTTTAATTGTAACTGGCCACTAAATTCTAAAGTGACATTCTTTACGAAAATTAAAAACAATACAACATTATCGTGTTTTTTAGTAGTTCTTGAAATGTTGGCCAAGAGCCTATATTCCTCTGATTGTTCGGAACAGTATATTTTGTTTTATTGACTTTTTATTTTGTTAGTTTCCCCTGTATTTACTTTGTCATAGCAGTAAAGTGTTTGGTATTACCACAACACGTGACACGTGATGCAAAGGCGAAAACAATAATAAATTAATCTCCACCATCTTTACGGGTGATGGGAACCACCTGTTCCTTAAAACAACAGCAAATTTTCAACAAATTATGCTCCACGTTCCGACGACGGTCTGGATTGTGTATTTTTAATACTTTAGAAAATTTCCCATTTTTCACGAAAAATTACCGTAGCAAAAATATCCGTGTAGACCTAAGAGCACTTTTTCAAAAGCTGAGGCGTGTGGAATTATTTTGGGCAGAAATGCCTTGCCGGGAACTCAACATAAGAATAAGTACCTGGTTGACCGAGCTTTGCACGGGATTTTTTTTTTGGGTAATCGTGTTTTTTAGAAATTATATTTAGATAAAAAAAGGAAAAAATAATCGAACTGGAGCCTTCTGGTTTCGGAACCGCCCGATTTCCCACCTGAGCTATTACAACCTTGTAGATGGTGGCGAAATTTACCTTTGTATTCTAATGATATGGTAGCAGTTTTTCATTGTCTGATAACACGGGTAAAATGACGTTTTCTAAAAGTGAAACTGTTATCTGCGATAAATGCTAGATCGATTTATTGCCCCGAAACTCCCTGCATAAATATATATATATATAGTACTTAAACCTATATATATATATATATATATATATATATATATATATATATATATAGGTTTAAGTACTTGTATAAGTATTTAGTATATATTTATAACAGTTAATTTCATATTTTAATTTTGGTTTATCCCTTTATCATGACTTTATCTTTACCAAATATAGGAACGATGAATTCGAATTCTACTCGGACGAAATCACGGGCAGAGCTAGTATAACGTATGAAATTTTATTTACCAATAACGAGGTTGTGAATTTTCTGTTGTGTCATTAACGACAGGTAGGTAAAATCCTGATAGGTTTTGGGCCAATGTAAGTCTCAGTGACAGCTGAACATAAAATGGTCGTAAATCTTGCACTGCATTTTTCATGCTCGGTGAGGTCTGTAAAAGCGGTGACTTTATACCCGTGACTTTTATTTCTGCTCTACGTTGCATTTTTCTTATGAGATTCATGTTAACACCTATTTATTTAGGTAGACAGATGATGAAAAAGTTGAGTGAAAATGTATTTCAACCCAAAAATGTAAATCGTATTCAATACACAATCAGAATCCTTTCGTATATTTACTTGTTTGTATATTTTTATATGGTAAGTAGGTTTTTACGATTTATTGATTACAAAATCTACCTTCAAGGCATTTTGCCTTCAAGGCAAATATAATATGTTCGTCTTCTTTTGTTTAGTTCTTACCTGGAACTGGTTAGCGGGTTATGTGTGTAGGTATATAATATACTTTAAGCTTCAGGAAGGTCGTGTATAACTTTGGGCAGTTTCCTTATACAAACAGGTCTTGTTACTGTTCAACTTTTAAATCTCGAAAATGATGTTCCCGCTGTGTCATGTGAAGTTTTGAATAATTCTATATTGAAAGTTAATTTAGGCGTCGATGGATGGCAAGCCTGTCAACCTCTAATTTCTTAACGTTAAACCATCTTATTAAGTGAGTTGGTGCCGAGAATAAGTTATCAGGGTGCCTGGGGCAGCGGGCTTAACTCGGAATATTTTACTTGTTCATGAATTATTCAACGCGGGACTTGAACTGCACTTCGGGTCTCTGTCGGATGCACAAACTTTCAATTAGCACCGGCAGACCGCCTAGCATCTTATCCCAAAGCCTGTCTTTTCGTTGGAAACTGAACTAAGCAACTGAGTGTGTGGTGCAAGCGGAAAGATATAGCTAGCTGGGTGAACTGTATTTGTATATCGGCATGTGTAGTGCGCGTGCACTCTACTCGTTAATGTTATGGGCGCTTTTACAACCAAAATGTTAAGTTTGACCAGGTGGTATTCTGTGTGTTGTGCTGGAAGAAAAACATGTGTTAAAACAATTTCACCTAATCGTCTGTCTTCTTCTTCGTCGTATCCTCAAGATGACTACTAGGATACGCAACTATTGTCATGTCTTGATTCAAAACCGCTCTCTATGCTGCTCGATCTTGAGCCCGATTGATGTTAGCCTGTAGTGTCGCATACATGGTGCAGTAAACCGTTACATTTTGGCTCCAAAGTCGCCCGTTACGTAACTGACTAGAGTCTCTGCGTGTAAAGGTTGATTTGCAGTTGACTGTACCTGTAACCGTATCGGTCTATATAGGTACTCATCGGCTTCCGTCGTCTAGTCCTGGCTTTGTCTCCAAAGAAGTACAGAGTACCTGGTCTATGCAAATGGTAGAGGGTCTCGAAACCGGCGTGCGTGCTTGCAACGACTAATGAGCGTTGATGAAGTGAATGAGGTCTTTCAGGGTCGTAGCAAGTGGTGAACCCTGGTCTTTGCCTAGCCCTCCGGGATACAGGTATATAGTGCAGGTAGGCTTAGATTATTGGAAGCTCTAAGCTACTACTACTCCAAGCCACCTGCTCAATACCAAGTAAACATTTTGTGTAAAAAATGTTAAATTTAAAATGTAAAAATATAGGCGTGAAAATATGCGGCACGGCCGCTGTGTGGTGACCTACAAAGGGCAATATAATAGTGCAATCTTGTTTTTTGTAGAGAGTAAGATAGGGAACGTTTTAACGCCTTGTTCGACACAGTGGTCGTGAATGAATGATCTAGGACTCGTAGTCACACCAGTGTGAGCATGAGGAATTATTTTCCAAGCACAAATACATCTTTCACGTTAAAAGTTTGACAGCTGTCATTTTGCAAACGTGATATAATGAGCCGGCATGACATTGAAATTGTGGTCTGGATGAAATTGCTTTTAGCGATAAGACCACCATTTGTGCTCTTAGAATAAGTTTACGTTTGTAAAATGTATTTTTTATGTACAATAAAGTGTTCCTCTCTCTTTAAGTGTTTCATTCGTGATTCAATTGGTCATCTGCAACTTTGGGCACTCGTAGTCACACTGGTGTGACTACAAGTCGGGAGAGCATATTGATGCCCCACACTTGTAGTGTTACTACGAGTCATACTTATTCCTGACCATGCCACACTAGTGTGACTACGAGGAAAAAAAATCCTCGTAATCACACTGGTGTGACTAGGGGTCGGGCGTGGATTATTCATCCACCTCATTGATTCAAGAAATTGTCATTAGTGCCTTTGATTGTATTTAAAACAGTAATTTATTTATTATACTGATTCTTGTGTGCAATAAAGAATGTTTTAGCATATAGTAGGATATGTCTATTATGTACCTAATCCAATCCACAAAAACAAAGGCAACATGTAAAAAAAATGTTTCATTGCTGTCAGAAAAGTTTTACTTAGGTTCTTAGTTTCATTAGATAAGTTATATTATTGCCTTCAAGTCAATTGATTGCTTTAGCTAAAACATTTCTCAAGTATATCGTTCGTAAGTTGCGACTACCTAACCTCATTAATTTTGACATTACTGTTTAAAAGAAAGAACTGGTCTTTCGTTACACAGGTTTGTAGCCCACTATGAATGCCAAGCAAGTATTACTAAGCATACCAATTAATCAATGTACTATATTATAATGTAAGTGACTTATACTGATGAATAAACTTTATATTCATCATAAGCAGCCTATATACGTCCCACTGTAGGGCACAGGCCTTCTCTCAGAGAGAGAGTATGGGCATAAACTTTATATTATCTTATCTTATTATCTAGGTAACGTACCCCTGCGGATGTTATTAAATATAGAGTAAAAAAGTAAGTTGCATTGATGGTTAAATAATAAGCCGAGTTAATGGTTCAATAGAGATCAAACTAGCGTGTTCAGGTTGAGTTTAATATACTGTAGACGCCCCCTATGTTGTTGTACGTTGCGGCTACCAACCGCTACCGCTCTGGCCTAATTAATTAATTTGCACTTCACCAACATAAACATTTGAACGCCTGTATCAAATACATTCCTAATTAACAATATTCTACACACTGAAATAACAAAGATACAGTTCACGTGTTAGAGCTGAACTAATAACAATTAATAATTGAGAATGCGTATTCATTCTAAAAGGTCTTCAGACTATTTGGTGGGGGGCCTGCCCACGCTGCGTCGTCCAGTCCGCGGTCGCCAGGTCAGAACTTGTTCACCCCAACGGCTATCACTTCTCTGAGCTATGTGCCCGCCCACTGCCACTTCAACTGAGCATTCTTCGAGCTATATCAGTAACTCGGGTTCATCTGCGGATCTCCTCATTCCTCGATCACGCAGTGAAACTCGTAACATATGGTTACGGTGGCGGGATAAGACCGGGAAGCTTGGAAAACCACGAGAAAGGCCTATGTCCTGCAGTGGGCGTCAAACGGCTGATGATGATGATGATGATGATGATGATGATTCATTCTAAAAGATGATGCAAAAAAGTCGAACTAGTTAATTTAGACTTTAACTATCAAGATGTTCTTACGTAGATGAAAATCACAAAATCAGTACTTCTAAACTCAACCCCTGCTAAAAACTTTCTGTACATGTAATGCTTGAGCGCTCGAACATTTTCGGCCCCAAATTAGTATTTTTCGTAACAAATATGGCCTTTTAGATTGGGGTCAGCAATGAGAAATTTCTAATTTTGACATGCAAATTTGTCCTACTACTTTTACGATGATTTTTTGTGTCCAAGCTTGAATTTTTCCGCGTCAGTGTTGTGTCAAGACACAAAGCTATCAAGAAATGATAGATATAAATTAAACAACACATTAATTTCAATTTATTATACAATCTTGTCTGAATACAAAAGATAACGCCATAGTAGGTACACTCAATAGACGAGCCAACATCAGCTTAGCCATATAATTATATCAAGTATGATAATAATAATATGCTGTTAGAATGGAGGACTTGCTTGAAAAATATTTTAATATCATTGATTAGATCATGTTAATAGACAAATAATCGTGGTATTCTTTTCTCTTCGTCCAAAACTTTTCATACTATAACCTGTCGATAAGTCATTCTAGTCACGTGGTACAAAATCGCCCCACACAAATCAGGCTCAAACTATGACTTCACAACTTGCGTGCAGCGCCTTATAATGTGTGAAGCGTTTAACAATAATTTCATCATCATCATCATCAGCCATTTGACGCCCACTGCAGGACATATATAACTCGTAAATTAAAGTTTTATGCGCCTAATAAGGGTTTTTTAGAAAACTATTTTTATTATTATTTAATATTCAATGCAAAAAACTGATTTTAAAAAGTTTTTATTATTACAGTAAGTAACTTTATTTTTTTAATTTTTTTGTTTTTCTTAAGTTTTTCTATGTATTCTATGGTATAATACAATGTAAGCAAGTTCCCCATTGCGGAGATAAAGCATGAGGTAGCTATTGTCCTAAAGTTAGTAGGTAACGGCTTAATCAGCCAGACAAAGACAAGCCGCCGATCGAGTTGTCCTATTTCGGCGTGATGTTTGGTGACGCGAATACAAGCGCACAGCAGATTTCGTATCCGCTTAGCATAATGTTAAACGTAAGCCAGTGACGAAAAACGTATTTGGACTTAATAAAACTTTTATTAAGTACTTCTTGCGTGAAATGGCTGCGTAGATGGAAAACCATCTACTTAATACGGTATTTGACACGATCAACAACAAATTATTTCATATGCTCGATTAAAACAAAAATTAAAAAATATCTCGGAAAATGTATCTCTTTTAGTCAATTACTAGTTATTAAAATTTTTAAAGAGATTAAACATAAAAAGAGTGCTCTGAAATGGGACGTCATAAGCAAGTATTTTCATACAAAATTCCGTTTTAAAAGTAACTCGTTTGATATTTTGTCAAATACCCAATTCTTTTTTAGGGTGCCGTATTCCGACAAGGAACCCTTATAGTTTGACCATGTCCGTGGTGGAATATCAATGACTGATTCTATTAGTGTTTGCACTTCATCATGTAAGTTGGAAAGCTCTGACAAGGACCGAAATCTCGATTTTAACTGTAAAACTTGCAATGGATCTAGTGTTTTGTGAGATTCAGTCGTGTCGAGATACGTTTTATGAATAGTAAGCTTTGCTTTCAGCGTTCCTCGCTTCCTGATAAGCTCTTTAAGCTTTGGATCGTTGGTAGACATGATTGAGGGGTGTTTTGTAACGTATGAAGTGGCAAACAAGTTTTATACTGAAGTTATATTTTCACACGTGTAATGCTCGCTTGTATTACCGTAGAATGTTGCAAAACCCAGCAGAGCAAGGCAGCCCCGTGGCATATTTATTTCATTTGTAATTTATCTTTTTCATATCTGTAAGTTTTCCTATTATAATAAAATAAAATAACCGCCACGGCAAGCAGAGCAAGGCAGAGGCGCTGAAACTGACCGATTGTTAAGATTAGTACTGCAAAACTTAAAACGTAGACTGATTGGAGAAAAAAATTTAAAAATGGCCGTGAGTAAGAATAATCAAGATCTAGGGACACTGGGCTGAATATTTGTAAAGTTTCCTTTGACAATGGACTGAATATTTGTGGTATTTTGTTGAGACATGGGCTGAATATTGTTCCGTGCAGTAGGAACTGGAAAGAGAAACTGTTTGTAAGCTGAATTGCTGAAAATTGGCGAATGGCGTCAGTGGAGAAAGCATTGGATCGAACTAACAACTGCTGCAATCCGAACCCTTGAATCATGACTGTTTATCGCTGGCTGCGTTCTGGCTGATGACTACACGCTGCTGATGCTAAAGGTGCTGCCGCTGATGCAGCTGTTGCTGCTGCTGGTGGCATGTAGCTGACGATCAAGCCCGTTGAACCCGGCAATTGAGGCTGCCAACGCGCGGCTCAACAAACGAAGACATCGACTACCGCCGATAATTTTTTTTCACGGGTCGATAGAACCAACTTGGTTAGGCCTGTCTAGAGATGGTGTTTGAGTAGACTGTATTAATATTACGTCCAGTTTATTATTTTAAGCTGTGCGTGAAATAAGAGCGCAATTTTCAGGTTATGCCAAGGAGAAAATGTGATGACGATAGAAACGCACAAAAGAAGAATGAATGTCAATATATATAATGAAACCTCTCGGCTCCCACCAACAAGTTGTCATCACGGTGCACCATAAACCCGCGTTGGAGGTACTTAATTCACAAATTGTGCTCTCATTACCTATGAAAGTCACGAGGGCCCCGATTTAGGCAGCGATTTCCTGATTTTATGAGCTGCGGATAGCGAGCAGCGCGTGACAAAGTCGCTCGGGATTTACGACGTGGCACTGCGTGAGTAAGTACGTAGGTGCCGTTCTACGGTCTAGTAGACTATACGTACAGGTTTAATTATGAGTGGAGGCAAATAAACCATCGTAAATAATATTGAAGTATTATTCTAAGTACTGTGACGAGCAAGTGCAAGAGCGGACGAACAGGCAAACGCAAGCCAGGCAGACCTTGCACTCATTTGACCGACGACATCATAGGAGAAAATTAGATTAAAACAGCTAAGGAATAATAATAGTCCTTTTTAGGGTTCCGTACCCAAAGGGTACTTCGCTGTCTGTCTGTCCGTCCGTCCGTCTGTCTGTCTGTCACCAGGCTGTATCTCAAGAACCGTAATAGCTAGAGAGTTGAAATTTTCACAGGTTATGTATTTCGGTTGCCGCTATAACAAAAAATACTAAAAACAAAATAAAATTACTATTTAAGGGGGGCTCCCATACGACAACCGTGATTTTTTTGCTGTTTTTTATCTTTGTGTCTAATGTTGTATAGATAATGCTACGGAACCCTTCGTGCGCGACAATACAACCTACGATGGAATTTTTAGATACTCATAGCCTTCAATATCAAGTAGAGCCGCAGACGATTGTACAAAACTGAAATTAAATGCGTGGTTTACCAAAATTTGCTAATGCTAATAATTTTGTTCAGAACATCACAAAACAACAAATTTGCCCTCATGCCGCGACGGACAACACGCTCCCCAGAGGCTAATGAAACATGTTTTTAGGCTCAAATAACACAACAAATCTGAACTACCCACGCTTGGCTCTGAAAAATCCGTTCTCCACGTCATCGGCAAAAGCCCTCACACGATTTTACAACCGACTGGACACGGTCTGAAGTTAGAATGAAATTTCAGAATTCTAAAATATGATTTTATTCGAGGACGACCAGCTCTGTTATCACATCGGTCGAAAGAACGTTTAGTAGTTTTTTACTGTATTTTTCTTGTAAATTTTAGACGAATGATGTGACATTAATATTTCTTAACTGCCATAATAAAATCGGTCACACAACTGTTTTCGTTAAATTTCTGATATTTAATAAATGAGATCTTTGTCACATACAATTTGCACCGGGAAATTTTGTTAGGTGCCTATTCTTGTTAGATTTTATTCTTGTTAGACCCTTTTGTTAGTCTTTAGCTCCTTTTTAGGGTTCCGTACCTCAAAAGGAAAAAACGGAACCCTTATAGGATCACTTTGTTGTCCGTCTGTCCGTCCGTCCGTCCGTCTGTCAAGACCCTTTTTCTCAGGAACGCGTGGAGGTATGAAGCTGAAATTTATATCAATTACTCAGGTCTACTGTCCTTTGAAGCTGTGAAAAAATCAAACTTCTAAGCCAACGCAATCAAAAGATACAGCCGTTTATGCCGCAAATTTTCGACACTTGCAAGGGAATCAAAACCTACAGGGTGCTTCCCGTGAACTCAGAATCTTGAAATTTGGTACGAAGCAACGTCTTATAGCATAGATAAAGGAAAAATTACGAAAACCATAAATTTTTAGTTACATCACATAATATATTTTTTTTTAATAATTTTAAACTTACTACCCATTTCCTCATAAACGCGTAGAGGTATTAAATTGAAATTCATACCAAATACTCAGGTCTATAATAATTTTAAGCTGTAACAAAATCTAACTTCTATGTCAACGCAATCAAAAGAAACAGCAATTTAAGCTGCATATTTTGAAACTCGCAAGTACTCGCAAGGGAATCAAAACCTAAAGGGTACTTTCAGTCGACCTAGAATCTTGAAATTTGGCATGAAGCAACGTTTTATAGCACACATAAAGGAAAAATTCCGAAAACCTTAAATTTTTAGTTACATTACAAAATATATATTTTTTAATAAATATAAACTTATTACTTTTTTCCTCATGAACGCGTAGAGCTATCAAGTTGAAATTCATATCAAATACTTAGATCTAATTGCCTTTAACCCGTGAAAAAAAAAAAATTCTAAGTCAACGCAAAAACGCAAAACGCAAAAGTACAACCATTGATACCGCATATTTTTTTGCAATAAAAATACCATAGTTATGACTCGATTGTCGTAATGAACGAACTTTGTAAACCTTGCAGGTTTGTACGGAACCCTCGGTGCGCGAGTCCGACTCGCACTTGGCCGGTTTTTTTTGTGTAACCAGAGTAGTGTCACACCGTACTCGAGTCTCAAATAACCTACGAATAAAAAATCCCTATCACTGTAAAAGACATCACCTTATTTGAATAAACGTTTCATAGTAACTCCACGGATTTCTGCTAGCGCTTAATACGTCCATCGTATCGTTAATCGTACAAAGGAGTAGGTACCTACTCACAAGATAAATTTGAAACCGTAGAAAAGAAAACAGACGTGAAACGTGAAAGTGACCATTATGAACCTCCATATTTAATTATAATTCTATTTTAATATACTTACAGTTATTTAAGTTTTTCTTATATTATTATTAAAGTTACTCTTATAATAAAAAGTTACTTGATTTCATTGATTATGTTAGTCTTCAAAGAAATACAAAGTGCGGGAAGAAACTTTCTAAAAACATAATTTCGTTCACAAATTTGTGTAGCAGCGGTTATTTTATTTCAGGGGTCAGTATCTAGGAAGGTGTCTGAAAAATTGTCTCCTATAATTATTATGCCACGTCGCCTCTCGCCCCATTTCCCGAAGGAAGATGTCTTGGGGGCGCTATTAACATTTTCGTTTAAATCGGCAGGTACTTGTAACTTGGAGAAAAAATTTGAAATGTTTCTTCAATTTTTTTACATGTAAGTGTAAATGTCTATTATGTAAGTGCAGGCTGATGACGACTTTTGGTCTTGATGTGGAAACAATGGACCAGTCCATCTAAGTAGGAATGAAGTGCGCAATGGACAAACTTTTATGGATAATCATTTAACAAAACTTTTTTATGTCCTAACGACCATTCTTTTCAGCGGACAATATTTCAGGATATTTCCGACAATTCGTTATAAGTTGAAGAATGTTTGCCAAGTAACTGATTTTCAGTCTTGATTTTGCGGACTCAATTATCGCGTGCTCTAAACTTTTGCAGCCTCCGTTGCCGTAGACCAGGCAATGTAATTATTGGATATTTAGCTTTGTTAACTGGAGAACTTGCAAAAAAATATTTTGATCTCATTGGATAGACTATGCTGTAAAATTATCAATCGAGTTAAAGATTTTGCAAGATAACCTGTTGAAAAGTAATTCCATCACGTGGTGCAAAACTGCTCCATACAAATAGGACTCCAACTCTGACATATAGTTTTTGACTTGTAGGTTTGGGTAGTGATTGAGTTGCTTACTTTTATATATTTTTTTTTTTTTTTTTAATTTATTGACTTACTTTGGTATCGCAGAGTTTTAAATTTTATAAATTATTCGCCAAACTGCATGGCAGTTTGTTGGCGAATTAATCGCACTCTTTTAACATTTTTTTAAAAATAGTATTAGGTAACAATAAACTAAATTTTAAAGTTTTAAAGTACAGTCGACAGCGGATCCCCCCATACATGCTTACTCTGTATTCGGTCATATTACCAGTGACTATGCAACACAATGCAAAGGCCGATTCGCCATTCACTGTACCTCACTTAAAACTTTTATCTGAAACACATTAGCAGCTACCCACCGGTTTAATGGTCGTTAAAGAAGCATTTGTTTTTACAATGATAAATTTTTAGAGTTTGAGCTCATAGTTCTGAGTCAAACCTATCCAATAAGAACTTTTTCAGCTTAGACTTAAATACGACTTTACTTTCACAGTCGTCTTCTAAGATATCAATACTATTTAGGATTTTAGGAAGTAGAAACTTTCTCGTTCTCTCACCATAATAGTTACACATCCTTGGTATCATGTATCTATTTCCAGGTTTTCTAGCCTTAGGCCTAGGCAGTTTATTAATCTTAAATTTTTTACACTTATAGTTTTCTACTGCTATCAAAAATTTAGTTTTTTCATGCACTGGTAGTATGTTACATTTTTTAAAAAGTTTAAGGTAATTTTTGTCACATTTTTCTTTGGTATTTTTATCAACTAGAAGTTTTAACAAACGAGTTTGCAATATCTTTATCTTATCAAGATACGAAGGGAAGGTGCGCCCGTAGGTACTTAACCCATAGCTAATAACAGCATCTGCCAGTGCATGATACAACAACAACAATAACTTGTAGGTATAGGTAGTCAATGAGGTGACAACTCGGATGGAATACCGCAACACACAATTTATTTGCCCTTCATAATAGGTGTGAAGAGAACCAGTTCAGAAGAATGATAGGTAAACGAAAAGTCAGTAATTTAGCTAGCAAGCGATAGAGTGGCAGCGTGCCCTTTGCAAGAATATCGAATGCAGACTGGCGTGGCAGGCAGGCAGATTCCGCGTGTAGCGGGCGAGCCGCGAGCGCAGCGGCGTGAGCCATCTCGCTCGCACTTAGCAGGCACGCGTATTGTGTCGCTCTGTCTTCCGAAACCCGGCCGCTTTTCCGCTTCGCGAGTTCGCGTTTCCAGGACCCTTCTTGTGTTCGGTCTTGCGTTCGAATGGAGAATCGACTCCACAGACTCCTTACATCGCACCATGCATTTATCTTTTTTTTTAACTAATCCGACACAAATTGAACCCGCAGATTTCGTCAATGTGAAAATAGCACTAAAAAAAACCTAACCAAGCAAACCACTCCGAGCCACATAAATATTTGAGCAATCGTAAAAAAATGTTTCCATATGTCTACCTACAATGTCATCAGAAAACGTTTTTTTGGTGAAATGTGGAAGCAAGTTCCCTATTGATGCGGATTTTTGCCGTTAATAACAAATATATGACAAAATGCTCTCTCAAAAACGAATTCGCGAATTTGTACCACACGCTAACGGTGAAGAGAAACATCGTGAGGAAACCCGCGCTGTCGTTGGCTCCGCTCGATTGACTTGTTTTTCCTGTGAGCTAGGCCTACTAAGCTGTCAGGATGGTGTAGGTGCTGGACAAGCCTACTCCATCTAAAACGTTATGTCCCAGGCACTGCAGCAGCCGAGTGGTCACTTCAGCCATCTAGTGTATCTGAAGGTGCCTCTGGGCGCTGTACAAACCATCTCATTACGTAGATGCAAAGGCCAATCCTAGAACAAAAATCAACATTCTCAGCCAAAGTGTATTTATGTTTTCCAAATCGAGGCCGGCTAGCTAATTACTATATTTGAAAAGAAAACTATTATATTATACATACACAGGTTATTAAACACATATCCGTTAATATGCACGTACATGCAGTTTAGTGTACAATTTCATATTTCATGTCACACGGTCAGAACATGTCGACAACTTGATTAAATTTCGCAGTAGCCACATAATTAACTACTTCAATTTTAACTCAAGTCTGTATCCTAAGCAGAAACTGTAAACCGATATTGAGTTCAATATTTACAGTTGGTAATAGAGTGTAAATTTGTCTTCGATTCACTTCAAGTGTTTGTTATTTACATAACAAGTTATTTGTAATTCTTTCACCTGGTTGTATAATAAAGTGTTCTCTATCTATCTAATAGACAGAGCGTGTATATTCCATATAGGAAAATATTTATTTAGGCTTCGTAGAGCCGGAATGCTCAAATCATAATATGTACGAGTTAAAAAGAATTAACATATATAAGCTAGATTTAAAATGTAGATCAATATCAATCTGAGGGCAAAGTCATAGAATAAGTTGTTTTAAACACAAACTGAACAGTGAGTTTTAGTAGTAATCTTTTATACTTTAATTCCCTTTTATCTTCCCGAAGAGGAAGGAAGATACTCGTCAACATGAAAAAGGGTTTTAATAAAGCGACAGTTACGAAATAAAAAAAAAAATTGTTTCTCAATCACCAAATCACAGTTTAAGAGAACAGATTGTTATGCAGTTCCGACGTAAAGAAGGTTTTATGCTCGAAGGTTTGATTTGGATGGAAGACTTACATCGTTCTACGCAATTTAAGTAACTTATAGATAGGTACACATTGTATATTTTGCCTTCTATGGTATGGGTACACCCATGGATACACACATGGTAAAAGATGGAAAGCTCAATTTCGACAAGCAGATACATTATTTTTAAACACACGATGGTCTTAAACACTCCTCAAATATAGTTTAAGCTTACCTAAAGGGAAACATAAACTCAAACTGCATTTGAGAAGTATTTTTTTATTTAAGATAAGATAACATAAAAAGATAAAAAGTATTTATTGCCTCATCAAAAAATTAAGAAGATTGCTAGTCTTCACGAGTAAGCAAAACATACATTGGACGCAGAATTAGCGTAGGTAAGCTGCTTAATGTGATCCTGTTTGAGTTGCAACTTGTGACGCTCAATGCGGCTTACGAGTCCATTAGATAGACAGCTTCGCCTGGTAGGTACCCGACTTATCTAGTCACACACGTCCAGAGGCCTGTTTCACAGAACTACAATTCATGGGTTACTTTAACAATTCGATATACATACAGACTATGCAAGTCGATTAACCCACAGATTAGCAAGTAGAAATACTTTGCTACGCAATGTTTATCGAATTTTCATAGTAAACCATGAATTGTAGTTTTATGAAGCTCGGCCCTGTACAATCCGTCCAATAATAATAATAAAATCACTTATTTTAGATAATTAGGAATCCATATTATGTTAGTATGACTTATTTTCTGATGTTCATAGAATTGTCATAGAAACCATGGATTCTAGTTTTATGGAACTCGGCCCTGTAGTTTCCGTCCAATAATAATAATAAAATCATTTACTTTAGATTATGTTAGCATAAGTTATTTACTAATATTAGTACGAGCTTTTTCTATTTACAACACGGTCACATTAACTAGAGACTTGACGTTGATACAATAATATCCAAAACAAATACCAAAATGACAGAAAACTAAGCAAATTATCGATAGTATGGTCAGTATCTTTGTAACCAATACGTGTGTCGATAATTTGCTTAGTTTTCTATCATTTTGGTATTTGTTTTGGACATTATTGTATCAACGTCAAGTCTCTAGTTAATGTGACCGTGTTGTACAATTATTTTAGACCTATGTTTAACTAGCGCTGAGTCATAGCGCTCTGCGACTACACAGAGTGGTGTGCTGGGGCTGGCGCGCAGCCTGCACAGCGTCGCGGCGCGCAGCCGGCGCCGGCGGGGCGCAGCGCTTGCGTAGTATACCTGTAAAATTCAATGCCTGTACTATTATGTATTCTGTGATAGTGTAGAAACAATCAGTGCGCGCCTCCGCGAACATGCCGGACGCACTGCAGCTGCGCCCTAGTCCCACCCAACAACATTCTTAGATTATTGTTGTACTGCACTCTCAATGCATTCAATGATTTGATTGATTGTTTTTTAAGGTGGTTGACTCGAAATTTTATTGAGATGAAATTGCATTTATACTACAAACTGCACAAAGAATTTTGTCCCTTTATGTACTTTACTGACGAAATATAAAGTTCTTTTTTTTCATGTTTCACAGGGTCTCAAAAATGTGAAAAATAATGTTACTGTAATAATAAAAATCCTGTTAGATTTATATTTTGCATTGAATTCTAAACGACTTCCAACAAGAGTGTAGTATATATTACATACAATAGATATATACACACACAGACACATATTTATATATATAAAAACGTATATATAGTACCTGGATGACCGAACTTTGGTCGGTTTTTTTTTCAAATAATATTTAGATACTATGAAAAAATAAAGGGAAAACAGGGAAAAATAATCGGACACTGAACTCGAACCGGGGTCTTCTAGTTTCGGGATCGCCCGATTAACCAGCTGAGCTATTACAACTTTGTAGATCTCGGCGAAATTTACCTTCGTATTCTAATATGCTCATTTACAGATATTATTTATATTTTAAATTAGACATTGTAAAAAGAGGAATAAAAGTAGCAAAATTAGTTAAAAACAGTGCTGGTTTGATTTGATTTCTATTCCAAATCATCATCATTCAGCCACAAGAAGTCCACTGCTGCCGGTTGGAAGCGGCTTGCATCCAGCGTGTTCCTGCCACTTGGTTGAGTTCTTCTGTCCATCTTGTAGCTGGTCGTCCTACGCTGCGCTTGCCAATATATGGCCTCCATTCGAGAACTATTAGGCCCCATCGGCCATCAGTTCTGCGTGCTATGTGCCCCGCCCACTGCCACTTCAATTTACTAATCCGCTGGGCTATATCGACGACTTTCGTTCGTCTACGAATCTCATCATTTCTTGATTTGATCTGATCTGATCTGATCTGATCCGATCTGAAGTCCCAAGTGTCATCGGACATCCAACTGCACTTCCTGTACTCGACAAAACCAATCGTTCTCTCGCAGGCGCCTTGATTTCACTCCATTGCTCATTGACGGTTACATTCTGCAGATTGAGATGATTATAACTAGGTACTGCACACGAATATAACTTAGCTCAGTCACGAACTTTTCTGTTTTCCTTAGAGTTCAGCTTTGGGATATCGTACTTTTTAGATTTTTGGTAGAATTTCTCTTTGCTGTTGCTATTCGGAGTCTCAGAATAGCCACTATGATGGTCGTTATCTGCGTCGGCTCCGCGCTTGTTGCTTGCATCCAAGAGAGACCTACGACCTTCCGACTTATCGTGATGTGGTCAATTTGGTTTTCTATGCGTCTGTCGATACCCACGTCACTTTATGACATCTTTTATGCGGGAATAGGGATGCACCCACGACGCGATAATTTTTTTTACTATTAAACCTTAATTGTGACCAAAAATATGAATAAGATTGTAAATAATGTACGTTTTGGGACATTATAGGACAGGTTTTCAAAATGTGTCTTCATGCCTATTAACATGGTCGCCCCCGGATGAGAAAATACATAATAATTGTGGACTTAGCGTAATGCCCACAAATAGGCCTTTGAGTACGTAATGAATGACACTTAAAACATATTTTGACAACAGGTTTTTTACGCTCGGCCTTTAGAAAAAGTAAAAGTAAGGAAACAGCACATCACCCTTTACATGTGCGCATTAATCAGGGCAACAACAATGTAAAGGTTGACCTGCTGTCGACTCCCACACTAGGCGTTGCCTGCCCCTGTTAAATTATCAAATTTGAAATATAACAAAGTAGGCACTAATGTAGTTTCCTATTAGCTTCCCAGCACACAAAATCACAGAATTAATTTGTTACGTCCATTATTAAGCAATTGCGCCTTTCATTAAGTAAAGGTCTCGTGTTTAATTAAACGATGTTATTGTTGATGAAAGTTGTTAGACAAGGAACCTCTTACCCACTTTGCCTCAATGACGCCCCCATTTGAATTATACCTGGAATCACTTTCAAAGACATAATTTAAACGAGGCTCACCTCACCTTGTAAACAGGCCTGAGCAGCAGTCCCATATTGATTTAGAACAAACCTCAGAAAACAAATGCTTGAAACATGTAACAATAAAATATGTATTTATATTACTTTCCACTACATGAACTCACGTCTGTATCCCGGAGGGTAGACAGAGACCTGGGTTTCCCACTTGCCACGATCCTGATGAACTTTCGGTTCGTCAACATTCATTAGTCGTGGCATGCACGTATGTCGGTTTCGGGTACCTACCTACCTTTTATCTATCCGTTCACTAGTGCATCTCCTATTTGATCGAACTATGGAATCTATTCTGTACAAATAATAAATCTGTAAACTTTCTCTCCGTCTGATATATGTCTGTCTCACTCTGTTTCTTTGTGCGCGCATCACGCCATAACCACTAAATTCCCGTGTAGTAGGTATATTAGCATTTTCAATTCTTTGCTGGATTTATATTTCATAGTTTTGCTAAATTAAGCCTTTTCAAAATATTCATTGACTGTATTATTAGGTTTTTGGTGGATAACATTATCAGACTTCTACGGGCCTCTCCTTGTTCTATCTACAGATTGCCCTTGACTTGACTTTCTTCTTTACTTTTTTTCCCTGCCGATACATTGGCATAGACAACTTTGCATACAGCCTAGGCTACATAACATCACGCTTAAGTCCACAGGGGGCGAGAAAATAACTATAAATATCTTCATAAACTTGTTAATTGTATCCGACGGCATAGAAAAACACTCGATGACCTCTGAGCTTTCAGGGCCGAGTTACAAAACACTGCAATTTGTAGTTTCATGACAGTTCGAGGTGCATTGCGTAGCAGATTCATGTCTTTAATTTGTGTATCAATTGACTTAGCAATGTATATCAAATTGTCATAGTAAACATGAATTTTAGTTTTATAAAACAGCCCCCAGGTAGGTAGTAAACGAATCAATCGGTTGCTATGGCAACCTGTAAACATACTACTTCGGGCACTGCCGAGACGATATTGGTTCTTTTTAAGTATGCCTGATAACACTGAAATGAAAATATCATAATAACATGCGATACAAAAAATAATACATATCAATTATACATTTTATATGACTTATTAAAAACTAATAAAGGGGCCAAATAATAACTATAGTTCCACACAACACAATCACTTGACCAGGTCTGGTCGCAAACTAGGATACACTGTGCTATGGTAACCAGGCAAGGACATCACAGACATGGAAATACACCCAGACTGAGGACATTTGTACAAATGAACGATAAAAGTTGTGAGTTATGAGTTACTAAAGAGCTTTAGTTGCAAGTTAATGATAACTATTAATTAAGTCAACAAATGTACTGAGTCTATTTTTCTGTTTAGTAGATAGTCTTGTGCATTTTTATAAAGGTACTTAACTAAATTGCTTGTGAACATCCAAACACTTAAGTTACTTGCTAAATAATTTAACACGTAAACCAGCCAAAGGTTAGGGTACAATCAGCGGGCTCTCTGCGCTGATTAGCAAACCAACCCAGACTGAAAGCATTTGTACAAACCATTTAAGACGCTCTGCAGTGGAAATCGAACCGACATCCGCGGTTTTGGTAGTCCAGCGTGTTAACCTCAATATCAAGGAGGCAGTAAGAAAAGTTACGATTTCGGTTTCTTTAATTGTGTTATAAGAAAAACTTCGGTTAAGCAGATTCCTAAGTATCTAATAATAATCTAAAGAGGCGACCAACTCACAAAAAACCGCCGCCCGACCAAAATATGATTTTTACTTGAATGAGTCTTTCCATCTTAAATCACCCGGAAAATCACTATTTAACCATGGACAAGAAAAATTTTTGAAACTGCAATTTCCATTAGGAAATTCCACGCACAGCACTCCCTTCCTCTCGTGAATATTCTGCTCCCTGCACAGCAAAAATGATGAATATTGTGTTTCGTAAATATTATGTTCACGCGCCCCTTCAAATCTGCTCCTCGAAAAAATGGATTCGTCTCAAGAGTTGACGTTATTAAACATACCGGATACAGAAACTGGCGGAGTTTCAGTATTGGGATTTTCACTAAGTACTAAGAGTTGACCAAGTGAACCCCCGCACCTACTCCCTGTTTTTGGTAAATGCCAGTTGTCCAAAGTGCAAATCATTTGTCAGCTGTTAACAGTAGATTAGCTTACTGTTAGTGTACGAGAAACCGAGGGTGAAAACGACCAAAAAATACATATTATGTTCTTCTACTTGTGTTCGGTGGTTCATGTACGAGTGATCTGGCATAGTATGAGAAAACGAAGTACGGGCTTGTTCATCTCTAAAATCACCAAGCTAATTATCAAAATAAGCGGAATCATTGCCAACGTAGTATTGTTCTTGTTAATGACGTGAAACAGCCCTTTGGATCTCGGGGTGATACGGGGCGGGATAGCAAACAAATTGCCTCTAAATTTGTTTCAAGTTCACAGCGCACCGACCGCTGCATAAACTAATATCCTATGAACGAATGTTAATAAGCAACGTACCTAGCTGGAAAAAAACACATTGAAAGCATTTTATACCCTTTTCAAAGCGATAAATTTTGAATCTATTCAAAGAGCAGGCGACACCGCAGCTGCTGAGAACGTGTTGGCCGGCGCTGTGATATTAAATCTCATTATAATGTAAATCGCCGTGTGAAAGCCCGCCAAACGAATTAATGTTTTGATGGTGGTTCTTTTGCCTGCAACCTATTGCTTAAAGAGTTTTGAGAGATTGCCGATCAATTTTGCTTAAAACGGACAATCAGCAGCAATAGATCATATTTTCATATGAACGTCTGTGAACGAGTTAACTAAATATCGTCGCGCTCTCAACAAAATTTGATTTCAAGGAAGTGAGATCTGGACGGGCCATTCCTTATAAACTATAGGAAAACTATAAGGCATATTTTATAATTTTTAACAAAATGTATATTCTTAAATAAAAGTACCTTTACGCATATTTAGTAATATCCTTAATGTACAATAAAATCATAGAAACAAACGTCCCTGTAAACTCAAATAATACCGCTCAGCATGGCATGTCCTTTGTTATCTCGCTGTTATTTTTCAGGGGCTGGAATTCCGCGGACTAAGCGGGCGCATATTTCACTAGAGCCTAATCTCGTTAGTAGCTTGCCGGATTTGGGCAAGTTTTTTTTACACTTCACGCCGTTTATACCTCGTGATTTATTAAATTTACGAGCAGTGCAACGACGCCGAAGGGAATTCAGTGGAAATCACTATGGGCCCATTTTAAAATCCTAACTCCGGGAAAGTGCTGCGAACTACTGTAGTCAGGTGACACCGTCCACTTGTAGCGAACGAAATTGCAATGGCTGTTTCATTTGTTTCAGAAAATGGAGCTTGTGGGTTGTGTGGAGCGTGGCGCTACTGGTGGCTGCGGCGGCGGCGTGTCCACCCGCGTGCCGCTGTATCGCGGGCGCTGACGGCGAGGGCGGTGCAGCGCTGCGCATTGCCTGCACTGTTGGTGAAATGCGCGTCGTGCCCATTGACCAGTTCGACCGTTCTGCGTACTCGCTGCTCATCTCTGCACCGCCAGACCGCCCCAACTTTCTCACTATTGGCCCCATATTCACACATCCGGAACCCTTTACCAATTTACGCGAGCTCCACATAGTCAACTCAAATATCCCCTCCATTGGCCAACACTCTTTCTGGGGTTTGCAAAATCTCAGGATCCTCAATCTCTCACAAAACAACCTAACCGCCATAGTTACGGATAACTTTAGAGGACTCATTAATTTGACAGAGCTCCACCTCGACCACAATCATATAGCGTCGATGCCGAGCGAGACTTTTCGACACCTGCCGGCGCTGCGCACACTCACGCTCGCCAATAATGAGATTTCGGCGCTGGTGCCACGGCTTTTCCGCATGCTTGCCAACCTGGCGTACTTGGACCTCAGCAATAATCCGCTGCATGACCTCAATCCTGAAGTCTTCAAAGATATCCAACACCTGAAAGTACTCAAATGTCGATATTGTCGCTTGCGAATGATAAACACGCAAATCTATCACTTGGTGTCACACCTGGAAGAGCTAGACCTAAGCGACAACCAGTTTGAATACCTGATGGCGGATGAGTTCTACAGTCTACGGTGGCTGCGGCGTCTGCGGCTGGACGGCAACCACCTGCCAGTGGTGGTAGACGGCTTGTTTGCGCGCTGTCGCGAGTTGCACGCGCTGTCACTGTCGCGCAATCGGCTAGCGCTGCTGGCGCCTGCTGCGTTCGTCAATCTCACCGCCCTGCAACACCTTGACATTTCGCATAACAAACTCGATCGCTTCCAACCGCAGACATTTATGCCCTTCGCCGACTCGCTCCGGACGATTAATTTCAGTGGCAATAATTTGGCTCTAAGCGAGATCGCTATTGTACTACAAATCCTCCCGGAAATCCACGGCATCGGTCTCGCTAATCTCTCAATAGAGGAGCTTCCGCCCCATTTCTTTTCTTACAACGAGCACTTAGTGGCATTGGATCTGTCGTGGAACAAATTCAAAGAATTCCCGTACAAATTACTCTCGAAGACGAGGTTTTTGCAACGTTTGGATATATCGCATAATAACTTGCAAAGTTTGGATGAGAGGGACCTAGAGAGGCTGGAGGCGGTTGCGCATATAAACCTAATGAAGAACTGGTGGCGCTGCGACCAGTGCTCGGCGGGTGCCATGCTGGTGTACATGGCTACATCGGTGCTAAATGGCAGCCTGCGGCAGCTGACGTGCCACGCGCCGGCGCGGCTGCGTGGCGTGCCACTGGCGCAGCTGGCGCACGAGCGGCTGGAGGCGTGCGGCGCGCGCGAGGCGCAGCTCAGCGTGCTGGCGGGGCTGCTGCTGCTGGGGGTGGCGGTGCTGGCGGCCGCGGCCGCCGCACTGTGCTGCCGGCGCCGAGCCGCGCACTACTACACCAACGAGGAGAAGCGGCGCGAGCACGACCGCGACCACCCCGAGGAGCTGCTGGCCCACACGGAGCTGGGCAGCGTGGCTACCATCCACGCGCCCTATCACCTCGTGTCGAAGGAGTGCTAGCAGCGCGCGCGTCGGCCGCCGCAAGCTGGCTTCTACCCGCCGCCGCCGCCGCCGCCGCCGCTTCTCGACTCGATTACCTTCACCCATGACATGTGATATTATCTTGAGGAATGCGAGGATTTGGTGTGAAAATGTGGCTGAATATAGGATGAAATCTATTTCATGTGAATACATTATATAATGTTAGACACAGATAAAAATTGATAATATATTTTTCTATGGATAGTTTTTGTAACTTGCTTACTAAAAGTTCTTATCTAAGCTACTTCGATCTGAAAGATAAGTAGTATCTATTTAAGGGGTTTGCATTATAAGTTGACATACTTATTTATAATTAAATGCTATATATAATAAGGAAGACAGTTTGAAATAGATTATAGTTTTACTATTAAATTTCACTATTTCAATATTAGTAATGGGATCTGGGTGAAGGTGGATGCCTTTTTTTCGCGCAGCACAGGATATATAGGTAATATCAGATAATATCAGATAATCTTGGATAACAAAGAAAAAATATTTAAAATAAAAGTTTAGTCATATCAGAGCTGAAATAAAAATTTCAAACATATGCAAAAATATTGTCTTGCAGCTTAAACGGCTTAGCATTTGTTTTTAAAATTAGTCATGTTGAGGTCAAACGGAAGATATTGGCGTATTTATCAGATATCATATGACGACACAAGAGTAACAGAATCGATTGTCATAATGATAAAAATATCTTAAAAGTTTAATTTTGTTTGCTATTTGTACTTTTTTTTTAATCTATGATATCAGCTCCAAACCTCTCTAAAATTTAAATATTAAGTTGCTACATATTGTGTTCAAATAGTTCCCATTTTTGCCCTATCTCAAATAACCACCCAGTATTTTTTGCATCCATCAATACTCCTGCTTGTAATCAAAACTCCGTCTTTGATACAATTTATAATTAGTGTACAAAATTGTTTCTCCGTGACGTCATATTATTATTACGTTCTATAATGATGTGGCACTAACTGTTTTCATTTAATACATCTTTTGTCAAAATTGGTCAAGTCAAAATTAGGCTTTAGGCTGCAAGATACAGGTATTTACATTATATCTCAGCCCCGATATTACTAAGTAATCTATGTTTTTTTACGTCAATACGTGTGGAACCAACGTACTAAGCTGTCAGGATGGTATAGGTGCTGGGCAAGCCATAATCTCATTACGTAGATGCAAAAGTCAAAGTTTCATGTGTTTTTTAAACTATTTAATAGAGCAAACTTCGGTACAAAATTACCTACACTGCTTTGTGTTACGTTACCAAATACTACTCAAATACTACTTGTTTTTAATAAGTTACTATATTTTTATTTTATTTTCATAGCTATGTAATAAAATCCCTATGCATACGAAATATTCTATCCTAAGAACAACTTAACAATGAAAAACTTAAATCGCATTAAAAAAATCTTCTACTATATAAAAATCTCATGTCAGTGTTTGCTATCGAACTCCTCCAAAAGGGCTTCACTGATTTTTATGAATTTTTTTGTGTATATTTGGTAGGACTGGGAATAGGTCGCAAGCTAATTATTAATATGGCAAAACAACGTTTGCCGGGAAAGCTAGTAATCTATAAATTTGAACGCGGCAAGTGGTAACTTTTTTCGCTATTTCGAAGCTTTTTCCGTAGTAAAAACTTGTTCTTCTCGACGAGTAGAAGCCATAGTTTTGGATGTATTTCACCATTTTGTTATTCTATGTGAGCCTACATCCTGCTGACCGCTTAGGTACAAAATGTCAGTGGCAGCGTGCCAAATGATTACGTTAAGGTTAGATGATAATTCTCATATAATGACTCACAAACTGTCTCTGTTCTTATTAAGTTCTCAAGAAGATTTTTGTAGGTTAAGTGCGATTGTATTTAAACTTGTGTGAACGCAAGCTCAAGTGTTATTAAAAGTAGGCATAACCATTTGAGCTTATAGTTGTAGTTATTATTATAATTAAATAAAGCTAAGGAGATAAAATAGGTGAACATTCGTATATACAGACTTTAATATGTTAAGCTCAATATGTATTAGTTACTGATATTAAATAAACATGCAATCAGGCAAATTTTAATAACGTATGTACATACAGTTTAAAAAATGTATTATGTTTAAAAAATTAATTGTCCAGAAATAATTTATGTGTACAATAATAAGTGTTCTGTCGATGTATCTACGTAACTAATAATATGACAAACAATATTGTAACAATTAAACCATAAGTTTACTTATACTAACAAGATATTTCAATGTTGCGAAAAGTATAGTTAAATAAAAAATGTTAGTTTACAGACTAGCCTAGTTTAGTTTAGGCTGACCTCTTTATCGTGAGGAAACCCGCGGCTTGGTTGACTCCGCACGTATTGACTTGTCTTTCCTGTGGGCTAGGCCGACTAAGCTGTCAGGATGGTATAGGTGCTGGGCAAGTCTACTCCATCTAAAAAATAATATCCCAGGCACTGCAGCGTCCGAGTGGTCCCTTCACCCATCTGGTGTGAGTGAAGGTGCCACTAGGCACTGTACAAATCATCTCATTATGTAAAAGGTCAAAGGCCATGAAAGTTGTGCAAGTATATGTTTTAAAATGCAGTAAGTGTCTGATCACTTCACTATATAGGCAAGCCCGTGCTGTAGTGATCAGAATCAGAGAAAGAATAATTTGAATTACAGTAACATCCATCACGTAATATAGATTACACATCACAAACTTACATAATACATACATACGCTAACATACTACAAAATAGACAACTATTATCTCAAAATACAGAATACATAAATGGTAAACATACGATAGAGAATAAAATAAAAATAGATAAAACATATTGATATATTATACAGTTATGAAATAATATATATTACTAGCTTTTTCGCATCTGTAATACCCATGTCACAAATCCAAGATTTAAGTTACCTCTTTGTAGACACTCCTTTATATCCTCTGGTATTTTATTATATAACCTAGGACCTAGCCAGAAGTGAATAGATCGTGTTTAGTATCGATTTCACCAATCAAGCCAAATGCAGTTCGTCACGAACTTCGCATTCAATTTTAGGGTTCCGTAACTGAAGGCTGTTGCTCAAATCTGAAACACTGTAACTTTCAAGATATACAAGTGTTCTGCCGTAACAGTTACGTTTGGCCAGTTTTTCTATCTAGGCCTATTAGATAGATAGATTAGTTTTAATTATTAGTTGTATAGTTATTATTAATCAATTTCTATTTAAATGAAAATATAGTATTTGTTTCATCGTATATTATAAAAGATAGATAAAAACTTTTATTTAACGGCACAGTACTCAAAACATTACATAAACGTTCTTTATACATGAAACAAACAAAAATGCAAACAATTTAAAACATAACGGACAAAGTACACAAATAAAATTTATATCCTTGTATTAATACTGTTCGCATCATATTATCCAAACGATTCTTTGATTATGTTTTATTGATTGTTTAAAATGGCAAGTAAAATTAAAGTATATGGCGTAACAACCATCGCATGATCCCGTTTGACCAAACACTGCAAGTTTGATTAAACCTGACATATTTTATCGGGACCGCCGCGAGTACCGCATAAGATAGTGAAGACAGCTCAATGAATACTGGACAGTACGCGGGGTGCAAGTAAGAGCAATCGGTGCATACAATAATAATAATCACTACTAGACAACACAATCAACATCTTAGACCCATACTAGGAGAAGAAGAAGCGGGATATTTCTACACAGCGATCCCATAAACCTGCCGCACAAAAATGTGTGATAAGTACCATTTTATTTTTCATCATCATCATTATTCAGCCACAAGAAGTCCACTGCTAGACATGGATTTCCAAAAAGACCGGTTGGAAGTGGCTTGCATTCAGCGTCTTCCTGCCCCTTGGATGAGGTCATCTATCCATCTTGGGGTTGGTCGTCCTACGCTGCACTTGCCGATATGTGGTCTCCATCCGAGAACTTTTTGGCACCAGTTTCAATTTTATTTGACTCAAAATTTTATGAATTAATCTTGATAAACTAAAACTTGAAAAAAAACAATTAAAATTTGGGAACGGGAAGATTTTGCTGCAAGTTTTGTATTCCAATTTTCGTCGTAATATTTTTGCGCTTACTTTTCGGTGTAGTTGTGTTATGACAATACATGTTTGTGATGATAGTCTGTATGTCTTTTATAAATATACCTAGTATTCAAATAAATATAGTATTTATATATACACTCATAACATGGCTAGAGAGGAACTGAAACGATCTATTCAATAATATAACACATTATACCGTTTAATTTCATAAAAGATATAGTAAATATTATAAAGATACACTAAAAACCGAAACAACTTTCATATACAGTGAAACGGAGTGATTAAAAACTGGAGTATAAGAATAGAAACAAAAAGTGGAAAATGGTTTTTTGCCACTGATTTCCTGTCTCTTTATATCTGATCTGGGCAATCTGGGGTCTAATTATACGCACCAAATTCTGCCGGAATCCGGACGCTTACCTACTTGTGATAGCTGTTAGTATGAAATTTGACAGACTCGTTCAAGATTTGGTGCGCGTAATATAGGGCATATCTGTCAAGAGACGTCCTATAATAAAAACTGAATTTGTACGTATATTACGCGTGGAATTGATAACCTCCTCCTTTTTTGAAGTCGGTTAAAAAAATCAAACACTATCGTTCTTGTGGTTAAGCTAACAGCGCTAATAAATTAGTAAAAAGGTCCCAATCACCAAGCAGGCAAACGTGTAGTATATAAAACGCAGTCAATATTTACCTTTTTAACCGACTTCAAAAAAGGAGGACGTTATCAATTCGACGCGTATAATATTATATTTTTACAGCTTATTTGATTCCTTTTTGGGCGCACTCATTACTCACGCGTTCGCAAATACAAAACTGTGCATATTAACTCAAAATTGTAATATTTCAAGTGATCAATTAGGACCACCATGTTATCAATTACTCGTTTATTTTTTCATTATACAATTTTCCGACGTTTCGGTACTTTTGCAAGTCCCGCGGTCTCGGTAGACTGAGGTGATAGGCGTCTTTTTGAAAGCATTAACTGTTAGTTTACTACCCTCAGCAAGAATTACAAAAAAAATATCGTGTTACGTTCCAAAAATATTTTAGCAAATATTTAAATTTAATTTGGCAAAACCACTATTTTATTATTATTATTAATAAAATAGTGGTTTTGCCAAATTAAATTTCAATATTATTATTATTATTAAAATTCAATCTACAAGACAATTATCTTATATAAACTAAAAGATATTGATTATTAGTTATTGAATAATCAATATCTTTTAGATTTTAATCTACGTCACACTTCTAGCAAGGTGGTCTCATGCACTTAAGCACTGGTTCCCATCCTATAGCTGCCCTATCTATTCATGCTCCAGTTTCTAATCACCCCGTTTTAGGGTACAGTGTTTTACGATTTGCACGACAGAAGGATTTTACAAGAGGGCTTACACACCACAGGTATACACACAGTTTAGTGGCTAAGATTTCGTTGTCACACATTTCGAACAAAATCTCCCAAACTAACCAGCCATTAACAAATAATAAGATGTATTATTTTATCTATGTAATTGATAAACCAGTTCATAAACTAGAGCTAACAGGTTAAAAAAACGAATACCTGAAAGTTATATTGGATATTATCTTCTTATTCTCGATAATACTAAGAGGAACACAGCTGTGTTTGTAACAGTTACAAGGTATTATGGAAAAGGTTTTTAATTTCTTGAGTTTTAAAAAAGAAAATTCTTCTTTTTTAAAAAATATTACTACTCGAAAAAGTATGTAGTCAGTAAGTCCCGTAAACCTAGCTCCACATATAACATTTTAATGGCAGTATTATAGTACATACGTGTTTTGACTTTAAATACAGATACTTACTTCTACTTATTCAAGAGGGTAGATACCCCTACTTCTACTTATTCAGCCCGCTGATGTTTTCGTTTTTCTTTAATTATTATCAAATAAACTATAAAATATAATTAAGTAAATGTTGTCTCGTAAAAATCGTAATATCGCTGTTTTTCACTTGCGTTTTCGATTTATTTTTAAGATTTTAAACGCATCACTGTAAGGAACAAACACCAAACAAATAGCTGTAAAACGAAATAGTTTATAGACTAATAATTTAAAGATGACAAAGTACAAATTTAATTAAGCCAGAATATTATAATCAGTATGTGGTAGTTTGAAAATTCATTAAATGGTCAACCAATATAAACTATGAAAATGTATGTTAATTAATAGCACTGGAATTATTTATTTTTTAAGTTATAATTATTACAGTTAACCTTAATATACTTAAATGGGGGTAAATATTTTAATACACTATAGTGAATTAATTAGCGCTCCACTCAGTATTTTTTTCATTATTTTAAACGAAAAAAAAAATAAGTAGATAAATATCACATAACAACCCAATCATTTGCATTCGTTGGAAACAATGCTTTTGAATGTTTCATTACGTTTGCTTCCATATTTCAGGACGGCCTCGGCCCATGGGTACACTTACTCATTTAAATTTCAGTGTAGAGGCAGTGGATGCCAACATGGCGACGCCTCAACTGATTAATTAAATTTAAAATTAAGCTGCTGTTTCGTTTAGAATCCATGTCACTCGACCATTCTTAAATTTTTACAATCGTATGAAAATAGTTTACATTTTATATTTTATTTACAGACATATTTTTTTGATTAAATACTTTTTTATTTAGAAAATTCTCTACCAAAATTTATAATTTTAGAAGTATTTTTTTATGAAAAACTAAATTTAATAAGTAAAGGAAAACAAAAATATATTCAAATAGTCTGTAATATTACCATGTAGTAAAGCCACAGTATACAATAGTAAAAAATCTAAGACTGTAGAAACGAAAGATGCCAGACTTAACAGCAGCCTAAATTGATATTTTGCTTACAGGTGTCGCTAATGCTCCGTCGTGAGTTACCAAGATGACACCAATGTAGGATTATGTATATTCAAAGTACACGTCTGAATATAGGCTTGTCAGTCTTAACACTTTTACGGTCAGTAGAAGGCGACCTAAATTATATTCAACATTGACGGACATCATACGATATCCACGTGAAATAAAAACGCTCTCACGCCTCACGCAAAATATGCCATTTTAAAAGCTTTATCATCTCATTAACTAATAAGTAATAACCCTAAATGTCATCCCTAGGCTATAAATATTTCTGTGTTTGCTGAGTTTTGTATCAAAAAATGATAAGGCACAATTATTTGACTTGAATATCACACAACATCAAAATTTCTTTTTTTTCACTTTTTTATTAAATTCACTTTTTTCTATAAGAAGGGACATTCCAGACGTGGGACTAGCTACGAATTATATTTAGACACATATTTTAAAGTTATACAACCCACGATTGGTTTCATTTTTGTAACGTGTGACGTAGGGTTACTGACGGCCTAGTATTTATATTTAATATACCTATATTTCTCAAAAAATTGTACCTTTATTTTATTAGACGTTATTACGTTTATAAGACGTTTCATTATACGTTTATTAGATTTCGAAACTTTAAATATCTACCTGTCTTTCAACTATTAAGTAACTATATGTAATGGTTTGTAATTAAATTTACTTTTGCTAGAGTAGAGAAATGTGTCAACAAGGAAACATCTGTTGTATAGATCTACCTATAAAATTGGTTTAAGTTCCAACAATAAGCCTGTATAGCTTTCTAAAATCATTGATCTAAATAATATCAAACATTCATTATTTGATTTATAAAACTTGAAGTTAAGTAAACACAAATCTAAGTAAGTATTACGCTTCCAGTGACTAAGAGATATTAATTATCATATTATTCTGCCGAGTTCTTCGAGAAACTTACAGTTATAATATTGTACTCGATAATATTGCATGTTTGAAGAGAATATAAATACTTTAATTGTACGATAGCTACTATAAAATTAATATTAAGTAAAATATGGGTACAAATGGCATAAGCGTATTTAATGAAACCTACGTTTTTTCTTGAATCTGAACTAATATTAATAATATAATATTAACAATCGAATATAAAACGCTAATATAATGGTTTTGGTTGTAATATTAACATTACGTAAGTAAGTATACGATATTATTTTATATTTTGTCGTTCTTAAACTACATGTATCGGGTACTGTTATTTTTTTATGTTAAGAAGACGAGGTTTTATTAAAGTAAAAATAAAATACTTAAATTACAATAAGCACTAAATAAGAAGTATGTTTGGGTTACCAAACATAAAAATATCAATCTTTTGGACTCCCGGGTGGGATCCATTTTCTAGAACGTCTTCTACACGTTAGTTACCGCCTGCTAAGGCTTCAAATTACTATTATGATTGAGCAAAATTATGTCTTTTAGCAGCGAGGTTTTTGCTTCTATAATAAAGCATATTTTTCTTATAATAAAGCATATATTTCATGAGCATGAGCTCCAAAGTTTATCAATTCAGAATTGTCAAGAAAAATCGAGACAGACACATACTTAAGTAATTAATTAGTGAAATTCTCAATTCAGAAACCGACTGTCTCAAAAATAACTCAGTGAAAATCTTATATGATGATGAAATCTTTATTATGTGTCGGTCTCACTGAATATATGTCGTTAAATTTAATGTTTAATGAATGTATAGGTAACTATTGTGATAAACGCTAACATATCTATTCTATTTGTCACTATCTCTGATAAGATGTAAACTTCATTTGGTGGATAGTTGTTGAGAAAATCGACTATAATTATAAAATGGTTACTGTAATAATTGTTAAAAACATACTTCTCATACTATTACTGAAATAACGTTAAAACTAAACCCTAAAAATAAGTGGATACCTGCAGAAGAAGGTGGACTTAGACCAACAACTCACTAGTTAGTGTCGTCCAATTTCAATGTTTAATATTGATGTATCTACAACCTACCGGATAAGATTATGTAACCTGGTGTTTCAAAGTAATTAATGTTTATAAAATTAATTCAATTATTCGTGAAGACAACAAAAGAGTCGTACGTACCTACTGTTATGTAAAATTACATGTGTCGTGATTTTAGCATAATATTTTACTTCAAACAGCTTTTTTTTTCGATCAATAGTGTACCTCATTAAAAAAACCAGTGCAGATCTAGTTTTGTTCAAGCCCTTGAAAATTAATGTGCAGTGATATCGTGTATATAACATTCCACCTTATAGTGGTTTAATTTTATTTAAAATATGGCATCACGTTTTTAGAACTATCCGATATGTTTTCCTACTACAAACGCTATAGAGAGAACATACCCCTACGACTCACAGACTCACGTTCTTATTTATAAAAACTCGATTCCTGAAAACACTTCAAAAACTAAAATAGTCTGTGGAAAAGTTTTGGAAAGTCTGTGGACCACTTTACAAGGAAAAAATCTAGCCACAGATTAAATAAAGCTAGTTTTAGATAGGTTTTAGAGAAATCGTGGTTTGATAAATAAGGCCGACAGCTTCTACGCAAATCTCATTTAAACCGAATTTAGATATAGTTGTCAATAATACAATGTGGAACGTGTACTCTCAATGTATTGATTCAGTAAAAGTTTGTATAGCACAAAATCAATAAAGATACATCGATGGGCATATCATATGTTTTATTTAAGTTAATTTAAATCTACCTATGCTCTATCTGAACCAGAAACAATATATCCTTTTTTGTTCTTGACCTTTTTATAGCAAAATATTGCAACACTAACTGGGTTGTCACTTTTTATGTAGACTATATACGTCCCACTGCAGGGCTCAGGCCTTCTGTCAGAGAGAGAGAATGGGCTTAATTACCACGCGTGCCCATCACGGATTGGCGATTTCAGGCGGTGAGGTATGCGAACACCTCAGATACTCAGGTTTCCTAAGGATGTTTTCCTACATGGTTAACGAATGGTATTACTTCACAAATGTACGTAACTTACAAAACAAAGCCATTGGATCATGCCGGGATTCGAGCCCACGACGTCCCGAATGAGAAGCCGGCGTTCTGCCGCTTCCCTACCGCCGCTCTTACCACTTGCTTGGTTATCACTGCCATCATGAATTCAATTCCTCCTTGAGTCTAATAAAATCCATAGAGTGCTATTAGCACGAGAATTGTTGTTATTTGATGCCATTCCGTAGTCTACTAGGAGTAGAATTACAATGTCATACATCATCAGCCGTTTGACACCCACTGCAGGACATAGGCCTCCCGCATGGTTTTCATAACAATTATTTTTGGTAAATAACACAATTAATTAGCAGAGAGATAAAGCTGTTATGTATTTCGATAGACAGATAAAAATGGATTGACTATTATAAGAATATTATAATAAATGTCAAGTGTTTAGATTGCCAGTTACTGTAAAAAGAGATTTTCAACACCTCCCCGCAATGTAAACACCCTATTAAAGTAATACACCAATATGAAAATAACACACACTATAAATATAACACACACTCCAGAGTCTTCAGGTAAACTAACTACTTACTATCAAACAAGCTTAACAAAAACAAGAGACAGATGACACATTATGTTAGACCTAAACCCTTAGAAAATTTTACAAGTTTAAGTTTAGGCAGAAGTTTTGTTAAGGCGTCTGCAATGTTTTCATTAGATGATATGAAACTAATGCTAAGTAGTTTGTCTTGTAGCTTTTCGCGAATGAAGTGATATCTGACATCGATATGCTTTGTGCGTGCGTGAAATGTGTTACTTTTGGTGAGTTTTATAGCGCTTTGATTATCACAGTTAACTGTGATTGGATGAACTACTCCGAGGATTTCAGAAGCAAGACATTTGAGGTAGATTGCCTCTTTGCAAGCCTCCCCGATAGCCATGTATTCGGCTTCAGTAGTTGACAAGGCAACCGTCCGCTGTTTGCGGGATTCCCAAGAGACGGCTCCGCCGCACATCTTGAACACAAAGCCCGTGTATGACCTTCGGTCAATGATATTGTTGCCATAGTCTGCATCAGCGTAGCCAACTATGTCCTCACTTTCCTTTTTGTCGAAAGTAAGTTTAAGGTTTTTGGTACCCTTTAGGTACCTCAGTACTCGTTTAGCAGCCTTAAAGTGTAAGAAGATCTAGTCTTCGTGATAATCCACTATCTGCATACCGCTTTTGAAGTACATCCCACGCCTCTTTAGCAGTTTCGGCACACGAAACTGCTGAAAAAAGTGATTCAGTAACACTGAGACAGATTTTCGCTCTTGCTTGTTCGTCCCGTCTCTCAAAGATTGCTTGCGGTACTTGTGCTTGGAGGGCTTCTGGTCTTGCAATGGTATCCCAAAGGCCGCAGTCAATGAGAAACATTTTGATACCAAAGTTCCAAGCATTGTAGTTGGATCTTCCTTCCAGACGAGGGATTGTGGCTGGTACACCCGGAGCCACACTGCTGAGCGTTATCTGTTGTTCACTTGTAGAAGTCGTAGGGGCATTAGAAGCATTATGGGCTTCCATAACCAATTATTTTTGGTAAATAACACAATTAATTAGCAGAGAGATAAAGCTGATATGTATTTCGATAGACAGATAAAAATGGATTGACTATTATAAAAATATTTAAATAAATGTCAAGTGTTTAGATTGTCAGTTACTGTAAAAAGAGATTTATTTTCAACAATAACCATAACCAATGTCATTCCAATGGTATAACTCACGCAAGCTAAAGACATCTCTAGCGGAAGAGATCGAATCGCGCGAGGTGCCGAGTTAAGTTGCACGGGTTATTAGTAGACTACCAATAGTGTCAATGGAACAACCATTATTTTAACCATTAATACCATAACCATTTACCTCCCGATTGAGAAGCTAAGAAATGTTTTAAAGATTTTATTTACGGTTTTTAGTGTGAGTGAGGTGCCACACAGTAGGCCGAAAATCACGTTTCATAGACATTCAAACTGACATGTCATAAGTGACGCTTTTTTTGCTTGGATGTGATGGAGAATACTTGCTATATGCCTTACATAATGAACTTTTAGGTTTATAATCGTAAACAATGCGCTCAGATTTTTTTTTCGAAAAAATTTGTATGGAGTCGGCATAAAAAATTATGATATCTCCGTAATCGCACAATTGCGCCTAATATCCTCTGAGGTTATTAATATATACATTATTTAGGATTTTTTGGCATACTTGATGTTGCGGTCAACCATGCGTTTTTTTTTTCTTCGATTTTTAAAAATTTACCAATTTTTTTTGTTTATTTTTTCATTTTTACCTAATATTAAGCTTAACATAGGCGTATATAGACTAGGCATTAATGCAAAATAATTATGTACAATAGTAGAAAGCGAAAATAGCTTACTCATTAGCTGATATCTGACAATTGTCTAATGATCCTCTAAATCTTCAATAAAATTAGGGAAATTATAGTTTGTAAATGATGTTTTAAATAACTGCCGACTTGTTGAATACCTTTATCTATAGAATAATTAGTTTCTCATAAGTTAGTACATTAGAGGGTAGTTAGTAAATTACTTGTTCGGGCACATACACTAAAATCGATCGCAATAAATAGGAATACACTTGAAGAAAATAATTTAGTATACTTCAATCATTGAAAGTAAAAACATTATGGCAAGCATCGTAACTAATTTGGATTTGTTCGTTATTTTGAGAAAAGCACACAAACTCAGTGACTATAATTTTTTGTTCGAAACAGTGCTATCTCATTTAAACAACAGTGTATCTGAAGAAGATTGTGTGACTTTAAAATAATTTTGCCGGAGATTCACTAGGGCTGCACAGAAACGATATGAATCAACACATCGGAAATATGAGATATTCCGAACTCACTACGAAAGTTGGCTTGAAACTGATGTTGATTGGCCGAGTTGCTTGAAAGAAAATATGCAATCGATTATTCAGCATGAAGGAAGTCCTATAGTGCCCCTTTTGGAGTCATCATCAAGCGCTACTGGTTCATCTAGTGAGCCATCTACATCATCAACTGGAACAATGACGAAAAGAAAAATCGCCAATCGTAAACCTTTTGAAGACTTGGGAACGAAACAGAAAAAGAGGCGAAGTGGAGACCTGACTGACAAAGATTCCAGTGAGCTCGTATTTGCTACGATTTCAAAGTTAAAAGATGAAGGCCAGAACAACATGGGTTCTGTGATTGAATACATGGTACAACATCCAGAATCAATCAAAAATCTACATGATTTAACTCCCATACCAACCACTAAAGAAACGTTTTCACCTCAAAAAGCATTTGGTTTACTAATATCTCTGAAATTATCAAAGTGGCAATACATAACTCTGCGAGAATCAGCAATTCGAGAAGGCCTTAAACACTTGTACCCTTCGTATTACTGCGTGCAAAAAGAGAAGAGTGTGTGCTTTCCACCTGAACCAAAAAATGCAATTACGGTGACAGATTCCTCAGCGAAAATTTCACTGCAAGTTTTGCTAGATCTGACAGCAAAAAGAATAATTCAATCGTTGCCAGAAAGTATGCAAAATAAAGAACTGGTTTTAATATCAAAATACGGTTTTGACGGAGCATCCAGCCAAAGCAGATACAAACAGAAAATGGATTCTACAGAAGATGACTCAAGTATCTTCATGACTTCGTTGTCACCACTGAAGATGACTTGTGAAGATGTTACAGTTTGGGAGAACCCAAAGTCATGCTCCGCAGCGTATTGTCGTCCAGTGCAGTTCATCTTTGTTAAAGAAAGTGAAACAGTGGTGAAGAAAGAAAATGAAAGAGTCAAAGCTGAGATATCAGCTCTCCAACCATCTGATTGTGATAGCAATATGGTGAGTCATAAGCTAATGCTCACCATGGTTGATGCCAAAATAAAAACTTACCTCTCTCCTTACGTAAGATCGAATGCAGCTTGCTATATTTGTTTGGCGAAACCTTCGGAGATGAACAAGTTAGAAGAAGTTAGAAAGAAATGTACAGAAGATGACTTGATGGATCTCGGACTTTCATCACTACATGCGCGCATTAACATTATGGAATGTCTTTTGCATATCGCATATAAATTAGATATTAAGAAGTGGTCTGCTAGAACAGAAAGTGAGAAAGCTGCAGTGGATGCAAGAAAAAAATCAATCCAAGCCAAGTTCAAAACGGAACTCAACCTATTGATTGATGTCGTAAAACAAGGCTATGGCACAACTAATGACGGCAACACTGCACGACGATTCTTTGAATTTCCTGAAAAGACTGCAAGTATCACTGGACTAGATGAAGATCTGATCCGAAGATTTAATGTGATTTTGCAAGCCATAACTTCAGGTCAATCCATCAATGTTTCAAAATTTAAAGAATATGCCTACACAACTGCTGAAAAGTATGTAGAATTATACAACTGGTACTACATGTCATCAACAGTGCACACGATACTGCTTCATGGAGCTGAAATTATTGCTGCTAACGCAATAGTACCGATTGGGAGTTTATCAGAAGAAGCTTCAGAAGCGCGAAATAAGGATTTCAGAAGATTCAGGGAACATCACTCACGTAAGAAGAGCAGACTGAGTTCAAACGAAGATATATTTAATTTCCTTATTATCTCTTCCGATCCGTTTATTTCAGCAATACGACCAACGATGGATGCAAAAAAAAGAAAACTTTGTTTGCGGAAACATTGGATCTGCTGAACATTGAAACGCCTGAATTCGAGTTTAGGGATATTGCTGATATAAACTCTGACTCGGAGTTTGACTCTGAAGATAGTGATTCAGATTAGGCAATATTTTAAAGTAATATATTTATTGTTTTATTTATATTTTTATCATATAATTTTATTGTAATAATTTTTAAATCAATTTTTTTAGCATTTTTAGAGAGTCGAAACACAATTATTTTGTTAGTTCATCATCAGTACACTTAGTTGTTAATTAAACTTAGTTTGATATGTGTAAATGTTCCTATGATGTAAATATATAATATGTTGAAAAAATCAAGATATTAAGCTTTTTTAATGTATTTTACCTTCTAATATAGCACACAATTAATTTTCATGAATGCCCAGTCTATATGCATTCATGTAAAACTTAATATTTGTAAAAATGGAAAAAAACTTTAGTGAAATTTTTAAAATCGAAGAAAAAAAAAACGCATGGTTGACCGCAACATCAAGTATGCCAAAAAATCCTAAATAATGTATATATTAATAACCTCAGAGGATATTAGGCGCAATTGTGCGATTACGGAGATATCATAATTTTTTATGCCGACTCCATACAAATTTTTTCGAAAAAAAATCTGAGCGCATTGTTTACGATTATAAACCTAAAAGTTCATTATGTAAGGCATATAGCAAGTATTCTCCATCACATCCAAGCAAAAAAAGCGTCACTTATGACATGTCAGTTTGAATGTCTATGAAACGTGATTTTCGGCCTACTGTGATGCCACTGGGCGCTGTAAAATCATCTCATTACGTAGATGCAAAGGCCGAAGTTAGTTATTAGATCATAAGCAGCTTATATCCCACGTGCCACTGTAGGGCACAGGCCTTCTCTCAGAGAGAGAGTGTGGGCTTAATCACTATGAGTGCCCACCGTGGATTGGCGATTTCAAGCGCTGAGGTATGTAAATAGTTCAGACACTCAGGTTTCCTCACGATGTTTTCCTTCACAGTTAGCGAGTGGTATTGCCACTATAACTTCACAAAAGTACATAACTTAGAAAACAAAGTCATAGGTACATGCCCGGACTGGGAACCGAACCTGGGTCTCCCGCTTCGGAGTCCAATATTCTACCCACTAGGCTACCGCCGCTTCGTTATTAGATAAAACCGCCCAAATTAATTTTAAAGTACCGACTGGCGTTCAGAGTTGAATAGAGGCCCAGTGTACTGCCTCGATCACGGACTTCTATACCATGAAGGTGAGAAGCCTAAGTGTTGCAAAAGGAATTTTGAAAGGTTATTAATTTAACTATAGTTAGTTATTAGATAAAACCGCCCAAACCGCCCAGCCCAACGCGCAGTACTAAAGAAAATGCTTAGCAGACCGCGATTGTACAGAACTACAGCTCTATATGCAGAGGCTAGCGTTCTTAACGTTCGGCAACTTTATATTTATAAAAGCACAATTGCTACACACCGACGGACCCTAAGATCTCCCCAGTACCGTGACCTAATCAAGAAGCGCGTTTATAAAGTCCCAATACCACCAATTAAGTCCGCTTTTGCTCGTCGTTTTCCGAACTTCTTGCACCCATTTATATATAATCGTGTAAATAACAGATGTGACATAAAAAGCTGTACCACATGGGAAGCCAAACAAAAGGTACAAAAATTGCTTTCATCACTCTCGTATATAGAAACTGAAAAACTATTAAAAGTAATTTCCTAACACAAAATCATGCAACCCCATACTCACATAAACTCACATACGTATACATACACAAACACACACACACACACACACACACACACACACACACACACACACACACAGACAAACACATACACGCTTACACGCTTACTCTCTTACACGCATGCTTTATCATGCATACATAATCCCACACACTTTCTCACACAACTACGAATGAATGTAAATGTACCTATCACGTAATCTATGAATGCGGGTATTATTAACTTTACAACTATCTACATTCATGGATTAACAAAAATCGCCTTTTAATGTTAGTTATCTTTAAGCCGTTGATTTTTGGCATTATCCTCGGTTAGTAACATAACTTTATAACTTCCTTATTACACCTGCTCCTATGATATCAGTACAATGAAAATCAATTTAGCAACTGTCTCCCCGACTACCACGATTCAGGCTCGACCTTGTGTGGTAGTCACTGTGTAAATATAACTATTGTAATAACTATCTTCTGGCAATAAATGTATTTTTATTTTTATTATTTTTATTTTTAAATGTTGCAGGTTGCGTACCACCATTGTCGTAATATTATATATATTTCGCAAAATCGAGCAGCTGGCAAGTGGCAGACCCTGGTCTCAGCCTACCCCTTTGGGATACATATGTGACTGTATGTTATGTTTTTTGTTTTTAGCAAAATGTTTTTTGCCTTAGCCGGGGTCTAACACATACATATTTTCTTTATTTTTATACTATAGGGCTTCCACTGCAATGACACCTATGTAACTTGTACGTATTCCCAAAACAAAAAGTAGGACTCACGCCCTTAACGATAAAGCTAACAGCTGTTTCACATCGATTTCTTTGACCAATAGTTTTAATAAAATTAATATACAACCCTATAATATTGGCAAGAAACCAATTTATGAAAACCGGCCAAGTGCAGGTCGGGCCACTCGGTAGAGTTCCGTAAAAAGAGGGGGTTCTATCTACTTTACCCAACTAACAACTTCATCAAAGTAGTTTTTAGTGGATTTTGTACGAAGATTTCCTTTTATAAGTTGGTCGCCTTTTACTCGTTAACATGTAAAGCCTATTTAGCCCTAATAATTTTCTTTTTAGGTTCATTATATTATATGCTAACGCCCTACCGCGCTACCCTACTCGGACAAAACTTTGCGCTTTAAAGCTTAACATTTCGCAAACGGAACCCTAAATCGAAAAATGGGCTTGCTACACCCATAATACTTAAAAGACCAATCCAACGATACTCCGCACTATGGTGTAAGCAAGAAAAAAAATACATCCCCAATTTAGGTGTAGGGGATGAAAGTAACCTAAAAAATTTTTTTTTTTAATTTTATTTTACCGTTTTATTGGCGTGATTACTTTAAATTTTGTGCTGCGCTGTACTACAAACTTATCTGACCCTGTGGCGAAAACAGGAACTAAAGTCGCCATCGTGAATACGTAATTTTGTGTGTGTGTGTGTATGTGTGTGTGTGTGTGTGTGTGTGCGTGTGTGTGCAAAGTCGTGTGTTTACCTGATTTCTGATATATGTGATATTAATAATGCCGAAAGCATTAAGAAGTGACGCGAGAAACATTATTCGAATAAGGTGGTTTAACATTATTAAAAAACAGGATAGTGCGAGCGGGACGACAATTCCCGGGAAAAAAAGGCTAAGACTAAGGGGGAAGATCGAAATTGACGAGTTGGAATGTGGAATACAATGAGGGTTTCACAAAACCAGCTGTATGAATTAAGAAAGAGGAACAAACCAGCACCACAGTACGAAATTGATAATTAGCCCAAAGATCACGAATACACTTAGGTTGCCACCATAAAAGTGTGATTTGTACCTCATAGAAATGGTTTTGAGTTCTATGAAACATCATGTCGCCGACCACAACATTGGAATGACCGGTTCAGAAATTTTATTTCATTTTAAAAATGACGAGAGAATGACGAAAGATACTTCTATTGAATGGCAAAAACATTGTGTTTATGTAAAAAAACTGAAAACGACTATTAAAAAAAGAATTTAAGAATGCGGAAAAGAAAGGAAAAGAGAATACGGGAATTTTCTGAATACTCATTGATAATAATTATAATTGGTATTTAACTATAATTGCCTAAACTTGGGTTTATTTTTTACTTCACGCTTAAAGACAGGGTTCGAATTGGGTTTGAATTCGAACTGTTTAGCGACGCCGTCACCGGGTCAGGTAACTTTGTGGGCTTATATTTCAATTTCGACGATTTATCAAGTTCTCCAACATAAAAAAATGTATTCAAAACATTATTGTTATGTATACATTTCACCTAAGTATAATTATCTTACAATTTTCCATGTTTCATTCAGAAAAATAATTTATGACTTTTCGCTTCGATTAAAAAGGGCACCTTTAACGTCACTTAGACTAACCAGAAATGAAGACTTATTTCCTTCCTGTCTGTCGTTTTCGCTTTTTGCGAAAATATGTAACCGTATCTACATCAAACCATAAACTTGAATGCATATGAAGCTCTTTGAGAACCTCTTGCTTCGTCGTTGCGTGTAATAAGAAGCCTGCCTGTATCCGTAGAACATATTATATTTACATAACATATTACATACCTATTTGCCATGATATTCTGGTAGACCTTAAATGGTCATAGTTCTCTATTATGCGTATGTCGTAACAAGACGTGATCCTGGCAGAAATAGTTGAAATCGGCGAATGTCAATTAAAATATTCACTTGCTTGTCAAATTTGACTTCAGACAAATGTGACAAAAAATGGCTCCACAAAACCGTCAACTGTCAATCTAATTGACATCTTATCTGTCAACACAATCTTTCGTGACGAACGTCTGTTCCTCTTGTGCTTATAACATAATTCGATTGAACTCAGCTCCCAGTACATCTTATCACGGTAATGTTTAGGCGAACATTGAGGTGCCGCATGCTTGGAGGTTCACTGAGGGCGCGGGGCTGCGCGGGGTCCGGCCCACCATTATCATCACCATCGTCTGTGGCGTCCACCGTGGTCGCGGGGGCGTGCCCTCCGATGCCCTGCGACCCTTGCTGCAACCCGCAGTACCCGCCCTTCTACTGCTGCCCCAGGACTCCCTATGACGTGAAATTCATCTATGTCAATGACAAGCCACCAAGTACCACATTGAGGGACTACTTTGATAGAGCTTCGCAAATTTGCTTCTGGACCGAACTAGCGAGAGGTATTCATGCTAATGACAAATTGCGAATGCGTGTATGAGTGTAGAAGAAGGAACATAGTAATCCCTCGCCATAAAATTTATACAGCACTTTGTGTCTCTTGGCACTATTGCCATTATGCAATCCTAATGAAATTCATATATTTATTTATGAAACACCGACACTACGGAATTTCTATTAACTTCAGTCAAATAACGCATTATCATCATCATCAACCCCACCGAGGGGCACGGGTCTCTTCCCTGAGGAAGGTATAGGCCATACTCCACCACGGGGGCCAAGTCCGGATTGGTAACGCATTATACATCATAGTAATTGTAGTTTCTGTAAAACCATCGTTGAAATGTTCTGCTGATAAAATTGCAAAAATGTAATTACGTCGGTGTTATTCCGGATGAGCCAAATTTTTGTAACTTACAAAACTAAGTCATTTGCAGATGCAAATTAATTCGAATCCTAACCGTATCTACCTGAAGCAACGGTCTATCCAAAGCGCTGCCACTGCACCACGCATCGTGTCGTGCAATTGTCGCATTCACGTAGGCACGTCACAAATGATAACATCGAAGCGTTTTATTTACTAGGCTTCGCCGTGACACTGGGTCACGTGTTTAAAGAGCCAGCCACGATAAACTACCCGTTCGAGAAGGGTCCCATTTCTCCGCGGTTCAAGGGGGAGCACGCCCTGAGGCGGTACCCATCTGGGGAGGAGCGGTGCATCGCGTGCAAGTTGTGCGAGGCTATCTGCCCCTCGCTGGCTATTACCATCGAGGCTGAAGAGCGCTGCGACGGCTCTCGCCGCGCAACTCGCTACGATATCGACATGACCAAGGTTAGCTGTCTCTGCGCTTTCCTTGCAAAAGCAAATACGAAGTGTTTTTATATAAATAACACAGAAACGGTGACTTAATGAACGTTACAATTAAATCTGGATAACCATTTCAAAATCTAGATCATTATGGAGAATAAATGGACAAAAAAACCAAAGTGACAGTTTATTATTTATAAAAACACGTTTCCTTAAAGGGGTTTTAAGGAGTGTTTCCGTTTAAGTAGTGAGAGTCAGTTTAAATAGCCTCTCGTACAGGGAAAGACGTAAACACAGAAAAATTAAATCACCTCTGAGGAGTATTTCAGAGGAATCGCGTTTTTATAAATAAGACCGTTAGTCTTTTCAAATATCAAAAATTTTAATATTGCGTAACATAAGGTTACAGTTAACTAGATCCAAACTTAGTGTTCATAACACGATTAACTTATATGGATGAGCACCGTTGTTGCGTTATATGTTATATACTGCGTTATATGCTGTAAGTTATATGGCAGATTCTGAATTCGACAGAATCGTGATTCGGCAGATTCGCCACACGACAGATTCTTGGATTGGATAGATTCTGAATTCGACACATTAGCTACACGGTAGAAGTACAGTTAAAAGGAATTGGAATTAAATAAAAAAACACGTTGAAATAATTCCAAACTTAATGTTATAAAACAACAGAAAGTTAAAAACATTTTGAGTCGATTCGTTAGAACTTAAACCTAAAATCACTACTTTGAAGAAAATTATTTTTTATTTACCTACCTACGTTTGAATAGGCAATTTATTTTGCACAATTGTTTCAGACATTTTGTTACACTTCCTTTAAAGTTGCTTGAACAATTATGGCTATTTGTTTATTTTTTTTTCTAACAACTGAAGTCACGCCGTTTCCCTTTGCAATAAATTTGATTTTTTTAACTTTCCGTCCTGAAATTGCGATTCCTTCCTTAATAATTCAAGGAAAAAATAAAGTGGTGGCTTGATGAGATATTTTTTTTAGCCGCACATGCCACCCTTCGACAGGGTTATTTGTTCTAAAATTTTCTCTGTAGCAGGCAAACACAATTTCAGTAATATTATTCATTGTGTAGAGAAGTAATTACTAAATGCAGTATAACCTTCACAATTTTTTGCCACTTCTTGAATGCTTAATAAACCTCCGGGAATCAAAATCGGAGGCAGCAAAGCTATTGCATGTAAAATCGCGTGATATATATTATATTCCGTTTTCTGACTTACGGAAACCAAGTTATTTGCTCATTTTAATAACGTCTACCAATACTGAACATAACAGCCTACTACGTTACTTTCACATTAGGGTAAACTGCTTTTACTGCTTGACTAGCTGCTAACTCAAAATCACATTTGTATGATAACCGAAAACTGTTCCTTCAATATAGTAAAAAGTATTTCATATATAGCTTGAGTTTCATTTGCCAGAAGAATATAAAGCAAGAGAACAAAATTCCCGACATTCTCGTCGTGAGAAATATTGTTTTTTTTTTATATTCCTTTGCTAATGGTGTTTCAAAAAAGAAAATTTTTCCTTGATACCATCATCAAATTAAAAAAAATTACCCACCGAAAATCACCCATGCAGTAGTTTTAGGTTCTTCAGACTGCTGCAACTCCTGATATTCATTTTTAGAGAATCACGCCTTGCTTTGTACAATACATCTTTTATTTGTATAAAATGTTGGTTTATCTTCATCGTCTAAGTCACAGTCAAAAGTGTCCATAAAATCTTCAAATACTTTTGGAACCGGTTCGAGACTTTTGCACACTAACGTTTTTCATTCATAGTTTAACCTAACGCAATCAACCGCATTTCTGGTTTAATCGGGAACATAATGGCTGGCCTCTTTAACAATACGATTTTGTTTATCAATTGTAATGGAAGTACTGTACACTCTTCTTTATTAAAGCAAGGGTTTATCTTTGCATCAAAGTAATACTATGTAGGTACTTCTACATTTTAAATCCATATCCATACCATATCTATAGTATTAATGCGAAAATAACTCTGTCTTTACACATTTTTAGTATAGAGCTGGCTTGGAGGTGCAATTAAGTACGTAAGACGAATTGTGCCCAACTGTGCTCTTTCTGCCGTATAGTGATTCTGCCAAACGGCGATCCTGTCGAATAGAAAATCTGTTAAGTAGCGAATCTGCCGAATGGCCATCTGTCGAATTTAGAATCTACCATATTATTATACCGAACAAGGCGCCTGGGCTGGTACGACGACGAAGAAGCTTATGTCACACATATTTTTTATTACAATCAATACCTACGTTTGTTGTAGACAACAAGCCGATATTTACTTTCTAGCTAAAGGGTGCTAGCACACGGTGAAGATACGATAATATTGTATTTAAGATACAATATCGCTCTACGGTATACAATATACATATATGCTCATATACCACGTCGAATATTTGTTTTTTGAGCAGAGCCATACGCAGATGTATCTACCATAAATAATTCTATTAGTTTTTCGGTTTCGATAAAATCCTTTTTTTAGTCTTTTACCTCCTTAGGAATAAGGCTATACTTAACCAAATTTTCTGTATTCTGTCGCTGAATATTTTCAATACAATTACGAATCTTAATATCGGCGAATCCATAAGCTGCTTTCCAAGAGAATGCACGTTTAAGAGTACCTCATTTTATGTAGCCTTTTATACGCCCCACTGCAGGGCACAGGCCTTCTCTCAGAGAGAGAGTATGGGCTTAATTACCACACGACCCCTCCATGGATTGGTCATTTCAAGCGCTTTTCAATACCTCAGGCACTCAGGTTTCCTCACGACGTTTCTTTCGCCGTTAGCGAGTGGTAATGCTACTACAAATTTACAAATGTACCTATTTAATAAAATTTTAATTTGCACGGATTTATTCGTTCATTTCTCGTTCATTTCTTCATTTTATAATTTTCGGACTTACTCGTTCATTTCTTCATTTTATAATTTTCCGACGTTTCGGTACTTTTGTATGTAACAAATGCATGTAACTTAGAAAACAAAGTTATTGGCATATGCGCCGGCGTTCGTGCCCACAACCTCCCAAATGCGAGGCCGGCGTTCTACCGCTCCACTAACACCGCATGTAAGTACATTCTTACAATAACTCATTCCAGTGTATCTTCTGCGGCAACTGCCAGGAGGCTTGTCCGGTGGACGCTATTGTCGAGGGTCCCAACTTCGAATACTGCACGCAGACGCACGAGGAACTCTTGTACAACAAAGAGAAGCTACTTTCAAATGGAGACAGATGGGAGCCCGAGATCGCGTCCAGCATTAGAGACAATTACCTTTACAGATAAACAGAGGAGCGATTCTCTAAAAACCATAGTCGTTTAATAGAGTCATACAAGTGTGGTAATGTTTGATTCATTGACACTATTGGTAGTCCAGTAACCAATCACATTCCAATGGTATAACCCGTGCAACTTAACTGGGCGCCTCGCGCGATTGGGACTTCTTCTCGAGGGATGGCTATGTAATTTCCGCGGTTTATACCATTGGACTGAGTACTGTTATTGCTTTGTAGACTACCGCATAGAGGCAAATAACAACCCATTGTCGTGCTTATATCATTATATTGAAAGTTGTGAATTGAATGTTTAAATCCGAATATTAGAATCTAGGGCCAGGTAAGCACTTGCTGGCTTAGCTACATAAGTGCGTATAGTTAGGAGGCTATACAGACAGCTGATCAATATTAATTTACTCACCTACAATGTCTTATTGTGGAAACAGATTCCTCAGAATAGATGAAATTATTAGGTGACAAAACGGAACCCTTTTATGATCATGTATGCGTCTATCTGTTATTTTTCTTTGAATCTAATAGAAGCATTACATCGTCGCTCTTCCTTCTGTGGTCTGTTTACTAGCAGACGTGTTTGCCGGCCGATAATTAACTCGCGATCAATCAAGCGAATCTGGTGCTAATAACAAGAATCGGACGGCCTAAATCTGCGTGTGAGCTTGGAGTAAGAACACATAACTCTGCAATCTAATAAACCTACACTTAACTCGACCGGATTGTACCGACCGCCATGGTCCCACCACCGAATCAAGTCCGGCAGATGTGGGCCGGACCTAACCTAACCTAAACTAACCTAACCACCTCGAGGAAAAGACAGGCCCATTTATTTTTTGCACTCACACTAATTTCTGCAAAACTCAGCACACTTATTGTAGCTCAACTGATCGAGCCCCCATACCACACCATTTTTCCGTAAATTTTGTCGCATCTACGGGGTCTATGTAATATAAATATGATACGACGTCACTTCATGCTACGACGCGTTAATTTGGCTCTAATTAGTATAACGTAATCGCAGATGGACTCGGAAGCGGGAGACCCAGGTTCGATTCTCAGTGCGGGCATGTACCTATGACTTTGTTTATTTCCAAAGTACATCTGCAAATTTGTAGGTGCAATACCACACGCTAACGGTGAAGGAAAACATCTTGAGGAAATCCGTGGCTTGGTTGGCTCCACACGTATTGACTTGTCTTTCCTGTGGGCTAGGCCGACTAGGCTGTCAGGATGGTATAGGTGCTGGGCAAGCGTAAACCATCTAAAAAACCATGTCCTCGGCACTGCAGCGTCCGAGTGGTCCCTTCACCCATCTAGTGTGAGTGAAGGTGCCACTGAACGCTGTATAAATCATCTTATTACGTAGATGCGAAGGCCAAAGTTTAATCGCAAATATCCAGTGAACTCATAATTACTAATCACGACTTATTCAACTCAGAGTTCAATATTGGTTTAAAATTTCGCTCAAATTAAAGCCAAATTAGGGCGTCGTAGCTCGACGCGACGTCGTATCGTATTTATGTGTAAGAGCCCTAATGATGATACAAATAAATTCTTATTCAAGGCGGGAGGGTCCACTCGGAATCATTGCTAAAGATCGCAACTCCAAATAAATCGAATAACGAGGATAACTCTGTAGCTGATATATCCTCGATAAACAACAACCCCCTACCGGATTTCATCACGTATGCTCCGTAACAAACTCCGAAATACGAGAAAGCAACCCGATGATGTACAAGACTTAGCAGACCATCTTAAGCAAGAAATGAAAATATTCTTTGTGGATTTTGCGGAGGCCCAATGCGAACAATCTAGCAAAATAATATGGACTCTAAGTGACATCCAAACGTCAATAACTGGTATCCAAAACACCACAAAATATCCAAGAGAAGAATACGAAAAACTTAAACTAAAACTAGAACAATTATGTTAAGCTTGTGTGCTTGTGTTAAGCAAGAAAAGGTAAAAAAAATATTGTGATGTTGAAAAATAAAATTAAGGATAACCAAAGAACAGAAAAAAATAAAAATATTGAAATAAAAACTATAACTCCGAAGAATGTCTAGAAGACAAACATACTCTTCTAAACACGGTAATTCAATTGTCTAAAAATCTGGGCACGAAAGTAGAAAAAAAACAGATGTTAAGGATTTCATGAAAACTAACAAAAACTAAAATGAGAAACGTACGACAATGGTTGAGTTTATCAGCACTTTTATTAAGGCAGAAGTACAGAAGGCTGTTACAATCTAAAACAATAAAAAAGACAAACAACTTTTGCTAAGCATCTAGGCATAAAATCAAATCCAGTCACACTGAGTTTTCTTGCCAGAGATACACATATCCACCCTCACACACACAATAAGCATACTTACGTAGGTAGATTTAAATATTTGTTTCTTTAGATAGATAGACAGGTTAATTTAGATTAGTTAAAAAAAATTATTAATCTTATTTATCTATCTTGAGTAGACCCCTTTCTATGTTTTGTTTGCATACAAGTGTAAAGAGTGTAGAAAGAGCGGGCTCACAGAAGCCCACACCCCACAGAATGCCCCCAGTTCTGTGGGGCATCTCCTAATAGAGGTTTTTAAACTGAAATGAAGAGACTTAATAACTGTTTTATGATGGCGATGGATGAGAGATGGAGAAGGATGGCGTTGGGAGAAAAAGGCCTATACCCAGCAGTGGGCAGAGATGGGCTGAGAATGATGACGATAGTGATGATTATTGAAAAGATAATGGTTCTATAAAACAACATTCGTAAATCATTTCCACATTAAAATTTAAACTTCCATATTGAAGTTTTCACCATTTGACCTTAAAATTTATGCATTATTAACGTAACACTTGAAGGCGATTGTATTTTTCATAGGAGTCTCTTTTCACCCCCTCTTTAATTTTATGGCAATCTATCGACGATATTTTTTAATAATGTTGTAGTCTAATCTTTTCTCATATCGTCAGTAACACATCCACAACTTGGTCCTCTGAATGCTGCAGGTGTTTTACAGGAAAAACGCCTACAGCCTCCAGGACACCCACGTATTTTTAATTACTGGTGTGTATAAAAAGTTACAGTGGCCGGGAGACAATGGATGAGTGCGGCACAAGACCGGGAAGCTTGGAAACCCATGAGGAAGGCTTATGTCATGCAGTGGGAGTCAAATGGCTTATGATGATGATGATAATAAAGAGTTATGTATCTTTTGGTAGAAAGATTTTTTTTGTGTATTTTTGTAGGCCAATAAATTTATGTGACTTTATTTTAAATGCTTTTTGGTTTTTAATCCCGTGACAATTTTCTCCTCCTTAGGACCGAGATTCTCTTTAGAACTTTTCTTTTGTAATGTAGGTATTATATATATTGTTAGCAGAAAAGCTCTTTGTGACTTAGAGTTCGTCAACGTCTTGAAATGCTACTTACATAAGCAGTCTTAGGGCGACTTGTACACTTCACTTTTATGTCTTCTTGAATCTCAATATAACGTAAGGGTTACACTTTCGTGGAACTCGAATAAACTTCGGTTATTTGCACTGGCTTATTTAATTTCGGTAGTAGAGGAAATAGAACGGGCAGTGGATTAAAAATTAAATGAGGTGAATCAAGAGCCGTGATATTGAAATTTCAAACTTTGAAGTGGGTACTACCCACGCTTTCAGTTTATAAAAGCTTAGGGTACTAAATTTATAGATTTCGACAAAAGTTCACAAGGCAAAAAAATGCAGTGGTAGCATTACAACATCGAATCGTCTGTAGAATCACAGTCTCACGACTAGGACTCGTAATATCAGCCCATTATCACTGTTCTAATATTACGAATAGTACCAAATCTAATTATTGGAATACTTCGAATTTTCTGAATATTGGCTACTTTATAAAATGTTGTTTGATAATTTTTTAGTTTTCTGAAGGTCTCATTAAACATTATATTATCTTTCCAACCGTTTATTTAACTCTTGACAGATGCACGCCCATGAAGTACCTTATTTATTTGACAGGAAATAATAGGGGAAAAATGCTACAGTTCAGGGACACATTTTATTTCGCAATAGTGATGCGACGTGTTTTGCTACAACAAAGACTATTCAAGTTGATTTTCTATAAAAATATAAACCTATCTTATTACAAAGATCTACACTATAAGAGATAACGTTTAAATATTATAAGTACCAAAATAATATGAAAGCCCGTTTGGGTCATTATAATTTATCACACTCAGACAGATAAAGTACAAAAAATATGAAAATAAAATTATCGATGCAATCAATCGATTATAACTTCAACATAATGAGGGCTTTTCAATGACAGCTGTCAGTTGAGTTTCATAAAAAAACTAGATGGCGCTGCTAGTAGAACAAATGTCATCATACATTTTAAATGTTTCACTTTTTTTTTTCTTTTTATTTTATATATATTTTTTTTTTTATATTTTTTTGTATTTTTTTTTAATTTTTTTTTTATTTTTTTTTTATTTTTTTTTATATTTTTATATAACAAATTTTTATCAGTTATTAAGTCTCTTATTTTATGTTTGAAATAATTAAAAAATATTATTGGATGTTAAAATTTAAAAAAAAAATGTTTCACATCGTTATTACTCTGTGTAATAATCGTTATTATCTAAACATCTCTCCTCTTGTTAACGAAACAAGCGAGCAACGTGACAGAAACCACAGAGAAGGTACAGTGATGTCATGTCAATTTTGACATATTATGTGACGTCAGCACCATCTGTCGGTACCTTGCGGTACTGTATAATTTTTTAATGACGCTTTGAAAAGCCGTTTGTGTCTAGTGTAGTGTAGTGAAAATATTTGTGGACTAAAAATCCTTCATCTCCGATGAAACCTGGGTGTTTAGGAAATTGTAGCGTATCATATCAAATATTAGACTTGATTTGGATGAAATAGTGCCAAAAAAGTAGTAAATGGAAGTTTGTTCCTTGTAATTTTTGTTTGTCCATTCCGCTAGAAAAGTGTAAAGCATTAAATACTAAAACTAATTATTCGAATATGCGAATAAAACGAATATTTGAAGTCCAAACTCTACTTGCGATACTTCAACACCTCGTACTTAAGGTGACAGCTCATTAATTGGTCGATGTGCTGTCGACGTAATATACCTCGTCGAGTTTATTTGAAAATTATCAATGTTTTCAAGAAAATATTAGACATTTTCTGTTGATACCTCAGTACCACTGATCAATAGACAGGTGTCCTGTCATTTGGAAAGAAACAAATTACAAAATTTATACACGTGAATTGGTAAAACAACGCAAGGTATAAATAACTATTGACAAAATGCATTTTGCGGAAATCCTTCCTACATAGTTGAAGATCTCCAAGGAAGGAGAGAAGGAGAATAGAAATATATGTGCGAAGACGAGCGCAGCGAGGAGGAGTGTTAGGTTCTATGATGATAAAAAACCCAAAGACGAGCGGAGCGAGGCGTCCCGGAATGTTAAACTACACAAATGTAAAACACAGTTGAAACATCCACTATCTTAGCAATTTATAAAATCGCGAATTTGACAAACGAAATATGTGGTCAAATAAAAATTAACAAATTATAGTTTTAACACTCAACTGATTTACGGAGTAAAACTTTCGCGAAATGTGTATTTCTCGTATGATCATTTATAAAATTATTCGTTTGGGAAATTAGATATTTCATCATCATCATCATCAACCCATTATGTCCCCACCGAGGGGCACGGGTCTCTTCCCTGAGGAAGGTATAGGCCATACTCCACCACGGGGGCCAAGTCCGGATTGGTGGAGGCTTGTAGACTAGTGGCTCGTCTACTGTCAGAAGTTGTCAAGCCGCCCTAAGGCCTCTGACTTGGCTTAACGACTGCCATCTATCGACGGCAGCCGACACCAACAGCTTAACGTGCCTTGCGAAGCACGGAACCGCTCGGAAAAATGCCACTAGCGTTAGACATAGACGGCGACCCATCCATGCACTGAACGCGACCCTGTGTTGCTTAACCTTCGTGATCGTTTAAGATCACTCAGGCAGCCGGGGCTACGAGCGAGCGATTAGATATTTGCCGAGTGACAATTATTTAAAACGTTATTTGTAATAATCATCATGTGTCATACATTAGTGAACCCAACAGACATCATTCATCCTTACGACCTACGTGCAGTCTACCTCGCCAGTCGCGCGCGACTCCAAGTCCAGGGTGCTGACGACGACAGAATAAATCCTTTCTGGCTGTCTCAAAAGCAATCGCGATTAAACGTTTAAAGCGTCGTTAAGTGGGCTCCGAGGTTGGCTGACCCATTGGCCCTCTATTAAATGATCCCGCTTTCATATCATTTTATGCACGTCGTTAAAAAGCACATTTCCGTAGTGAGTTAGACTCATTGAAGTAATTATTTTCAGACGTTCCCTAACATTACAGCGCCGTGATTTATTTAGGGTGGCACTATACTAGAGACAAGAATGTTTTAGCCAAACGTTCTTCAATCCATCCATCAATCAATATTTATTCACTTGGCTAGAGTCACCTAGTGACTGCAGTCGATGACACTCCTCACGATCTTTTCCTTCACCGTAAAGAAACCTGCAGCTTGGTTGCCTCCGCACGTATTGACTTGTCTTAGGGCTAGGCCGGACTAAGCTGTCAGGATGGTATAGGTGCTAGGCAAGCTTCCTCCATCTAAAAAACAATGTCCCTGGCACTGTAGCCTCCGAGTGGTCCAGTGAAGGTGCCACTGGACTCTGAATAAATAATCTTATTACGTAGGTGCAAAGGCCAAAATTTTTTGACACTCCTCACAAAGTAACTTTTAAAAAATGTTACGCAATTAACTTTAATAAAAACTGATAATAAAACTAACGGACCCGCGCCCCGCACGCATCGCTCTGGCTAGCTACTAATGGTTCTCATAGATTCGAGTTGGTGTCGAGATATTGTTGGAAAGTGACTGTTAAAATAAAACAAACTAGCGTATTCGGTACCTATTGTTAAGGCACGGTCGTTTTGCTATGGCTTTCAAACTACCCTAAATTCATGGTGTGTACGTGAATTTATCACATTTTTTTTTGTGGAAAATTTGTTATTTTCTCAGAATGGCCTCCCCGAAGGTGCAACTGTAGAGGACCTTCGGGTATAGTGTCCACCGTCCCCGACGCTACCTAATGACCTCGATTAACAGAATTAAATCTGAATTACCTCCGTTTCAGCTTTCGTACGTAATTTGTAGGAAAATTAAATGTGCGACATTTGATAAAAGGGAAAACACATGAATAGGTAGGTAGGTAGGCACGCCTATAACTTCATATTGCGATCGTTGGAATAGTCTGGGGCGTATGTGTATTAGAGTCCTATATAAATAAAACATAACATCCACACAGAACAATCACTATTCGGTCCCAATCTATATATAATAGCCTGTGCAAATAATAAAATATTTACAATTATATATTTGCATGTTAGAACATATCTAATAGAATGTGAGCTCATATATAATATCATGCCATCCTTATGTACCACGTTTTAAGCAAATAAAATTATTTTATTTTTATTTTATGTGATATGGTAACCAGACAAGGACTGGCTGACATACTGACTACTGAGGCTATTCTTACAAAATAAACTTTGGTGGCTCCTAATGGGAACGAACCCACGACGCCTGTCTTAGTAATTGAGCGTGTTACCCCTAGACTAACGAGGCAGTTGGTTTAATTAATGTTTTGGGCTCGTTTTTGTTGTAGTATGGTCCAAAATGTTACCAAGTAATAAGATTTAAACGTAATTTTAGCGGTAATCCTATCCAGTCCCGGGTTTTTTGCCTTAGGTTCACGGCCATGGGCCCCAAAAATCGCTATTAACACGATTGAGAGATCGGTCTGACACTTTTTAGGGTTCCGTACCCAAACGGAACCCTATTACTAAGACTTCACTGTCCATCTGTCGTCTGTCTGTCGGTCCGCCCGCCCGTCCGTCCGTCCGCCCGTCCGTCCGTCCGTCTGTCTGTCTGTCTCTCTGTCTGCCTTTCTGTCTGTCTGTCTCTCGGCTATATCTCGTGAACCGTGATAACTAGGCAGCTGAAAATTGATGATGTATTTCTATTGCCGCTATAACAACAAATACTAAAAACAGAATAAAATAAATATTTAAGGGGGGCCCCTATACAACAAACGTGATTTTTTGCGGTTTTGTATCAAATTTTAATATTGATACGGAGCCCTTCGTGCGCGAGTCCGAATCATACTTAGCCGTTTTTTTTTTATAAAACCGATGTGTAAAAAAGGTATGATTTTTTGTCATTGGTGACGCTAGTGTTAATGCATAGAGCCGCGGTAAGGCAAACCTCCTTCTTTGCAACACAAGTTGGTTAAATTAGCTCCATTTGCCACTCCGATCAAGTAAACCGTGTCACGTTACCGAGGGTTATGTGAAGGCATAACCCTTGGTAACGGAAGCTAAAGAAATAAAAAGAGATTTAGAAATGTAAAAATGTAATCATCAGAACCCCTAACCTATAATTAAACAAAAAAAAACTTAATAATAATAAAAACATCAAAAAATATGTACAAAAGCAACCTTAGGTCGGAGAGGCAGGCCGTGGAGTCAGGTCGCGGAGACGGACAGGCAAGTTGCGAAGGCAGGCCGTGGAGACGGGCAGGCAAGTTGCGAAGGCAGGCCGTGTAGACGGACAGGCAAGTTGTGCAGGCAGGCCGTGGAGACGGGCAGGCAAGTTGCGAAGGCAGGCCGTGGAGACGGGCAGGTAAGTGACGGAGACAGGCCGTGGAGAGTAAGATAGGAATTCAGGTAATTCTTGAAGTATCACTCAGGTAAGATTCTTCAAGTAGGACTCAAGTAGAGCTCAAGTAAGACTCTCAAGTAGAACTGAAGTGAGACTGACGTAGGGCTCAAGTAAGACTCTCAAGTAGGACTGAAGTGAGACTGACGTAGGGCTCAAGTAAGACTCTCAAGTAGGACTGAAGTGAGACTGACTGGAAAGCCTTCTTGGGCGGCTTTTATAAGCCGCCCAAGAAGGCTTTTATACCCCAAAAATAGTTCGATTCCAATATTCAAATTTGATCTGAATCTGCGTCAGAATTCTTCTGGAAGTTTCTGGATCCTGTTCCAAATCCATAATTTCAAATTGTAGATCTTCTTTCTCTTTCTTGCATTAAATTCATAATTTTGATTTAGAATGCGAGTAGTCTTCTAGAAGTCTCCATAAGCCAGAAGTTTCCTTATTCGACCTTCTTAGTATGACGATTATTTGACATAATTTAGAAAAATAAAGAACAATATTCAAATAAAAGAATTATCTGACTACCAGTTGAATCGTTGACAGTAAAGCAAAATACAATATTTACAATGTGAAAAGTGGAAAAATAATTAGAAATACGTATTAGCTTTGAAATAATGGTGAACCAATCTTATGTTTTCGTTCGTGATAACATGAAAGTGTTATGAAATTGGATTTCAGTGGTTCAGCTTGGACAAAACGTAAGTCTTTTTTGCATTGATAGAAAGAGTAGGGTGCTAGGCAATAGAATCGCGCTAGACGCGTAAGCTAATCCCTACAACCGATCAACTGAAACGCACAATTTTTTGTTCCGGACGAATCAACCATTTAGTTGATCCGATAGAAACACTTATTATTCACCTTGTTTGTTTCTATTTACACAATTTAATCGAGTGATAGAAAAACTTTTTCTATTAGTATTATTTTTAAGAACAATCCTCTTGTGAAATAGATAAAATGTTCTTTTGATGTAAGCCAAACATGGTCATAGAAAATATTGTAAATAAAAAGATAAAAAATGTATTCTGATCAACCGAACGAAGATATTGTCGGCTGAATTTATCATCCTTTAACGTTAAATTATTACGTATTGCCATGGAGTGCATTGAAAAAAATCAGCCAAAAACTTTATTTTGGTTTGATTATTTTAAAATAAAAATTGATTCGATAGGAACAAAAAGGACATAAATTTTAGTAAAAAAAGTATCAAATCAACTAGTTGGTTCGATACACAGATCACCAAGGGGGTGATGTGTGGTTCGACAGGAACATATGCCTGAATCGACTTCCACTCTGATCAACTAGTTGATTCGTTCGAGGGGAAAACCCGTTCTAGGGATTATTTATTCGTAGGCTCTCGGTCGTCTTCATCCAGACGCTACCAGCAATCTGCCTTAGTTCGTCGGTCCAACAAGCTGTGTAAGAAGTCCGCCTTAACACGATTGCGAGTTCGTGGTTTCTTCTCGAGAATCTTTTTACCCCATCGCTTGTCGGCTCTTCGACACTTGTAATCAGGCATGCTGTCTTCAAGGCTCGCCGTCTTATTTATCCCACCGAAAACATTTTCACGTAAAAAGCGAAAAATTGCCATGACGAGATCATGCGAGTATGTAAATTCGTACTGTCAAAAAGTTGTCAGATCTCAAGTCAAGCCTGCTAACTCTACACGCCTTAACTCTACAAGCCCTAACTTCACAATATCTATACCTTAGTCAAAATATGTGGCTTGGCAAAAAAAACTACCAAGTGCTTCGAGAAAAGGCAGTAGAGCCCTTGCGCTTCGTTTGGCTCGTGTTGGCGGGTGGCACTACCGTACTTCCAAATATAAACAAGATTTCTTAAAACACTCTTTGAATACAGTTTAAGCTGGACTTTTCCTTTACCACAGACCATTTAATCTGAATTTGAGGAATGTTTTAGTGAAATCGTATCTCTTATATCAACATCATATATCTTATTACAGTATCCATAATATATACCATTATCGTAACACGAATAACTTAAAGCCACAGCTGACAATTTTCTTATCGGTGAATATCGCAAGAATTTAAGGGAAACTATCGCAAAGTAATTAAGATTGGCAATATTCTCTTATACGCTGTGTTTTCTGCACAGGTATAGTGCAAGTAAATAGCGTGGAAGAATTTTCCCCTCGACGTGCATTAGCGGGTGTTGGTGGGACCGAGTCCTCCCTCTGCTCTCACTTATCAACTCACTGACAGGGCCGATAATTCAATTCACCCAAATCACCCGACTATTCTCTATCAGAGGACTAACTTCGACTATTATGTTCAAATCGTTTATTTCATAACACACAATTGATGGCGCTTTGATCTTTATTGTTAACCTCTCGGTCGGTTTGCATGGGAATCGCTTCATGAGGCAATATCTTAACCCGACATTGGTGACCTATATGTTTGTGAGACCGGGTAGTGAAAAGAAATCAAATATTTTGGTCACCGTTCATCGAATTACGCTGTGGTTTTGAGTAGCTGCCTAATTCCACGCCACCTACCGCCAGTCTGATGACCGCCAGTCGCCAGAGTGATTTTGGTATTGTATTTTTTTTTTGTTAGAAGTATTACCATTTATGTTATTTTATTTTATGTTTCCAATGTCATAAAACTGACTAAGCCTGATTTTATTGTTAAATAACGTTGTTGGGGTCACGAACAATGTAAGTCAAATTCACGTCACCATGGCGGGTTAAAAACTAAAATTCCTGTTGTAAGACCGTTTCAAAGCTAAAGTCAAAAATTTTATTCACTATAAAAACAAAATGTTTACTTAATGAACGTTAAATCTGTTAGTTTCACAATTAATAGATTATGCGGAGAAGAAACTAACAAAGAAACTCAACATTTATTCTTTTCAAAACAGGTTTGCTTAATTAACAGAGTTTTCAACTTAAAGTTTACACTACACTAGATACAATCTTTCCCGTTAACATTATTTAAATACCAGACATCTTTGTCTTCCAAATAATCCTTAATATTATAATAGGCTTTTTGCATAGAGTATTCTTAACACGTTTTTTGAAACCGCGTCGGTGGTAACTCTAATATATCTTGAGGATTTTTATTGTAGAACCGTATACAGTGCCCCAATGTTTATTCCTATTATCAACATTTTCGACATTGCTGATATTTTTTTCTAACATACATTATATTTTCATAAATGTATTGACTTGCAACTGTTAAGTTGTTAGTTTCTTTAAAAAAATCCCTTAACGAGTCCCTACTACCTAGCTTGTAAATAAAGCGGATCGCTCTCTTCTGTAAGATGAAGATCGTTTCAATGTCTGCTGTTTCAACTCCATAACAAGAGTGTTATAGAGGTTTCATTTTTTAGGCACCACGTGATCACGTTAGTCGTACTGCGCCTGCGTCTATCTGTCTGTAGTAACGTACATGGTGCAGGAGTAGTTGAATTTATTTTTATCTCAGTTAAACTTCTACTACTGAATATCTGGTACCCGAACCTACATATCGATGAGCCGATTGCCCCAGTAATGGTCCGTCTAAGCGTCCCAGGCAGCGACACGATCGATGGCCCTCGTTTAAGGATGCCGCCTAAATCTTGGACTTCGTAGACTTGGCTCTCCTGGTGGCTCCCTTGGTTGAGACAAGGTGACTGTGCTTGTGGCCTTGGCTCCCCAAGATGGGGGTGACGAGGCTAATAGATAATTTTTAGACTGTAATTGAGTCCCCGTTATGATTAAGACCTTCATACTTATTGTGAGTAGATACGCCAGTTACACTTTACTTAAAAGTAAAGAGTTCGTAATCTTTCAATGTCCTTGCTTTTATTGAAGTTACGCCAAGAAACAAATGCAACGATAATTTAGATTTAATTCGTCCTTTTTTTAAAGTAAATGTTTATTGAAACTGTTTACAATTCAAGTACACTATAAAAAATAGGCAAATCAAATGTCAGTCCCATCTCGGGGAGCCAAGGTCACAAACAAAGTCACCTTGGCTCCACCAAGGGAGCCACCAGGGGCGCGCTAAGTCTACGAAGGAAAATATTGCTTGCCTTTCTCTACCACCATTATAGACTTGGGCAAGGGCAGGTATATATCTCTTGCTTTTAACAGTACTTTACATACTATGGACGTCGATAAAAGAATAAAGAGCTGCTGTAGCTTTCTACATAAAATACAATGCAAAAAATTGAAGGATAAAACGAGAAAGTCTGGCGCAGAATTAGATTTACAAACTTGTCAAGAATGCAAGGACCATGAGCGTTGGCGTTATAAGGAAGAGGCCAATGGTTAACTGTGGACTATATTCATGGGCTATGTAGACAGATAGATAGATTGACAGAAGAGTCCGCCCACAATTACAATCGTCAGTATTTTTTGACCAAGCCATCATAGGCTACGATGAGCGAAAACTACTAACATTGTGAGTTTATAACTAGCCTAATGAAAGAGGTCCCTCTAGGCCTAGTGTTTACTAAATTTAATGCTTAAGTTTTTGAATTTAAAGTTCCGTAAGCACTTCGTATTACGGATAATGTAGTAAGAGTATAATATACAGCAAAAACTGTTTATTGACCCTTTTGTACTTAATAATACGGTATGGTAAAATCAACGGAGCAAATCAAATTGCATCTAACGCGAATGGTATCGCTTCGCGCGAGTACCTACCATTGGAGTGCGATTGGTTAGTAGACAGTACCAATATATATATATATATGTATATATATTATTTATTTATTTAGTCAGTTTACATGCACGATTCTTATATTTAATTGTCGCCAAATTGCAACAGCAGTTTGTCGGCGGCTCACTCTTTTGTGAGCGTGATAATGGCGGGACCATAATTTTTAAACCGTAATATTTTAAAACTGTCTATCTCATTATTTTATACCTTATTCCTACTTATTCCTACCTACAATAAGAAATTTCTACCTCTTGCCTCTTACCCAGAATTTAACAAAATATGTGGTCCCGCCATTATCACATGGAAAATGGCGGGACCATGTGAAACTACTGAAGTTTATGAAAAATATGAAAATCAAAGCTTTGTAGGTTTTAATACCTTTTTTTTACTTCCCTAATATCACCTTCTTTGAGTTTTACAATCAATAGTTAGGCATATATTGGCCATAAACCGTGGTCCCGCCATTTACACGTCTAAGTATTTTTTTCATACCGAAGTAATGGTGGCCTTTTCTTAAAGTTTTATCGATTCAATATTTACTACTCATTTCATACCTTTAAATAAGTGCTACACACTGTACAGTTAACAACATATAAACCTTATAACTTTAGTTGCAAAGTTGCCGGTAACCTATACAGAGTGTCTGTATGTAATGAATGATTGACGTCCTCTTGAACGTACTACTAAAGGTAGATCTGTGCGCCGCTCCGCCACTACCTACGCCACCGCCACCAATCTCCACAGAGGGTGAAATGATTTCATTATCAGTAATCTTTGATCTCACTATATTTAAGATTAGTGAATTCACAGCAATGTAATAATTGTGTTGTTTTTTATTATTACTCAATACAAGAAGATATGATAATCAGTGTATATTATAAGTTGAACTAAGAATAAGCATAACTTGTTCTTATTCTCATTAACTCCACTCCTCCCTATTACGTAGCCACCTCCCGTGACTCCGGTAGAAAGTTCTCATTATATAAAAGAAAAAACTAAAGTACCTTACATATAAATTCTAAATATAAGTATTACACGGTTTCGAATAAACTTAGCACCTTTATTTTATATATATGGACATCCATAAATATATAGACATCCATAAATAAATGTCAATACTCTCTCCCTGAGAGAAGGCCTGTGCCCCACAGTGGGACGTATATAGGCTGCTTATGCATAAATATGTCTATTTTAGTTCTGCTATAAAGTGTCCACAAACCTAAAGTCGCGTATAAGTGTCCGATAAGTTTTGTTCTAAAGGACTTTATTTGGCAGTCTAATCCGTGTTCTGATATAAACTTATCGGACATTTATACGTGACTTGAAATTGTGGAGGGTTATAGCGACTTAAGCTAAAATGGAGATTTTACTTTATAAATTATTATTAAATTATTACTAATGTAAAAACTACTATGATTATGAAAACTAAAACTGGCGGAGTTACTGCTTGAGCACCCTTCAGGTACGGAACCCTAAAAAATGCCCACCAAATAAATCAAAATAAACGAAATATCAATATTGTTTCGATATCTACATAAAAATAATATTATATTCCAACTAATGTAAAAACTAAAAACACAAATTATACCTACGTGAGTAGTCGCGCAGTGGGTCTTTTGCCGCACAACGTGACATTCCCACAACAATCGTCACCACTCTAGCGGTAAAGCATGGATACCGGTTTTCGGTAATACCGAAAAACCGGAATACCGGACAGAATATTCGAATTTGAAAAACCGGTTTTGTATAATCCTAATACCGGTATTTCGATAGTTTCGGTATTACTATACCTAGCTTCTAGACGCACTGTTCGATTCTACATCCATATAATAACTTCATAACGTAAAACATTGGGATTTTTCTAGATTTCCAATCTGGTTTTACGATTTTGCTGCAATTTTTGAGAGCCTGAGAATGTCTAAATACAGAACTCATGCTTTCTAGGGTTTTGGAGTTTTAGTATCAATACAGTCAAATGTTTCACGCTCACCTTAAAGATAGTTTCGAATTAACTGATGGGTACTATATTTAAAATCACATTTCCTTCCTGTGAATTGCGGTGTCCCACAAGAAATTAGTGTTGGTCTCCTGCTCTTTGTGGTTGTACCTACGGTACAGTAGTGACATAATATTGTAACTAACTGTAAGTATCTTCAACGGCCACCAAGTTAAAGATATTAGCGACAATGGGCATTGTCCTAAATATTGTTTTTGAATTTAGAACGCGAGGTTAGCCGCCGCGGGAGGATATATGACAATTTGTTTTAAAGGTATAAGTTCATATAATATTCACTGATTTCTTGTATCTTTGTGAATAAGTATGTGACTAATTCGACCTTCTAACGTTCGTTCAACACGTGAATGAAAGTAGGTTTAATATTTTTAAATAAAAAATGTCAAAATATTGACATTTCGGTATTCCGTAAAAAACAAATATAATATATTTTTTCTTACGTTTGCATAGATAAGGAGTCTTTTAAGTTTTGTTTATTTAAAGAGTTTTTGTATCGGGTCATGGTATCACTAAAAACTGACAGCTCGTAGGATATCAGTTGATGACGTACTTCCGTGCATGACGTACTTCCGGTTACGTAGACTCCGATTCTTTTTTTTTTGCTTTAAAAATTTGTTAAAGCAGCCCCAATCGAAATATTCAGCCTAGGCTCTCAAAATTAGTAATATTCTCGAAAAAATATATCAATACAAAACTTATTTTTGGGATGTGTGGACCAAATCTTCTCCTTGAGACGGATGGTGGAGAAACTTCTGGCCAAAAGTCAGAGGGTTTTCTGTGCGTTCGTCGACTTGGAGAAGGCTTATGATAGAGTGGTGAGGAATGACCTGTGGTCGGTACTGTCCGTGTATGAGGTGGACAGCGTCTTGCTGCGAGCTCTGAAGTCTCTCTATGAAGACTCCAGTGCTTGTGTTAGAATTAATGGGGCGTATAGTGACTGGTTTAGCATCCGCAGGGGTGTGAGACAAGGATGTGTCGCCTCCCCCTGGTTGTTCAACTTATTCATGGACAGTTGCCTGACTGATTTGAAAGAGAATGACTTTGGGATAAGGATGGGTGAGCTACTGGTCAAATGCTTGTTATACGCCGACGATCAGGTTTTGTTCGCATCGTCGGTTGAAGACCTGCAGACACAAGTAGCAGTAATGGATGAGGCGTTTAAAAGGAAAGGAATGAACATTAATGTGAGTAAGACAAAAGTAATGGTGTTCGAAAAAGATGATGAAATGACTGAGTGCAAGATAAGGATTACAGGTGAAAGGGTGGAACAAGTGAAAGAATTTGTCTATTTGGGGAGCCTCTTTACCAGGGATGGCAAGTGTGAAGGTGATATAGAAAGAAGAGTAAAAGCAGGAAATTGTGTAAACGGTGCATTGCACTCCTTTGTGAGTAGCCAAAACATCTCCAAAAGAGCTAGATTGGCTATCCATAATGGAGTGCTGGTCCGAACACTTTTACTTATTGTATGCTAGCGAGACTTGGGTATGGGAAAAAAAGCAAGAAAGTAGGATTAATGCAGTAGAAATGAGGTCCTTGAGAAGTATGTCTGGTGTTACTTTGAATGAAGGGATACGCAATAGTGTGATTAGAGAACGTTGTGGACTGAAAGAGGATGTAGTGACTAGAATTGAGAAAGGAATGTTGCGTTGGTTTGGACATGTGGGGAGGATGAAGGAAGAAAGATTGACAAAACAAATATATCGAGCGAATGTGGATGGAAGGGCCGGTAAGGGATGACCCAGACGGACATACTTCAACCAAATAGGGGATGTATTAGCAAAGGGCAAGATAAAAAGTACCCGAAACCGGCGTGCGTGCATGCAACGACTAATGAATGTTCAGGAAGTGAAAGTGATCTGTCAGGATCGTAGCAAGTGGCAGTCCCTGGTCTCTGCCTACCCCTTTGGGATACAGGCGTGAGTTTATGTTATATGTTATTTTTTGAAGGACAATGGCCATTCTTTTGGTTTGCTTTAGCAATAGAGCAAAGAGTCCGAGCAAGAGAAATATAATTAGGATGAATACAAAATAAATTTGTTTCTTTTAAATATTCTAATACTGGTTGAGTTCAGTTTTCTCTCGGACTTATTGTATATTTGCTCAAGAAAATTTTGCTTACTTTATATTTCATTGAGTTAATTTGACAACTTGAACTGATGATGTGGGGAAAGCTCAGTGGGACAAAACGTAGAGGCCACGTAAATCAACTGTTATACAATCATTTATGTTATTTTAACAAAAAAATCATCAATACCGAAAAAATTGATTTCAAATGTTGATATCGAAAAAATAGCGATTTTAGAAAAAGGGTCCGGTAGTCCATGCTCTATCTAGCGGTAACCCGTCCACTGAATATCCTCTAATTTCTAAAACCAGGAGGTGAGGTACGGGGAGGCAGCTACTGGTTCGCTTGACCTTGACAAATCTTTAGTCCACACAAATGAGTTTGACCCGTAGCACCAAAAATTAATAAAAAGGGAGAGGAGCATGAGAAATTTTGTATGGAAAAAAATGTGTTAAAAAACCTATCGTGTGTGGTTCTTAATGAAAGGGCTCACTGACCGATTCTAAAAATATATTACATCATTACATGTCAGGGATTTGTTATAAATTGAAATAAAAAAAATCAAAATATACCAAGTTTCAGCTCCTCCAAAAATACGATACGGTTGAATCATTTTTTCTAAAATATGCCTCAATTGGTACGTAATATCCTCATATCTAACCCCAAAAAAAGCAACATTGAAGTATTTTTTATTATTACAAAGTGTGATAATAAAATTACGATTAGTTGAAACATATATAAAAAGTAAAATTTTAGACAATATAGATGATAAATACTAATACTAGAGGAATTTTTAATTATATTTATATGATTTATTAACTTGTTTATTTAAAAAAAAAACCTTTTCTGTAATGGTAATAAGGATAAGATAAGAATAAGGATAAGGCTAAGAGAAATAAGGACTTGCCGTAAGGAGCCATAAATCCCATTATAATCGTTAATTCATCTCGTTACTAGTAGGTACTTTCACGGAAATCTACAGACTCCTGGTGAGACACTCACGAGGCAACGTTGAGCGACCTCAACCCCAGGTGACCAAAATAGCGGAACCGGAAGTAAGTATTTTACTTTATTGAAAGAAAGAAACTTATTATACCAAACAAGACACATAACAAAAACAAAATAAACAGACATTGCACACATAAAAGACATACGTAAAACACAAAATTTACAAAAAAATTAAAAGTGTACAAGGCGAGCTTATTTTAGCAGAAATATCTTCCAGCCAACCCTTGATGTGGTGGTACGAACATTATAAACGAGGCTGGGGGGAAGTGTACAATAATGAGAAAGTATTATATATTAACCCAATACAGTTACATATATATATATATATAATGTATGTATATACATATATATAGATACATACTTAAATATTTATTGGCTGTAAAGTTTTATATTACAAAGACCTACTTATAAGATAACTACAATACATAAATAAATGAATACATAAATAAACAAAATATATCTATTGTAATAGTGAAGAAAGGAAGTGCTCTTTCAGTGCGGTCTGAAGTTGGCGTAGTGCGTAAGCGCGTAGGACGCTTTGCTCCTTAGTATTTCTATAATACAGCGTGCAACAAAGTCTCCCCTATATATCCGAAAATAGGAGGTTCCACTCATCAATACGAACAACGTTTACTATGGATAAAAATTGTAAATCACAAGAAAAATATCAGAAAATGCCGGAAGTGGTGACTTTGGAATGGAACAGCTGATATTATTCTTGCGAGAAGTTACTACAAAGTAAAAGTTGTATTTTTTTATGTGTATTTAATTTGTTTGTAGTTGGAAAATTTGACCCTATTGACAAGTAAAACCACCCATATTTGAACGAATATGGGGATTTTGTTACACTTAAATAGCCACACCGAGTTCACGCCGACTTAGAGATGGCGTAGGCACCTAAAACCACTAACGAATCGTAACGATCACGAGCACTCGCCAATCATTACATAGCTACAAGCTCTCTATACAGTTAGGTTAACGCCAACTCTGTAACTAAAGTTATAAGGTTTATATGTTGTTGTTAGTTTTAACTGTAGTGTGTAGCACTTATTTAAAGGTATGAAATGAGTAGTAAATATTGAATCGATAAAACTTTAAGAAAAGGCCACCATTACTTCGGTATGAAAAAAAAAAACTTAGCCGTGAAAATGGCGGGACACGGTTTATGGCCAATATATGCCTAACTATTGATTGTAAAACTCAAAGAAGGTGATATTAGGGAAGTAAAAAAAAGGTATTAAAACCTACATAGCTTTGATTTTCATATTTTTCATAAACTTCAGTAGTTTCACATGGTCCCGCCATTTTCCATGTGATAATGGCGGGACCACACATTTTGTTAAATTCTGGGTAAGAGGCAAGAGGTAGAAATTTCTTATTGTAGGTAGGAATAAGTAGGAATAAGGTATAAAATAATGAGATAGACAGTTTTAAAATCCCAGCTGTGGTCCCGCCATTATCACGCACACCACTCTTTTACATATTCAAAATGCAGTCCTATTTTACTAAACCATTAAAGTAGGTAAGTCCACAACTTGAGATGAACAACATTGTAACATATCTAATTTAAGTTTAATTTTTATAGTTTTTTCAGCTTTGGCTCTTGTTTTAAAACAGGAAATTTGTCACATATTCTAGGGGTTATACACTCTCTGGTTCTTTCACCGTAATAATTATTAGACCCCATTTTAAAATGCCTATCATACTCTTTCGACCTTGTGTTATACATAAATACGTATAACACAAGGTAGTTACCACAGAGGGGTAGGCAGAGACCAGGGACTACAACTTGCCAGGATCCTGGCAGATCACTTCGCTTCCTCGACATTCATTAGTATTTGCATGCACTCACACCGGTTTCAGGTACTTTTTATCTTGCCTAATACATCCCCTATTTGGTCGAAGTATGTCCGTCTGGGTCGTCCCTTACCGGCCCTTCCACCCACATTCGCTCGATATGTTTGTTTCGTCAATCTTCTTCCTTCATCCTCTCCACATGTCCAAACAAACGCAACATTCCTTTCTCAATTCTAGTCACTATATCCTCATTCAGTCCACAACGTTCTCTAGTCACATTCTTGATTATAGTAGATTATGCATTAAGGGGATAAAGCAGTGTATTATGTCTCGGGCGATATTTTGAACCCCAAGGACGAGGGATCCTAGGGTTAACTCACGAGCGAAGCGAGGGAGTTACAGAGTTAACTCCCGAGCAAAGCGAGGGAGTTAAAGCTAGAACCCCGAGGCCGAGGGGTTCAAAAACGCCCGAGACAAATACACTGCTTTATCCCCAAAATGCATACTCTACTTTATATAAACACTGCGAGGCAATAAAACATAATACAATTAAAAAGAAAAAGTTTTCATTCTAATTTTGAATAAATTTTTCTTGGTGTAGGGCTCTATGAAAATTTTATATTCTAATTTTGACGTTTGGTCATGGATTGCAAGGAGCTCGTATATTCAATGTTGATTGCATTCCAAATTCAAAGTCATAATTCCCTAGGGGATTATGAAATTCAGTACATTTATAATGACCCGGCTAGACCATAGGACACAAATGACTTGCTTTAAGTTGAGTTTGCATGACACATAATATGCCATTGACGAGCAGGTGTTATATAAATAATCTTTTGTTATACTTACCTATGCACAATTTTTTTCTTTATATTTTTCGGAGTAGTATTATTCTAACGCTATAAGGTAGTTCACTTTTTTGTCTACGGGTAGTACTTTACAAAACACAAATAGTCAATTATAGTCATTCTTAAACTTTATTTTAGTTCTTTTATATAACACCTGCTCGTCAATGGCATATTATGTGTCATGCAAACTCAACTTAAAGGAAGTCATTTGTGTCCTATAGTCTAGCCGGGTCATTATAAATGTACTGAATTTCATAATCCCCTAGGGAATTATGACATTTGAATTTGGAATGCAATCAACATTGAATATACGAGCTCCTTGCAATCCATGACCAAACGTCAAAATTAGAATATAAACTTTTCATAGAGCCCTACACCAAGAAGAATTTATTCAAAATTAGAATGAAAACTTTTCATAGAGCCCTAAATCAAGAAGAATGTATTCAAAATTAGAATGAAAATTTTCATAGAAACCTGCATGAAGAAGAATTTGCCACTACAAAAAAAAACAAATAGAACGAAAAGGCGCTAAACTGCAAATCTTTGTGTTATTTTTTATTTGTCTTCTTTCATTATTGTAAAATTAATAAAGTAAGCACTTTCTTTTTAATTGTATTATGTTTTATTGCCTCGCAGTGTTTATATAAAGTAGAGTATGCAGTTTGGGGATAAAGCAGTGTATATGTCTCGGGCGTTTTTGAACCCCTCGGCCTCGGGATTCTAGCTTTAACTCCCTCGCTTCGCTCGTGAGTTAACCCTAGGATCCCTCGTCCTTGGGGTTCAAAATATCGCCCGAGACATAATACACTGCTTTATCCCCTTAATGCATAATCTACTATTATTTACTATTAATTTCAAAAAACGAACTTGAATTTTTATTATTTCATTCAATTAACTATGAAAAGTAAGACCATAGCAACTTAATCCATAGCTGACCAGTGACTCAACTAATGCCTAACACAGTTTCTGTTGTGATAATACAATTCTATTGAACAACTATTCATTTAGTGGATCCATCCCCCCGGGACGATAGCAGCTAAAGCAAGTCGCAGCTAAATTGATAGTTCAAACCAAAGTGTACAAACGTGTACACTTGCAAACTGGCTTTGAGGATTGTTTTAGAGATCAAGATAACATTAAGAAAATTATGTCAAAAATTGACTCTCGAAGTTGTAGACGAATACGTCTACTTAGAACAAACAGTCCAACTAGGCCGGTCCAACTTCGTGAAAGAGGTCAATCGTCGAATCCAACTCGGCTGGGCAGCATTCGGGAAACTTAGAAAAGTCTTTTCGTCTAATATACCTCAATCGTTCAAGACAAAATTATATTAACAGTGTGTGTTACCAATGACGACTTGTGGCACTGAAACGTGGTCTCTCACTATGGGCCTCACAAGGAGGCTCAAAGTCACGCAACGAGCTATGGAAAGGGCTATGCTCGGAATTTCTCTACGAGATCGAATCAGAAATGATGAGATCCGTAGACGAACGAAAGTCGTCGACATAGCCCAGCGGATTAGTAAGTTGAAGTGGCAGTGGGCGGGGAACATAGCACGCAGAACTGATGGCCGATGGAGCCGAAAAGTTCTCGAATGGAGACCACATATCGACAAGCGCAGCGTAGGACGACCAGCCACAAGATGGACAGATGACCTCATACAAGTGGCAGGAAGGCACTGGATGCAGGCCGCTTCCAACCGGTCTTTTTGGAAATCCGTGGAGGAGGCCAGCAGTGAACTTCTTGTGGCTGAATGATGATGATGATTGTCAAAAATAAAAACCCGAATACCGAAAAGATTTGATCAATATCGTACACATGTTTATTGGTGCACCCAGTACTTACGACTCTCCTTTTATGTTTGTCCCACCGAGTGGTGTTAAAAATAAGATTTTCAGGGATTTATAATCGATGCTTTTTCTTGACATTTAATATGTATGGGTTAACCCAAGAAGATGAAATCGTGACGTGTTACCAAGAATGACCCAACACTTGTTGTTGTGTCATTTTAGTCTTAAACTCTAACCGCCAGTCCAGCGCATCAAAAAACCTGGTGGAACATTGTAAATGACTGCTTCTATTTCATGTTTTGCACTAATTCAAGACAGAGAACACGGTTACTTTTTAGGGTTCCGTACCCAAAGGGTGCGGACCCTATTACTAAGACTTCACTGTCCATCTGTCTGTCTGTCTGTCACCAGGCTGTATCTCATGAACCGTGATAGCTAGGCAGTTGAAAATTTCACAGATGATGTATTTTTGTTGCCGCTATAACAAAAAATACAAAATACAGAATAAATAAAATATTTTAGGGGCTCCCATACAATAAACGTGATTTTGTTGCCGTTTTTTGCTTGATATTAATAACGGAAACAGGTAGAGGCTTGAAATATTTACAGAATATTTAGTTCTATATTCGCTTTAAAAATCAATAATCAAATTAAAATAAAATAAATATTTAACGGGGGCTTCCTTACAACAAACGTGATATTTTGCCATTTTTTCCCGATTTTTGTGTCTAATGTTGTATAGATAATGGTACGGAACCCTTCGTGCGCGAGTCCGACTCGCACTTGGGCGGTTTTTTTACTACAAAAAAGAGTTATTTACAACGGAAGAAGACAAAGAACAACGTCGCCAATGCCGAAAGGACCTGGAATTCTCCACTACTCCTGGAGGAAAAATACAGACCTTCTGCGTTTTCCCACTCTCATCGGCTATTGATTCATAGGCCGTCTATTAATCGGCAGAATGGGGCACTTGTTATGTCGCTAACGACGTCGCGAACCCGATGTGTCATCCCGGTCAGCGCTCGGCCCCGACTCTGCTAAACGTGCTTTAGTTTGACCAAAACATCTGCGCCTTTCTACGTGATTGTACAGACTGTTTACATAGATTTTGACTGCCTCATTGAACTAGCGGCTAACACGCGTGACTACCAAAACAGAGGTCGTGGGTATGATTTCCACTGGAAGCCTCCGTACTGGGTTTGAATAAAATGTAAGATTTATGGGAACCCTAATGATCAAAAAACCTGCTGCTGGTTAGTTAAAGTAAATTGTTACATCCAGTTACAGTCTACTGTGGTAATTTTCGTTCTCAGGCAACACAATTTTACAATTCACTGACGAAACTTACCTTAGTAATTCTATGGAAAACTAAATCTTTACGGCGGTTATCCACCTTGATTCAACGCACCAATTCGCCCGCAACTTGCTCAAATACCTGTAATTAAGCAAGTTGCAGGTCTCCAAAGGCCTCCAAATATATATATTAAAATAAAAAATCTTAGTGTAGTATACAATTCCGCCAAACTGCACAGCAGTTTGTTGGCGGAGCGCTCTATCTCTATATAATATTATTTGAACTTTGGAGGCCTCGTGAATCGCTAACATAACTAATGAAAAGCGCGGAGCACGCAGGCACCCACATTAGGACTTGCGTTATGTAGACACGTCAGTAGATAAAGGTAAGGCCTGTGTGGCTTGTGGACTGCCAGATTGAACTTCGAATAAAACACCAATACCCGAAAAACCCAGCTCCGGCAACAATTTAAACTTCGACCGGAAGGCACTTGGATTCAGCACATCGCTTCGAATTAGAAATCCTTGGTGTCATAAAAAGAAAGGTTGGTCTTTCAAAGCAGTGTTATTTCAAATTCACTCTCACAGTCGAATTTAGGGCCAGAAGTTGTCATTCAAGTGTGACGAAAATTCACGCCTTCGACGCGAATCAAGAAGATTGAAAAATATTATACGGTAGTAGATAAAGGCTTTGTAGATCGAATTGCTCTCTTTCGCTTCGGAATTTGAATTCGTAGATTTTCATAGAATCTCATCAAAATCACAACGGCAATGCTTGCAGTATGTTTTGTCGTCGTAGCATGGTCTTCTCAAATACTTCCATTGGTAAACGAAAACTTTAATTTAAATTTCCTAATAAATCCTAGTTTGTAACCTGAACAAGTAGTTGTGATGTGTGGTTATTATTATGATTACAATTTTCAATTAGAGATTAAACTTATAAAAACACTAGTATACCATAAACCTCCTTCATTTGCAGTTGGGCAAAAATATGTTTACGCGTGTGCTAGCCACTAGTAAAGTAGTTAATCAAAATTTACCCTATGTGCAGAATTACACGTGGTGTTATCCTATGTAGGACTTCACACCACGCTGCCTGTGTAGTGTAGTGTAAAGTCTCACATAGGATAACTAATGTTAATTCTATACTCTGTAACTGGTCCTTAACTTCAAGGTATCATCAACGATTCTTAAAGAGAACGCCAATCTAGAACCATACCAGAAGTTCTACGTGTCAATGCTCAGCAATGTGGTAAAATTTAACAAGGATAGGTTTTCCACCTTGACGAAACTCCACCAACTTGACACGTATAGCCCCACTCATTCTGTACTCAGGACTGGCCCGGAATTAAGTGGAGTAAGTATGGAGTATGCTATCAGTCTATTTTAGCAAATGCTTTATATTAGGTATTTGCTGTGATAATCCACAAAGCTGGTGCTAACAATGTGCTATTGTAAATATATTATATATATATATATATATATATATATATATATATATATATATATATATATATATATATATATATATATTCAATTAACCACAAATGGAATAGCACAAGTGAGAAATTAACATTGTTAAAAATAGCGGTTGCACAGATAAAATAGAGTTATCCGTCGCTCCACGCTAGATTTGGATCTGTGCTGTGGAGGCCTGGATAGATGATTTTTTGGTTTGGATAGCAAATCATGTAAAAGGCATAATATTTGGCTGGATATCATAATGTTTCTGAATCATACAATATTGCGGTCTATATTGAGTGAGCGAGAGTAAAAAAAAGGCTAAGAAAACCCTTTATAAGCGTGAAAAAAAATTGTGTCCAAAACTCGTATTGCGCTCTGGCCAGCTGCCCTTTGTTGGCAGAGAATTTCTGAGAGATAAAAACGATGCTGTTTTAGTTGACAGCAACAAGAAAAGCGGTAACCGTCTCAAAAGTACTTAAAAGCTTGCAATTGCGCTTATGAACTTATATGAGGGGAAGCGAAAGAAGCGCACAAGATTGTTTCATAATTTGCTGTATAAACTGTACGGTGCTTCAATATAGCAAACTGCAGACAGTGGGAAATTGACATTACCGATAGAATGTTATGCGATTGCATATATGACAATACAACGTAATGTAAAGTAGTCACCAGTACTTTAATCTTTACATTTTATTTGCATAGTCACCCGTAACGTAATTTAGTAGAGTGCACGAATGGAAAGGTGCATGTTCTACGGCCTATACATTGTTTACCTACATTATAATCTTTGGATTCCAACGCTAATGAAATAAGGTACCTACCAGGCCGACGAAAAACATACCAAGGTCGGAGATTCCAAATAATGTCAGACTTTTTCCAATTGCAGCCTCAGTTAAGCCAACTGAAACGAAATAAAAGGATAAAAAGACGCGGGGTCAGTGAACTGACACTTCTAGCTGACGAAGATTCGGATTATCAAGACGGTTTGACTCGAAGCATGAGGCAGTTGATCAAGAGAGTCGCGGTCCAAGGAGCTGTTAATAACTTGCGTGTTCCGCGGCAGGCGACGCGGTCTTGACGCATGTATTGATTCTGTTTTAGCTGAAAGCAAATTTTTGAGTAAATACGCCAAAAAAATCAAGGAGGAATTGAATCTAAAATTCAAAAATGTTATTCACTATAAAAAGAAACGATCTTATTTATAAAAAAATTAAGTAACGCCTCTCTTACAGTCTGTTTAAGTAAAACATTATATAACTTTAGTGGGCAATTTAACTTTTTATGATTAATAAAAAAAAAAATGTGCTGGTCATGAAACTGGGCACCGACTACAAATTATACTTCTACAATACCTACATGTATACATATTTCTAACTATTTAAATTATTTCTAACTTTTTAGTGCTGTAGGGTCTCGAAGTCGGTTTTTATTTTTTATTGAATTTTTTTTATTATCAGTTACTTTAAAGAAATCCCTTAACTAATCCCTGCTACCTAACTTGTAAATAAATCAGATCGCTCTCTTCTGCGAGATGAAGATTGTTTCAATGTCAGCTGCCCGACCCTTCGTACCGTAGGATATAATACTATGGAAGTAACTAAAATAAACAAGCCTAGCAATTGCAGCGTCAGTGAGCTCCCTAATTCTTTTGACTGCATATGCTGCTTCTAGCAGAAACTTGTATGCTAGTTTTACAACATGAGGACCCCATTGTAGTTTTGCAACGATTGTGATATCTAGAAATACGGTATCTTCTACAAGTTTTAGTTTTTCTTTTCCGAGTACAATGTTGTTCTCAACTTGTGTTACGTTTGGTGAGATAAACTTTATGCATTTTAATCTATATTTTAGAAGCAGATTATTTTCCGTGAACCAGTCTAATAGATTGGCATCATCAAGATTACTTTTAGTCTCTTAATGTTAAAAATAGGTGACGTACTCGTATCATCTGCAAATAACACTATTTTGGACATGTTTTTTGTACCATAAATGGCACATCATTTACATACACAACTTTATATAAGAACTATAGGGAATCCTGTCAACATTGCTTCCGCAACCAACGAAACTCTTCTTTATGATGCAAATATGCGTGTCTAGTTTTATGTATAGGTGCTCCGAGCTAAAGCAATTAAATATTTTTAGCTTTCAAGACATTTCTTCCACTTACACGTTCTCACTCAAGCACACACCTGCTCTTATTTTTACTATTTCTCTTTGTTTTATTTCCTTTCATTGTATACCTCTATGTTGATGGAATACTGTCACGTTTACCGTATACAATGTTCAATACAATGTAAGTATTATATTATAGTGTTCTCTATCTATCTATATACCCAAACGTTGCTAGGCCACCGCGACGCAGGCTCGATCGTGTGTGGTGACCACACCAAATATCTTGGTTATAGTTAAGTCATTAGTACATAATTAGCAATTTTAAGATTCGGTCTGATTAATCTATAAACGTATTTGTTAATAAATTTTAATTTTATTACTTGTTATTAATAGTAATAATCATAAGCAGCCTATATACGTTCCAGTGTAGGGCACAGGCCTTCTCTCAGAGAGAGAGTATGTGCTTAGTCACCACGCGTGCCCACCGCGGATTGGCGATTTCATGCGCTGAGGTATGTGAATAGCTCCAACAGTCAGGTTTCCTCACGATGTTTTCCTTCACGGTTAGCGAGTTGTGTTGCTACTATAATTTCACAAATGTAGGTACATAAATTAGAATACAAAGTCATAGGTACATGCCCCCACTGGGAATCAAACCTGGGTCTCTCGCTTCCGAGTCCAATGTTCTACCCACTAATAGTACATTATCTATTAAGCAGTAAGTATATTGTAAAACACTTTAATTTATTTAATTACCTACACATTCTACAACTCACTGATATAAAAAATCCACAAAATTGCGTCCAAAATTAAACAAATATATAAAAAGCTAAATCTCAAGAACGTAAAAAAATATAAAACACAAGAAAACAAATAAAAATTACCAGTCCCGCTACGCTGTCAGCATTACCCGAGCATTAGCAAGGGAGGTCCTTCGCATCACATATTATGCGCCAAAGCCGCTTTCTCGGTTCTTCAGGCTAGTCCTCCCTCATAAAGGCTCTTCCTCTTCCTTCTTCCTTGGACTCCTAAATCCTCGGTGAAATGTTGTATTTTGAAACATAAAGTGGTTTATGTTTCCCCTAGATGTTCTTATATTATTATTAAACGAGCATCCCATTGCAGTTGCTACTGCGGAAGTGTTAAAACATAAAATAGAACATTATGATTCAAGTGTGCTAAGGTGGTCACTACACACGAGGCATTATTGTAAGCGCCAGCCGGAGGCTAGCGCGGTGAGGAAGCTGAGTATATAATGATCAATACACACGAGTTACATACGACGATTTTCAATACAATTGCGAGGAAAAAACGAACTGGTATTGTTAGTAACTTGAAGTAGACATTTTTAATAGTAATTTTATTTTTCGCGCGCGCACGCTCGATAAAAGTACAGGAAAATCGGCTGTTCAGCCGGAGCAGCATCATTATAAAAAATAAAATAAACTATAAATTAATGTTTTTAATTACGATAGTTGAGTTAATTTTTCTTTATGAATGTACAATTTGATGAAATGAAATGTTTATTTGTCATCTTAACCCTAAAAAAAATTTAATATTCGTAAAAATATTCAATGTTCTTAGACGTAAACTTTCGCTGAAATTTTAAAAAATGTTTATAATACAGCACGTGTACGGTAAAGTTTTCACAGTACAAGTATAGTAATATGCTGAATTATTAAACTGAAACCGGTGTAATAAGAGTCAATTTACGAGCAACTATGTTGAAAATAACTTTTTAGGGTTTCGTACTCGAACGGTTCCATGGCAACGGATCCCGATTAATAGGCACTACAACGTCTATCTATCTGGCCGTCCTACCTATAAAAGGTTTTTTCTATTAAACCATAATAGGTTACCACTCGAAATGTTCACAGAATATCATGGCGGATTGCTAATTCAATACTAAAATCAATAGGTACAAAGTGTAAAATATAAGGCAGGTTCCAAAAAACATACGTACTTTTTACTTTTTTACGCATTTTGTTATTCCTGTAAAACCCCCCAAAACAATACTTGAAGTCTTTTCTTAGTGTTTCTATGTCTCCTGTGAAAGCAATAGAAACCAGGTTTCTGCTGAGTAGAGTTTGGAGCTTTTTTGTCCATTTTTTCTCCAAAATGATCTAGATTTTGAAATAGACACCTAGTTTAACTTCCGTGCTACTTAAAATTTAAAATTGTGATTCGATTTGATTTGATTTATAATGTGCTGCTGAGAGAGCGATGGAGTCAAATGCTTGGAAGAGAAGAGACGAACTGATTTCGACGCTAAACGGGATCAATTAAAGGCCCGAACCACCTGCAGCAATAACTTAGAATTATTGATTGAAAAATTCTTTATTGCACTAAAAAACTATTTTTGTACAAAGGCGAGCTTAATACTAGGCAGTATTTTCTTCCAGCTAACCTACGGTGTGTGGAGAGTCGATTGGGTAGTGCCTGAAGAAAACTATGGGAGTAATACAAAAATAATTACTTACATAGTGTGGTTGATAAACTTATATAAGATTATTATATTTGAACTACACATAAGTAATAAAATATGATATTATACTAAGAAAATATTAATCCCAACATATAGCATTTATGAAAATTAAGTACTGCCCCTATAGTACGCGCACCAAATCCTGAGCAATTCCAATCGTGTAACTATCAAATTCCATACCAATGGCTATCGCAAACGTCAGATATCCGACAGGATTTGCTGCGCGTAATTAGGCCCCTGAAATGTGGCAAATGCCGACGTACGTTTACCGCCAATATTGCTTACGTCAAACACACTCGGGCACATAAACTGCTAATTGACATAGATGAAAGCATCATCATGAAATCAATGTCAATGCTGGCCTCTTAGATGAGACACAATTTCCCCATTACAATATACAATTTCAGCTCCATAAGCCCTGCAATGTGATTCCTTTGCAGCGGTGTGTAATTAGGTTTAAGTTGTAAGCCGAGTTAGCAGCGTTAAGTCGTCACGTCACCGAAAGAGAGTTTTCACGTTATCCGATCTGATATCGATGTCGGATGTCGATCCGATATCGGGGTAAGTAAAATGTGTGAAATATGTACCTGTCTTTCATATGGTCCGACCTGACATCGGATATCGGAGCCGACACCGATATTATGTTGGCGGTACCAACATTGCCGTCGGACGATAATGTTTGTACGTGTGCTATAAGTGTACCTAAATTGTCTCTGTGTGCGCAGAGCAGGCCATTCGTGAATATGTGTCTTGTTTCTTGATACTGTTTGTGAGATAAATTATGAAATAATCGAATGTGGATTCACTCACGCGAAAGTAATTAAAAAACGTTCTAAGTGCGTTTTGTAGCTTGCTAAAAAGACTAAGCATAAAATGCATAAAAAAGATATATGCAATACTTTCTGAGGACAGATCTTTTTTGCTAAATATAATAGATACGCATTAAGCTATCGAGCAAATGGCCGTGTCGGAACGATTTTGTCTGAAATATGTGAAAACAGCATAAGGTGTCGGCTATCGGATGTCGACAATCGTCGTCCGACACCGATATTGGACGCCCATTGAAGGGCCCAGGCCTCCCTCGTAGTTTTCATAACCATGCGGGGTTTTGCCATAATCGCCACGCTTGGCAGGCGGGTTGGCGATCGCAGTATGCAGTTGGAATCTCAGGAAGACGCTGCTGCCCGTCTCCTGGTAATGTATTTCTTTAGTCGCCTTCTACGACATCCACGGAAGAAAATTCTACCTTTGCTGTCCGGCAAATAGCTATCTCTTGACATTACGAGTCATTTGACATTGTCTTTATATTATTTCCTAAGAAGGTTACCTATTATGCAGTATGCAGTATATTTTTTCACTAGTGCCCTCGTAGTATCTTAAAAGGTTATCATAGCAACCGATTGACTTGGTTACTACCTGGGGCCTTTTGTATAAAACTAAAAGTCATGTTCACTATAAAAAATCGATATACATTGCAAAGTCGATTGATACACAGATTAACAATACGAATCTGCTACTCAATGTCCCTCGAACTGCCATAATAAACTATAAATTGCAGTTTTATGAAAGTCGGCCCTGAAAGCTCACAGGTCATCGAGTATGTGTTTTTCTGTAGTATCGGATACAATTAACCAAATCATTGAAGATATTTATAGTGATTCTCTAGCCTATATGTTACACGGGAATCTAAGCTATAATCATGGTAAGTTTTATTTAATTCCATTCAGTGGTTTTTGCGTGATGCGCGCACGAAGAAACACAGTGATACAGACAAAATTTACAGATTTATTATATGTATACCTAGATTACGTACTATTCTGACTTACATTAAATCTCTTGACTCTATCTTACGACGAAAGTTATAAGAAGGTACTCAAAGAGAAAGTTTGGGCTTACTAGGTATGTAATTACACCAAAAAAGTTATTCGTTCATATATCCTTTTACTTGACAAATTAGAAACGAGCTATAAAGCTTACTGAAGTTACGTTGATGAAACGTGGACACTGACTGTAGGCTCATAAACCAGTCATTTCAGCATCGTTTTAAAGGTTATTATGCCCTTAATAGCCCAGAGCAATTTTTAGATGGATTTATCGTCTGTACTGGCTGTAAATAAAGACAAAAAGGTGAAATATTTTCTTTTTAACATCTTGACCAGCGCACCGGTTTTTAGACTAAGAAATCTAATCGATAAAAGTCTCGGGTCACAGTGTTTGTTATCGCACTCGTCCGAAACGGCTTTCCCCGATTTTTATGAATTTTTTTGTGTATACTTGGTAGCTCTGCAAATAGGCTTGTTAATATGGCAAAACTAGTCAGCTAGTATCTTTATCAGCTTGCTGCAAGTTTCAATCAAACGGCATAGCTTCCTTTTTTTCAAACATGGTTCCCTCGCAGCTAACAACGAAACACATAACGTAGTCAAAAAATCTTTGTCTGTCTGTAATACTATAAACAGTTAATACAATTAAATAATTTGTGCCTTATTATTCACAAATTGGCACGCGCTGGTCGCAGGACTGTTTTTTTTTTACTTTACTATTTTGTTCACATAACGTAAATCTATCAAATTGTAATTGAATAAAATCCAAACGCCTCAACCTTATTTATTTTATTACCGAACGATTTATTTTTTTATCATCTTTTTCATAGAGGAATTCGAGGAATCACACAGATTCAAAGTTTTCTCCTCAAGAGGCTTCCTTGAAGGTTGTTTGATAACTGTATTTAAACTTAGCAATAAATTTATTTGAGCGTTTTCATTCGTATTTCAATATTATTTAGCAATTTACTAAGTCAATAAAGTTAGCGTTGATTTTCCAGTTCTCTCAAATTGCTTTTCTTACTCAACACATCCAGAGTTAGGCCGTGGCTTGCGGGCCAACTCATAAAACTTAGCCTTAATTCTGCGCTAGTCACCGCCTTAACGGTCCCATCTGTTTGGCAAAAACACTTTACTTTGAAAGCTTTGCAAGTCCGAATCCGCTGCATAATTTATTCGGGCAAAATTTCCAGTGTATTGTGCTTGAAACTGCTCGAAGACGGGTAGTGATTAGATTGTGTGAAAAACTTAGTTTGCCGAACGAGAGTTGAACTAAGTTAGGAACAGTATTTCTCCCGAGGCAGTTCGGCTGCCCTCCCCATGACCGTACACCATCTAGACCACACATATAGATAGCTGGCTACCTTTACAACAAAACCAAAGTTATGCTGCAGTTTCAGAGATACGAAGGCACTTATGGGAATGTAGGTGCTTTAATTCTGAGGAAGGATTGCTAGTTAAGATTTTTGTGACTTTCGAGAAATATAGTATATTCCAATATACCTATTGCGCTATTGGGTTAAAGAATGTAAGTATAGAAAAAAATACAACCTGCACCTTCCAGCGGCATCTCTAGGTTAACGGGTGCAGGGATGCAGTGAAATACCTAACCAGACTTTGTACTTTTATGATCTTAACAGTTTCGCATCCAGTTGAGCGTATTTTGTCAAGGTTCTAGTCGTCGTCTTTGAAGAACTTACAATGTCTGCAAATATACTTTTCTACCGCCTCTGTGCTTGTGAATTCGACTAGAAAGTCTTCTGGAGTGGTGTGAAACTTCTTTTTATACTTGTGAAGTTTCTCTTACATCGTGAAATTCACACTTATCATGGTTCCCTAAAAATATAGGTACAATTGACAGCAATTCAAACTCCACATACGTGCACTCTACTCTGTTACGTAGACCTACTGTCTATGTTTACTTGTTAAAAGTATAAGAAAAACTGGAGTAAACTAAAACCAAGTACAGCACATGACATTGAACAGTCCATGTATATAGGTACAGCGTATTTTGAAATCGTTAGCAATATTTTGAGGGGACGTTTTTTTCATTGGGAAAAATAGTGGTACTAAAGATTTATTAGTAATGGTTTAACATGTGTACACATTATAAACAAGTACCAAGGACATCCAGCCCGAGCTTTGCTCGGTATTTTTCTTGTTAATTGTGTTTTTAGGGAATTATATTTAGATACGATGAAAAAAGCGGAAAAAGACAATCGAACTGGAAACATCTGGACTCAAACCGGGGTTTCGTTTTCGGGAACTCGAAGTCCGATTTCCCGCCTGCGCTTATTACAAATTTGTAGATCGTGCCGAAATCTACCTTCGTATTCTGATGACACTGTAGCAGTTCTTCATTATTAGAAGTTTTCTAAAAATGAAACCTAGCTAGATCGATGCCCCCGAAATCCCCTGGATGACAAATTTCCTGAGAAAATAGTTATTTGTTATGCAAGGCTGCAAAGTTAATTTTTGGCGCGAGTACCTTGTATTGAAACCTGAGCAAGCGAAGGATTCTAGGATTGAGCCACGAGCGAAGCGAGTGGTTCAAATATAGAATCCTGAGCGTAGCGAGGGTTTCAAAGGTACGAGACGCTAAATAACTTTGCTGCCGAGCGCAACACACAACTTTTCACCTCACTAAAGCGAGGAAAATGTTAGGTGCAAGAAAAACAGTTTTATTAATATTAAATTACTGTTAATTTATATCTTCGTCGCTGCTAGCTTCGCTCATATTTTATGATTTCTTTGGATTTTATCAAAAAACAAACCAAAATAATGGAAGTAAAGTGAATTCAATAAAGAGAAGAAAATTTTAAAGTTTTTTTTTTTATTTCAAATTTTCTTGCCGGCCAGTGCGATTCTTTAAAAGAGGCTGGCGCATGACATGAAATAAGTATTTGCATTTCAATCATCAATGGACTGGCTGCAGTGAATATAAACTATTACGAAACCAATGAGGTTCTATATATATGTAATTTATTGTACGAAACCTTTATTGAATAAAAATATTCGAATTTTAAAAACACTTTCCACGCTAGCGGATAAAGTGCGATTTTCCACGCAGATTTCGAATGATAAACAGAGCTTTTACGAGCTAGTGAGGTGAAAAAATATTTATATGCATACTCGTTTATAGGTATTAGATTGAGTCGGCCGGCGCCAACCTTAAGACATTCGAACCCATTTTTTTCTTACTCTTCTATATCGTTTCTTTCTTTATGCTTAATTAAAGTAATTTTAAATAACACACAAAAAAAACAACGTTGACTCATTATTCTTTCAAAACTAGCACCATATTTCTAAATTAGGGTCAGAACGTCCCCTTAAAAACGGCGAACGAAAAGTCACTGTGTAGTCATACAACTAATTAATTTTGCGTAGATATTTCAAGTGATTTTAGTAGAAAGTGATAATCGATAAGAAGAAGTTTGGAATTCTCTTAAAACTTTACACGTCTATTTTGTATGAATGAAAAACGAAAATTTTCAAGTGTTTGTTACCGAAAATGCTATAATTATCGACACTGAAGAAATAGTTTTCAAGTTTTTCGTCAATTCAGTAACACGTCATAATACTCGTTCAGTGTGTTAAGAGTCGATTGGCACTGGAAATATAAAAAGGGTGTTTATTAAAAAGGGTCCTACATCTAGTAAGTATATTACATTTGTAATATCTTTATACGCCTAACGTTCCAGGAATATACTTACATAAGGAAATAACAATAATCTTCAGATTTCTAATATCAATGTAATATGAGGAATATCTGGCAAACGCAATTAATTATTGTTTGTACGGGGTCTGTTTATTTTTTTTACTAGCTTACGAAGTGTACCAAAGTGTATCGATACAAAAATCGAAGAGCGTTGGGTTAAGCTTATTTCGGATCGAATATGAACAGTCCAGTGGGATTTATATTTTCTTAGTACCCGAGGTCCCGAGCCCTCAAATGGACCTATTTGTTCGACCTATAACAAATGGGTAACTACTTACTTTCTCCCTGCTAGAAAAGATAGCCGCTTCGTTTTGGAGCAGCCGGGGCGATGCTTTTAAGGCCGAGATGGTTTAAATTACTCTTGTACGTCTCTGCAATCGAGATAAACGGCGCTATGGGAAAGAAACACGAATTGCTGAAAAAAGAAGAATCGAAAGTGATGCTCAGTAAACAAACAGGATACACTCGTATAATGTTGCTTACAAATATTATATTTTTATCGGATTTGAAACTTTGAATTTTGAGATGCTTGTCGCATTCATGCACAAGCTTATGTGGTAGGTAACACTTTTAAGTGAATGTAACATTTTTAGGTGAGGGATTAATACAATGAAATACTTTTATTTGAATCCTACCCTAATTAGGTCTCTGCATATGATGGTTCTTGTATGATTGTCTGGTCCACTACGTATTCAGTTGGCCCACTAGACTTGAACTCTAAATTAAAGAAGAAAACGTAAATGCAGTTGCAGCAGACATATTTAAGTAGGTAAGTAATTAATTAAAATAATATATAATTAATTAATATTCATTAAAAATGACATCTGTTTAGACTACTACTTTTAAGTAAAGACGTAAATAAAAACATATATATACTTGACAAACCTTTTTCAAGTTGAGAAATCTTGTTTAAAAAATGCGCCAACAATTAGTACCGCCTCAGGCAGGCACGCACCGCTCTAGATGGCTATTAATGGTTTTAATAGATTCGAATTTGTGCCGAGATATTTTTGAACAGTGCGTTTCTTAAAAAAACGATCTTGCGTATTCGAAAGCTATGACAATAGCTATCGAATCCGCAAGATAATTTTTTTGCACGTCAGGCACGTTCATTTTGCTATGTCTTTTAAATCACCCGAAATTATTGCAGTACATTTCAAACCCTTATCATAAATTATACTAATAATCGAAGCGAAAAATAAAAAAAATATTATAAGCAATTAAAAAGTGGTGAATTTTCAAAAAGAATTAGGTGACTACGAACGCGCCACAATTGGTCGCCACATTTGTGACTTCATAATTTAGTGCAGTGAATTGATTAAACATATCCGAAATTTAGCGCAAAATAATTATAACTTCCTGTGTGGAAATCACTTGACCTGTTCCCAAACTAGGACATCCTGTGCTATGGTAACCAGGCAACAACATCACGAACATGAAAATACTAAAAAATATTTGTGATAGCTTATTTTTATAAGTCATGTGTGATAAAGGATTAAAAAGGCCAATTGCGTCAATATGTTACGCAATTGGCCTTTTTAATCCTTTATCACACATGATTGCCAATTACGATAACAGAATTTCTAAAAAAATATGTTCAGCTTAACTCAGTTAAAGTTCGGGGTGCTAAAGCATCAAGGTAAAATAATACTAAGATACTAAAGACTAGTAAAATAATATTATTAATTAAAATATAAATCTTGATTCTTCATTTAGTATAATTAATTTTCGTGGTTTCACGTGAAAGTTATGGTAATAAGGTTATGTCCAACTCAGCCGTAAGAACGGTATTTGTACAGTAAAAGGACGTGTATATCGAGATGATTTTATTGTATACTTCATCTTTATAATTATAAACGGCTAATAAGTATTTATGTTTTAAAGCCACTGGAAGAACTTTATAAATTTTAAATAATTGTCTGTAGTCATTATCATATTTGAATTTAGTACAGCCATTAACCAACAGTTTTAAAAATCTTATTTAGGTATATGTTTTCTATTTTATCAATATGTGTCTAATATGTTAATCCATACAATTCTAAACCATATGCAATTATTGATTCAACTAATGATTTATAGAAACATCTTAGTACAGGTTCAGGGGTTTTGTAACTTAGTTGCTGAAACTTGCCTAATAACATTCTTAGCTTATCTAAAAGGAAGTTAATATGGTATATCCAGCCAAAACTTTCATCAATTTTCATACCTAAGTAGGTGACTTCATTCGTTCTGATAATTTTACAATTACAATTTATATTATTAGTGTGGAGACAATGAAAACTATGAGTAGTTAATTTACAGTTGGTATTTGGTGTACAGGAGTAGGGGGAACTGATTATTAGTAACTAGATTTTTTCAGAATTTAGAATAACACCATGGTCATGTGACCAATTGACAACATTATCAATATCTTCTTACACGAGATGAGCTGTTTCAGCAACGCGCACAGGTCGTCCTCGAACATGTATGAGGAGCAGTGCTGCAAGCCGCCGCACAAGCTGTTGACATGTGTCAAGTAGCAGACTGGACCGCAGCCTGAGCCCTGTGGCACTCCGCAACAAGCAAGGCGCGGCGTTTCGCACTCGCTCCCCAGCTTTACCTAGTACGAGCACGCGCTGAAATAGTCACTGAACCATCTGTTCAGTGGCCCTCTCACCCGCACTCGTCCATGGCCATCAACGATGCTATTAAAAACATTTTCATATTTGAGTAAGTGTTCATTTCATTTGTGAATTTTGACAGCAATGTGATTGTGCTTTTGCCACGTTGAAATTAGTTTGTTTAGTATTGAATGTTAATTGCACAGCAACAGCACGATTTTCTGTATCAGTTTGAGTTCCAACGCTTAATAACTATTTGATTGTTATATTTAAAGGAGAAGAATCGACTTCAATGTGATTTTATTAATTTCAATATATACTGATGACTCTATTAAAATTCCCGGAGAGTTTGTTGTTTTTGTCTTTTTCCTGCAGCTGGTCTAAATTTTTGCTCCACCACATAACCTCCTTCTAGTACATAACTGCCTGGTCCTACTTTCACAATTCGTAGTTTATTATGACAACTCGAGGTACACTGCGTAGCAGAGTTTATTTGTTAATTTGTGGGCTATTAGATTTTGCAATGTACATCGAATTATCATAGTAAACCATGAATTGTAGTTCTATGAAACGTGGCCTGTTATAGAAATAAAATCAAAATTAACATCAAAATGAACTTCACAACAAAAAAGACTGCTTGAACCGTTTTTGTCTCCGTTTGTATTTTTGAGGAACATTAATTATAAACATTTTATAAATATTTATGGAACATATTAACGATAATAATAATATATTCAATGGATCAACATTGTGACGTCATGCGCGCTCGGGTTCATTCGAGAATTTTACTGTCGGCATGTTTTCGGTACGTTTTTTTTATTTGTAGTTTATTTGAAAAACTTTTTAATTATTTGTTCGTCTACAAATAGTTTTGGTATGAAACTTACCCTTCCGGCTCACAATACTTCCGGCTTACAATGTGGATGTACATTTGTGAAGTTCTAGTAGCAATACCACTTGCTAACCTTGAAGGAAAACATTGTGAGGAAACCTGAGTGTCTGAGCTCTTCACATACCTCAGCGCTTGAAATCGCCAATCCGCGCTGGGCACGCGTGGTGATTAAGCCCGTACTCTCACATATGATCTTCCCATTTATATTTAAAAATATTTTTTTTTAAATCCAGTTTAATCGTGAGGCTTTTCTCCCGTGTAGGTCAGTACGGATTTTTTCCTATGTGGTACGGGCTAAGCACCGTGCATGCTTTCAATGCATCGTTGCGTACACTGCTACCGCCCGTAAGTTGGCACTAGCTACTGGCCACTTTAACGAGCACTAAAACTATGTATTAACTATGTATTCCGTGTGGCGCCGGATTAAGAATAACGTCACTCCGTTTCCTTCCGTGGATGTCGTAGAAGGCGACTAAGGAAATCAATTACCAGGAGACGGGCGGCAGCGTCTTCCTGAGATTCCAACCGCAAACTGCGAGCGCCAACCCGCCTGCCAAGCATGGCGATTATGGCAAAACCCCTCATGGTTATGAAAACTACGAAGGAGGCCTATGTCCTGTAGTGGGCTGCAATTTGCTGATGATGAAAACTATGTAATTGGGTATTTGATAAAATATGAATGAGTTACTTTTAAAACGGAATTTGGTACAAAAATACTGGTTTATGACTTCATATAAAATTTCAGAGCACTCTTTTTATGTTTAATCTATTTCAAATATCTAGTAAATTACTAAAAGAGAGACATTTTCCGAGATATTTTGTTATTTTCGTTTTAATCGAGCGTATGAAATAATTTATTGTTGATCGTGTCAAATACCGAATTCTGTACTAATTAATAACTGGGCGAACAAACTGTCATGAAGATAAAAACTGGATCTTCTTTTTCCACCACCGTCCAATATTATTCAATTTATATATTCTGTGCGACGGACCGAGGGCTGCACACGCTCTCCTCTGCTCGTACAGTCAACAGCACATCCACCTTTACATTCGTGCAATCTACTCCGTTACGTTACGGGCGTCTTTGCTACAAGAAGGTTGATGTGCTATCGCCTGTACATTGTAGGTATCTATTCGTGCAATGAAACTCGTCGTGTGATTCTCGTAATTCGAGTAACTGGACAAATAAACAAAATTGGAGTCTCGGTCTAACAACCTCATATTAAAGAAAATAAAATATAGCTCTGCTTCGCAATTATTCGGTAAGCCAAGCAATTTTATTCATGTTAGTGTTATTGGTGGTTGCTGGCACGCAACTGCAAAACAATACCGCAAGTAAATCAAAGCAACCACGTTTCCACTTATGTGTGATACATTACTTTTGTACCACACCCACTCAGAAAATGTCTCATTGCTAGTTCATAAATGGGTTACAAAGTTCATCATTTCTCCTTTATAAATGTGCCGCGGGAAAAGCTATATGGAATTTCAGACCTGCCCTCCATGGCAGGGCAGGAATTCGGGGAGTATATTTTTTATTTTGATCTTATTTTATATTTTTTTCTTAAAGCAGAAGTAATTAATAGAGACTAATTTCATTTTTTCAGCGATTTGTTAAGTTTATTATTATAAATTATTTATTTAAAATATTTGAAAGCGTGACGTCATATTTTTCGAGTGCACACGCCGAAACGTCGCGCAAACTGTCACACTTTGTATCTGTGATTTGCTGTCACAGACGTTTTTTTCACAGACAAGGAAATTATATGCATATGACAGTTATGACAGCAAGTCTTTTTTTAAGTAACGTAGTGTTGCCATATTTTATGTTTATTTTAAAATGTGACGTCATCAGAAGGTCAAATGAAGGTTATTGTTTTTTGGCAAAAATAACGCTCATCTTCCTTAATATTTATCTTAAATATAGAAAATATGGTTACTTAGATGTTAATCTCGAAATGGTTTTTGATTCAGCCCTCAAGAAAAAAAATAGTCTTTGCGAATTCTGTATGAAAATCCATTCCTGCCCTGCTAGCGTTCTTTTGTTTCTTAGCAGCGAACATAAACAAAATACAAACTTCTAATATCAAATAATTTTATTAGAAAAAAGAGGTAAGAATTTTTTTGCTCTCGATTTTCATTGAAAGGAGGCTGGCAACCTTTTTCTGCACTACGAAAAAAAACAAGGGCGGCAAAGTGTTTTGTTTTGTTAATTTTAGTTTTTCACTAAATTGATAATTTAACAGTACGCTTTTAGTTACTCTAAATAATTTTATTTTCCTCGTAGGTGTAGTATAAAGCAATATGTATCACTCGGGAGAAAGTTCTATTCCTGTTCTCGAGTTTCCTTTAAGCCCTCCGCTGCGCTTTAGATCGTTTTCTCCTCTCGGTGTACAATGTACTATTATACAATTGATACATTTTTTAAGCTCTTTAATTTCCGCGATACTATTAAGAATGTGTTGAACACGTCCTCTAAATACCCATTTACTACCATTGTACTGTTTAATAAATACTACTAAAAATAAAACTACTCGATGTTACAGTGGGCTATTTTGCACAGAGTGTGCTTAACACATTTTTTAAACCGCTCGGACGTGGTTTAACTTTAATAGTTTGGTGTTTGACATCTCTAAATAGTAACTTTTACAACTGCGGTAGATGAAATTATTGCATTTTAAATACACCTGCAGTACATATTCATTTAGAATCTTAATTTCCGCCGAAAAACTCAAGTTTTTGTTTGGCCACCGTCCAAGAAGCCTCTACGCTAATTACTAGGGAATAGTTTCCAACAAGATTTTTAAGTGTTTTAGAGAAATTGAACTCTGCGCATCATTAGCAAGCAATACAGTGCCAAGAGCAATCACGATTTGCAATATATTGAATTACTTTTTAAGCATCATTCTGTAGTCGCTTCAGTGTTAACAACCGAGCTAACTCTGTTACAAAGTGAAAATGGTACGTAATATTATTAAGTTGTTTTCGTCGCTCTACCCCACAGAAATGGGTTCTTAGTGATGCTGGCAAAGTAACGATAATTGTATCTAGTATGCTACCTAATATGCTAGTATCCTAGTATCTTAAACATTTTTTAAATGTTATACTTCAAAGAAGCAAGATGTTACAATAAAACATTGCACTGCACAGCGCATACCATCGAGAAAGGAAATCTTTTAGAACTGATATTTTCCACACACCGACCGAACTCGTTTATATCTGAAGTCAATTCGCAATTCTACGCCAATTCCTTATCGGGAGCCACTACGGGCCCGACCTCGACAAATCGAGGAGCTCACCTTTTTAAAGCTGGCCTTACACAGAGAAATCAGCCTCACCGGTCATCAGGAACCTTGAAAGGAAATAAGTTGGATATGCTCTGAAACAGTACCGAAATGAAAGGTAATTAATCAAGTTGTGTCACGAAATCATCGAATACTTTCCACCCACTATTTCAATTAACAAGGAAATTAATCGTCTTCATGAATCCTGACAGTCATATCGCTCTAACCAACCACTGAAAGCTAAATATTGATCTCAGAAGCATGGGACTCTCCGCAGCGCTCTTTGTTAGTTCAAGGAAGTGGGATATAGCTCGGAGAGTTATCAAAACGTATAACATGAACTTAAGATAGACGATGTGAACGAGGATCGAAGAAAATTATCAAAACCACACTAAGTACCATTTCTGCCATCGTTCCCGAACGCGGTTTCTCACACTACAGGGTGAATTTGATTTCGTTCACCGTTTCAAGGGCACATGTAAGCACGACTTAAAAGCATTGTGGGGCTAGTTTTGAAAATGGCGCGTCAAAGAATTTTTTTACTTAACCAAAATTACTTTTTACATAAATAATACAAAGTAAAAAATTTAATAATTCGAAAAAAAAATGGTTTGAGTGTCTATTGGCCGGTGCCAGTTAACTTTATGATTCTTGCACAGACAGACTCTTAAACATTTTACGACTATAGACATTAACATAATAGAAAAAAAACATGCTACGGTACTTCCTAACACTTCAAATTCTGATTCACAGTTTCGAACCATAAGTCAAAAATTTGCGACGAATATTTAAAAATATGGTACACCGTTACTGTTAACTCATTAATAACTAGCTGTGCCCGCGACTCCGTTCGCGTACATTTCGATTTTTACGAAGCATTTGTATGGGGGCCACGTCTTATCATAACTGGAGCTAGAATTTAAATAGCCTATCCTGTGTCCCAGATGTCTATATGTTTTTATACCAAATTTCATCAAATTCGGATAATTGGTTGAAGAGTTATGGAGGAACATACATACATACACACATACAGAAAAAAATTCTAAAAATCGTGAAATTAGTTTCAGTATCATATATTGAGCCTATAAACACAATATCTCTGAAAACAAACTAACTTACTCCATGACCAGATTTATTATTAGTATAGATTAGTATAGAAGATACTGTTCATAATGAAAAGAACATTTCATATGTAAGCTAATTATTTAAAAATTACGCTGTGTATTTAAATACCGCTTGCTCTCGATATAGTATGTGGCGAGCACATGTCAACTCTGCGCGCGCACTATAAACTCCAACATTCCTGCATCGCGCAAGCAAAATGTTTCACATGACATACCATAAATATAACGTCCCACGAACATTAGTCGGACCGGCCGTCCCCAGGCATACGATCTGCCTGGCGGGAAATTTCCCTTTATAGTGAAAGAGCACGATCACCCGCTCTTCCCTATAGTGGTGACCCCGACGTGATAATGTCAACCTTCCCTTGCTCTCGCAGCACCCCACATACAATCAGTCTCAAAGCAAGGCCAGTATCCTCTTCCCTCTCACCTCATCAGTTCCACTACAGTCAACGCACCGACTACTGGTACTGATGGTGATCTCCCCCAACCCCTCGGCACGGCAGCCACACAGCAATAGCGCACATTGCCGATGGTACAGCAGCCTTCACCGGTTCCTACCACACGCGCGGTCCCCATGGTACTGTCGCCGGTGAAGTGACTGTTAGCCGCCGAACACCCTCAGCCGCTAGTCGACTCACTGACTCAGCGCCTCCTGGCACTTGCAGGCTTTAGAGCACAGACTTCGATTCCTATCAGACCTAGCTATGCGTAGCTACGGTCTTGAAGGGGAGTGATGTGGCGAGCACATGTCAACTCTGCGCGCGCACTATAAACTCCAACATTCCTGCATCGCGCAAGCAAAATGTTTCACATGACATACCATAAATATAACGTCCCACGAACATTAGTCGGACCGGCCGTCCCCAGGCATACGATCTGCCTGGCGGGAAATTTCCCTTTATAGTGAAAGAGCACGATCACCCGCTCTTCCCTATAAGTATATATTTCTATAATGCGTGCATTTCGCAAGAGATATCATTTTAGCCACATATAATAATTATGCAGTTATAATGAAAACTATAGCGCTTACACAGTATACACAGTTATTATAGTAATACACAGTATACTGCTTTGTGCCCAAACACATGAGCAAGTGGGAATTTCATGGTAAACTGCGGACTTTACTGCGAAACCCATTAAAGGGTGAATCATGCCAGGAATCCCCATAGTCACATTGAACCACGTCCCTTAACTCACGGAATCCGCCCACGTCCATTACGTTACCTGCGTATGTATGAGCACCTGGTTCTCCGGCAAATATTGCAGCTTATACCACGTGGGTAACGGTTAAATCCAGTGAATGATGTTAAAAGCTTATAAAGAATTATTTTAAGACAAAACAAACTAACAACAAAAATGCAATTAAAATGCTAAATAAATAATAAACAGAATAAAAATAAAAAAGGAAAAATTAATGAAATAAAATGGGAAATTATAAACATCATATTAATTACCTTTCCCTTTCTCCGAGAGAGAGTATGCACTTTTCTTGATACTCACAGAGTGTTGGCCGTGGATTGCTGATTTCAAGTGCTAAGTTAATCAAGTGAATATCTTGAAAACTCAGGTTTCCTCACGATGTTTTATTTTTCGGCGCGTATTATGGCATCCCAGCATTGAATTGTATTATTAGAATGTATATATATAATGGTACCTCCCGACCGCCGGTATGATAACTGATTGAATTTCGCAGGTATTATAAACTTTCAGCGATCCCAATCTGAACGTAATGTAACAACATATTAATCTGCTATTAGCAGCTGTCAGGTGGAAAAATTGCATTATAAAAAAAGCAATTGATAGCTGATAACAGTGGATTAGTTTAGCTAAGTATTTTAACGGACTGGAGAAAAGAGTTTTTATTTGTGTTTGGTATATTAATTCTTCTGAAACTAAGCGATGACCTAATTATGCCTCAAGCATATACCATATGCTGCCTATATGCTTGTGAACAATCCAGAATATATTCCTTCAAAAGTTATGCGTTTTTTTTTAACGTTTGGAATGATCATTGTTTTTGTTAGCATCAATTAACGATTATCTTACCTTATTTTATTCTAAGTATCTTTCTTTCGTCACGCAACGAGCTATGGAAAGGGCTATGCTCGGAATTTCTCTACGAGATCGAATCAGAAATGATGAGATCCGTAGACGAACGAAAGTCGTCGATATAGCCCAGCGGATTAGTAAGTTGAAGTGGCAGTGGGCGGGGCACATAGCACGCATAACTGATGGCCGATGGGGCCGAAAAGTTCTCGAATGGAGACCACATATCGGCAAGCGCAGCGTAGGACGACCAGCCACAAGATGGACAGATGACCTCATCCAAGTGGCAGGAAGGCGCTGGACGCAGGCCGCTTCCAACCGGTCTTTTTGGAAATCCATGGAGGAGGGCTATGTCCAGCAGTGGACTTCTTGTGGCTGAATGATGATGATGATGATCTTTCGTAGGAACTTTATGTTGCAAAATGTTGTTCTGCAAAATTTTATACGGTGTGGTTGCGCTATTAAATTACTAAGTATTTTATTACCTACAGTAAAACACACAAAAAAACATTAGGTATACTTTATTCGTGGTGGCAATAAAGTAAAGATTGAAATTTCACCTGTCACCTATCAACGAATATTTATCGGAACTGAATCGAACCCAAACCACTCGAATTGTGACTCAACCGCTCCACTCGCGACGTTGCTACCTCTTGTAACTAAATTGTGTAAGTTAAAATAACACTTCAAAGCATCTAGACATATTTTCCCGGCGGTATGCCTAAATGCGATGTGACTGGACTAAAGACGAGGAAAGTAAGAGATAGTACATGGCAAAATGCCAGTTAACTCTCCACAGTCGCACTGACCTACAATACAGTGGAGTACAAGATGGAGTATTACTAGAACAGTTGACACGTGCAATTTTATGGGTAGTATGACGGCACGAGTCACGAGTTTTGTGGCGCTAAAAAATCAGACAACTGATAAATTAATGTAGTGGAAAGTCGCGACTTTGGACTTTTACAACCCGCGACTCGCGCCGTGTCGTAGTATCTGTGCTGATTCGGCCGAAAGTCACCCGTGCGTTTAATTTAAGCTTTAGTTTAGATGTCAACAAGCCGTAGAAATCATTATAATGCGGGGAGCAATATTGTCTATCAATTTTTTTGCTCATCCTAGATCATTTATCATACTAATTAAAGAAAAATCAACAACATTGTAATTTTTTTTTTAACTCATCAAAATCTAAATGTAAGTAAATGTTATTATTATATTCTTCTTGTTGTGCTAACCGAGCTGAGGACAATTTTCAAAACCTATTTAGAGGCTAAAAATTCCACCCATGCTGGGACTTGAACCCGCGACCTCTGGTTCGTGCCAGCGCTCTCCCAACTGACCTAATGGGCAAGTGCAGGCATCAGTGAAATTTCGAGCCTCTTTACAAACTTCTCTGTATTACGTACAGGCAGCGACATCTGGCTGAAGCTATTTACATCACTTGCAGCTCCGAGCAACCCACCTTGCAGTTAGGTTTTTGAAATTTTTAAATTTTGTTATTATTATTTATCAGGGAAATAAATGGACAGATACTTAGTGTAACTAAAAGGAAAAATAAGCTAATAATACCCATAGACTAAAGTGTAATATTATTTTCACTCCATCTGCTCGAAATTATGCATTTTGATGCCCAAATTTAGGACCCAAAACACGCTATTGTTGTTCAAGCTAAGATGCATCAAAGTAAATAGACTTAAAATCCAATTTTGAATTTATATACCAATAATTAACTCATTTACTAAAAAGTCGGACTTCTCTTTCACTCTTGAGGATTCGTCCTATATCTATTTCGCTCCAACCCAAGCAATAAGTTTTAAAACCGAGTTTGGGACTACTTACTGAACTACCAAACTCTTTTCTGCAAAACTTTTAAGTACCTAATTGTCAAATATTTGAAATTGGAACGCAAGTTTTTTTTCCTATGCAAATAATCAATAACATTGGCGCGCTTTTTTTGTCTATTTTCACTTATTTTCTCGGAAAAATGTCGATGATGATAGTGTCTTCTTAACACCAGAATATATAAAAAAACAGGCAACACAAGCAATTCAAAACCTCCTGCCAGAAGTTACATTTGAGTGGTATGTAAGTGTTATCTTTTATTTCATTCCTCTCAGATGGTAGTGAAAAGCAGAGTGTTCTACACGGACGCAAATCATTTTTAGTCTCGGTAGTGTTGAATTCGCTCCTTCAGCGATTCTCCTCGCTTCGCTCGGGCTTTAATGCAAGAATCGCCTCAGTTCTCTCTGGATTCAATTTCACAACCTCGACGCACAAATTTTGTTTGCGCCCTTGATGAACAATCTACTAATTAGGTATTAGACAAAATATCAAATAAGTTACTTTTAAAACGGTATGGAAATACTGGCTTATGATGTCACATTTCAGAGCACTCTTTTTATGTTTAATCTATTTAAAGATTGTAATAACTAGTAATTGACTAAAAGAAATACATTTTCCGAGATATTTTGTAATTTTTGTTTTAATTGAGCATATGAAACAATCTATTGTTGATCGTGTCAAATACCGTATTGTAATTACCTAATGAGTTTAACAATCAAGTTAATCGTTTTATGTTTTTAAAATATTCCAAGCGGAATATTTTACTAAAATTGGTGAACTTACAATGTTGTCTTCCTTCTTTGAATATCTCACTAGGAATTTGTAAGGTTGGTTTTTCCTTACATTGTTCATAATAAAATTATTGGTCAATAATCAAAATCGTAGCCGCGTAGCATATGCTACGCTGTAGCCACCTCTCACGTACTCGTAGCATTCTCGTAGCAATAAATATATTTCATCATATTATTATTTGGAGATAATAAAGTCAACTCTACAGCCTAGAACCGTAAAGATTTATAGTTTTATTTATATAAATTTGAGTAATGCCCCTCTCAGAAGCTCTTTAAGGCTGGGTTCTCCAACAGTACCCCTAAATCATATTATTAAAGATAGTATTAAAAATGTAAAAAATACATTACTTTTCAATGTCCTATCTAGGGCCGTCAGTCATTATTTTAATGATTCTGAAAACTTTATAGCATAAAAAAAATCGCAAAGAGGAGGTTTTATTTGAGCTGTACTGAGTTTTGGATACAATCATGGCCCTCCTGGTGGAGATGGTCTGACAACCTAGTTACGATGGCGGGGAGTCGCTGGATGCGGGCGGGACAACACCGGGAAGCTTGAAAAACCATGAGGGAGGACTAAGTCCCGCAGTGGGCGTCAAGTGGCTGATGATGATGATGATGTGCTGAGTTTCGGGTAATAAAAAATATGCCTACTTTTCCCGCAACAATTCGCTCGCGTAGCGCAATAAGTCCCATACAAAACCGTGCGCTCGGAGAGCCTTAAGTAAAACGCTCCTTAATTTTAACGACTTTAACTTTTCTATCATTTACAAAAAAAAAATACCGAAAACGACTCTTTACTTTCACTTACATAGAATGAGTAGACTATATATGTCATATTAAAGTGCACATGCCTCAAAAAGAGAGAGATGTGCTTTGTTACTTCAGTTCGGGAATGAGAAATACAATTAGTTTTCCAACTTTGTGCACAAATTGTCTTCGTACTCTCTCGTCTCGACAGCTTAACAGTCGTAGGTAGATTAGTAACCCTAATAAAAATAGTGCAAAAACACGAAAAAATCTGGTCACTTGCAACGCTGTACTTGTAGGTACTGTAGCACAAATAGAAGATTTATAACTGTGTGGGTAGTCGTGTCGTCAAGAGCGAATAAGATTAGCAACTTAAATGCTGTTGCACGTAACTTCCATTGACATAGGGCGCTTAATCCGCGTGAAATTCTTGTTCAACTTGTTCAAAGGTGTTGAGCGCCATCTCAAACTTAGATAAGAAACTTATGTGCTATATGTCAATATAAATGTAAAGATCTACAAACTTTTTAGTGACGGTGGTGGTAAATGGTGGTGGTCTTGAAAGTCTTGCCATACTGAAAAGAAAAACGTGATGTTATTTGTTATGTAATGTCCTGTTAAATGTTTCGTGTGCAATAAAGTATAACAAGTCTACTTCTATGTGAATGAACAGGTCAAGTAGCAGTTAATCTTGTATTTTACCGATAAAAATAAGTTTGAATGTAATTAAAAATAGTCCTGAGATCTAATTCACAATCTAACCGCCGTCTTTCCAAGACATTTATCTGCCCAACCCCGTTACTTTCGCTCGGGAACCTTTTTATGTCACACCTATCTAGGTTGTCGGCTCTTTCACGCACTGCCACTTGAGTTTGCTGATCTTAGAGGTAGGAAGACACCTCCTGAGCATGGCAGGATGTATAAATCACGTCTAAACTTGCCCGGAAGCACGCAGTCGGATACAAAGCTCGGCGCACCGCGGCGTAGCTTACAATAACTGTCACCCTACTTTTGACAAAGCTGTGATATCCTAGCTTAACGATAGCGCAGTGTGTAAGGTGGTGATTTATATTCAACATACCTAAAATATGCGAATATGCCTAAATTATATTCTTGAAAGCAAACTTATCTCATGAGATAAGTCTCTTCCAGCCAACCCTAGCATAGGGTGTTTATATTAAGACTACATAAATAAATAGTAATAATACAATACACAATATATACTTATACAAACATACACCCACTAAGTATGTTATAAAAAACCTATTCTTGGTCTTACAGTTGGTATAAATTTCCATTCTTATACTCTCCTGCAAACAATTTTGTACAAACAAAAACGAATCTTTTTATACATAGAATTTCATATCATAGCACATCAGATTTTTCATAGATGACATAGCGATTTCATGTAGATAATACCATAAAAATTAGCTTCATAAAAGGAGGTGATGGATGGATCTAGGAAGGCAAGAGTTACTATGTATTGCAAAGCCTAGAAAAATATTGGTAGTTTTCTCCACCAAATTCTGGGTTAATATACTTAACAAAGTGAACAATTAGGGTATTAAACTAAATTTTGAAGGTTGTATTTTTACAAGCAAAAAAGATTTTTGCTACATTTTTTTTATATTAAAACAGTTTTATTACGACGTTAGTGTATTAGATATTATTTTACTGTGGGCTCTAAAATTATATGTTGGCCCATTCAATTTTCTGCAAAATCACAGCCTACGTGAATTAGGCCAGAACAGAAATTACCCGAAGTGTTTGTTTTGGACTAGGTTGTACAATAGCAATATTTACTCAAATGTGGTTTATTTTCGGTTATGCAAAATGCTTCGGCTCCATACATGAAGATTAAACATTAGTAGAAATTTTTCAACAATATGTGACTTTTGCAGATGTCTGTTAGTCCAGTGTGACTAAAAAGTTCCTTACAATATGACTTATCGGTCAAAAGTCCATTTCGCTAGCTTACGTGAACTGGACATAGTAAATAAAAAAGCTTTTTGCGACCGTCGCGCTGTGCAAGTTTGTGTTGGGTATGCTTTTATTACTCTCTATGAAAACATATCGAGAAAGAATCATTTATAATGGACGTTTTCAAAAGAATTAGACTAGTTTGTAAAAATACGATTTTTCTAAAACATTCCTCAAATGCTGTTTTAATAATCTGTGGTACATTGAAGGACTTTACGAACTTTTATGGCGATTATCACACTACACCGCGCTCTGTCGAGTAGCACGAATCGCATATTTTTAAATTTTATTCAAGTATCTCAATTTGTATAGAAAACACGCATAGGACAACAGACTGCCGACGCGTAAGATTCTGACCAATCGTGTTTGCGTGTTTTTATGCATAAAGAACTATCGATTTATAGATTTCGATCATAAAAAGGGATGTAATATATCCAAAATTTTTAACCAAATTGATAATATAACTGTAGCATTGTAAATAAGTTCGGTATTAACTATTCTCCATGACGGTCAAGTGGGAAGCGAATAATTGACGCTGGGCCGTCATACAGGTTTAACATTCTTTTTATAAAAAAATTGCTTTAAATTACATCGAATCTTCTGATTTTTTAGTTCATTTCAATGTGTTAGTCTCTATAAGTCTTTCCTTTCGTAATAAATCTATCCTTCAAGTTCTTGTTATTCGGACTAATAGCCAAAAATGCATTTCGTTAATAGCAGTTGTGAGCAAAATCAATAACACTTTCACGACTCTGTAGTCGGTTCCCTAGCTAATCTATATGTTACCTTATACATGTTTTAGAGTATGATATTGTTATTTACACTCTAACGGCCTTATTTATTAAAACACGATTCCTCTAAAACCAATCTAAAACTCTGTTTATTTAATCTGTGGCTCTATCTTTTCATTGTAAAATAACCACCACACACTATTTTAATCGGCGTTTTTGAAATGTTTTAAGGAATCGAGTTTTTATAAATAAGACCGTAAGGCTTCATGTGTACTAATTAAGCTACCTACTTATAATAACTTCCACACAACACAATCACTAGTCAAACTAGAAGGCCCCTGTGCTGTGTAACTTTTAATTGGCTCTCTGTTGCCATCGTTTTCATTGCTATAAATTTTCCTATTATAATAAACTATAAATACATATTTTCATCTGCTTTGAAAATTTCTCTACCGTTTGCGTCAGAAGACTGTAATGAAGTTAAAATTAGAAATTATTAGTTAGTTAAAAGAAGCATTCTCTTCAATTTGCACAGTCAACAACACATCGACTCTATTCTCTATTCCTTTACTGTAAGGGTGTTACTGTAAGGGGCAGCAAGGATTTAAAGAAAGTGTTGCTCTCGACAGTTCGTTTGTACGAGTATCTTTGGATGTTTGTATTGCAAACAAACACGCTGAAACGCCTACATGCAGTTACGTAAATTAATATTATTATCGAATTAAATTCTATGCAAACGATGTCGCGGGAATAGCTACAACCTATTGTGAGTAGGTAACTAATATTGTCTCTATTTCCAAACTTTCTCCCGTGATCCCCCATGAGGATGAACAAAGTGTTATTCAGAACACCAAAATGGCTTCTTTTCCTTATATCCTTCTTATTTTTCCTTATATCATTTTCTGTAACTGGGTACCGGGATGGCCTTAAGAGGCATCATGGGCTTCACTGGGACCAATAAAAAGATATCATAGCGTTGCTTAACCAACAACACCGCTCAAGTCGAAATTTGACGGATGAAATTGGGTGCAGATTTTAGCGCGAATCGATCAACCTATAAGTTTCAAGCATTCAGACTAATCAGCGGCTGTTACTCAAAAAATTGTTTTTTTTTCTATGGAGCACCGCAGAATCTGTTTGCGAAATTGAAAATTTTGTATCTCTCCTATAAAGTTGGAAAAATGACTTGTGTGGTATATGTTTTGTTTCGTTTCGTTTCGTTTCGTTTCGTTTCGTTTCGTTTCGTTTCGTTTCGTTTCGTTTCGTTTCGTTTCGTTTCGTTTCGTTTCGTTTCGTTTCGTTTCGTTTCGTTTCGTTTCGTTTCGTTTCGTTTCGTTTCGTTTCGTTTCGTTTCGTTTCGTTTCGTTTCGTTTCGTTCGTTTCGTTTCGTTTCGTTTCGTTTCGTTTCGTTTCGTTTCGTTTCGTTTCGTTTCGTTTCGTTTCGTTTCGTTTCGTTTCGTTTCGTTTCGTTTCGTTTCGTTTCGTTTCGTTTCGTTTCGTTTCGTTTCGTTTCGTTTCGTTTCGTTTCGTTTCGTTTCGTTTCGTTTCGTTTCGTTTCGTTTCGTTTCGTTTCGTTTCGTTTCGTTTCGTTTCGTTTCGTTTCGTTTCGTTTCGTTTCGTTTCGTTTCGTTTCGTTTCGTTTCGTTTCGTTTCGTTTCGTTTCGTTTCGTTTCGTTTCGTTTCGTTTCGTTTTGTTTTGTTTTGTTTTGTTTATTAGGCATGTAAAACAGGTAACAATCTTAAAATAACAATATTGGAGCATACTAGTTTTAAGCTAGATTGACACCCAAAGTATACACGCACATTAAAATACATAGAAAAACGAGTTACGGTATTGTTTGCTAAGCGACGCTATCCTGTTCTATAGTTAATAATACAACTTCCACTCATCGTTTCTTTTTTCATTACTGAACCTCCTGGAGCCCCTTAACGAGTTTGAGATAATAAGGATGAAACACACCAACGCGGTGGAGGTGGAGGTGGCGGTCCACACATATATCATTGACTGCGCTAGTATTTATATGGACATAATAGTATGTACGAGTATGTACCACCTCCGCCACCGCGTTGGTGTGTTTTATCCTTTAGAAGAGAACATGCCGAATAAGCTGGACGGACAAATCTTTTCCAGATTCCACGTATACTGTCTCTGACAACTTAACAGTAATGGTGAATTTGTAATCATATTTTTTGTGACATTATGGTTACAAATTATCAATTTTATAATGGTTTACTTTGAAAAATTCGTACAAATTTAATTGAAAATTAGTTCCATGAAGTAAACATTGTTAGTCAAACTGTAAAGTCAATTAATAAGCAGTACAACATTTGTTACGATTCTACAATAGGATCTCTGAAGATATAATAAGCTTGGCGGTTTAAAAAATTTGCAGAGCAGACTTTATGCCCGAAAGGCTACTGAAATATTAACGATTATGTTGATGACAAAGATGTCCTTAATTTAAGCTATTTTAATGTATGAGTTCTAAAATTTAAACTCTGATAATTATGGATCAAATTTATATATATAATATTGTCCATTTTTCTCCAAAATGATCTAAATTTTGAAATAGACAACTAGCTTAACAAGTAACGTCCATTAAGTCGCAGTTTCTGTGTTATTATGAATAAAAAAAATATTTTGTTGTTTTCATTAAATATGAAGAAGAAGAAAGACATTTTATTGGACAAATTAACACATCACAAGAAAGAAAAGTTTTAACACGTAGCACAAACAAGTACAAAGAAAAAACAAGTCACATAAATACAACATAATACGAGACAAAGTCAGAGCGTCAAAGTGCATCCTGTGGTGTGTCAAAGTTGCCACAAAGGGCATCTGACTCAGCATTGTGCTGGGGGTGTGAGCTCTCAGCGCTGGTTTTCAGTCAGTGCCTGCGGTAATTGACGCGTAGGTATATTACAAGTTGGTGCCAAACGAATGAAAATAAGAAAATATGTACATTTACCTATATATCTATCATAAAGACATTTGACGGTCACCTTACAAGTCCGCTAACTTTACTTTATGCGTGGCCCAAATCAAGGCGCTTTTTTAACTAGGTTTTTATTCTTAAAAATGTAGGAGTACTTGCCTCGTCATAAAAAAATAACAAAATGCATACCCGTCTTCTTTAAAATAATGAAATAGAAAATTCTTCACCTCAATAGGATCACTTCTGTATTTCTTCCGTGCTTCTAGCAAGTCCACTTCAGATTTCCCCGGCAGTATGGGAAAGAGAGCTGCTGGCGTACCGGCCCCGACTATGTTGTGGCATATTTGTAGACATTCCAATAATGAGCATTTGTTTTAATCCGAAGCCTTATTTGGCCACTCGTATTTGGCGAATTTTGTTTATTTATTTTATTGTATCAGATGTACAAAACAGACATAGCACATAGACATAGCATTATAATCAAATTATAATAGGGTATTTGTCAAACTATAACGCCAAATATATGTACATACAGCATGACAGACTTTGAAGCAACTAACCTACTTAAAATACCCAACCAAGAGGATTCGCATTAACTGTGAATTCATCAAGCTGTGAAAAGGAAAACAATGTACAAAGAAAATATATTTTCTTATACTCTTATTTCGCAGTTTTTTACCCTTTGGGTACGGGAACCTATAACTAAAACTCTGCCGTCCGTCCGTCCGTCCGTCGGTCTGTCATCAGGCTGCATGTATCTTATAAACTGTGATAGTAAGACAGTTGAAATTTTCACAGATGATGTATATTTCTGTTGCCGCTATGACAACAAATACTAAAAACAGAATAAAATAATTTTTTAATACAACAAACGTGATTTTTTGCCGTTTTTTGCTCGATATTAATAACGGCAACAGGTAGACGCTTCAAATATTCAAATTTTGTATAGATAATGGTACGGAACCCTTCGTGAGCGAGTCTGACTCGCACGTGGCCGGTTTTTTATACTCTTAATTGTTGACGATACATTCTGAAACTCGTAACGTAGATAAAATATGCCTTTCTCTCTAAGGCTCTTCTCTTTTTCTCCTATTTCTTTCTGTCCTCGACCATCCTCTTCCAGCTTCTAGAAATCTGCCTTAAGATTATGGTTTATGTGCATTTTCGTAGAGACGGGCGAACAGGACCCAGCTTTAAGTGACACTTTCCCAAGATACTCGTAATCTGTCAAACAATGCTGCAATGACTGGTTCATTATAAGAACGGCATGTCAACGTCGCTGTCAACAAACCGCGAATGAAGGGCGAAAGGGGAGATACAATACAGCAACCATCAGCTTAGTATCTGTCTAAAATTGAAAGTGTGCCAAGCTATCAGACAAACGACTTTGACAGATGTCTTTAATACATTGTCGCCTCAAAGAAAAGGTGTTCGAAGTTGGATCGGTAATGGAATAAAACCGTCCGTTTTACGGACTTAGTAAATGCGTACCTGGCCTTAAGGCCCTATTTCATGAATCTTCATTTAGTAATAAACTTACGAATTGTCAGTCAATTTTAGCAACTAAATGACCAACCGTGAGGCTAGATTAGATAGAAAATTGTAATATGAAGCTTTATGGAACAAGGCTCTTATGTTTGGCGAAAAGGATGAGTATTATGACCCACCAGAAATGATTATCGAGTTTGGGAGAGAAACTCTGGTCAGTGTCAAATTAAATGTCTCTGAAAGTACATTCAATGTTTTCGAAGGAATCCTGGACTTGCAGTTGATCACTTATTGAGCTGAAAATAGATGAGCTGTCAGCTACCAGTGATATTGTATTGGTGAAAGACAAGATAAAAGTACCCAAAACCAGCGTTCATGCATGGAGCGATCAATGTACATATACTGATGAAGCGAAAGAGGGTAATTAGGATCATGGCAATTGACAAACTCTGGTCTCCACCTAACCCTCCAGGATATACATGTGAATTTATGTATGTGTTTTAAAGCAATCAATCCAACGGCAATACCATCCAATGCCTTTGCTAAAAGCTCGTTAATCCACGAAATAATTAATTTTAATTGGGTCATTTAATGATGTTCATTTATTAGGAGCAAAACACACCTGTGTTTCGCACTATCGGCCAAATGTGAAAAAACCAGCCAAATTTTATTCCAACTCCAGCATCGAGGATCCCGTAAATATAGTATTAAATCATAAAAATGTGTTTTCATTCAGTTCGGGACCCGCAGCGGGTGTCCGACATACACTAAACTAGTGCTTCATTATATCTTGTTATATATTGACTACAGTATGATCATACAATATTTAAATCGTTTACGTATTACCGTTTGTATCGCTATTACATGTGGTTTTTTCATGTAGCCTATATACATCCCACTGAAGGGTACCGACCTTCTCTCAGAGAGAGTATCTTACTTACCATGCGTGCCTACCGCGGATTGGAAATGTCAAGCTCCCAGTTTTACTTTTTGTTATTTATTGGGAAATTCTCCATACTAACACAACTACCGTGAAAATTTCAACTGGCTACCAATTTCGGTTCATGGGAAAAAGGCCTTCGTAGGTCAGACCGATGTCGTTGTAGGCATAGCAATAAGGTTTTATTGGCACTTTGTGCACTGAACCCTAAAGAAAGTAAGACTCCTTCAATCAAAATAGTTTGGTATCTCTTAGAGCATTAGCCTCTATTACGCGCGCGAGAAAAAGACAAGGAATCGCCTTATTCCGGGCTCACGTTGCGGATAAGTGGCAGTGATGCGACATCATAGCGCAGCTATTTTTATGTACCCACGAATTGCTCGAGGAAAATAAACATCGGAACTCGAACTCAACGTGTAATCTGTGGTTGACATTCAACATGTCGCAATCCAAAGAGCAGAAACAAACCAATTATTATGTTTATCCAGAAAAAAAAAAAACTTAAATTCTATGTTAGATTCTCACCATAAGCATTCTCACATAATTAGATACTTTCTATATTGAAATCTTCGACAAAAGCTCAGGGCGACGAACCAAAAACTACGGCACAATTGTAACATCATATTATGTCTGGGGCTTTACGACGTCGACATCACATCAACCTTTACAGGCGTGCACTCCACTTAATTACGTTACGAGTGACTTTGCATCAGAGGCTCATGTGCTATCGACTGTACAGACTGCACAGTCAAGCCGGGCTCCAAGCACAGTCCAAGGCTCGCGTATTTAAACTCGAAAGTATTAAGAAATCCAAATACCTTCGACCTTCGGCCTTCGACCGGCTCGCTACGACTGAATATGGCTGGTCCACATTATATTACTCGAAGGTCGGAGGCCCGATCGAATAAGTCTCAATCTGCCTTCGGACTTTAGAGCGCGCCGTAGCGGCTGTATGTAGGTAAACGTGCGGGATAAGGGTTCATTCTGGCTGGTTTGCAATCGTCACGTCAGAATCTACAGAAAAGGACTATCCACATTACAACGGGCTGGCGAAGTGGGACGGCACGATATCAACCCAAAATAATCCTTGAATAGCTACAAAGTTGAAGTGCAAGAAAACCGATAACGTGACGTGCCCGTTGGCGCCCGCGTCGGTCGCATGTCGCCGGGCTTTTTTGTGCTAGTGTTGTAGTCACGTCAAAAAGTATATTATTAGTTTGTATTGTTGCGCTCTTACGCTGAAACGTTGCAATGTGGATAGTCCTTTTCTGTAGATACTAACGTTACATTCGACCCAGACATGCAAGCCCTTGCGATAGTCGAAATTCTCCTCAGCACAGGTTAAAGCCATAATTTTTTTGTGAAACGAATCTGGATTATGTACAGCACAACCTTCACCTCCTTGTAATTTCATGTCCCACAATAGAATGTCAGTGTGTAGCCTAACAAATTTAGGATATTTAATGAAAAAGGGTTATCTTTTATAGATAGCAGCTGCTCGCAATAACGCTTTATAAAGGTAATTATAGTAGATACAGCGATACATAAAAAAACGCTTTCCCCAAGTGCTGAAAACCGGGTAAGTTCGGGTATCAATATGGACAGTTCGCCGTTATTTGAGATTTCAAACTGTATTATCTAACCAGTTTCATAACTGCTCGGAAATATTTAAATAAAAGAATACTTTTTTACCCATGAAAAATATTTTAATAACCACAAAATTTAGAATTTATTATTTTTTTATTTCATTTTTCCATTTTGTGTTTTTTCTGGTAGCTTGAGCCACCTGGCTTCAAATAAGACTCAAGAGTTAATTTAGAATTTTTTATTAAAAAAAATATGACTCCCGCCTCTTTTTATGATCCAGCTATGACCTCATGCAGTAAGAATACAGGTACCTAAACAAGTAAGGTCAGAATACAAGTAAGAACACAGCCTCCACTTGATAATGAAGTGAAATAGTAGATTGTTACCCAGGGAGCAAACCAATATTTTTAAGGCGAGAGTATTTCTTTGAATCCAGAGGAGAGCGAAGTATTCTAGAGTAGAATCCGGAGCGAAGCGAGGGATTCTAAAGTAGAATCCTGAGCGCAGTACACCACTTGAGCTTAAAATTGTGTTGCTCTCGAGGTGGACACTCTACTTTTTATCAGCCTCTATAAAAAAAATTAAGTGCAAATTTTGAATAAGAATAGAATAGAATGTTTGTACTACATTTTTCAATGTTCTCTGGAATTAATAAAATACCTTTTCACTTCTCATGCTCTAAAAGTTCGTCTTTATGTCGTGCGTAGGCGACATAAAGTCGCTTTTTATGCTCTAGCTAGAGCATAAAGTAAAATCTTCGTCGAAGACCAAGGCAATCGCTGCAACAGCCACACGAACATCTTTAACTTCATACAACAACCTCTTTATTTTATTTCGTTTCGTTCGTATTCTAAGACCAAGGCAAAGATACCAACAGCCAAAGTACACAATAAAACTTCATGAAATAAACTTATAATTTGTATTTCGTCTCATTTATTATTTTTTATATTTGTTTATTTTTCAATTTAGTAGATCAGTATAGTATTTAAGCCATAACAACAACTTATCATAGTTATAAAAAGAAAATGTTTTTATAACTGAGCAGTATGTAACGACCTTAAGTCAGGTGTCACGTCCCTACAGAAAAAAAAAAGAAAAAAAAGTTAATTGGCGGGAACCATAATTATTTTTTCATTGTAATATTTGTGTTACAACTTAAAATTGTTTTTTGATTAACGATAAATAATGTCGTCAATCGAAGTGAAAAGTAGAGTGTACAACTCGTCCATAAAACCCATTTTACACTCGACTTTATATCTATCCTCGCTCGCAAGCTCGCTCGGATGGATAAACGTCTCGAGTAAAATGGTGCGTTTTATGCACTTGTTGTACAATCTACTATTTTCACTTCTCATGCTCTGAAAGTGCTTATTTGTAGAGGATATAGGCTGCACAAAATCGAATTTTGTGCACAAGTGCAATAACGTATCTAGGTACTCATGAATGTATCTGTATATTAAGGCAAAGAAAATGAGCCATACAGCCATGAACACAATAAGAAGCTCATAGATAGAATTTGTTATTTTATAATATTTACTTTAATTTATTTGCCTTGTGTTTGTGTTTGTGTGTGTTTGTGTGTTTTTGTTTTTAGACATAAAAGATATTAAAATTTAAATTCAAGTAGGGTAGGTTATTTAATTAATTTGATAAAATTATTATTACTAAATTAATTTAATAGTAGGCTGTACAGGTCTGTAGCCCAAGCTTAATATCAATGTAGTAAGATTTTAAAAAATAAAGCGGCGGGAAACAACTCTTGTTTTTTCGTGCGTTTATTAATTTCTTCAATTTGCTAAATTTGCTGTTTTATTTCCTCAGAATCGAAGTGAAAAGCAGAGTTTATAACTCGTCCACAAAACCATTTTATCCTCGACATTACTATCAGCTATCTAAAAGACTCGGATAAATATGGTTCGTTTTGTGCACTTGTTGTAAAATCTACTATTTCTCACTACTCGAAGATACTTTTTTTTTAAAGTTAGTTATATCCGAATTTGATTATGTAAACAATTACGAACAAAGGCGGAGGAATCCATTTCACGCGACTTTTATTTTTTCACAAACTTTATTTTTAATCTGCCTCACGAGCGGTTTCTTTATCATACATCCAGTTTCTTGGAAACCACTATTCATCCCTAGGCATCAAAGATCAAACAGAGCAAGCTCTTTTTAAATAGTTGAGATAAAAAGTTTTTTTTATCCTCTTAGGCCAGTTTTATTAATCTATTGTAAACGTCCTGATCATTGACGCGAAAAAATGAAATAAAAACCTGAAGGCTTACTTAAGTTAATAGTATTATATTCTAATTGATTTGCATTTTTTCCTCCAGCAGCATAGAGCTCATAAATTTGACTTCTTGTAAGTGATATACTGAGCATTGTTATGCGACACCGAAAGCGAAACTCCGCGTATATTGCACCTATGGATTTGCAAAGGCGGGTTATTACGTCCAACTATTTGTAATTAATTCTCCTGGTTGTGCAGTGTTCTCTATCTATCTATCTAATATATATATTTACCTATATCCATGGTTGCACTTAGCTCTGTCTGACACTGATTCACCATGATATTGTTGTTTGCAGTGTCCGTGTGCAAAAGGCATGTTGTTATTTTTATGACTTTTAATTATTTACATATAAATACTTCTCTTTATGATATGATACTATGGACATTTTATCTGATTATTTTGGTGTTATCGCTACTAGTCTTGTTCTAGTGTGGTACTATCATCATCAGCCATTTAACGCCCACTGCAGGACATAGGCCTCTCTCATAGTTTTCATAACCATGAGGGGTTGTGCCATACTATACCATACTATTTCTGGTACTATAACTCCAACATAATGATCCCTTACGTACATTATTTGGTTATTATCTGACCGCTAAAGCAAAAGAAATAACTCGTTAGAGAAACCAAACCTCAGAACACTAGCCGTTAAGGCGCTTAATCACTAAAACAGAGGTGGTGGGTTCTCAGTGTTAGTCTACGAGAAAAATACCACGATTTTTTAATTTTTTATTCAAAGTTGCTCCGCGTGCTATGGAACGGGCAAGCTCAGTGTTTCTTTGATGGATCACATTAGGAATTAGACAATCTGCCAAGGGGTTAACATGCTTGACTACCAAAACAGAGGTCGTGGGTTCGATTCCCATCGAAGGTCGCCGTACTTGATTTGTACAAATGGCCCCAGTCTGGGTGTATTTCCATGTTTGTACAGGCTATCCTAGTTTGGGACCAGGTCAAGTGATTGTGTTGTGTGGAAGTTTATTTATTATTATTTATCATCATCATTATCAGCCATATGACGCCTACTGCAGGACATAGGCCTCCCTCATGGTTTTCAAAGCTCCGCGGAAATTGTTATTTATAATTTCGAGAAATTGCTAACTTGTGTTGCTAGGTATGCAACGAAGCAGTCGAGAATCCCCCTGCGTGCTAACGTGCACTGCAATAGTCAGGGTCACCTACACCTCTGTAGTCGTTATACGAGACCACCAAATTAGATCTTGAAAATGACGCTGTCTTTTTAGGCCTACATGAGAAGGGTCTGACAAAATTAGACTCCTATTTGACCAGTCACGGTATCAGTCCCGGTAGCATGAGATCGCCCCACCCTGCGCTCACGTAGCTCTTTATTCTAGCGCGCGAGATAAGGGCTCATGCTAAACTGTCTGGTAAACCTGTATTTTTTACTTTGGCCTGTTGTCTTCAAGGCGTAGATTGGAATTTGTCAATTTATTTCATTGCCACGGAGACATATGGCTATGGTTCGTAAAGGCCGCCACCGCGACTGCCCTAGTGTGTGCCAGACTTGATGGCGTTAAGCCGCTTTCAAACGATGCGGAGTAGCTGGAGATGGGTGATCCGCAGGAATATTCTCCCAACTGGAAATTAAGCGGAGATTTAAGTTTAAAATATTCTGCGGGTAGACTGAAACTTTCGCCGGAATGAATGTTTTGGCTATTGCTTATCGTTAGGAGCAGTTTTCCTGTAAATAAAGTGTGAGTACCTACTTACGGTAGTATTCAAATATTCTACTAGTAATATGCAAAACGTGTTCACACTGTGAAATGCACCTAAAATTACGAAATCAGGAAAGTTAAATTGAGAACAATAAAGATAAACCAAAAAAATATATGGAGCGTAGGTAATGAAACATTTCTGTAAGCTTCGATGATATTGATGATGTGAGAATTGCATTACGTGGTGCAGAGCTTCGAGATAAAGTTCATCACGAACTGGCTATCCTTTCATTTCTCTTGATTTCATCGAATATATTTCGCTGTTTTGAGCATAGTCCTAAATAGTGACAATAGCTACAGACAACTGAGACTTAATTTTAAATGTATAAGATAATGTATTAAAATAATGCTAGAATCATAAATTAATAATATTGATTGATTTAATGGATTAATATTCTTAAGTAAAAACGCCAACATCTCGTTGTTTTGTTAAAAACAACATAACTCTTACGTTTGTACACATTAGGATAATTTTGAGTTTTATTTTTTTCTACGAGTTAATTTTACTCATTAGCCGCGATTTCTGTCGATGACGTACTTCCGGTTGCCGGTCCATTGCGATGACGTATTCTTACAATTTCGAAGACTCAGATTCTTTTTTTTTTGCTTTAAAAAATAATTAAAGCAGCCTGAATTGCCTATTTCCTCGAACAGAAACATAACATAAGATTTTTTAATACAATACCCATTAGAAGTCCAGCCCGTGGTATCACGTAACTTGCCGCTCTATCGGGTTAAGCATTTAGACGACTCCGAAGTGTCATAATATGTATGTATTTGATAGTTCGGAGTAGGCTAAGTCAGACAACTCCATATAGTGGAGGACTTACGTGGTCGCACCCCTGAAGTGAGGCAGGATGGGCCGCGCTTTCTGCCGGATCATTTCGCGGCGGTTTAGCTCTTTATTTATTTTTACCGCGCGTCAACTCCATGCGTCGTACATTTGTCTCGCGTGCGGCGCATTATCTCTTCGTACGTGTGTCTGCCACTTTACATTACATTTTTATTCGGCCGAACCCTTCGCGCGTCTATATGGCTCTTAAGGCGGCCCCTCGAGAAGCAATTCCCATACAAACGTATTTTGGTTTTTATTCACAAACGGCATGCCGGATCGCAATGAAACTTCACCAATACGTTTAGAGAACACAAATCGAGGTTTGATCCTGCTTATAAATCAAACAGTGAACAGTTTCTACAAAAAGTCTTATGAGGCTATAATTTCTTTTTTATTCTATTATTCCCAGTTGTAAGCACGAGCAAACCTTGATTTGTGTCCGTTAAACATATTGGCCAATAGTCATTGAGATCCGGCATGTCGTTTGTGGATTAAAACCAAACTACGTTTGTATGAGAATTGCTCATTGAAGGACCACCTTAATTCTGTTGTCTAGCCTTGTCTTTGATAGAGATTCCATCACCGCACCGCTTCAAGATCGCGTGCACATAGTTTTAGTGCCCTGCTCGTGTTTTTCAGCAAAAATTTCACAAAATATTCCGTTTTTAATGCGCAAAACCATATATATTTTGTTTTCCAAAGCAACGATTGCTCTAAACGGATTTTTTTGGTCTATTATTTACTGGCAGTAGGCGGCTTAGTAGAAAGATAAGACAGAAAGATAACAAAAGTGTTTATTTGCAAATAACAACAAATTGAAAGGCATATATGAAAAAGTTACAATATTAAAAGTAAACTAAGTGGTGGTAGCACAGACAGAATAAAGTACGGTTATCTGTGGTCTCCGTGTTAGATTTCGATCTGGGTTGTGGAGCCCTAGATAAATGATTTAACAATTTGGTTTGCATGGCAAGTTAACGCAATAAATGCAAAGGTACATAATAATTAGAATGGCATATCTGGGGGCACGGCAGTGCCCCCGCCAAGTCGAGCAAAAAAGCGGCATGGCCTTACCTTGGCCTTTTTCTTGAAGCTGTTTTAGCCATTTTCAACCCCACTATAACTTCGTTTTGGATAAAATTAGAAGCTTGAATTTTCAGTAACTAAGCAAGCATTGTTTAAACACGTTATATTTCAAATTTCATTAAATGTGAACCAGTAGATAGTTTAAGAATTATAACTAGTCAAAGTTTCTTAATTTTGTCACTCACTCACTGACTAACTGATCATCAAAACTCTAAGGCACTTCTAACAGACATAGAAGCTTCAAAATTAGAATTGTGTTTAGTAAATAAATCAAGGAAACACTAGAATTGTTTGCAATTTCGGTCCAGTTTTCTAGATACACCAACTAAATACATGACTTTGTAAGCCGATATAAATATATAGGATTACAATTTACATTTGTAGTGTACGACTCAGTGTACCTGTATATGTGTAATATATCAAAGCCTCCAAGAAAAACTTATAGAGACAGGGCTTTGAAAAAAACTGTAGCTGAAGCTCAATAAGTAGTACTGGAAAAGAAAGAGCAAGACTGCCTATAAAAATAACAAAAGCTCATAAGACAGAGAGTGGGCTTTAAGAAAATCCGTTCTGGTATTCAAGAAGTAGAAGGTACCGAAAAGGCAAAAATGTAGGACTATCTACAATAAGAAATGAGATGCCATCAAAAACATAACTCGTAAAAAAACCAAGTCTCGCTATTTAGTTCTTCTAACCTAAAAGGTTGTGAGATCCATGTAACACCAAGTCGGTTAATTTATTCAGTCCCTACTTAAGGGTCCTTCTGTCTTAAGTTATTACGTAATAAGCCAACCTAACTACATGTTATAGTGACCATTTGAGTATTAAAAATCTTTTATGTTTTAAATAAATATATTGACTTGGCTAACGTACTAAACAATCAAACTTATTACTTGTGAGATATATTGTATTTTCATTCGATGGCCAAGACAATCTATTTATTTAAAATAAAAGAGTTTTAATATTGAAATTGGATGGAAATACATCCAGACTGAGGCCATTTGTACAAATATACGGGCGGCCCCCAGTAGGAATCGAACCCACAACCTCTATCTTGATAATTAGCGCCTTAACGGCTAGTCCAACGAGGTAGTCAGTCATTTATGGATACAGTTGCTCTTATTTATTACACGAGCAAATTAATTCAGTTCGGTGTGTGCTCGGTGAGTGGATAGAAACGGCCTGTATTTTATGCTTTTGCGCTATTTTCAAAGTAGGCAAATTATAAGTTATTGAGCATATCCTCCGTCTGGCGCCGGATTGAGAATAACATCACTCCATTTCCTTCCGTGGATGTCGTAGAAGGCGACTAAGGAAATCAATTACCAGGAGACGGGCAGCAGCGTCTTCCTGAGATTCCAACCGCATACTGCGATCGCCAACCCGCCTGCCAAGCGTGGCGATTATGGCAAAATCCCTCATGGTTATGAAAACTACGAAGGAGGCCTATGTCCTGCAGTGGCGTGCGGCGTCAAATGGCTGATGATGATGATGATGAGCATTGTAGGGACAGCGGTGGTAGCCTAGTTAGTAGAACATCGGACTCGGAAGCGAGGGACTCTGGTTCGATTCCCAGTGCGGGCATGTACCTATGACATTTTTTTACTAAGTTATTTACATTTGTGAAGTTATAGTAGCAATGCCACTCGCTAACCGTGAAGGAAAACATCGTAAGGAAACCTGAGTGTCTGAGCTATTTACAAACTTCAGCGCAAGAAATGGCCAATCCGCGGTGGGCACGCGTGCTGATTAAGCCCGTTCCCTCTCCCTGAGAGAAGGCCTGTGCCTTACAGTGGGACATATACCTATAGTCTGCTTATGTATGAGCATTGTAGATTAAAAAGTAACTGAAACCGGCGCACGTGCATGCAACGACTAATGAATGTTGATGAAGCGAAAAAGATCTGTTAGGATCGTGGCAAGTGGTAGACCCTAGTCGTGAGTACAGGCGTGAGTTTATGTAATGTTTTTTCTGTAAATTTGTGCGTAATAAATAATAACGTTTCTGTGCGGGATCTGCCGCTCCGATGGCTGGCAACTAAGTCCGCGAGGTTCACACGCGTGTCTCCGGCGCGTTACATCACGTTTTCATGCGTAAATCATTTCGCGCGGACACCTCTCGAGAGATTCACTCGAGTCGCGACTGCCTTTTGTCGCGCCGGGAAATGGAATATAATAGTAACTTACTTACAATTACGAATTACTAACATTTGTTGAGTATCTTTAGAAAGTGTGTTCGAAGAAATTAAATGAACATTCGAGCGAGTCCTATACGAAGTATCTACGATGTAAGAGAAAACCCGTCAAGTGCGAGTCAGACTCGCGCACCGAGGGTTCCATACTCGCGCTTGGCCGTTTTTATTATTTGTCTTTAGAATATATCAATCACAATCACGCCAAGTTGATGCTTGTGTGTCTTACCGTTTTTACAATAGAGCATAAACAAAAAAAAAACGGACAAGTACGAGTCGGACTCGCTCACCGAGGGTTCCGTACAAATTTGTAGTCTCTCAGTTTTTCCGAGCTTTTTCAGAACTGCAAAGACTAAATAATTATTTAATTACAAATGCATAGTTTTCAGATTTTTTTTTAATTTTTAGTATACGACGATATTACTTGCCAAATTTCATAGGTTTATGTCAACGGAAAGTACCCTGTAAATTTTGATTTCTTTGAGAGTGTCGAAATATACGTTTTCTGCGGCATAAACGGCCGTAACTTTTTTTTTCGTTAACTTAGAAGATTGATTTTTTACAGCTTCAAGGGATTGTTCACCTAAGTTTTAATTTCAACTCGATAACTCGCTTTTCCGAGATAAAGGGTCTTGACAGACAGACGGACGGACGGACAACAAAGTGATTCTATAAGGGTTCCGTTTTTCCTTCTGAGTTACAGAACAATAAAAGCGGCGAAAAAACAAGGAGACCCCCCTCCCCTTATTATTTATTATTTTTTTAATTTTATTATTTGTTAGGAAATCCGCCGTAATAACACATACTCTCTCTCTCTGAGAGAAGGCCTACAGTGGGGCGTATAAAGGCTGCCCATGTAACACACATTCTGTAAAAATTCAACAGGCAGCAGAGGCAGAGTAGTGGCATCCCGATTGGCACCCTTCGGGTGCGGAACCCTAAAAATGAAGAAAAAAGTTCTTAATAAAACCCTATTGATTTTTGTTATATATATAATTATGCTATAAAAACTTCAATTGGCTAATTTTACGTTTCAAGAAATATAGTCCTCTAAAGGCAAGACAGAAGACAGTCAGTCAGCGCAGGCTTTCTATTAGGGCGGCGTTGGCATCCTTGGGGTAGGTACGAAACTAAAAAAAATTATAATTTGAAACTGAAATTGACAAACGGTTTAATTATCACAAAAATAAAAAAATAACGTAGACTGTTTCTTTTACAATAATGTCATCCTAGAAGCCATTTCAGCCAAGTGACCTAAGAATACTCTAGAAACCCATCAAATTAACTACACATAGTTGAAGGAGTAAGTCCCAAGCCGCTCACTGTAATAAAGTAGGTACCATCGTGCTATCATTAAAAGCCTATCAGGCTCAAAGTTGCCTCCCCGAAACGAACATGGAGAATTAAGGAGAAGCGTTAAATTGTGTCAAACTTGCTCGCGCCAAAGTTTTGCGGTCGGGGGAATCGCGTGCTGACCACAGTACGACCAACCTAGTATTTTATCTAACTACTGCGGGCCTTTAAAAAATGTCAGACTTGGAGATGTCACATTTATCCTTTACCGCATCATCCTAGTATGAAAAAACCTAGTGGGTAGAACATTAGCCTAGTGTGTAGAACATTGGACTCGGAAGCGAGAGATCCAGGTTCGTTTTCCAGTGCTTTGTTTGTTTTCTAAGTTATGTACATTTGTGAAGTTATAGTAGCGTTAGCACTCGCTAACGGTGAAATAAAACATCGTGAGGAAACCTGAGTGTCTGAGGTGTTCACGTACCTCAGCGCTGGAAATCGCAAATCCGCGGTGGGCACGCGTGGTGATTAAGCCCATACTCTCTCCTTGAGAAAAGGCCTGTGCCCTACAGTGGGACGTATATAGGCTGCTTATGTTTTTTACATGATAAAATAAAATACAACAAACATGTCACAATGGTATGCAAGCCTCGTATCATATTAAATATCATATTAATATTTTACGTTTTTAAACACGTATGTATTACGACTTAGTATATATATATATGTAGGTCGTGTGGTATATATATGTAGGTCGTGTGGTGTCGGCAGATTAGAATAGCACCACCCCATATCTTCCCGTGGGTATCGTAAAAGGCGATTATGGGAGTGTGTGAAAAAGTTCCGACCCCTTGTAACTTTCTCACCGTGATACTGTACCATCCGTCTGAGTCTTTCTCCGGTCGTAACGGTCTCCGTTCCATCGGGTCTAGAAGGACAAGGATGAGTATGTGCACCTGTGTCTTGCGCGTACACTTGTGCACCTTAATATATCCTGCGCATCTGACCGCTTCCATTACTGGACTCCGAGTATGTTTAAAGTCCTGTGGCGATGGGTAAAGGTAGAGAGGTCTAGCCTGATGCAAGCTTGACTTTGTCTGATACCCGCACACAGGCGGTCCCGGGGGCGTGAGTACACGCCGTGGTCGTTTCCGCGCTGCAAATTTGGGGCAACAGCGCAGGCTCGGCAGCACTCGGGGTGACAAAGCAGCCCTGTTTAGGGAGGCACTGCTTTCCCCGCTCAGCCGGGGAGGGGGCTAGAAAAGGTGCCTTAAAAAATGCTCGTCCCAACTTGGCAGATGATAGTAACCGCGGCTATCATCGCATCATTCAAATCGTGGTCGACGTTACAAAGCAAATTTAAAAACCACACCTAATATGACCTTCGGCGCGTGGAACGTGAGAACGCTTCTTGATCGAGATGGCAATGCCTGCCCTGAACGTAAGACCGCCATAGTAGCTCGGGAACTTCATCGCTATAACGTGGATGTGGCTGCGCTCAGCGAAACGCATCTACCCGATGAAGGAGAGCTGGTGGAAGTAGGTGGCGGCTACACTTTCTACTGGAAAGGTACCGCTGCCTCCGAAGCTCGTCGATCAGGTGTGGGATTTGCCATCAAGAATCACTTAGCAAAGCGTTTACAGGAGTACCCTGTACATATATCAGACCGCGTTACCACACTGCGCCTTCACCTGGACAAAGACAACTACCTTAATGTCATCAGTGTTTATGCTCCAACGCTAGACAAGTCTGATGACATCAAGGACAAGTTCTATGAGGAATTGACTCATTGCCTCGATAGCATAAACGCCAAAGAGCAGATTTTATTGCTGGGCGATTTCAATGCCAGGGTTGGTCGGGACTATGAGGCTTGGCCTGGAGTTCTGGGTAGACATGGAGTTGGCAACATGAACAGCAATGGTCAGTTGCTGCTCAGTCTTTGTGCTCAATACGATCTGGCAATTACGAACACTATGTTTAGACTTGCCGCCAAGTACAAGACAACATGGATGCACCCAAGATCCAAGCATTGGCATTTGATTGACTATGCAATCGTGAGGCAAAAAGATTTCAGCCAAGTACAGGTCACCCGCGTCATGCGTGGTGCGCACTGTTGGTCTGACCACCAACTTATTGTCACTAAGCTGCGAATACGCCTCCGTCGTCCGCGTAGAACCACTATAAAAAAGCTTGCGTCTTTGGACGTGGACAAGCTAAAAGATCACGCGGTCAGGGAGAAATACGCTGAAGCCCTGTCTGAAAAGCTGTTGCCCGTCAATGAGGTAGGTGATGTTGATGCTGCCTGGGGAACTTTGTTATCTCATATCATAGATACCGCTTCAACTGCACTGGGTAAAAAGTTCCGTCGCAACGAAGACTGGTTTGATGGAAATGATGAAATCCTGAGGGCAGCATTCGATAAACACAGAGATCTCCTGCGACAGCACAGAAGGCAAAGAGGAAGCGTTGCGGTTGTTAAAGCTAGTGACCTCGAATTGCGCAAGCTGTCTCGTCATATGAAAGACAAGTGGTGGCAGGACAAAGCTAGATACATGCAATGGCTCACTGACACAAACCAGCTGGGAGAATTCTACAGTGAGGTACGTAAGCTGATTGGTACATCCTACCACGTGAGGGTGCCTTTAAGGTCTCTAGACGGTAGTCACCTGTTGACGAACAAGGACGATGTACTAAAGCGCTGGGCGGAGCACTTCAATACTCTGCTAAATGTGGATCGATCAGCTGATCTACAAACTATCCGCTTAATGCCTCAGCTCCCTCTTGCCTTTGAGCTGGACGAGCCTCTATTGCGTGACGAGGTTGTTACTGCCATCAAACAGCAACAAAACAAAAGGGCGGTTGGTATTGACCTCATACCGGGAGAGCTGATAAAATACGGCGGAGAGGAGTTGCATACGCTGGTCTGGGAACTATTTGTTCGCATGTGGGAGCAGGAGCGCGTTCCGGATACCTTTAAAGTATCGCGCATAAGTGCTCTCTACAAGAACAAAGGTGACCGATCTGACTGCAACGCTTATCGCGGTATTTCGCTTCTTTCAGCCCCCGGAAAGGTCTTTGCTAGAGTTCTCTTAAACCGCCTAAAGAACTTGTCCGAAAAGATTCTGCCAGAAACCCAGTTTGGCTTCCGACCGGATCGAGGCACATGCGAAGCTATATTCTCTGTGCGTCAACTGCAAGAAAAGAGCAGAGAACAGGGTCGTCAGCTGTACCTTTGCTTTGTTGACCTAGAGAAGGCTTTCGACAGCGTGCCTCGGGAAGCTCTATGGTTGGTGCTAGGTAAGCTTGGGTGCACGGGAAAGTTTGTGAGACTGCTTAGACTCCTGCATGACGACATGCAATGCTGCGTTGCCGTAGACGGTGATCAGACAGACTTCTTCCCCGTTACCTGTGGGGTGAAGCAAGGTTGCGTTTTAGCACCTACTCTGTTCGCCTTATACTTTGCGGTGATAGTTAGAGAAGTCTTACAAACTGTTTCTCAAGGAGTTCGCATCCGCTTCCGCACAGACGGCAGCCTTTTCAACTTGGCTAGACTTAAGGCTCGCACTAAAGTCTCACACGTACTGATCACCGAGATCATGTATGCTGACGACCTGTGCTTCGTAGCAGAATCCCCAGACGGCTTGCAACAGCTAATGTCCGCATTCCACCAAGCCTGCACTAAGTTCGGCCTGAAGATCAATGTCAATAAGACGGAGGTGATGTCCCTGGATATACACGGTCACGAGACATTGGCCATAAAACTTGGTGAGGATGTGCTGAAGCAGGTGGATAAATTTCGCTATCTGGGGAACACTGTAACATCCAAGTGTGACCTTGATGCTGAGATCAATAGCAGGGTCGGTGCCGCAGCTGCAGCATTCGGCAAGCTATGTTCCAAGGTCTTCTGCTCTCATGACCTTAAGTTGGCCACTAAGATAGCAACATATATGGCAATCGTGCTGCCAAACCTCTTATACTCCTCTGAGACGTGGTGTGTATACCGCCGCCACATTCGCACTCTGGATCGCTTCCACCTTAAATGCCTCCGTACCATCATGAAGATCAGATGGTCTGATAGAGTGCGAAATACAGAAGTTCTGCGACGAGCCAATGTTGGTGGCATTGAGGCCTATTTAATGCGTCGACAGCTTCGGTGGTGCGGTCACGTTTCTCGTATGGCGGAGGAAAGAGTGGCGAAGCGCATCTTTTATTCTGAACTAGAGGAGGGCAAGCGGAATCATGGCGGTCCCCTCCTCCGGTACAAGGATGTACAAAAGCGACACATGAAGAGATGCAAAATAGAGCCCTCCCGCTGGGAACGGTTGGCAGCACAGCGGCCAGAATGGCGCAGGTTGGTGAACAGTCAAGTACGCGAGTTCGAGGTTCAGCGTAAAGCTGACATGGATACCAAACGCGACCAGTTAAAGGCTCGCCCACCTGCTGCCATAGTATATAATTACGAGAACGGCATTCTCACGTGCCCTCAGTGTGCACGGAGTTTCGCCGTGAAGATAGGCTACATAAGCCATCTTCGAGCGCACCAGCGCCTCATCACTGATTAGGGGTCAAAGTGGTCGCCATGGCCGAAACCGGTCGGAACAATCATCATCATATTTATTTACCTACCGTAAGTGAATAAAAATATTATCGGGACCCGGAGGATTATAATGTTAACCTCGAGCCCAATACCCAATCTTAATCTGCATCTATCGCGTTGCAGATGATTTATGCAACGTTTACTAAGCATTTCCGCTCGTGACCAAAAAGTTCTATTAAGGACAGGACTCCCTGCCTGCATGCTCGGATAACATATCCAGCATGGGTGGTACGATGGCGCGAGTGACGCGTTTTGTGGCGCCAAAATGTCACAATTTGACAGTTAATGCACTGCGACTTTTGACGTTAAAACGCGTGATTTCCATCGTCGTACTACCCATGCAGGTGGGCGTTCACTAATGCAATCATTTGAACTAATTGTGCGGTTCTTCTCAGATGATATACCTGACCTGTAGACATCGTGCCCTGCCTGCACGAAAAACTTGCATCAAAGTGATAACGTTCTCGTCCGATGTCTATTGCATTGATGCTCTTATACCTACTTCTGACAACTACATACACACCCATGACATAAACTCACGCCTGTGTCCCGGAGGGGTAGGCAGAGACCAGTGTTTGCCACTGGCCACGATCCTGACATATCTATTTCGCTGATTAATACCTACTTGGTTTTGTGTATTATGCTCTGACCTTTAAGAGTGTCTACCCTATATATTCTAGCAAGCCAATCGGCTTACAAGGGAGCCCGTACGTTGCGAATGAGCCGTTTTCAGCACAAATTCATAAAGCACTTCATAGATGGCGCTTATAGGCGTGCACATAATGTAATGTCCTTGCCTGGTTACCGCAGCATAGGGTAACCTACTTTGGGAGCAGGACAAGTGATTGTGACGTGTGGAAGTTATTATTATCATTATTCAGCGTTTATTTCTGAGCTGGGTAAATGGTGGTGTTTCACCATTCAATAAAAATTCAATAAATTTCTTTCAAATAAAAATTTTCTAGAAAGTTGCAGGTGATCTTACATGATCTTAGTGTTAGTACATACCTATTCTTATTCCAGGATTTACCACGCACTGGCATTGCTTGCTACTTGAAGATCGCAATAATGTTTTATGTTATAAGAGCATATGATGTACGACTTTTAAAATGTTTAGTATAAAAGACATTTAAGAAGATATAATGTGTTTTTTTTTATAAAAAATAAAAACCGACTTCGCAACACTACAGCACTAAAAAGTTAGAAATAATTTAATAAATTAATTAATTGTACAAGTATAATTTGGAGTCGGTGCCCAAAATATATGTGCTAGTTATTAAACTGGGCACCGACTACAAATTATACTTCTAAAATACCTACATGTACATACTTCTAATTATTTAAATTATTTCTAACGTCGGTTTTTATTTTATATTAAAAAAATATATTTTTCAGTTTTTAGTGGGGGAGCGGGAGAAAAATAAAGAAGACCCTTATAACCATAATTTACCCTACTTAATTCGTTGCTTTAAAATTTGACGTTGTCAATTTCCATCTCCGAAAGTCTTCTCCAGAACATCACCAAATTATCTTGGGACTACTTTTGAAACATACGGATATTACTAAAGGATGTGCCCCATTAGGCCTTATTTACTGCTGTCCATTGAAGAGTTCCGTTCTCCATCTCTGAAAGTCTTCATCAGATCTTCACGAAATTAAAATGAGACCAATGGGACGTTACATCTGTCCGAACAAAGGATTTGACGGAGTTATGGAGGAACATAGCCAATGAAATATATATACGCGTCGAATTGATAACCTCCTCCTTTTTTGAAGTCGGTTAAAAATTAAGTTCTCTGCTTCATCTCCGTAAAATCAAGCGTTGATATGGCAAACAGAGCCTGCTCATACTTAACAGGAGAACCTGATAGAAAATCCTGAAACTTTACATTCACCCGGAATGTCTAATAAGTAGTACGGAACCCTCTCCACAACAGTACGACTTGTACTTGAGCGTTTTAGTTAGTAACATTGTAATTTTTTTTTTTTGATAATTTTAGCTTGACTAAACCGAGCCCAGGTAATGTGTCGTCATAATTATGCTCAGTGATACTTGAGTCGTTCTCACTTATGGAAACTGGTCAAGCCATTTGCCCTCTGCATGGTCATAAAGAAACATACATCCTGCTTTCGCAGTCCGATAAAAACCAATCAAACCTTGCCTACAAATCAATGTGCACTCAACAATAACAGTTAGTTGCAATTATTAGAAACGAAACCGAGAAGGATGATCACATTTTTGATATGCATACCAAAAAGACAACAGTTTTATCCGAAACATTTCTCTAAAAAGGGTTTTCACTCTCGACTTTGTAGACAAAATCTCCCATGTACCGCTAGTGCCCACATCTAACCCGCATAAAATAAGCTTTAACTCGGGGTTTTATTTGCAACGATTGAAATTGGAAGGGCGTAGTCCCGCGTCAAAGGAGCTTACTTTTGTGGGCACTAGGGGCTAGTGGACCTCAGCTGGCGGTTGATTTGACAGAGGGTCGAACGAGTCTCGGCTAATAGGGTTAGTTGTTGTCTCCGCAAGTGTCCTTTAGCTTGCCCAACTGACGTTTGTTTTGTACTTTGGAGAATTATTAAGCGGATTTGCTGTACTTCCAAGGATCGAGGACCGTGTCCAATAAAAAATCTCTCGTAAACTCTGAAGGACCTGACCAGGCCACCATAACAATGTTTTTTTATTGTTCTTTTCATGGTCTTAATGTAACAGATTAAATCTATAATAAACAACGTTTAAGTTCACGTTGTCCATGTTTGCTGGTTTTGTAAAACTCGAAACAAGGGCAAAACCCCAAAAATAACAAGAAAAATTCACATAAACTTGTCATCTGTAAAAAAAAATTATAGTAAGTTTTAAAAATTATTATTATACTTTATTGCACACAAGACTTTTAACAGGACATTACATAAGAAATTACATGTACAAAGGCGAGCTTATCTCTGTAAGAGATTTCTTCCAGCAAACCTTCGGGTATAGGAGAAGCAGTAGAAAAACGGGTCTATATATGTGCACAAAATAAACTACAAAAAGCCTAAATAACACAAAGTAAAAAGGAAAACAAAAACTACATAAACTAGATAACAGAATAAAAATACATACCTACTTAGATATACATAGATAATATATATATATATTATATATATATATATATATATATAGCTCAATGTTATTACAGGGATAGATAATGCTCTTTCAACCGCTTCTTGAAGGTACCAATAGTGGGACTGGCGCATATGTTCTGTGGCAGTGCGTTCCACAGCCTAACCGACTGGACCGTGAAGGAGTCACCGTAAGCTCCAGTATTGTGAGCAGGAATTTTAAGAAGATGGGAGTTAAGTGATCTTTTTGATCTTTCTCCGGAGAACAGGTATTGAAACCTTTCTCTCAGGTATGCGGGAGATGCGGGATGATTAAGAATTTTGTACAATAGTGATAGTATATGTGCATTCCGGCGAAGACGAATTGGGAGCCATTTTAACTCTTGTCGGAAACGAGACACATGATCAAATTTGCGTAATCCGTATATGAAGCGGATACCCAAATTTTGTAGACGTTCGAGTTTGTCTAGCAGCTCCTCATTGGCGTCCAAGTAGCAAACATCCGCATAGTCAAGAATGGGAAGAAGAAGTGACTGTACAAGAGTAACTTTAGTTTTAATTGGGAGAAAGTTTTGGAGACGCCGCAGTGAATGGAAAGCTGCAAAGACGCGCCGACTGACTTCACTGACATGCGTAGACCAAGAGAGATGGCAGTCAAAGAGCACTCCCAAGTTCCTGGCCGTTGTCGCATAGACAATGGGTGTGCCGTCAAAGAGGACTGCAGGAACCACTGTTTGCTTCATCAGCAACTTGTAGAAGTGCGGACTGCCAATAAGCATTACCTGTGATTTTTTGGGATTCACTAAAAGTCCGAAATGCTGAGCCCAGTTTTGAATGCGCGCAAGATCAGTGTTCAAAGCATCGACAGCAGAGACAAACTCATCGACTTCAAAATGCCTGTAGAGCTGCAAGTCGTCTGCATATAGATGATAGTGAGACGACAGGGAGTCAGTGACGGAATTGATAAATATGGAAAATAGGAGTGGGGAGAGGACCCCGCCCTGAGGAACGCCCGCAGTGAGGTCACACCAATCCGAGGAAGTCTCGTTGGAGCGTATGCACTGCTGGCGACCCCGAAGATAGGTATCGAACCATTCTATTGCAAGAGGAGATACGTTAAGAGAATCAAGGATAGCAAGGAGGATATCGAAGTCGACACTGTTGAAGGCACTGCTGAAGTCGAGAAGTGTCAGCACTGTGAGCTGCTTATTGTCTCTGGCGAGGCGTATGTCATCTGTGACCTTCAACAGTGCCGTAACTGTGCTGTGACCAGAACGGAAACCGGATTGGAAGTGATTAAGGAGGTTGTTATGGGACAGGAATGTCGAAAGCTGAATGTTGACCAGAGATTCGAGGACTTTGGATAGGAAAGGAAGTATAGATATTGGACGATATTCTGAGAACGAGGAGGGATGGGTAGTTTTGGGGAGCGGTATTACGTGAGCTTTCTTCCAGGCGGCTGGAAATGAGCTGGTACCCAAGGAGAAGTTTATGATGTGCGTGATAGTTGGAACCAGCCCATCAATGGCCAAGAGCAGCATTTGAGAGCTGACCTGGTCGTCTCCTACCGCTTTGGAAGAAATGGAGAGGATGGATTTCTTAACGTCACTCGTTGTAACAGATTTGAAAGAGAAGGGAACACAATCGGGTTTTCGCTGCAAAGAAAGATTTTGGAGAGTGACTTTTTTGGTGTAGTCTTCTAAAGTGACTGGAGGGATTGAGAAATGTTTATTAAGGGCGTCGAAATCAATATTTAAGGGGCTTCTATCAGGAGATTTGCCAATCCCGAGTGTTTTAAGAAATTTCCAAATTTCAGCTGGGCTGTACTTTTCAATTGACTCGTGAATATGTCGCCTTTTGGCATCCCTACACATCCGACTGCAACGATTACGCAGCATCTTGAAGCGGGAAAAGTTAAGCTCCGTGGGATCTTTCTTATACTTCCGTTTGGCTTGATCACGCTTAGCCATTAATTCCTTAATGGCTTGCGTGAGCCAGGGTGCAGGTAGATGCCTGACTTTCACCCTTTTAACAGGAGCATGTTTGTCAAAAAGGGCCAACACAATGGAATTAAAGCGAATCACCATCTCATCACAGGTGATGCTGTCAGTGACAGGCGACCAGTCAATTGCAGCCACATCCTCCGCCAGAGCATCCAAATCAATCCCTTTAAAACTACGAAGAAGAAGATATTTTGCCTTACTTTTGGGGGGACGAACTTTATAAGAGAGAAAAATAAGGTCATGGTGAGAGAAAGGAGCATCAAGCTGGCCAAATTTGGCCACCTTCTGCAGTCGTGAGACAAACATGAGGTCAAGTAGTGAAGGTCTGCAATTAGGCGCATGATGAGTTGGAGATAGGGGCATGATATTCAGATTGTATGAAGAGATGAGGGACTGCAGTTTGGAAGTGCGGGAATCATTTTTAATAAGGCAAGTATTGAAGTCACCCATTATTAGGATATCGACATAAAGGGGACAAAAGGTTTCCAGAAGGGATTCAAAGGCACTGAAAAAATTTATATGGAGAGATGGGCTATAATAGACACCAAGAAGTAGTTTAGAATGGCGGAGAGTGATTTCTAAAAATAGGTGTTCGGGTGATTCAGTTGCCTGACTAACCGATTGACTGATTATGGTGCAAGGTATGTCAGAGCGTAGATAGATTGCGACTCCACCACATGCCCTTACAGTCCTATCATTCCGGATAAGTCGGAAGCCAGGCAAACTGACCATCGTAGAGGGTAATGTGGGCTTAAGGAAGGTTTCAGATATTAGTATAGCATCTATGCGTAGTCCGCCAAAGGACGCCAAGAAGTCGGAGTAATGAGCCGGAATGCTTTGTGCATTAATATGCACAATATTAAAATTTGGGTGAACACCTTGGAACACTGAATCCAGTCGGTCGTGAAGTGTCAGCCCAGCCACAGAATCATCGCTGGCACTTTCAAAATCGTCGGTTGAAGAGCAGGAGAAAAAGCTATCATCTAAATGCTGGAAGCTATTCATAGACTATAAATTAATAAATATATAAAATACTGTAAAATAAATAGATAACCACTATACGTTAAACTAAAATAAACTAACCTATAAATAAACTTGTTTACCGCTCAGTCCCAGCAGCACCACTGTGCCTCTGGAAGAAATCTCGTACTAAAAGTAACAAAATAGCACAGAAAGAAAACAAACATCAAAGTACGATAAACATGAGAAGATAACAAAGTCAAAATTAAATCACTGAACACTATAGCAGAGAAAAAAAAAAATTAAATTGAAAAGAAAATTATTTTGAACGCATCCAAAAGTAATTTTCTGTGAAAACATTCCTAGATTATAATAATCGTCTGTGATAAACTGCTGCTGTCAATGTCAAACAAAAAGAAAACACGATTATGCAAAAGGAAATTTAAATTATCCTACCCCAATGCAAACTGAACAGGAAAGTGAAGTAGGTACAATCCGGACAATTGCAGAAGGTCGAACATAGCGAGATGGGCGTACATAATAACCGAAGTTATTTTTCTTTCGCCACACGTGTCCTCGCCTGTGTCTGCGTCTTAGCCCTTGAAGATCCAGTTTTCGGCTCCGTTGCCTTCTTCACAGACTTCGCCTTCTGTACTTCCGCATCCCTAGCTGGAAACTTCTCCATCAGTACATGGAGTTCGGGCATCTGCTCCACCTTGGCACGGGTTTTGTCGGGGAGGAGAATAACTATCCTGCCCTCCATCGTCCAGCAGCTCTGCATTCCAAAATGCTTCCTAGCAGCCATGAAGACATCATGTCTGGGCCTCGTCAGGAACTCCGAGAGGACGAAGCCGGTCCCCTTCAAAGCAGCCTTTGCAGCCCAGACAGTACCTTTAGCCGCACATGTGGAGAAACGAACCAGCAATGGTCTGGCTTTGGTTTTGGACACTCCCAGACGGTGACACACGGAGACACTGTCGATGCAGTCAGGTGTCATCTTCATTTGGTCGGACAACAGTTTAGCCATGACTGACAATGGTGCTTCATTAGATGACTCCGGCACTCCATGGATGAGGAGTACTTTACGACGCGATGCCATTTCATGCCTGTCGAGGCCCAGCAGAAGCAAGTCTACTTGAGACTTAAGCAGACTTAGTGATGATGTGACAAAGAGCTTGAAGTGTGTGAACTCACGATTCAATGTCTCCAGATCCGAAACACCAGTGTTGGAAGAAGTGGAGACTTGACGCAGCTCCTTTTCATGTTGTTCCATGCGAGTGCTGAATACTGCAGCCAGTTCATCAACATTTCGGCTCAACTTCTCATACAGGTCCATGGCTTATATAGTGAAGGCGGTGAGTCAGTGATACCTTTGAACTGGTCAGTGATATGTTTATCCCAGTGGGCAGTGGGACTGAGCTACAAGTTATAGACTAACTATCATGTAAGTAGTTTGCTGTATTTACTTTATTTCAATTAAATATATTAGGAGCAAAAATTTTTGAATGTTATTCTATACACGCCTACCCGCAGAAAAAATATTTTTTTTTTTTACTAAACCAGGCAAAACCAACAAGAATGGCTATCATTCCTAGTCAGATATCCAAAGAAGGAGGACAACATTCTAAGTTCACAAATATTAGTAAAATATTCCGCTTGGAATATTTAATAACATAAAACGATTAATTTCATTGTTAAACTCATTAGGTAATTACAATATATATTATACTCGCTAATGCTTTATTAATTCTATCCGTGTTTATAATTTCTCACTTTATCCTATATCAGAGTTAGATTGCGGAAAAAGATGGAAATTAATAGTACCTTCCCGAATTATTTACACGGTGGTATATTAATATTTTATGAGAGCGGTGGTAGCCTACTAGGTAGAACATTGGGCTCGGAAGCGAGAGACACAGGTTCAATTCCCAGTGCGGGCATGTACCTATGACTTTGTTTTCTAAGTTATGTACATTTTGGAAGTTATAGTAGCAATACCAATCGCTAACGATGAAGGAAAACATCGTGAGGAAACCTGAGCATACGAGCTATTCATATACCTCAGCGCTTGAAATCGCCAATCCGCGGCACGCGTGGTGATTAAGCCAATACTCTCTCTCTCTGAGAGAAGGCCTGTGCCCTACACAGTGGGACGTATATAGGCTGCTTATGATATGATGATATTAATATTGCCAGTCTGTTCCATATACCAGTGTCACGAAAATCATGATTTAAATCTGAGAACGATTATTTGCAGATGACGAGAACTGTCTTACCAAATTTTCTCGTTTATTTACCTAATATAACTCACCTCTAGTGAGTTTTCATATTAATAATGCTTCATATAGTTGACAGCATAACAACCTTTATATTCGTGCATTCTACTCAGTTATGTTACGGGAGACTTTGCAACTAAAACGTAAAGGTTGCTGTTGACTGTACTCGGTTTGAGCATTTGCAAAACTTGTTGGGTCTGATACTGACTGAGTTCAACACAGATTCACACACGGTAGCTCTGCTTTGTCACTTCTATTGCTGGCACTTGGAATGGGATATCCCTGAGTTTAGATCTTAGTAATCATTTACCGGCTCTCAGTCAGTCTGAACTCTACCTTTATTTCGCACGAGCGTTCTAGATCTAGAAGTAAGCGAGAATCAAAACAACTCCCGTAGAATATGTTTTATAAACAGGTTTCTCAGCACTTGTTCGAATTCTCGGTAAAACTAATTATATCAAACCAAATTACAATAAAACTCTGTGCAATAAATCGTCAGTTACTCTGGCAAAATCCACCTCGATATTATCTCCCCAATTTTTCGGGCTTGTTAGTTTTAATATCAGTCTGGGAGACGAGTGGACCAATTTCAATTGAAGTGCACTCCACAACTCCGGACTATCATAACATTCGACTGAAAATTTATCCTAGTCAAAGTGGAAAAAATTGCCAGTAGTGCAGGGGTAGAAGTAACAACCTGCATAAACAGTCCATTTAGGGCAGTTTTTTTTTTCACTAAATATTTTATTTAGAATGGGCCCCTTAAGAAAGTCGCAGCTTGTCACTAGGCTGAAACCAGTTCTGAAGAAGTGCTCCCAGTTTAAAAGAAAAACTAATCAAATTTTTTAACTAAGCATATTCACAGGTAATTAAGGCTACTTAATCATTCAAATTATTTTTTGCCATATTTAAAAGCCTACGACCTATTCTCAGACCTACCAATTTTTTTGTAAAAAAATAATATGCAAATCGGTTAAGCCGTTTCGGAGGAGTTCGATAACAAACACTGTGTGACACGAGACTTTTATATATTAGATAATAAGGACATTTAAAATTAAACGTTACGGCAAGTTATATCAATGTCTGGGAAAGATATTTCTCACGTTGCTACATAACACATTCATCATATTTATAAAAAAAAGTAAGTATTTATTTAAAAACCACCAATATTTTGATGACATGGTGCAAGACTTGTATCTGAGCGTGTGTCTATGGTCACATAATGATATTGCATAAAACAAAATGAAGTCTCCAGTACCACTGTTTACTCTTTTTTTTTTTTTTTTGGAACTCCTTTTTAGTGTCATCTTCTATTAGAGTATCACTTGCGACGCGGAACGATTTGATGTTTCTCAGGTGAAACCATTCAGCGTGATTTCTTAGCCAGGGAGTTTTTCTACGAACATGCTCATTACGGCTTTGTATTTTTTCCTTGCAAGATCAGTTAGGTGTGTTTATTATTAGCATAATGTTGCCGATTTATTACAGTTTTCTTCACTTCATGGTATTTCGTAGCTCCAAACTATTTGCAAACCCCTTAGAACAGTTTCGTTTCCGACTCTGCCCGTTCAAGATATCTTAAACATTCTTCAGTACATCCACATTTTGAAAGTTTCCAACCGTTTACACATAGTCTGGATTAGTGTCAACGCTTCTACTCCGTACAGGAAACTGAATACACACAACATGGCAGTAACGGTATTTGGAGGATAGTTTGAAACTTCGGTTGCAGAGAAATTGACGCATGTTGCTGAGGAATGAGCTCACTGAACACAGTCCGGCTCGTTCTATGCAACATTTGAATTCCACACTGAGATCCTCTTTTGCAATCACAATACATTTCAGGTATTTATTTGAGCGAACTCTTCCCAGAAGTTGATTCTTACGACGACTTCTCCGACCGTTCCCTATAAACAAGTATTTAATATGCATTCTCAAATAATTAGTATATAAAATCTGAAAAAATCTATACTTAGAATAGATCTGTAAATTTTATATTTTTCTGATTATACTAGTATATCAGTCTCACTCTATTTTTTTGTGCGCACATCAAGCAAAAACCCAGAGAAAGGAATTAAGTAAAACTCACCATGATTAAAGCTTACATTCCCTTGTAACATTTAGGTTACATAACATCACGTTTATTAAGTCCCGGGGGGGTAAGAAAATCATCATAAGCTGTGAGGTCATTGAACAATGGTTTTGCCGCAATAAATCATACAATTAACCAGGTAATGAAGAACCAGACAGTGTACACACTACCAGTCGGTAATATCTACATCTGCCACTATCAGAATCGCCATATTGCGAGGTGTCTAGATAATTTCGCCGGGTTATATGGTGCTCGGGATGCTGTACGTTTATCTGTTAATTGTAACACTTGCATGTATTATAAAAATAAACTGCCAATGTAATCTAAGTAAAATCAGCATTGCACATAATGTTAAAGTGATAAAGGAACTGAATTAAATTATGATATTTATTATTTAGAATAAAAGCGTCAGAACTAATCATTCAGCATCACAACGCTAATTAAAAAAAAAACTACCGATATTTGCGTTCCGAAACGTAGTAAGATCTCTTACTATTTCTATACTGTACCACCACGAAAAGCTACACATAGTTTATTTAATACCTATATAAAAATGTCGTGTCACAGTGTTCATTATCGAAGTCCTCCGAAACGGCTTCGCCGTTTTTTATGAATTCTTTTGTGTATATTTGGTAGGTCAATTAACAGCCTATCAAAATTTTAAATTTAAAAATATTTTTTTCTTCAGTAATAGAACAAAAACTGGAAAATTTTTTGTAAGTGCCTAACTCGCTTAGTTTTTGGAGACGTCGATTTTAAAAAAATTTACGGCTTAACATATTATTTGTAGTAGCTGTTGATGTGTAATAAGATGCATAAGATGTGTAAATAAGATTGAGTCTGTAGATTTTCCTTATCAATGTGGGAGGTGAGAAAAATAATTTTGAGAACCTGTAATTTAGATCTACCTTGTTAATGCGCAGAAGTGTGTCGTCACAATTTTGCGCGGCCGCGGATTACTCAGAGCCACCGAATCTGGTGCCAACATTAATTTTCTTAATAAACATCTAGTTTTTTGTGCATAGGCCTGCCTGAAAGATGGGCCTGCCCGGCACTGTGATTTTGTTCAAGTTCACCATACATCTATTTGCTTTACCTCTCATAAAGCCATGCTGAAAATCTGGGATCATTTTTAGGGTTCCGTACCCAAAGGGTAAAAACGGGGCCATATTACTAACACTACGCTGTCTGTCTATCCGTCCGTCCGTCCGTCTGTCTGTCACCAGGCTGTATCTCAAGAACCGTGATAGCTAGAGGGTTGAAATTTTCACAGATTATGTATTTCTGTTGCCGCTATAACAAGGAATACTAAAAACAAAATAAAATAATTATTTTAGGGGGGCTCCCATACAACAAACGTGATTTTTTTGCTGTTTTTTTATCTTTGTGTCTAATGTTGTATAGATAACGGTACGGAACCCTTCGTGCGCGAGTCCGACTCGCACTTGGCCGGTTTTTTGACTTCTTTGAGAGTTCTGTTGCACATTATTCTGTCATAAACTTTACCCATGATATTGAGCAGAGTGATATTGCACTATGATGTTGCGCTGTTGAAGTCCCTACCACGTTTGTGTATAAAGATACATTCACCTAGCTTCCATTTCCATGGATATTTTTTTCTGAAACTTCTTTACTTTATTGACAATAATTACCTACTTAAGTGATAATTATGTACCCAACCCACCTAGTATAAGGCTATATTAAATATGCAAAAACTAAGGTCTACGCTTGTCCGGGTGACAGTGCTTCGTTTGACATCAAACTCGCCTACAAAATATTTGCGTGTAACTTTCGATATTATAAATTCCATATATTTCTTGCAATCGTTAAGACTGTTGATAGATTTATTATAATTATAAGCAACCTATATAAGTCCCACAGTAGGGCACAGGCCTTCTCCCAGAGAGAGAGAATGGGCGTAATCACCACGCGTGCCCACCGCGGATTGATGATTTCAAGCCCTGAGGTATGTGAATAGCTCAGACACTCAGGTTTCCTCACGATGTTTTCCTTCACCGTTAGCGAGTGGTATTGCTACTATAACTTCACAAATGTACATAACTTAGAAAACAAAGTCATCTTTTAAATAATAGATATATCACTTTTATTTAATTCTCCAAAGCGCAACATAAAAAAATACTCACTCGCGTTAATTACAAGGTGGTGATTAGTCACCACCTAGTGCATACTCTCGAAGAGATAGCTTACGCTATGCTATGTTGTTTTATGTGCGCATTTAGTCACGCCCTTGTCTTCAAATTTTTTGTTTTAGCTAGCGATGGGTCAATAATATTTTATTCAATAAATGATCCAACAAACTATTAATTCTATAAAATACATTGCTCGTAGAAATACTTAAAAATAACAATTATAGATTTACCTTGAGTTTTATTACTAAAACAGTAAAGTATCAGTAATTATATAACAATTTACACCAATCTAATCAAATCCTATCTATTTAATTTAGCCGAGAGGCACTTTTTTAAATTGATTCTTTGGCAGCCGAAAATTCTCGATATAAACGGTCGTTATGGAAAAAACGCATTAAAGTTTCAAGTTGTTAGCCCTAGGTTCTAGGCTATAGATTCTACAAATTCTATGGTTGTAACCTGTAAGTTTACCTATTAAATAAAATAAAATAGTCATCACCGTTACTGAGATCTTTTGCAAACACTTATTGTATGAAATAAAAAATAAAAACGTATAGTTTGGAGTCGAAGATAAACAAGTATAGTTAAACGTATAGTTATATAGTATAGCTTGGAGTCGGTGTACTTGGCTGCGACTCCAAACTATACTATATAACTATACGTGTTTACCTTCTATATTTAAAATATATTTCTACAATACCTAAATGTATTTACCTACTTCGAATTTAGAGATCATATTCGTTTAAATTATTTCTGTGTCTTTAGTGCTGTCGTGTTTTGGTGAAGGTTTTTGTTAAAATGTATTATTGAAAAGAATATATTTCACGCTTTTCTGTGAATATCACTACGATTGCTTTAAGCGTGCATTTAAATTTTGAAGAGTTCCGTCAATTTCTCCAGTATCCCATCATCAGATCCCGAATGACTATGGGACCACCTGGGAAGTTTATCCTGTGAAACAAAAAATAACTTTTCAAATCGGTCAGGCGTCTTCGAGTAATCGGGGAACATACACAAAAAATAAATAAAAATATTCAGACGAATTAAGAAACTCCTTTTCTGAAGTCGGTTAAAAAGAAGAAATTACTTGTTTTCCATTGGTGGAACTAGTTACCAATGAATCACCTTTAAACTAGCTGTATAGACCGTGTACCTATAATGTTGTTGTTCAACAAACAACGTAACAACGTCACTTTATAAAGTTTACGAATACGAATCTCGCATGCGACTCTCCGAAGTAAATTAAATTTGTAAGTAGAAGAAACGTAGCTGCATTGTAAAGTACACGGCTGCAAACTTCGGACGACGGTTTACCCGAACAAATCACACTGGAGGTGTTCTTGAAACTTTATCCGCAAACGCATCTAGGGCAGCTTAGACTTGACGCAATTTGACTAATTCGAGACAACTCAAAAGATAGCGATTTCCCCCTAAGGAGTGGTTCGGGGCGCAGCCTTATCTACAAGTGGCGTTTACTTAATTTGTCTATCTAGTTAATACCTACCTAAATCCGGTGACATGACCACAGTATAACGAAAGCCAGTAGGCAGTGTTGGCCGTCCGCTGGATTTAACTACCTACGCTCGCTCGCTCGATCGGAGTAGGCACGACAGGGTTGACGCGCTTGTGTTTCGCATTCGATACTGCCACATTTAAAATATTATGGTCGTCTCATTTACCAGGTCTTTCGAGAGTTGTAGGTAGGTGTATTTATATTACGTGCTTGTTTCTTGTGAAGTATAATAAGTTGATACGAAATAATATGTCTAGTTTCTACTCACAATGCAACAGAAAGATGAAGTTTGTAATACATTCTCGTGGAAAAAAGAGCAGGAAATTAAAAAAAGTTAACTCTGGTCATGATACTGTCGAGCTTAGATATCCGTACACCGAGCAATATAGTTGACGTGATTTCGACAGTAAAGCCGTTCTAGACGATCGGAAATGTCCGCTGACCGAGGTTACCTCGGTCGGATGGATATTCGTTCCCCACGGTCGGATGACTTGTCAGTTCTCTCCGGCTTCCGATGGGTAAACAGGTTACGTACAATGCTCCTTATCTTTCTAAGCATCAAAAGGTTGGTCTAGCAATGACCTTATTATGCCTGAGTGAAGAAGACAAACAAACAGTGGCTAAAAGGGCGAATTGCTTTGAGCCAACTGAATATTTTAAAGATTCTTAATTCTGACGACTTTCGGAATTTTCTAAGAATGGATCAAGAATTCAAGACACGTTTGATGAATTACGTTTACGTTCACGTTTACGGCTTTCAAAATGCGAACCCATTTCAACCTATGATTCGAACTTACCCGCTCGTAGCGACGGACAACGGCACACTGAATCGCTTACGTTGGACCACCGACACAGCCTGTCGTGATGGATGCGCTTCCTGCCAAGGCCGTGGTATCCCACCAAATATTTGGTCGGTCAACCGGGTTCCACACGTCCCATTTTTACACCAATCCGGCTGCACTCACGCGCTGTGAACACCGGACTGCGGTGTGCCTGAATATCACCGACATCTCGCGTTTCGTAGTTATGTTTATTGTATAGGCGCATTTCGGACGTTAGTAGGAAGATTGGTAACTGATTCTTATTTAAACTGTGACACAACTGTGTAACCTGCCCATATCGCGGAGGCCAGGGGCTTGGCGCTGCATGCGTGCACGCCGGATTTGGCTAGTTAGGGTTCCGTACCCAAATGCTAAGGGACACTATTACTAAAACTCCACTGACCATCTGTCTGTCACCAGGCTGTATCTCATGAACCTTGATAGGTAGACGGTTGAAATTTTCACAGATGATGTATTCCTGTACAAATACTAAAGGCAGAATAATATAAATATTTCAGGAGGGCTCCCATACAACAAACGTAATGTTTTTGCTGTTTTTTGCTCGATATTGATAACGATAACGATCGGTATAGATAATAATACGGATATGGTATTCTTGTTAACGGTTATTACTATTATTATAACTATTTACTGCCAAACCACAGGTTTTAACCTTTTTAGGGAACAGGCTTAGTGATAAGGTCACTGTAAAATGTTCCTTGAATAAATTATCTTTATCTTCATCTTCGTCTTCGTCTTCGTCTTCGTCTTCGTCTTCGTCTTCGTCTTCGTCTTCGTCTTCGTCTTCGTCTTCGTCTTCGTCTTCGTCTTCGTCTTCGTCTTCGTCTTCGTCTTCGTCTTCGTCTTCGTCTTCGTCTTCGTCTTCGTCTTCGTCTTCGTCTTCGTCTTCGTCTTCGTCTTCGTCTTCGTCTTCGTCTTCGTCTTCGTCTTCGTCTTCGTCTTCGTCTTCGTCTTCGTCTTCGTCTTCGTCTTCGTCTTCGTCTTCGTCTTCGTCTTCGTCTTCGTCTTCGTCTTCGTCTTCGTCTTCGTCTTCGTCTTTGACTTTGTCTTTATCTTTATAAGGTCTTTGGTGAACTACTATAAACGAGGTTTGGTAAAAAGCCGGTAAGATAAGGCCTCATAAATAACTGCAATTTGCTGTTATCAGCGCCTTCCAGTGCAAAGGAGAATGATCAATTTACTATAGGAGTTAGTCTATTTTTGCGTCTTCTTGCGCATTGATGAAACCAACGGTAAAGTATAAGAAATTAGCTCTGGATTATGCAGGAAAAATATTATGGAAATATTAGATCTTAATTTTGAGCCCATATTTTGAGGTTATGACAACTTTGGTGGTTTGGTGTTATTTTGGGTTGGCATTGGCACCTAGTCAGTTTGAAGTACAAACATAGGTCATTATTAGGTAGGTAACAAACCAGTTAGTGCTAAGTAATAATTCTGTATAAAATACAAAATATCCGTAGGTTTCTTGCAATAAGTAATAGGGTTTGTCTAATATTATCGCATATCTATACGACAGTTTGCAATATTATTTCTTTAAAAAAAAGTCATAGGCATGTCTATGAAGGAAAAAAATTTAAATAAAACGAGGTCTTGTAAGTAATATAACATTTTTTATTTAAGTACCCTCTTGAAATATATTATCTAAGAAAGGAGCTGGGGCATTTATATGATTAAATCGTCCCCAGCTCAAGTACCACACCACTGTCATCACGTGAGTGCAACATCCTACTGTTCTTTTGCCTACAATGCAATTGCAGCAATAGCCCACCAAAGAGCTCAATGTGTTCGCTGTGTCAGTATCTCGGTTTACCAAAATGTAAACAAAGTATGTCTTGACTTTATGCGTGCTCTTACCAAATAGTTATATAAGCCAATAATGAGAGGTCATTTTAACAATAAACTACACTAATTAAACAGTATAAAATCCACTGGAATCAATTTGCAAAAATAAAAGCATAATAAAACCGCTCGTTTAAATTCCCGTCAAAAACTCCCCGTTTGCAGTTTGCACTTTCGCATTTTAGGCGTGTACACACCGTGTACATACCTTGCCTTTACCATCCTTTACCATACCTTTGCTATTTTTGCAATAATGTAATCTAATCTGTGTTTGTAATCTGTATTGACTGACTGAAGTTTTTTAGTTATACAATCAATACAGATATTTTTTAATTATTACTTTTAAACCCCATTTTTCAAAAGAAACATTTTGAGGTATAAATGCTTAAAGCGCAACATAGACTGTTATTGATCATTCTCCTTTAGCTGACGCGCTTACCTACAAAAATTGCGTGTAAGTTGAGTAAGTTAAAGCCGTGTAGGAGTAGCTATTTAATTTGTTAAGCAACCCGTATCTAGGTAAATCACGTCTCAAAGATTTTCAATTAAAGGTTCATAGGAGAGTGGGTTGACCCGGCCGGGTTTCAGTAAAACCTAATTGTGTTTGTTGAACGCGCTATATACTCTTTGCTAGTGCTGCACAGGGCTGGACTTAAGCCCTTAAACAGAGCAAAGCCCTAGTTAATTTCGTCATGAGATTTGATGAAGAATTTACGTTCTGTTTCATTATCATCATCATCAGCCATTTGACGCCCACTGCAGGACATAGGCCTCATTCGTGGTTTTCATAGCCATGAGGGGTTTTGCCATAATCGCCACGCTTGGCAGGCGGGTTGACGATCATTCGAACATTCTGTTTGTTGAAAATCAATGTAGGTATACAATTCGGGTCCAGTTCGTAGTGGAGAAAAAGCCAGCAAAAATAACTCTAATCTGACTATCTTTTCCCAAATCATATTATGTAATATATATTAGTGGGCACGAGTACCTGCCCAACAAGATCCTATAAGTGCAATCAACAACTTTTACTGCTGTTCGGCGTATATTAGTCTGTACCTAGTAACCCGGTACGGTAATCGCGTAAATTCACGTTAAGTGAACAAATCAAAGATTTTTTTTCTTTGACTCTTGCTACGAGTGCTAGTCGTTGGTGAATAATGTAATAAATCCTACACTTGTAATTAAATATAGTTACGGTAAAATAAAGAGAGAGGCATCTATCTACGTTTTGTGTTCCGAAAAAAATCGTTCGAAAATACTTAAGTAATTGACAATTTACCAAAATTGCAGCAATATCTTATAATATTATTCACTTAAATGTTCACAGATTTGAAACTCATACTGTATACACACAAATGCTATTTCTTCATGATACAGTAAGTTGACCACTTGTGAAACAATAACTTACGATTTATTTATGTAGTAAAAAAGTGAGACCACTCACTATTCAGGGTTTTAAAAATATATGTTTTTTTTTTTCCTTTTTGCTTATAATATTTTACCGATTTAAGACAAAATAATCTATTAAACGATACTAAAAGATGTGGTTATACCCGCATAACATTCGCTCGATATATACACATATATGAATGGAAGCCTCCACCAATCCGGACTTGGCCCCCGTGGTGGCGTATGGCCTATACCTTCCTCAGGGAAGAGACCCGTGCCCCTCGGTGGGGACATATTGGCTTGATGATGATGAATGGAACAACATATGGAACCAAATCCGACTCTGGCGCCCACCGCCGTCTCCTGAACTCCTGTGACCGCTTCATTTCATTTGCGGCAAACTCTGTTAATTCGATGGAAACCTTAAATCCTACTAGAGATTATCCGCGCGGCGTCATGTTATAAGTTCGAGACGCTTGCTGCCTAGAGCCCTTCCTCCGTTCGCTTTACAGTGACTTTAATGAAATCTATAGGAAAAGCTGCGGAAGGGAGGCTACATGCTGCCGTGTATAAGAGCGCTTACTGGGAACGAGAACGTTGGTAGCGATAGCTTCTCCCGAGTAACGTCCCACGATAGCTTTTGAGTTTACGACCCAGAAAAAGTGTATTGTATAGTGAATAGACATGTAGCGTACAAGAAGCGCTTTATTAATAGGAACCTTAGGGATCCAAGTCATAGGGTACATGGGCCTAGGGTTAGTTTAGGTCAGGGTTAGCCCTAGGCACCCAAGAATGAGAGGTGAGAGAGCTTTGAGCATTTGCAGCAGCAGTTCCACTTGCTAATGCCAAAAAAAACCTGGACATCTGCAATTTAGGCGCTGATATACATCAGCTTTCAGCTCTCAAAAACACCAACCCACAGCAAACATGCTTAGTGATAAGTCCATACTCTCACTAATAGTAGAGTGTAAGCTGCTTAAGATAAAGCTGGGGTAGGGGCGCGTCAGGTGTTATAGGGTGGGTATATTCATGATTGTTTACAGTAGTTTTCCTATAATTTCTCACACGCTTTTCAGTTTTCGAGTTTCAACAATGGATTTAACTGATAAATTAAATAGCCTTGTTTGTCTTAAAAGTAGATTGCCGACTTAAATGTCAGAACTGTTAAATTTCTGCCCATGTTTGTCTTAAATCCCACCAGTGGATTTTTCACGGTAAATATCTTAAATATCTCGACTGAAACGATACGTTGAAAATAATTATAAACGCAATGTAACTTGAGTCTTAGGTGGTTAGAGCCGCTTCACAACGTTCCCTCGCTTGAATATAATAATTTAATATTTTTTCATTATGAATATAATACTCATTTATTTTTTAAAGCTGTGACAATATCCTTGCACTTAATACCGAATTTTACTAACATTTTATATCTCAGAAACGTGAAGCATACCTATAGCACCAAAATTGGACCAATCAGGCTGTTTACGACGTTAAAATTTTACGACTCTTTTTAGGGCGAATAAATTCAACGTGGAAATTGTACTGTGATAATCATAGATTTTCTCTGTTCTATGGTGATAATGGAGCATATTTTTAGCGTCAAATAGCACGAGGGTAAAAAAAGTTATCTCAAGCATCAAACAAGAGAAGGCTTAGGCCGACCTCAACGAAATTAAGCAAATCCCGAAGTAAACAGATGTCGATAATGATCTTACCGCTTTGTTTGACGCCATCACATCAAGGGCAACGATGCCCTACTCCGATATTAAGAAAAATGCCGGAGCAGAAACTTTCTGCCATATGTGTCTGAGTACTGCGGGGAACTTTTATGTTTTTTTCTTCTCGCCGTCTTTTGTTTCTTATATTCGTACCTAAAACAAAATTCCTTCTGGTGCAGGAAAGGGGATAGAAGATATGGATTTGGAATGGGCATCTCCACCCAGTCGTAAGTTAATAAGTAATGTTAACACACTATATCATATTCTCTTCATTATTTCAGTCTTTTTTTACATTACAACATACAACACAGAAAGTTTTACATATTTCAAAAGCTGACTTTATGATTGCACTTAAAAACATAAAATAGTAACAGCATTAAGCCACCGCCAGTAAAGTATATGTCACTAATCCTCATTTGTTTATTTGTTTACAGCCTTCCGTTTAGTATCTTTTCGTCGCATCGCAGACGATTCGGGCAACGTGAATACCGTGAACCGTTAACGTATTTTTTTCTGAAACGAGAGTCCCAAGTGCCATGATGCCCTGACCTCCGTGGTATGTGCCGTGTCAGACAGCTAAAAGGGCTGTCAAATTGAAATTTTGTGACAAGATCGAACTAGAAGTCTAAGTTCGTTGCCGTATAAAAAAAAGTATCACTGACTTTTTCAGTTTTCTTAAAAAAAAATACCAACGAGTACTTGCCGCAAAAAAAAAACAACTGTTTTAAATTCACAAGCAAATCCTCCACCACTTCTTAACAGATAAGCGACATAAATGGTTTCTCCCTTTGCAGTCCGTAATGAGTAATTTGCACTGAAAACGAATTCCACTGCGAGACTGCGACTACGACTAATTATTTTTAAAATCTTACTCTTCGCTTGAGCACATTTTCTTTTCCTACATTTCTATCTACTTTCCTAGTGTTTTTTTTTCTATTATACGTTACAAAAAAAGGAGATACTGTAGTTTTAGTAGGGACCGTCCATATCAAAATTTTATTGTGTGCAAAAAGACTATTATTAAGAGTATAAGCTTCAATCTTGAGTGCGCTAGTAACATACTGTTCTGAATAAAACAGTATCTTCACAACGCTATGAGCAAACTATTAGCGAAACAAATACTTTTTTTTTTTTTCATTGCATTGTATATTTTTTCGTATAATGAAGTAGATAGACTCAATAAGAACGTTACGAAATAACTAAAATATTCATAAATGCTTCGTTTTTTATAAGGCATTAGGCGACGAGCACCTTATGACGTCACAGTTTGAACCTAATTTTATGATGCGGTTTTATACCACGTGACTAGAATTACTTATCAGGGTTGACGAGGAAGTCGTTATTAGGAAGAGGATAAGGATGAGGAATGATTAGAAATACATCTTGAGGATGCGAATGAAGCTGAAGAAAAGACAGATAAGAAATAGTATGAAAATTGTTTGAAAATCAATTTAACTTTTTTTTAAGGGTTGAAAAGTGTATAGAGGCATTACGCTAATATCACACTTGTTTCCGTCTCTTTCTTTCTTTAACTGTTTAATACAGTGTGTAAAGGACGGAGATAGAATTTATCTCGCTTGGCGGGCGGCACCAAGCGCCGTACGCACGTCAAACGGAACTCATAAATTTCCTTCCTTTTTAATCTTTAATAAATGAGGAAGATACATTTTTAGAAACTCGATTTTGAGGAAGAGAATGGGGATGCAAAACCTCAAAAATATGAGGATCTTCCACATTAAGAGGATTCGTCATCGATCCTGTTACTTATCGACAGATACTTATAGGCAGATTATCATTATGAACAGTATGTCTAAGAGATAAAAAAATAGGTACCTCGATTATTTATCTTTTTACCGATTTAAATTCCTTTAGTGTCCTATGGAGCGGGCAAGCTCGGAGACTCTAGTGGATCGCATCAGAAATGAGACAACCTCATCATCATCAACCCATTATGTCCCCACCGAGGGGCACGGGTCTCTTCCCTGAGGAAGGTATAGGCCATACTCCACCACGGGGGCCAAGTCCGGATTGGTGGAGGCTTGTAGACTAGTGGCTCGTCTACTGTCAGAAGTTGTCAAGCCGTCCTAAGGCCTCTGACTTGGCTTAACGACTGCCATCTATCGACGGCCGCCGGCACCAACAGCTTAACGTGCCTTGCAAAGCACGGAACCGCTCGGAAAAATGCCACTTAGCGTTAGGCATAGACGGCGACCCATCCATGCACTGAACGCGCCCTGTGTTGCTTAACCTTCGTGATCGTTTAAGATCACTCAGGCAGCCGGAGCTACGAGCGAGACAATCTGCCAAGCGGTTAACATGCTTGACTACCAAAACAGAGGTCGTGGGTTAGATTCCCATTAGGGGCCGCCGTACTTTATTTGAACAAATGACCTCAGTATTGGTGTATTTTCGTATTTGTGATGTCCTTGTTATGGTATGGTAACTTGCGTTATGGTAACCAGTTACCATTATGTTGCGTGGTAGTTATATTATTGTTATACCTGTATGTTACATAGACGTTTTAAAAAGAAAAACAACACCATACACATTCACGTGTATCAACGAGCGCCGAAATATTATCCAATAAGTAACTGCAGGTACTTAACGGTGGAAAGAAAATCACTTGCGTCGGTTCCTAAGGAGCACAGGCATTCTACAAGATTAGACACCGATAAATGACCACTAATGCCTGCTCGTGGGTGGAATTCCATTAAGGCTATGAGCAGCAAAGCATTTTCTCTGTGCCACAGACAACGTAGCCTACCAGACGCCGCTTAGGTAAGTTGCGGTTGGTGAACCGAGGCTCTACCCTACACGAATACTGCATTAGGTGAGAATGTACAAGGGACATTTGGAAATTTGTTTGGCGTCATGAGCTTTGACTGATATATGCATTGAAAAAAATGCTATTTATGTCAGATTAAAAAAGTCTCCTGGCTAAAATTGTAAGTAAAATAAAAATAACTATTCAAAAGTAACAAACGATCAAAACAAGACCGTAATTCCCAAGTAGTCGGCATCAATATGAGCATAAAAATAACTAAAATATCACAAAAACAAGAATGATATACCTAGCTCACTATAATTTAAAACGATCGTTATTCCAAAACGCTTTGATTAAAAATATTTTTTCACCACCTTTGATACTCTTTTTGGTATATTAGAGATTTCCTTGGTCTCTTGTGTTATGCTCTAAATATCCAAATATGGCGCATTTAAAGAAATGGTGTGATACTATGAATTTCAGAATACCATTTATGTTAAAGCTTCTTTTGTTCTACTTAGTTGGTAAATCTGAACTTGAAGGGTGGCACCCTTTCGAAATGGTGTAGACAACACCATTGAAAATATCAGTGAATACCAATGCCGTTATAATAATAATAACTTCCACACAATACAATCAGTTGACCTGGTCACAAACTAGAAAATACCCTGTGCTACGGCAACCAGGCAAGGACGTCACAAACATGAAAATACACTTAAAACTCTAAAGCACTGTATTTTAAACATTTTTTTTTAGATGAGAGACGCATCTATTTCACTTTGCGGTCTGTTCTCTGCACACGCGCCATACATTCCTACAGTCTTTCGATTTAATCGAAGTGTGATTTATATTTTAAAACACAAAACAAAATTAACCGTGCACTGCAATGATTTCCCGGAAATTTACCTCCTAAGCTTCGCCTGCGCCATCATCATCAGCCATTTGACGCCCACTGCAGGACATAGGCCTCCTTCGTGGTTTTCATAACCATGAGGGGTTTTGCCATAATCGCCACGCTTGGCAGGCGGGTTGGCGATCACAGTATGCTGTTGGAATCTCAGGAAGACGCTGCTGCCCGTCTCCTGGAAATTGATTTCCTTAGTCGCCTTCTACTACATCCGCGGAAGTAAATGGAGTGACGCTATTCTCAATCCGGCGCCACACGGAACTTCGCTTCTGCTTCGCCTGCGCCATGTCACTGGGTAATTTACTTACCCAGTGACATAGCGTTACCCAGTGAGTAGTTAATTCGTTTTCAGGAATAAAGTGATAAATGGGGTCATACAATTTACTTGTCCATGGTTAGCTCTGTGAACGTCGTGTTGCGCGAAATTTCTGAACATAATTACTGGATAGAGCTTACCTCCGGATAAACAGATGTCAGACAGAGTTGGCGCAATCTGGCCAAGTCCACGTTCTCAATTTGATATATAGCAGAGTCAGCCCATGACGCAATGAGTTCTCTGACTAATGTCCTAAAGTAAAAATTACTAATAATATAATAATAATAATGCAGCCTATACACGCCCCACTGCAGGGAACAGGCCTTTTCTCAGAAAGAAAGTATGGGTTTTATCACGACGCGTGCCCACAGCGCATTGGCGATTTCGAGCGCTGAAGTATGTGAACACCTCAGGCACTCAGGTTTTCATGTTTTCATTCATAGGTAGCGAGTGGTATTTCAGAAATTTACATACCTAATTTAGTAAACAATATATTTGTTATGTACCAATGACTCTAAGTTATGTATCCGCTGGGGTTAGAACCCACGTCCTCCCTCATGTGTGGCAAGCGTTTTAGCAACCGCGCGAATCAGCGGTAGAAATGACTATAACACTGAAAATGTCAAGTTAGTCATAAAAACGCCCAAAAAGCTGGACATGTTCATGACTGGTAACTTTTTGGGTCCAATCAAATGTTCAATCACAAAAATGCCCAATCATAAGGATTACCAACCATAAAAATGCCTAATTGTATCCAACCTTTACATCATTTGTATGGAATGACCGCGCAAAGTGCAAGCATGTAAAGGTAGATTGTACTTACTTCTTCTACATGGGCGGCACGTGTGCCAACCGTGCGTGTCGACAGTCGCCGACATGTCAGTGTCGAATATCCGCATCGGCAGGTCGACGGCTGCCGTCGACACACGTCGACAGCTAAAGTTGGCACACGTGCCGTTCGTGTATAAGGGCCCTAAACACAGAGATCATATTCTCTAAGACTAGAAATGGGCGGCGATTTTGATACTAATCTAATCATAAATAATATCAGCAAAAAGTACATGTTTTTCACTGAATGGCTTCCGATCAAATAACGAAAGTCGCAGCGTTGTTTGTCGCTACTGAGTGCGCAGTCAATTTTAATATTTTGCTAAGCACACATGATGGATGCTAGTCATTGAGCCGAACGTCGGAAAATGGGGTTGAGAAAAATAAACCACCATAGATTACAATAGAATAATGCTGATCGCTGACTATCGGGATCAGACTTTTCAATGCTGCCGCTGTTATTTGAAGCGCTCGCCTGCATTACCAAATCATTACCAAAGAGATTACTCTGTATTTTATCACATTCCTATAAACTCACGATTGTATCCCGGAGGAGTAGGTGGAGAACATGTTTTGAAACTTGCCACGATCTTGCCAAACATAATTAATCGTAATTTTATTCTCATTCGGAATGGTTTAGTAAGCATGTACAGGGACTACATGAACCATTCCAAGTTTACACATACTTGAGATTAGGGTTAGAGATAGAGGATGAGATCAGTACAGCACTCCTCACATAATGTTTATCTACAACCAAGAATTTGGGGTCATTATATACAGAAACTCAAAGCGAAACGCGTAGTAAATTATTATTACTTAGGTATCTATCATCTGTTGGAATACGCTCGTAAACGTCGAGAAATGGAAGCGATAAGATAACAAAGAAAACTTGCGTAAAAGAGCAAAAAGTGTCTATAAGTAAACGCGCTTTAGGAATAGTCTGCTGCCGAGTGGCGGGCGTCCATGGAATTCCACGATGTTTCATTTTATTTTCACAGCAGCAAAGAAAATCCACAAATCTCTTTTTAAGTTAAGGCCATTCTTAAGTGGAGCCTGCTGTCTCGCTCAGCCTTAAAACAACATATTTACCATATCTGGCATTACATATTTAACATATCAACCTAAGCAACATATTTACGAAACCTATATACCTACGCCCTACTGTGTGCAAAGGCCTTCTTTCAGATTGAGATATGGGTTTAATCACACACAACGCAGGCCCACGGTATAATGCTTGACGTCGTTCATCTAGATAACTTCTTATAACGTTATTATAGTGCAAATAATGCCCTACATTTAACTATCGTCCCGCCTATACTGCTCCCATTTAAGATGCGCTTGGCATTCACGATACGATCGTGACGGCCATTTTAAGTCAACACTTTCTGGCGACGGGATACTTTTTTTTTATTCTACCCTGCATAAATTAATAAAGTAAGGGCCGATTCGACCAAACTATTTATGCCTGGTATAAGTGGTAATCTTGGAATAAGTCGAGAAAAATCCGGAGTAAATCTATATCACGTTCTACCAACTACTAATCCCGGGATAATTCGCTAGAATGCAATAAATTATACCGAGATTAAAATTGAGGGAGAGATTAGTTACTCCTGGTATAAAGCTTAGTTGGTCGAATCGGCCCTTACTTTATTATTAGCAAGCTCTTCAAGCTAGGCCCTTTCTGCCACCTAGAAACGTTTCACCCTGTTGTGGTAAGCTTCATAAAGTGAGAGATAGAGATAAAACTCTACAGTCAACAAAACATAAAAATACCACCATCGAAATAAATTTCCTCTGCATTCAACAGACTCGAAAAGTAGGTATTTTACAATGCTTTGAAACCGGTCCCGGTGGTGAAATAAATAAAATTACTCGTTGTTCTCGTGATGAAAAATATTTTAAAGTTGTTTCAACTTTAGCCGGGGGCAGTTTCACAGGCTATATTGGAAGCCTCAGCTTTAGCTCTGAAATAATGTTGGTGCTAGCTAAGCGCGGTGCTCCATCAACGTAGTAGGCTGACTGCCTCGTTGGTCTAGCAGTATCACGTCTGATTACCAAGCCGGAGGGCGTGGGTTCTATTTTCACTGGGTGTCGCCATACATTTGTAGACAAATGGCCTAAGTCTGGTTGTATTTCCATGTTTGTGATGTCCTTAACTGGGTACCATAGCACATGGTAGACTAGTTTGGGAACTGGACAAGTGATTGTGTTGTATGGGAGTTATTATTATATTATATACTAGCTGTGCCCGCAACTACGTTCGCGTTGGATTAGAACATGAAGTGCCCTTACCCCTTAATCAAGGCCATGGTCTATCTTCGTTCTAAATTTCGTCCCTTGAACCTCTTCGCAGTTGTATTAAATTTACTATTCTATTATCCTACTTCACCACGCCATCGCCCGTCGGCGCAGCTTGTCGCCCGCTCAAACTCATTACAGCATAGGTAGTACGAAAGTGTGAGCACGCGTCTCGCGTGGCGCTAAAACGTCAGAGTTTGACGATAAATAAACAGGAAAGACGCGCTTTTAACATAACGCGCGACCTGCGTCGTCTTACTACCCACCTTTTTATCGTGTCGGTGGCCAAACCTTTCACTCACATTGTCAACCTTACCACAACAGGGTGAGACGCTTCTAGGTGGCAGAAATGGCCTAGCCAGAAGGGTTTGTTAATAAAAGAAATTTAAGGTAATTTGACAACACTTTAATAAAGTTATGCAGGGTAGAATAAAAAAATAGTATCTCATCGCCAGAAAGGAGTGTTGACTTAAAATGGCCGTCACGATCGTATCGCGAATGCCAAGCGTATCTAAATAATAACTATTTGAATAAGCATAAGTGCAATTAACTATATGGAAAAATATAGTTATTATAAACCAAAAACTATTCACCAATTAACCGTGTGGCGCCGGACAGCGTCACTCCATTTCCTTCCGTGGATGTCGTAGAAAGCGACTAAGGAAATAAATTATCAGGAGACGGGCAGCAGCGTCTTCCTGAGATTCCAACCGCATATTGCGATCGCCACCCCGCTTGCCAAGCGTGGTGATTATGGCAAAAACCCCTCATGGTAATCATGAAAATCAAAATACCCAGGCCCCTAGTCCCCGGCGGCCCCGCTATTCTTGGCTACGGTAGCGGTCATGGTAACGGCGGGGCAGGGGGTGCGAAGAATTCCCGGCAGAGATCCGGCTACCAAAAACGACAACTTGACCTGGTGACATACAACGCGAGGACACTGAGGACTGACGCAAAATTAGAGGAGCTGGAACAGGAAATCAGCAAGTTGCGGTGGGATATCATAGGATTGTCAGAAGTACGGACTCCTCTCAAAGAGTATTTTTTCAGTTCAGCTTTTACCTGACTGAATTACAAATGTATAGTTTTCAGATTTTTCCCTGCACTTTTAGTATAAGAATTGCCAAATTTCATAATTCTTTCTAGTTCAATAGAAAGTACCCTATAAATTTTGATTCCCTTGAGTGTCAAAATATACGTTGAGGAATGGACTGTATAATGAAAGAAAACTGATGAAAACGGGTAAAACGAAGTATAATAGGAAAATATCAGAATAAATGGACAATGAGATGGTGACAGCAAGAATATTACAAAGATGAGTGACATGAGAGAGAAAAGTCAATTAAAGGAAAAATATAAAAACATCATAAAATATGATTCCAAGGAGTCTTAAATAAAAATTACAAGCTCTATGGCAGGCTGTATGTTCGAGAATTCTAATCTGTGCAAACGTGGAAGAGATCATGTTTGTTTTTTTACAGAATACCGTGATGCCAATACCTTGGTATTTTATAATAATAGTACATTACGATACTAGTGCGAAAAGTAGGAAATTCGCAACGAGTGGCGATAAATTAAAACACGACCGAAGGGAGTGTTTTATATCGACACGAGTTACGAATTACCTATTCGCACGTGTATCGTACAACGTTTTATAGTACATATGGCCCTTTGAAGTTTCGACATAGGCACGTAAAGTGCTCATTATCGCACTAGTGCGGTAATGTAGCACAATATGTACTATAAAAAATATTAAAACTTCTTTCATTCACGTGTTAACATCGTTATAAGGTCATAAGAAAGTACAAAATAAGAGAAAGTACACTTATAAAAGAAAGTAAGAAATCCGAAAATATTATTAACTTTAGATAGTAGTATTAGTATATTTACTGGGCTTCTACCTTTAAAATGCCGTGTATTTCATTTGTAACTATTGTCAATATCTGTGACAATGCCTATTATGGCTCAAGAGAAAAATCCCTATATAGGTCAGTCAGTCAGACAGACTGACGTCGTAGGCATAATATGTTCTCGTGTGCATCCTTTCGGTACAACGTAACCCTTAAAATCTTAATAGCAATAACCTTTAAATTTTCACCGGCCGTTGGTTAGTTGAAAAACGTTTCTAAACAGGTTTAAAGAGGTAGAGTCTATCGTGAAGTTTATATTACTGACATAAAACAGGTGTTATAAATGACACGCAATATCTGCCACTGTACTAGCCGCGAGGAAACTGTACTTTAAATACAATTTTCTATAATTCCTTATTTTCGAACAATACTGAGGCAGCACGGTTAGGTTAGGTTTTTCACCGTTTGTGAGTTGTTCTCACTCCTACCTAAGGGCTTGGAACGCCAATCTGTGGTGGGCTACTCCTCTGAAAGGAGGCCTATGGTTTGCACAGGAACATTCATAGGCTGCTTATACATAATAACAGGTAGGTAACAATGTATCAATAAAGTGCTTTTTCGCGCCATAGAGTCTCGCGACGGAGGCGCAGGTAATAAAACTGGTCATTTATGTGCATAAATGGCCTGAAACAATTTAGATAAGTGTTATTTTTTGTCACTCGACAACGACAATTTATTTCCCATCAGTAGCAAATGTTGTGAGGGGATTCAGGATCAACTCCAGAAAAATGTCGAGGAGTTAAGCTAGACAATGGTTTATTTGTAATTCGCTATTGTGATACCATTTGTAGGGTTCCGTAGTGAACAAGGCACCCCTATAAATTCGTCATGTCCGTCTGTCTGTTCGCGGCTTAGCCCAGAGACGATTAGTACTAGAAAGCTGAAATTTGACATAAGTATAAAAATATATACATAAATAAATATAGTTTTTAGGCCTCTATACCTAAATTACCAATGGACCAAATTTGGGGATAACTTTTTTTTGTTTACCCCATAGTGTGGGGTAAACAAAAAAAAGTTATCCCCAAATTTGGTCCATAGTGTGGAGTATCGTTGAAGTGGTTGTTAAAAAAATATTTTGAGTATAGGACAACCATTTTTCGATTTAGGGATCCGTTTGCAAAATATGAAACTTTTAACCGCAAAGATTTGTTAGCTTAGCGCGTCCATCACCCCCTCTCCTGGCTACACTTTTGGTTGCAGAAAAGTGAAAAAATTCAGGGCAGGAACACACATAACGAAATTAATAGGAAAACTATCGTGGCTTTTAATTTGTAAGCTTTACAAATTGACAAGTAATAGTCAACCAAATTCTAAGAAAAAAACTTCGTACAATTAATGAAGTTGTAACCTGTGTAAAGCAGCTAGTTAATATGAGTAAAATAAAATACTAATCTCAATCAAACACCCTTCCTTCGTATATTTTAACGACCGACTACGGTATCCTACGATACGCGTGGCTAATGAGTAGCAAAATATAAGTAGGAATATAAGAAAAAATTCTATAATGAATCGATCACAGACTACAGAAAAAGAAAATGTGTTAAATTTAAAACAAAAGAAAATAACTTATTGAAATAAGGAAAATTCATTGCTAGTGATAAGGTTAGATACAAAATAAGTGAATAGAATTAATATTAGCTTTATTAAAAAGCAAAGCCATCGAAATATTATTCTGTAACAACGTTTCAGGGCTAATAAAATAAGGTTCGATTTAAACAAATTGGTTTGAAGTGAGCTAACATGCACATGCAAATAACCGTAGGACCAAGTCTCCGCTTTCTTTTCCCAATGTTATATTCCGAAAATTGACGCGCTCGCTGATGGGCTTCCATTTAGGCCCCAGTCAGCGTTGATTGATTACTTCGCTTCAGTCATGATCTATTATCGAAGCCAGTCACGCGGTAAATCCTAAAAGGGCGGTCCCAAATCAAGTAAGATTGACAAAACTCCCTTCGACTTTTGTTAAAAAAATGGCGTGTCTATCGAAAACACTGTAGGGAAATTATTTATGCAAAGTAATATGTCAATTTTCTACAGGAAGGTTAGTAAAGAATCAAAGAAAACCGAACAAGTGCGAGTGTTGACTTGCACACCGACGGTGCCGTACTACACCATACGAGTAATTATATTTCGCAGCTTAAAAGTTAAAATATTGTAGCTATGCCCCAATTTTTAAAGTCTTAAGTAACTTATAACTTCCACACAACACAATCACTTGACCTGGTCCCAAATTAGGATACCCTGTGCTATGGTAACCAGGCAAGGACATCACAAACATGGAAATACACCCAGACTGAGGCCATTTGTACAAATTTACGGCGGCCCCCAGTGGGAATCGAACTCACGACCTCTGTCTTGGTAGTTAAGCACCTTAACGGCTTGTCCAACGAGGCAGTCACGTAAGTAAAAGTGAAATACAGATAAAAAATAAAAACACATTCAAATACTCAAAGACTAACTCGTGTACCGCCATCTTTTACTTCATTCAGGGCCCTTATTATGAAAAATACGGATGTAGCAAGATGGTTGCTTGTCAGTGTATTAAATATGAAACTACCTATTTAAAAAAGAACCGTATTTGTCGCTAGATTCGAGTGAATTCGCTTGTCAGTGTATTAAAAATGGAACAATTCAAAGGAAGCACCGTATTTGTCGCTAGATTCGAGTGAATTGTCGGGCCCAAGCGCGACGTTGACGACCCTTCTGAACATGTCGCTGCTTTAAAATAAAGGCCATGTATTTCCTTGCCGTACCCTTAGCACGTGATCAAACTCGCGCCCGTTGAAAATCTACAGAGAGTGTTCGTGGTTTGTGCTTCGAGTGTTCATGTGGTGCTTTAAGCTTGGGGGAATGAAAAGTTAACAGCGGTGGAGTGTCCGCAGGAAGGTGTATCATATAGTGTCTATCATTATCATGTTCTGAGGATGAACCCGAGCAAAATTTCTTGTGGTGCGAGTAACCAACAGGGTTGTCTCGGCTGCAGTTATTTCTGTTTCTATCGGATTACACAAGTAAAGCAATTGTGGTGCGAGTAACTAACGGGGTTGTCTCTGCCGCAGTAATATTTCTATTTCTATCGAACTACTTGCATACTAAGACATTAACACAATGTGATGCAAACTGGCACCAGACTGGATTCTGTCCTGTAATTTGGTTCATTCGGTGTCTCGCCTACTAGTGATGCGGACTAACCTCAGGGGTTTTCCCTGTCACATCTACCACGGCTAAACATAGAAGTTCAACCGTTTATCGGTGATTAAAAAGATTGTTTTTTTTTACTTTTACATTATTATAATCAAGCGACAGCGACTAACTTAGTTGTTTACTACAAATTGACGAAGACCGAACCGCGTCCATAGTAGGTGATTGGATTCCGTTGATATCTTATCTCCTTCTCTTCGAGTACGAAACCCTCAAAAACCTTAAAAATTGTGTTTACTGTTTACCATAGTATAATACACGTAGGGTTCTTAATTTTAAACTTTTGGTATTTTTAAATTTTTTGTTTACTCCGCCATAATAACTCACATTTTGGGAAAATTTTAACTTAAACCTATTATGCTAGAAATGAAACCCTTCAAAGCCCCAGACGGACAGCGCGGAGGCTTAGTGATAGGGTCTCGTTGGCACCCTTCGGCTACAGAATCCTAAAACATTAAATTAATTCAAACTGTTTGCATTTCGTACTATGGCTGGATAATAACGCTAAAAAGAACCAAAATCAACGATCATTTACAGAAAAAACTGATAATAAGCACTTTTTGCACAAGTTATTGATCCGTTCTTCGGCGTAAATAATACTAATCACGTTTCAAATTTTAGCAACAACTTTTAATGATGAGTCTTATTCATAAAAACAAGATTCCTTTAAAACACCCTCAAATGCAGTTTAAATGGTCTGTTGTTTAGGGAGAGATAGACTGATTAAACAATTTAAACTGCAATCGAGGAGTGTTTTAGATGAATCGAGTTTTCAAAATAACATCGCGTCTAAAACACGGAAAGGAGATTTGCCTGAATATATTTGAGAAAAATAGGTTTAACTCGGATCTACAGACCCGGGGGGATTTGGTTTCACTGAATATTCCGATCAACTTTCATCCAGATATTCTCTGTAAAAAGTTCCCCAAACAAAAAATATCGCTGGTTTTAGTATACATTTTTCTTTCATGGTATATCTGACTAGCTGACCCGGCAAACGTTGTTTTACCATTTTAATATTAACCTACGACCTGTTCTCAGACCTACCAAATATACACCAAAAATAACATAAAAATCGGTGAAGCCGTTTCGGAGGAGTTCGAAAACAAACACTGTGATTTTTAGGGTTCCGTACCCAAAGGGTAAGAGGGACCCTATTACTCTGTCCGTCCGTCCGTCCGTCTGTCACCAGGCTGTATCTCAAGAACCGTGATAGTTAGACAGTTTAAATTTTCACAGATGATATTTTCGGTTGCCGCTATAACAACAAAATACTAATAACAGAATAAAATACAATATTTAAGCGGGGCTCCAAAGTAGATGTTTGTGCCGTTTTTTGCTCCATATAAATAATGGCAACAGGTAGACGCTTGAGATATTTAAATGTTGTATAGATAATGGTACGGAACCCTTTGTGCGCGAGTCTGAATCGCACTTGGCCGGTTATTGCGTGTCATTTATAACACCTGTTTTATATCAGTAATATAAACTCCACGGTAATCTCCACCTCTTTGAACCTGTTTAAAAACGTTTTTCAACTAATATGTAACCCAGAACCCAAAAAGACTGTAGTTTTGCCTACCCAAGCTTAACCATATATTTTTTTCAATAAGGCCTGCTATAGTTCTAACCTATAAAGTAGGCAAATAACTAGCAACTAGAATATCCTACCACACCTGAATGTGTCCTGTTTTTCTAAAGAATTAAAATACAATTCAAGATTTACTACTAACCTATTAACATTTTAGAGCATTTGTATAGCGGTGGTAGCCTAGTGGGTAGAACATTGGACTCGGAAGCGGGAGAGCCAGGTTCGATTCCTAGTGCGGGCATGTACCTATGACTTTCTTTTCTAATGCCACTCGCTAACGGTGAAGAAAAACATCGTGAGGAAACCTTAGTGTTCGAGCTATTTACATACCTCAGCGCTTGAAATCGCCAACCCGCGGTGGGCACGCGTGGTGATTAAGCCCATACTCTCTCTCTGAGAGAAGGCCTGTGCCCTACAATGGAACGTATATAGGCTGCTTATGAAATCTCTACATATATTTAAAAGTTATTGTTTACATCTTTTTACTTTAAACTATATTCAGGGTAACAGCAAGATCTCATACATAATATTCTTAATAATCACAGAATATAAATCACACTGTACGAGCAAAGGAAAGCATGTCGCAGCAGAAGTTGTATGTTGGACGGTTGGTAGAAGGAATAAAGACATGTTATATCTTCTTGGTAGTTTATTCACAGAGTTATTTAGCACAAAAGTATTGTTATAAGTAAGTTGTAGGTGGAGTGACTCGGGCAGACTGGCGGGCGGTAGCAGTGTCTGACATCATACATTGTCAGCATATTATGCAGCGATGCATGGTGCTTGGCTGGTACACAGACAATAAATATTCACATCTTGTCTACAGCTTCGTCTTTTTAAATCGTTTCAGATCTTCATACTTCAGCACCTAAAATGATTAATTATATAAACCATGAGTTAAGAAATTGGAAGTAGGTTATACATAATAGGTAACACCTTACAATAAAGATAGTGCCCAAGTCTCTATATAGTCCCTTAAGAGGTGCCTCACCCCCAGGGTCATTCGCCCACAAATGTAGTTTGGGTTTTATATACAAACGACGTGCCTTATCTACACCGTGATAGCGGAGCAGTTGAATGCCGGCTTCTCATTCGGGAGGTCTAGGGTGTGAAAGCCGCATGTACCAATGACATTGTTTTCTAATTGAGTTACGCATGTTAACGGATTATTAATTGTGACAATCTGTTATCTGATTCGTCGTGTTGAGATTATCTTGGAAGCCGGCCGTACAAATCATATCGAAGCTTTATTTCAAGCAAGTAGGTACCTATTCTGTGAATAGCCGACTAATCGACAAAACAATTTTTGGAACTATGTAGGGTACCCACCGGTATATGATTGATTACAGACTAGCAGCCACGGCATTCAGGAACAGTAATGGCCTTTACAATGCGCTTTGAAGTCTACGCCCTTTGAGCCACAGTTACAGCGGACGTTTCGGAGAATTCAAAGCAATCCAGGGATGAGATTATTTAAATCACTTGATTGAAATTAATGAAGAAAATCACAATATGGTTTCTTTGATTTTATCGGACAATATTCTTTAAAAATTCCTTGCTTTAATTCTATCTTTTGCACAATAGTAAAATGAGAAACGATCCAAAAATTCAATTGCAGTCCAAGGGTGGTCCAGTATGTATTGGTCAGGAATTCCGCCTTAAAAACCTGCGAGTTTATGCAATACGCTGTTTCATTTATGCTTTGTTTAATGGTGATATTATTAATACAAGATCATGTCTGAGACAAAGAAAGATGCTGTATAAGTGCATTTCTGAATACGACGCAGTTAGCGGCTAACATGCTCTCGACGCGACAAAAATAAAACAAATTAATTTTCATTTAACGCACAGAACATATCCGCTTCACACCTAAGCAACCCTATTAGCAGCGCCAGAACAAATTACGCTGTATCCTGTATCTCTGTCCCCCGCCCACCAGCAGGGCTAGCACGATAGCCATAGGCTGGAATTTGTCTATTTTCTTTTCTTTCTTTTTATTGGACTATTTTCACACGTCTGCAAAAGTAAACACGAGTAATTTTTTCGCGCGACCTATTCGCGCGAAAAAATTACTCGTGTTTACTTTATATATTCTGTATGTGTGATATGATCATACAGAGCCGAAACAGCCGGACTTAATTTGACAAATGAGATGTTAAGGTGATGGTATGGACGAGACGAATGTTGATAGCTAAATGACGGTACAAACGTCAGCAACGGACGTCAGCTGCCATATTGTGAGTAAAGAAAAACTTATCATAAAACAAAAAACCCGGCTGCTTGAAAATCTTTGATGCCTAAATGAGAATATGAGCAAACTTACTACCATTAAATTCAACGAGAGGTCCCGCCTGATGAGGTTTAATATTCAATGGACTCATTTAGGAGACAGGTTACCCCTCTTTCCTTTTTCCGTTTTGTCTACTTGGTAATTCTTGAGTCTTGTTGATCATGTTAGGCCGATAGGTCATGGCTGCCTCACAAACATCACATAATTGTTAATCACGTTTAGAGAGTCGAGTTTATTTTTCTCACGTATTGAAGAGGGCGGTGGATGTATCAGTATCTTCACAGTTTGTAGATTTAAATATACCAATTACTTTGTTTGCTAGTCTATGCGTTTGTAAGTTTGTAGTAGCAATATCGTACGTTAACAGTAATGCAACGTATGATAAAATAGCTACAGTCGACAGCAGGTCAACCTTTAACGTAACTGATTAGAGTGCACGTATGTAAAGGTTGATGTGACTGTACTTCAGTATTTAAATTCGGAAATCCGCACTGGGCACGCATAACGATTAAGCCAATACTTACTACCTCCCTCAGATAAATGAAGGACTTATGAAGGCTACGCCTAAGTTGCCACAACACCAATGTTCGCCGGACTTTTCATTTTGACACATCCATTTAACAGAGGCGAGATTCTTGTGGATGAAAATGATGCGTCGCTGAGCGGAATCTAGATAGAGTTGATAAATGATTCGTGCGCCGCCCGCCCATTCGACTTTTGATGGACGCCCGCGAAATTAAGTTTTATTACACCAGTTGGCTTCTGCATTAGAGGCCGACAGCATTGCCTCTATTAGAACTGCCAAAATATGCGTCACTTTGAACTTCATAGTGGAATTGGCAATCGTGTGCGATTCAAACACAGTAGTTTAATAAAAGTGACATGAACAAGCAAAGCGTAAACTTTCCACAGAAGGTTGAAAATAAAAAGGCAGTTAGGATAAAAAAAACTGGTCAAGTGCGTGTCAGGCCCCGCGAAATTTAGGGTTCCTGTGCTTTAAAAATGCTTTTCATTTAAAAAAAAATCATACCCACTTTTCATGTTAGGGGAGGTACAGTAAAAATAATCAACATTTTATTCTTTAACTTTGTGGGCGTGATAAATATTGTATACACATCCCAAATTACAGCTCTCTAGTACCACCGACAGACAGACAGACAGACAGACAGTCGGACAAGGCGAAACTATAAGGGTTCCTTGTCGAACTATAAATGAGAGATCGCAATGCGCTTCTCAATAACATCTACACTCAAGAGCAAATAATACGGGTAGGTTATGAAATCCTACCAATGAAGATAATATCATTATTAACTTAATTCCGGAATCACATACCAACAGTACTTCTACATAAAATTCACTAAGTGGCTCCGGAAGTGTAGTGCTTACGAAAGTTTTAGAGTTCAAAATAAAGAAATCCTTTATCTTACCAATGAATGCTTTAGGGAATCCATGGGGTTAATTAATAACCACCAATAAAAAAAACTATTTTTACATATTGTTTTTGCGAAAAGTGTCTGACCAATCTGTCAATCAAGTTAATAATTATTTGTAGGATCCACGGCTGTGAACCTAAGGCAAAAAACCTAGTTCTAGATGGCATTAGCGCCAAAAACGGCCGTTTTTGGTTATGTTCGCGATCCTAGGTCCTCGGTGGTGCGTCTTAAAAATCACTATTAAGGCTCCATAAACAAAACTGAGAATCGGTGCGATGTGAATTCGCGAAGCAGAAAACTGCGACACGAATTGCAGCGATGGGATTACGTGCCGCAAGGCATCTCCCTATTAAAATTACATTTCAGACTTTTTTTTTTGCTAAAGAGTTGACACTATTTTTTGGTGTTTCACATTATTATTTCGTAACAAAATAGTTTGACACTTACGTCACAATAAATGGTCTTTCTTTTGCGTTTTTATTTTACTGAGCTAGCATTTTTCAGTGGAGAGATAATAAAGATTTCACAACCGACCTGTTTTCGTTGCTCTTGAGTACATATTAGCAATTATGAGCCTCGACTTAAGTGTTGGCGAGGCGACTGCAGTGAGTCGTTAAAAATAAAGAGAGCGTTGACAGATTTTTACAAATTTCCACAAATTCAGACTAATGGTGTCAATTAAGCTATCATAATATTGTTGAAGTGAAACTTTCCTAAGCACTACCCATTATTATCGTAATTTCGGAATCAATTACTTAATTCAGGTTATTGTTTTAGAAATAAAATTAACAATAATTAAAACTAAATATGACTTCTTAGCAATTGGGCTTCTTATTTTTATACTTACTTTTTACTAACAAAATGCAGCAGGGGACCGGCACTTTGTTTTATTGCATGACGTCTTATTATAAATCGGCCAATCTTTTTGGCCTCTGACTGGTCATAAAGACGCGCGTAAAACATAACCCTCTGTCGGGTTAAAAGGACTTCTAAGAAGAATATAGTTCACTAACATCTTTAGTACTAACACTATAGATTCATTACTCTTGTTTCATTAAAATGTTGTTCAAAATCCCATTCCACGAGTTCAAAAGCGACCCATACGGAGTCAACCTCTAACTGCGTCAGACATCAATAACCAGAAACAACTTTCATGCCCGTGATGCCAGCCAAGGAGATTAAACTTAAAACCCGTGCCATTTATTGCTTTGACACACTTACGAGTATTGCGATTAATAAAAGTGTAATAAAGACGACTTTACTTCCAAAAAACTAAATTATGTTCCTGTTTAATAAAAGTCATGTTCGAATTAATGGCGCATTTTATGTTGTTGAAAGTATACGTTTGAACTCAAGTAATTCGCGCAAACTACCACTGGAAAACAAGTGACACCGTCGTTGTTTTATCATTTGATTAGGTACCTCTATATCAACACAAGGGTCATGGGTTCGATTCCCGCTTGAGGCCGCCGCTCTTCCTTCTTCAGCAATTGCTTGTTTGTTGAACGTGTGCCTTTTTATAAGTCGTTCATCGCTCGATCTGCAGCTATTGTAGTCCAGGTAGACCCTGTAATAGCCCTCATGTTATCAGACCATCAGGCAAGTGGTCCGCCCACACTTCGTGCTTCCGTCCGCTTTCTAGTACCGGTAACCTTGGTTTGGTTCCTTACTCTGTCGCGGAGCGATAAAACCAGCATATATCTTTCAATAGCTCTATCGGCGGCTTTGCGCCTTGTGAGCGTCCAATGTTTCAGAAGCATAGATAATGACGGGCAGAACACACTGATTGTTAATTCTAGTCTTCAGCGTTTGAAAGGTTCTTGAGGGGAAGACGTCTTAAAGCTTTCATATCCTATATTACACGCGCCAAATCCTGAGCGATTCCAATCGTCTAACTGTCAAATTAGTATAGAGTTTGACAGTTAGAAGATCAGAATCGCTCGGGATTTGGTGCGCATAATTAGGCCACTGTGGGCTGCCGACGCAAGCTAGATCCCACGGCCGTGTTCACGTGATAGAGGGGTTTTCCCCAGTTTCATAATTTACCTCAGGGCTGCGTTTCATAAGAATTATTTTTTTATTATGCCAAGTCTGGTAAAAAGCGGTGGTAGCCTAGTGGGTAGAACATTGGACTCGGAAGCGGGAGACCCAGGTTCGATTCTCAGTGCGGGCATGTACCTATGACTTTGTTTTCTAAGTTATGTACATTTGTGAAGTTACAGTAGCAATACCACTCGCTAACGTCGAAGGAAAACATCGTGAGGAAACCTGAGTGTCTGAGCTATTCATATACCTCAGCGCTTAAAATCGCCAATCCGCGGTGGGCACGCGTGGTGATTAAGCCCATACTCTCTCCCTGAGAGAAGGCCTTTGCCCTACAGTGGGACCTATATAGGCTGCTTATGCTATGCCAAGTCTATGTACATTGCGTAAGTCTTCCTTGATAATCTGTAGATTAAGCGAATTAAGTTACCAGGATACGGGCAGCAGCGTCTTCCTAAGATTCCAACCGCATACTGCGATCGCCAACCCGTCTGCCAAGCGTGGCGATTATGGCAAAACCCTTCATGGTTAGGGAAAACCTTGAGGGAGGCCTATGTCCTGCAATGGGCGTAAAATAGTTGATGAAGCGAATTAGCAATATACATCGAATTATCACAATAAAACATGAATTGTTGCTTGTGTTTAACATAAACCCCACAAGAATAAAAGGCAAAGGTAGGGTACAAAAGGTAAGGGTATTCGTATACATTCAAGATCGTGTTGCTGTCTAGGGAAATTTAATAATTCAGCGAATTAGTACATCCCAGTATCTTCACCTTTTCCGCATTTATTTTCAGGCCAACTCGCCGTATTTTGATTTATACAGTCGACAACACATCAACCTTTACACTCGCGCACTCTACGCATTACGTTACGGGTGACTTTGCAACGCATGTAATGGTTGACCACCTGCTGTTGACTGTACAAATAAAAAATATACCTATATTCAACGCCAGTGCTCTTGTTACAATAGCACAAGTTCTTAATTTGGGACCAGATGGTGTTGTGTAGATCTTATTTTAATTTATATGACTGAGGCTTATTTCATTTACACCTTTTACAATCCTGGGTGGGTCCAGAGGGATTATCGCATTGGCAAAGGAGGCGGTGTGAGGCAGAGTGAGGAGGGACAAATTAAATAATTATCGCACCGCGCAGGCCGCTCTTAATCACTTCTGAGGGCCTATCAACGATCAGTTAATGGCATTTTTCTAATCGATAATGACATTTTTATTCCTATATCACCTTAGCAAATTATGACCGTCACATTTTTACACAATATGATAGCTGGGTATGCCCTAGGTATCTTAGAAATAGAAAATGTTTATTTGTCTTCAATATAGTAAGGCACAATAATGGATGTGTTAAGTCTATTTGATTGCAATTCCATGTGATTACATAATGTATTTAGCCATCATGAAATTACGCTGTACGCTTCCTGACACGAACATGGACACATAAATTGGTCGATGTCGCTCTCTAGCCGAAGATTCCACGATCACAAACGATCTTACGAGCACAATCATGCTTAGTTTAAATACCTACAGTTCAAAGGTCTTTCACGATTGTTTGCTTGCATAAACTATTTTTAATTGTCTAATTGAGACTGTTTACCTAATAAACAATTGCGATTAGACTCGCTAAATGTATAAGTATGTATGATCTTTGCCAGTCATAAAAAATACGATAAACATCATGTTCATGATTTAATTATCTAAAAAAATGCCGAGACCCAGTCAGATTTGTTTGTTTGCGGTTTCACTGCTTGTCGGCATTCCGCTGACCATTTCAGATTGACGATTATGCGTATAAGTTATTCGCTTTTTAACATCGATTCATCTGTATGTCCTCTACTATTTTTCACATTCTACTATACCACTCTATAGGTTTATTCAATCTTACATTGTCTGAGTATTTTGAATTGTACTTCTACTTTTCCCCTCTTTTAATACGCCTGCCATATTGTAAAATTGAAATAAATAAATAAATTTTTTTTTTCATTACTCATATTCGGAAAGTAGGTCTGAAGTTGCCTGGGTTGAAAGTAATACTTTTCAGCCCTAAGGAGAATCGTTTTCAACTGACCACTATCCAATTATAAAGAAACTAGTTCTATTTTCACATTTGTGTTGAACCATTCTCCAACTTTCTATAAGTACAATCACTCAATTACAGCGCGATATAAAATTTAAATAAAATAAAGTTAAGTATTAACTTTATCATAACTTACTTTCAACTATTTCTTTAAATTAACATAGATTTGGATAAAAAATTACCAATTTTTCAATGATGAAAACGAAAAATAATGGCTAAGTAGCTGGCCGGACACAGAAAAACGAGTAGGCGGAAAAGCGACAATCCTATCTTTATTCTTTTTTTGAGTTGTAGAGTTTTGTTTATACTTTCGTATAGCAGAGAAAAGCATTTCGCATTTCTTTTGTCGTTTTTTCTTTTTTTACTTTCCTTGTATTCGTAATGAGAAGCACAGTGTTTACCTCGGATTAAAGACTTATTTAAACCCCGTCTCCGGACTAAATAAATTACTTTCACTTTTACAACCTTGGGCTACCTTAGGGTCTAGACAGACGGCCTGCAATTCAACTGCATTCCGACTGCAAAATTGCCGTTTAGATGCAGTTTGAATGCAGTTGGCACGACTGCAACGAAACTGCCAACCAACTGAGCAGTACCAGTGCAGTCGGTGTGCAGTTGGCATGCAGTTCTGTGTTCGGATGGCCAGGAGTTTTATTGCAGTAGTACCAGTTGCAGTCGGAATGCAGATAGAAATTAGTCCGTCTGTCTAGAAACTTAGATACTGCATACTATCCACCTCCACCGGAAAAAATCACAGATTTCGTGCCTCACACGAATATCTATTCCGTGTAGGGCACGTTAATTTATCACATTTTTTTTTTCACTATTTCGGCAATAACTTTTTTCGTTTTTGCAATTCTTTTTGCACCTTACAGCTCTCGTAAATACGCGTCTTTTTAATATCATATCTTCACAACTCTCCGAGATATAAGTGGATCGCACTTTTTTGTGAAATCGGAGCCTACACTGGAGCGAACGATAAGACATTTCCAAAGTCAAAAATCTTAACGAAAAACCCTTCGATCAGCATCTTGAAAATGCTACTAATGAAAATAGGTCGAGCTCGAGCTGTATGGGCCTTTTATTTATTCGGCTCACTATAATTGCCACTGTATACGTCCAACAACGGCCAGTCTAAATCGGGCCGGGGGCTTGTCTTATTAAAGTCTGGCAGTAAACAATCCGAGAAGGTAATTTTGTCCAGGAAAAGACTCTGCAAACAAGCCAGGACCTCTCCACCTCCAAAGCAAACAAATCTTCCAACCGAGGGAGTCTTTTTCATTTAGGTTCTGTTCCGGACCTTTTGCTTAACGGTTTATTACTTACCTAGAGTTCTAGAAGGTAGGGTTTTTGGCTCTAGAACCTTAGCTCTAATCGATTTCCGCAAAAAACGATCCCTTTGTGTGCTGGGCGCGCGATATTGCCGCAACATCTTGTTATTTTCTAACAGTCAATTGAAACCGTGGAAAACAATCGAGTTTAATCGATTTCGCCCTGGGAGCCGATTCTCACTTCATTAGCAAATAATTCGTCCACGACTCTAAAGCAAAAAAATCACGTTTTTGTATGGGAGCCCCTTTAAATATTTATTTTATTCTGTTTTTAGTATTTGTTGTTATAGTGGCAACAGAAATACATCATCAGTGAAAATTTCAACTTTCTAACTATCACGATTCATGAGATACAGCTTGGTGACAGACGGACGGACGGACGGACAGTCTTAGTAATAGGGTCATCGGCGTGAGTGTGGAACCCCAAAGAACTACCAATCGCTACGTTCTAACACGTAAAGATTTGATCTGTTTGGAACTAGAAAAAGCGAAAATTTAAAAAGTTATAGTTAAAAAAACCGGCCAAGTGCGTGTTGGACCACACGCAATGTAGAGTTCTGAAGAAGGAGGGGTTTTTACCAGGTTTAAATTTTTTACTTCGTAATTTTCAGTGTAATTTGTACAAAGCTTCGCTTTTATAAGTTGGTCGCTTATTACTCGTTAACTTATAAAGCCTACTTAGCTGAGATAGTTTTCCTTTTAAATTCATTATATTTGCGGCGGCCCTGATTTTTTTCTATAATCAACCATTTAGCCGGGAGAGGTGGGACACCCTACCATCATCATCATCATCATCAGCCATTTGACGCCCACTGCAGGACATAGGCCTCCCTCGTGGTTTTCATAACCATGAGGGGTTTTGCCATAATCGCCACGCCATAACATAACATAAACTCACTCCTGTATCCTGGAGGGGTAAGCAGAGATCAGGCTGTGACACTTGCCAGAATCCCGACAGACCCTTTTCATCAACATTAATTAGTGTTGACGACGAATGTTCCTGCGATTATTATGAGTTTCTTGTTTATATTTGGTAGGCCTGAGAATAGGTCGTAGGCTAGTTAATATGGCAAAACAACGTTTTCCAAGTCAGCTAGTTTATGTCTATAATATTAATTATCGAAATTTTTTATGTTCACCTTATGTGTTATAAAAGGACATGTTATTTCATTGGTGGCGCTAGTCAACTCCGGGCCGCGGATGTGCAGCCGCAATGCTAAAAGAATCCTTAAATACTTATTTATCCTTATGAAGGTATCCGTGTAGCGCCAGATTAACGTCCTCAGTCCTGACCTTGAAAAAAACAATGGTTTTCAATTGTTATTTTCAAGTTCAGGACTGAGGAGGTTAAGAATAGCGTCACTCCATTTCCTCCCATGGAGGTCTTCAAATCCGGTAACTTGCTGTACTACCGGGAAGGCGACCACAAGTCTCGGGATGGTGTCAGCTTCATTATCCACAAGTCCTTCATCAACAACATTATCAAGATCGAGAGTGTTCCAAGCAGGGTAGTGTATCAAAATTACCAAACGATATTCATTGAAGGTCATCCAGGTTTACGTTCTGTCCTCGAAACATCCAGACGAGGAAGTGAAGTTTATCTATGAGGACATTTCTAAAGTCATACATACTTCTAAAACTTATTATACGGTTGTGATGGGGGACCGCAACGCCAAGCTGGGCAAGCGAAGCGGTGATAAACCGGGCGTGTGGAAATTTGCAGGGCCTTTTTGTGTTAAACTCTTTCTTCAGGAACTCAGAAATCGGGAAATGGACCTGGATGAGTCCAGACTTGGTTCAGACCAAGAATTGGTCCAGACGGCACCACAAAAAACGAAATAGACTTCATCTTGTCGATGAAAAGGCAGATATTCAACGATATTTCTGTGATCACCGCAGTTAAAACAGGCAGAGACCACCATATGGTACGAAGCAAGTTGAATATCAACCTCAAACTCGAGTGCGCAAAACTGATGAGCTCTACGCTCCGACTAGTGCTAGCCCAAATCCAAAATCCCGAGAGCTTTCAAAGAAGAGACCCAGACGGTTAGGCCTTTCAGGCCTAAACATTGGGGAAACCGTGAACGATATCAATAACAGATTCGTAAAAACTGTCTATGCGGTCGGGTCCAAGTTTTATAAAACCCACCGTATTAATAGAACTAATACGTTCTCAGACACCATCAAACTCTTGAAAGAGCGGCTGTAACTGAGGCTAACAGTCTTCACGTGACGCATCAGAATATCGGCAGATCTACAGATCTCTGGATCATTAAAAAGAGACTTACGACGATTCAATACCGGCCGTATTGAAGAGGCTATTAAAAAGAGCAAGGGATTATAGTATTTTCCAGAGATCTGTCTAATGGTGAGAGTTGACTCCCGAAGTTGAAGACCGAAGATGGTGAAATAGTCTCATCAGGTCCAGAAATTCTGAGAGAGGTGGAAGTATTTTATGGACAGTGATATACATCCTCACAAAAACCTGATACAGGTTTAGCCCAAGACCCTTGAGCATATTTTATACGAGATTAGAATGGCTCTCAAACAGCAGAGCTTAAGAACAACAAGGCACCGGGTGATGACGGAATTACAGCTTAACTATTAAAAACTGGAGTAAATTCGGTTCTTAGGGTTCAAAAATTATTTAATTCCGTCATTCTCAAAGGCAAAACGCCAGAGGCATGGAACAGAAGTGTGGTGATACTTTTTTTTAAGAAATGTGATAAAACCCTTTTAAAGAATTATTGACCCATCTCATTTCCGAGCCATGTCTATGCTGTTCTCAAGAGTCATTACGAACCGTCTCGCATGATGACGATGAAGCTCGATGACTTCCAGCCTCCAGAAAAAGCCGGTTTCTGTTAAGGCTTTAGTATGTTGGACCACATACATACGCTGCGGCTGATTATACTAAAGACGTATTCAAGCATCAACAGAAATAGCGAGTACATCACTCACCTTCGATTCGCCGATGACATAGTGATTATGGCTGAGACCCTGGAAGATTTGAGTTCAATGCTCAATGACCTGAACAGAGCTTCTAACAGAGTGGGTCTTAAAAGAAACATGGATAAGACTAAGATAATCTTGAACTTCGATGTAGCACCCACTCCTATCAACTTTAGTGGCTCTGACCCCGAAGTTTTCGACCACTATGTATACCTAAGACAAATAGTACAGTAAGGTAAGTCCAACTTCTAGAAAGAGGTCACCCGTCGAATCCAACTCGGATAGGCAGCGCTCGGGAAACTAAAACACATTTTCGCGTCCAAAATACCTCACGACAAAGGTGTACAACGAATGTATGTTGCCTTTGATGACTCATGAATGTGAGACCTGGTCGCTGACTATGGGCCTCATAAGAAGGCTCAAGGTCACCCAACAAGCAATGGAGAAAACTATGTTAGAAGTTTCAATGCGTGATCTAATCAGGAATGAGGAGATCCGCAGAAGAACCCGAGTTACTAATATAGCTCACAGAAATGCTCAGTTGAAGTGGCAGTAGGTGGGGCACATAGCTTGGAGAACTGATGGCCTTTGGGGCGGAAAAGTTCTGACCTGGTGACCACGGACCGGCAATGCAGCGCGGGTAGGCCCACCACCAGATGGTCTGACGTCGTGGTTACGGTGGCAGGGAGTCGCTGGATGCAGGCGGGATAAGACCAGGAAGCTTGGAAAACCATGAGGGAGGTCTATGTCCTGCAATGGACGTCAAATGACTGATGATAATGAAGAATTAAGAAGTATATAGATACTTATTAATCCTTTATGCTGCTTTTCCGTTGACGATGCTGTCTCGCTCGCACAATTTATCATTTTTAATTAACGTAGTACAATAAGTAAGTAATATTTAGATAAATTTTAAAACTAAGATAAACTTTAATAAAAAAAAATATCTTTTCTATACGTCATCATTTCATCAGCCATTTGACGTCCACTGCAGGACATAGGCCTCCCTCATAGTTTTCTAACCATCAAGGGTTTTGCCATAATCGCCACGCTTGGCAGGCGGGTTGGCGATCGCAGTATGTGGTTGGAATCTCAGGAAGACGCAACTGCCCGTTTCCTGGTAATTTATTTCCTTAGTCGCCTTCTACGACATCCACGGAAGCAAATGGAGTGACGCTATTCTTAATCTGGCGCCACATGGAATACTTGGTTTTTAATAAACCAAAGTTGTTTCCAATATTATTAATTTTGGAATCAAATTTTCTCAATCAAAAATTTAGTACAGGATAAGAAAACTATGCATTGAATACATTCATCAAAAGTATAGGTACTCATTTCATTACAATCACATGCCATCACTAAAAATGTTAAATGTGCGAGCGAGACAGCATGCTCCACGAGCGAGCTCAAAGAGATCCCACCAGAATAATAAAAAGCAAGTCAAACACGGCACTAATGACGAAAAGCGTCTGTCACATGGCTCCTACTTTATATAATAAACTGCCTTCAGCATGGAGGGAACTCCCCATAGACAAATTTAAATTTAAATTGAAGAGTTTACTTTTAACGAAATCTTATTATAGTGTCTTCGAATATTTAAACGACAAATTTTGACATTGTTTACTTTTTTATTATGATTAATATAAATTTTCTAATTATAATCAATTAATACATATAATTGACTTGTAATTTTGCTAATATAATTGTTTCCTTAAAACATTTGTACGCCTTATTGGCTAAACATAGCGCACATTTGATTTATAAGACCATGCATGTATTGTATACCTATGTTTGACAAATAAAGTATCTGTATCTGTATCTGTATCACGTAAGAACATCCTTAGTGGCCCGTCGGCCGCACAGGGCCGGGCTCTTTTGCGCTAGCGCGTTTAACCAAAAAGTACTTAACCCTTAGACTACCAATGGGACAATACGTCCCAAGCAAAATTCAAAAATTACTAGTGGGCAAATGAACCCCTTTAGCCGCACCGGGTATCGTCCCAGTGGTAGTTTAAAATCTTATCTTTGAAATAAATCATATTATGTTTTAGTGAAGGCGGCCATTTTGATTTCGTCAGTTGTTGTTTTCTGTGATAGTGTAATGATCGATTGATCGAAAACTGATAGAAAACGTCTTATTTGTCGTAATTTTATGTGTAACGTCTTGTTTCCGTGCCCTTCAAAGTATTTTTTACATGTGGTGTCTAAAATTGGGACTGCAAACGTAAGTTCATGCTTTTTATATGTGATCGAAAATATTCTGGGATAACAGATCCCAATAGTATTTTTCACTGGGATACATAATCCCAATGGTATTGAAATGCAATTTTTGCTTCAGATGAGTCGGAGTCATTTTCGAGACTAAGAATTACGCCAGGTATTCGAAGAGAGCGAAAGCGAAGACGAGGACTTCTCTGACTCTGGATCGGAGTATGCCCCGTCTGATGGCGACCAGGTGGCTGATCTCAGCTCCAGTGAAGACAAATCGGAATCAAATGAAAATGCTGCATCAGTAGAACCAAGGCCAGGCCCAACGTCTGCTGATGGCCCAGGACCGTCTGCTGATGACTCGAGACCAATTATTTGGGGTAGTCCTACACAAAATTTTGTCCCAAAATTTTCTATCCCCGAATACTCTCCAATGTCTATAACTGTGCCTGTCAATGAACTGCAAACGGAGTTAGACACGTTCAAACTGATGTTCCCTAAAAGCCTTTTCATATTCATCGCTCAATGTACCAATGAAAGACTTATAATACATAACAGAATAAAAAATCAATGCATTCCATTGACAGATGAAGGTGAAATAATGGTATTAGTGGGTTTGATTTTTGTGATGCGTTACAATCATGTCCCAAGTCAAAGTGATTACTGGTCTCAAAATGAGTCCTCTTTTGTAAAAAAGTATACGAGTATGTCGAGGAAGCGATTTCCAATAATGATGTCACAACTGTACTTCAATCACCCAGACAAGCCCTCTGAAGCTGGTAAGCTGTACTATGCAGAGGAGTTAGGTTCAGGATGCAATCAGCCGCTTTGTACTGATTGCTTTACTCCATACCATTCTTAGTTTGTAATTAGCTCGTAAGCTTACAAATTTTCTAGTTTTCAAGTTAATTTTCACAAATAAAGTAATTCATTATAAAACAAATGGGACAATAGGTCCCAACAGATTTTCTAAATTTTCTCCATTTTCTTCAGATTTTTTTTTCTATTATTATTTTTCCATGTTAAACAAAGTGATTCTAAAATTTTTGAAAAAGAAATGTTCAGTAGTCTAAGGGTAATTAAGATTCATTTTAGTTTGTATCGTTGCGCCAGCAAGTCGCCGGCCTATTGTAATATAGATAGGCCATTAAGGTAGCATGACTGGTGGAAAGGAGGAGGGGTAAACCTATTCGCTTTGTCTGCACGATACGAGAAAGGCTTTTCTAGACAGGATCTTAGGCACATGTAGCGGATCCAGAGCGTTTTCTTCGAGCCTTGGTGGAGTCTCAAATCGTACACTGTATGCATTGAATATTGCTTTGACGTTGCCGTCTGGTCTATAAGATACAATCAGTGCCTAAAGTTCCCAGAGCACCACTAAAAGGGGACTCGGAGTTGTAGCAAAGTTGGAAAGATGGCTTATCATAATAGCAGTACGATTGAAATTCAAATTGTAGTTTAACATAGGGCGCACACGGCACGCTCCCGCCGTATTAAAATGTGCATGGATCTGAATAAATTCGGTTGCAGGGTAGGGGGGTGAAGCGGGGAGTGGAGCAAGGCGAGGGAATTACCTTCGAACATCCGCTTTACGTGCAGAAAATGTAATATTTGGACGTTTGAAGACTATTAGCTGAATGAGTAAATAATGTTACAGAATAGCTCTGTGCGGGAACATGTTTTACTAAATCGCCAAGAGGTTCTATTCGATTTTATAATTCAACTAAAGCATTTATTTTTTGTTAGTCTTGTGACAAATTATTGTAATAAATTACGTTTGTAACTTGCGATTTATCGTTTTTAGCTGGTATTACGAACAAACACAGTTTATCTATCAACGTTACGAGTTTCAATAGTATTTGTCTACAATTAACTAAGAATTGATCGAAACTGTAAAAAGGCCTGCTCAGAAAATTACGTATTGCAATTTCTTATATTTCCTTGCTAATTGTTATGGACCCTTTTTAAACTCATACATAACATATTACCTCTCTATCCATGTATGAGGCATTTTACGAAGCACCTATCTGTCTTTATCGACCCGGCGAAATCACTGAGAATTGACGCCCTGGAGGTCATGAGCAGTGAGAAGTATGGATATATCGCCGTATCTAAATCGCCGATGCAGAGCCGTTACTCGATCCAGTAATAACCTGAAAAAGCTGGGAATCCCGTCTGAAGAAACTAAAGAAAGCCTTTCTCCGGGTTCTTGTGTGCCGAAAATTACCTTAATTCGCAGTAATACCGTTGCATAGTTCAATGATAGAAGTTCTGTGAATTTATTTTCACACGAGTTCTGATATGTAGCTGCACAAACAATACGTAATACAGAGAAGCTTGTAAAGAGGTTCGAAATTTCGCCGATGACCGCACTTGCCCATTAGCTCAGTTGGGAGAGCGCTCGCACGTTTAGCCAGAGGTCGCGGGTTCAAGTCCCGGCATGGGTGGAATTTTTAGAATCAAAATAGGTTTTGAATATAGTTAGCTGCCTGAAACACCACAGTGCAGTTGGCAGCATCACCCAGTGCGATCGTACCGTTTTCGTACTCGTTTTGGGACCTGTAAAACAGTCTACGTTTTCAACACGAATAATGATTACATTTTCCTGGGATAGGTACACAAAAAACAATGTTATTCTTTGCATCTTGGCGTTCCAGTATCGTAAAGCAATTGAATAAATGATCTAGGTGATTTAGTAAAAGAGAATCAATCAAACGAATCTGATACTGTAGATTGTTAAGAATTTAAAAGTCTGAAGGTGTAAGAAAATATTACGGAAAAATCTTACCTTCTGCCTACATTGCGTCCGTGTGCAGCGTGTGTTAAAGACTAAGACAACCACGCAGATCTTATGAATACAGTCGGCAACGCATCAGTGCACTCTACACAATTGTGATAAAAGACATTTTGCAATTAAATGTAAAGTTTGATGTATTAATATTTTATTCTATTTTCAATTACGGAGTGGTCTCTTTAAAAAGTTTTGTAGAACCTTTGAGGCCATGTAGAACTTCCAACTGAACCAGAATTGATGCCGGCCATTATAAAATATCCATTAAGTAGTTACCCACTGCGTTTTCGTCTGTTCCCAGGAATAGGAATGTAATTTCCACCCGCCAAGCTAATTTACGCACACAAAACCATGCATATGAACTAGTTTTTTTTAAGAGTAGAGTTCATGAGTCCTATCTTCTTCTTCAGAATGGATAATTATAACTATTTTCTCTCTCTCTCTGCATGTTTATTTAACATAATTTAACATCAACCAAGCGCTATTTTTCAGTAATCTAATATGTTTAAACGAGCAATTCTTGTATATATACGTATATATCTCTATATATAAAACAAAGTCGTGTAACTAACACCATTTATAACCTGTCGGGATCGTGGCAACTGTTAGTCCTTTGTCTCTGCCTACCCCTCTGGGATATAGGCGTGAGTTTATGTATGTGTGTATGTAAATATATAATTATGTACTAGCTTTTGCCCGCAACTTCATCCGTGTGGATGTTAATTGATTAGATTGGTTCTAAATAAGTTACAGATGCTTTTACCGCATGGTATTTCTGAATGTGCAGTAGCAATATCACTCGCTAGCCTTAAAGGAAAACGTCTTGAGGAAACCTGAGTGTGACCTATGAGGTGTTCACATACCTCAGCGCTTGAAATTGCTAATCCGTGGTGTGCACGCATGGTCATTAAGCCCATAATCTCTCTCAAAGAGAGGGTCTGTGCCCTGCAGTGGGAAATATAGATATATATAAAAAAAATATTCCCTGTCCCTCAGTCAATTACTGTCACTTTGTTATAGTTAGAATCCTCAGGAGATCGTCTTGGATGAAATAGAATAGGGTAGGTACCTAAAGTTAGATCATAAAGTGTTAACTCATGACGTCTCTATTACATCCTCGTAAGGATTGAAGTTTGAAATACGGCGAATACGTGGTTTATCAAATTATATCGGCTTGAATATACACTAAGTTTCAAGAAAAACCGACCAAAGTTATTTTACTCCCCGCACCAACTTTCGGACCTCTTTCCACCCTCTACTAAAAGGCCCCTTTTTTATCTTTTACCTTCCATACAAACTTTTATAGATGTTTCGTTTAAATAAACAAGTTAACTAAGTTTAAATAAAACCCGACCCGAAAAATGTTTTACACCCTGTACAAACTTTTGGGCCCCTTGTCGCCCTCTGCGGGATTGAATTTTGAAAAACTGAGAAGAACGTAGATGATAGCTTTGTGTATGGTAATGTAAAGATACCTCTTTGCGTTAGTTGGCCGGTACAGCTGTGTGTTGCCCCAGAGGTTGGCCCATTTTCTTCGAGAATTGTATGGAAAAAGTTTTGTAATTTTATAACCCCAGAAATGTGTGACGTGGCTTCTTAAAAACAAATTTCTGTCCGGCCACGCACAGTGTAGAGTTCCATAAAAAGAGAGGTTTATATCTTCGAGAGAGCTTTACAACTTCATCAAAATAATTTTGTATGGAGTTTTTCTTTTATGACTTGGTCGCCTATTACTAACTTGTAAAGCCTACGTAAAGCGACACTCACGGTGGGGCTGGTCCACAAATTCAAAGTCGCTCAGCGTGCTATGGAAAGGGCTATGCTCGGGGTTTCTCTTAAAGATCGAATAAAGATCAATCGCTGTACCAACGTTTGGGTTTATTGCAGCTTTGTAACTGTCCAAACTCTGGTGAAAACTACGAGTATATCCAATAGAAAAACAAATATGTTTGTGAGCGTATTTCGTATAGGCCTGCCCATTCAAACGCAACGTTTTGTGTAATTTTTGACGAAAAATACGAGACGATAATGTTTGACGAAAAATACGGAACAGTAGACGATGCTTTAGAAGACAAGAAATGCATAAAAGTTTTGTGGAGAACAAACAGGTGAAATTTACATAAACAGACCTACAGTGGGTAACAGAAATGTCCTGCCATAAGACGGGGTTAGGTTTTTCCGTCAATATAAATTTTGCTTCACCTCCCATTGATCGGGCAGGATTCGGGAGGAACAAAGAAAATAGATTATGTACCTTTTTGTTATGATATTCGTTACGTAGAATATTATTAAACTTAGTATTCAGGATTACCTCAAGAGCGCCCATTGGCTTTTTCATTCCAACTTTTATTTCTGTGTTTTGTTTCATGTGTGCAATAAAGTATTATCTTATCGTACCTCTAACATGAGCAATTCTTGAAACGGCACAAGTCGAATCGGTGTTTTACACCATTATTTTGTTTTTGGGGTTTTTGGAAAAAAAAATTCGAAATATCAGGGTATACACAATTTTATGTAAATTCCGGACGCCGTGTGGTGCCGGATTAAGAATAGCGTCACTCCACTTCCTTCCGTAGATGTCGTAGAAGACGACTAAGGAAATCAATTACCAGGAGACGGGCAGCAGCGTCGACCTGAGATTCAAACCGCATACTGCGATCGCCAACTCGCCTGCCAAGCGTGGCGATTATGGCAAAACCTCTCATGGTTATGAAAACCACGAAGGAGGCCTATGTCCTGCAGTGGGCGTCAAATGGCAGATGATGACACAATTTTATTAAATTCGCGCTAAACGCGCTCTACCAATGTCGGAGCATTCAGTAAATCATGATTCCACAATAGGAGAACACCTAGTTTATATATAACACTAATGGAATAATTATCTAAGAAACCGTTCATAAACAATAATTATTTATCTAAGCCTTTTTAAAGCAACAAACCGTAAGGTAAGTAATCTTTTTTAAATAGTTATTTGAAAAAATATATATCAATACACGTCCCAATTGACTTTACTTATTGTTGATGTGATACGAAAAACGCGCTTTTTTTCTAGCTGCTGTTTAATAGAACATAGCTTATTGTAAACATTGGAGGTAATAATGATCTCTATGTCAGCGTGCAAGCAAGTTAAGCTTGATGTTATATATAGCTTGGTCAGGATACGAGCGCGGACCATGACCCCTGAAACTTCCAGTTGAGTAACTGGACTTAATTCAAACAAATAATTAGTATAACTCGCTTATATGTTGCCCACGTGTATCCAAAACCTAGTATTGACATATGGTATGTCCAATAACCGACTGTAAAACGTGGTTATCAATTATTCTGGCTACGTAAAAGGTGATTGGCAACCGTAATCGGGACACGAATGCAAATAGCCAACATGCGGGAATTATACGTCGGATACTGAAATAGGTAGGTTGTACTCTTAAACCAGGATATATCCCATACAAAGAGATGATTAATGGAAGGTTTAGTTTCAAACGGACTTAACTTTTCACGATACCCAAAAGTTTGTTGTTAAAACATGAGAAGATATGAACTTAATGATTTTCATCTAGAGAGGCAAAGAATTGTCTTTGGATACTTAAGTACTGAACGTAAGCTCTTTATGCATTTTTGATCGGATAAGGTTTTAGATCAGTTTGAAATGGGAGTGGCAACTCTCAAAATATTCAAAATGGGAGATGTCCCGTTTTTGTCACTATTTGTATGGTAAAAGCACAATATTTGTAATTTTATAGGCCCCAGAGATGTGTGTAGTGGTTTTTTTTTATATCTGTGCCTATGCATTTACTGCTCAGTTTGCAATAGAAAAACTGTGGCTCCTAAACCATTTGGAGGAAGTAAATCGATTTATCAAGAAGTTTATAGGTTATGATTCTAGTAAACAAATACCATCAAAATATTTCTATGCAGGTAAATACAAATAAAACTAATGAAATACAGAGAATCATAGTTAAAAGTTGTGTTTTATCATTCTTGCTTGTTTTGAGGTCCACATCTTTCACGCTCGTTAAAAATGGAGGCAGTCTTTAGGTACCTAGACTGTTAAAACGATTTAACGAGAAAGGCAAACCCTGATACCAATGATTCAATCCAATTAGCAAATGCAAAGCGAGCTATTATTGCTGCAATTGTAAGTGAAGTAAAACAATGTTCGTGGGTACTTGTAAATATCGGTTTTATTTAGTAAAATCATAATAATACAATGGTACACGCATTTATTCTTTGGGCCTAAGCCCGTATCGCAAAATAGGTAGGCAGCAGCACTTAATTACCCAAAGCCAGCCCATAGTGAGCCCATACTGAACTAGGGGGATCTGAATAGATATCAATACTTCAGATAGGACAATTTAGTTGTTGGTGATAGGAACCTTCAAGTAGTAGTCCCGCAGCATCATGTTATGCTCATAAAGCTGCTTCTTCTCCAAACTGGTATAAAATTAAGAGGGTTCGTGTAGAAATAGTATGATTATATTATGAGTAAGTTTATATGGTGCATAGTGTGGGTAATTTTATAACGATTTCCGATGTTTCTGAGTAACTTTAAAGTAAATTTAACATGTTACACTTTATCCTGCTATATAATATTATGACTGTGTTTTGTGAAGATGTTTGGATGTTTCTTACGCAATATCGACCAAACTGATTAACATGAAACTTAGCGTACAGATAGACAAAGACCTAAATTGAAACATGGCATATCCCGGTAATGCGTTTCCGTAGAATAATATTTATTTTAAGTTTAAAATAGATTGCGTTGTGCAAGAATCGTATAAACGGATTCTGTGGCGGCACGAAGTTCGCCGGGACAGCTAGTAATCAATAAATCAGCCAGTAAAGAGGTATTTAATTAAAGGTATGCGATTATTTTTGCTAGAAATGTTTAAAAAATATTTTTATGTTTACCTCTCTATTACAATCTGTATTTCTTTCGCGGTATACAAAACTTTGCTTTTTCAGTTTTGGTGTAAACTATGGCTTTCCCTTTTTTAGTTAAAAGCATTTCTTGACATTTTTATGTTGAATTTACATAAATCCAAAAATAAGCGACACTTATAAAACAAAACAAAACAAACGTAGTCGGGGCAAATCTCAATGGCGCCATCTGTAAAATGTTTCCAAATGTGCGTTGTATTTATACAGCTATGCAATTCAACGACCGCCTTGCTAAAATAAATAGAAAGAAAGAAAGAAAGACGAACGAATATTTAAATTGTCACAGAAACACAAAGTAAATACGAAGGTACACAAACAAAATACACGAACGTCAAAAAAAACAAAAATAAATACAAAATAATCGAGAATAATCGAGAGATGCGAGGCATATAGAGTCTAAAGTAGCCGGGTACCATACAGTAATGTATGGCACCCAGCCACCCCGGACTCCAAACGCCTCAGGTGCTTCCGTGACAACAAAAAAGGGGCTTCAACTCAGCACTCTTTACTGGTGTGTGCTATAGATAGCATAACACCAACAAAACTGATTTTCAGTTGGGACCATACGAAGCGCGGGTTTTCGACTAAAATGCGCGGCTTTTGGAGTGTGAAAAAAAAATGGAAAAAATGGGAATGAAAGTTTTGTGTGGAGTTGTTTTATTTCTAGATTTTTTAACTTCTGACAGCTTTTTACTAAAGTATTTTTCTGGCTGATATTATTAAAGTATCAGTCTGTACTTACCCGAAGTCAATATTTTGCATGTTGTCACTCCAAAATTTCAATCTCAAATTTCGAAACTCGTGTCCTAGGTAAAACTGTGCGTGTTGGTCTGTAGTACAACCGCATGCTGAATTACAGTAGGACGTGCAAAATATATGCGCATATTAACAACCCAAATCGATCTTCATACATTCACTGTCGCAACTGGCGCAGACAGGGTGATTATAATCATTATTATAACGTCAACATAACGCAATCTCACATTTAGACTATTTTTAAGGTCCCATTTAGACTATATTAATATAAATTTAAACCGTACAGGACACTTCATTACGTGCATCCGTCCGACCGTCTGTCTGCCGAGAACCTTTTTCTTAGAAGCGGATTTAATAAAGCGATCAAATTGAAATTCATATCACAAGTACCTACTAAAATGTACGAACCCTTCAAGGTATTAATTTAACCTTCTCAGTGTACGCAATCAAAAGATATTTACTATAAGGAAATAAGGAGGCTTCCCTTTAACCTACTATAATGTTTAGCAAGAGACAAGGTATCATAGCAGAAACAGAGGAAAAATATTGAAATTGTTAATGTTTAGTTCGTCATCATCATCATTCAGCCACAAGAAGTCCATTGCTGAACATAGGCCTCAATCCATGGATTTCCAAAAAGACCGATTGGAAGCGGCTTGCATCCAGCGTCTTCCTACCACTTGCATGAGGTCATCTGTCCATTTTATGGCCGGTCGTCCTACGCTGCGCTTGCCGATATGTGGTGTCCATTCGAGAACTTTTCGGCCCCATCGGCCATCAGTTCTGCGTGCAATGTGCCCCGCCCACTGCCACTTCAACTTACTAATCCGCTGGGCTATGTCGACGACTTTCGTTCGTCTACGGATCTTATCATTTCTTATTCGATCTCGTAGAGAAATTCCGAGCATAGCCCTTTCCATAGCTCGTTGCGTGACCTTGAGCCTTCTTATGAGGCCCACAGTGAGAGACCACGTTTCAGTGCCATAAGTCATCACTGGTAATGTGTAATTGTGTCACAAAAATTACATAATAAACTTAAGTAACTAAAAGTAGATTATAAACCTATGCAGTTGGGTTGTTTGTGAGTACATATCTACATAAAATTCCACTGCAAAGTTAGGTTTGTAATAGATTTTTCGAAACCCTCGGGGTGGTATAGTCTTACCCGCACTTGTCGGATTGATGTTTTCAAACACAGCTTTGTATTTATTATGCATGTAATTAAGTAATTGCCAACCAGATTCCTTTGTATTTTAAGGGGGCTCCAGGGAGTAACCCTAGCGCCACCGAGGAAAAACATTGTCTTTTTAGGTTTCCGAGTCCGACAAGGAGCCCTTATAGTTAAGTCATATCCGTCTGTCTGTCCGTCCGCGGCCTAGCGAAAAGACCGGTGGTACCATAAAGCTGTAATTTGGTAGATAAGTCTATGCATATTTATCACGCCGATAAAGTTAAAGAATAAAAGGTTGGAATATTTTTTTTGCCTGTACCTAACATGAAAAGTGGGGATGGTTTATTGCTCGTCTACCCCATCATTGGGGCATCATTGAATTGGTCGTTGAAAAATATTGTGGGTGTAGGAAGACCACTTTTTGATGTAGGGTTCCGTTTCCGAAATATTAAGCTTTAAAGCGCAATTTTTTGTCCAACTAGTTAAGCGCTAAGCGATAGTTAGCCCTTATTACGGTTATTTGTTCAGTTAAGCAGGTCAATATTTGTAATTCTAAGGTTTTAGTATGTCAAAATTGATTAATTTCCCAGAACTTGACAAAAAAGAAACCGCTGTAATAGTTTTTATTTTAACGGACAGACGGACGGACGTGGCGATACTACCTATAAGGATTCCTTGTTGATTACGGAACCCTAAATAAGCATCTACTACTTACATGATATCTCTGGGGTAATATACATCATTGTCATTATCATCAGCCATTTGACGCCGGACATAGGCCTCCCTCATGGTTTTCCAAGCTTTCCGCCATCATCCGGGGGCCTGCTCACGCTGCGTCGTCCGGTGAGCGGGCGCCAGGTCAGTACTTTTTCGCCCCAACGGCCATCAGTTCTCCGAGCTATGTGCCTCGCCGACTGCCACTTCAACTGAACAATTCTTCGAGCTACATTAGTAATTCGGGTTCTTCTGCGCTAGCATACTGCACACTAAATAGTAGATTGTACAACAAGTGCATAAAACGCACCATTTTACTCGAGACGTTTATCCATCCGAGCGAGCTTGCGAGCGAGGATAGATATAAAGTCCAGTGTAAAATGGGTTTTATGGACGAGTTGTACACTCTACTTTTCACTTCGATTGACGACATTATTTATCGTTAATCAAAAAACAAATTTAAGTTGTAACACAAATATTACAATGAAAAAATAATTATGGTTCCCGCCAATTAACTTTTTTTTCTTTTTTTTTTCTGTAGGGACGTGACACCTGACTTAAGGTCGTTACATACTGCTCAGTTATAAAAACATTTTCTTTTTATAACTATGATAAGTTGTTGTTATGGCTTAAATACTATACTGATCTACTAAATTGAAAAATAAACAAATATAAAAAAAAAAAATGAGACGAAATACAAATTATAAGTTTATTTCATGAAGTTTTATTGTGTACTTTGGCTGTTGGTATCTTTGCCTTGGTCTTAGAATACGAACGAAACGAAATAAAATAAAGAGGTTGTTGTATGAAGTTAAAGATGTTCGTGTGGCTGTTGCAGCGATTGCCTTGGTCTTCGACGAAGATTTTACTTTATGCTCTAGAGCATAAAAAGCGACTTTATGTCGCCTACGCACGACATAAAGACGAACTTTTAGAGCATGAGAAGTGAAAATTATATTTTCACCTCACTAGCTCGTAAAAGCTCTGTTTATCATTCGAAATCTGCGTGGAAAATCGCACTTTATCCGCTAGCGTGGAAAGTGTTTTTAAAATTCGAATATTTTTATTCAATAAAGGTTTTGTACAATAAATTACATATATATAGAACCTCATTGGTTTCGTAATAGTTTATATTCTCTGCAGCCAGTCCATTGATGATTGAAATGCAAATACTTATTTCATGTCATGCGCCAGCCTCATTTAAAGAATCGCACAGGCCGGCAAGAAAATTTGATTTAAAAAAAAAACTTTAAAATTTTCTTCTCTTTATTGAATTCACTTTACTTCCATTATTTTGGTTTGTTTTTTGATAAAATCGAAAGAAATCATAAAATATGAGCGAAGCTAGCAGCGACGAAGATATAAATTAACAGTAATTTAATATTTATTAAAACTGTTTTTCTTGCACCGAACATTTTCCTCGCTTTAGTGAGGTGAAAAGTTGTGTGTTGCGCTCGGCAGCAAAGTTATTTAGCGTCTCGTACCTTTGAAACCCTCGCTACGCTCAGGATTCTATATTTGAACCACTCGCTTCGCTCGTGGCTCAATCCTAGAATCCTTCGCTTGCTCAGGTTTCAATACAAGGTACTCGCGCCAAAAATTAACTTTGCAGCCTTGCATAACAAATAACTATTGTCAATTGGGCTTTTCCCATATTCCCGTACCTGATAAAGAAGGTCTTGACAAACGGACGCCGTTGTGCTGTGCATGGACACAACGATGGACACAAAGTTATTAAGTAATAAAATATTTAGATTGCCTCGTTTAGCCGTTAAAGCGCTTACAACCCGGATAGAGGTCGTGGGTGCGATTCCCACTGGGGGCCGCCGTACATTTGTGCAAATGGCCTCAGTCTGGGTGTATTTCCATGTTTGTGATGTCCTTTCCTGGCTACCATAGCACGGGGTATCCCAGTTTGGGACCAGGTCACGTGATTGTGTTTTGTGGAAGTTATTATTGTTATTATTATTAATTTCTCCGAAAAGCGCCGACGTTTTAAACTCGTCCCGCGACTTCACCTTTGGTAAATTCCTCGAGTTGCGAAGTTCAATAGCAGAGTATGGGCAAGTTCCCGAGCAGGAAAAGTTGTCGAGAGTCCCAGTGGAGTGTTGCTCAACTCTCGATGCGCGGAAAATTACAGTACTGTCCCGCACATCCGTAGTCTGCAAAAAGTAGTTTGGTTCTGGATTGACCAATGCCATTTCCTAATTGGTTGTCCATTACAAGAAGGTATAGTAGTGATTCCACTCGCTAACGGTGACGGAAAACATCGTGTGGAAACCTGAGTGTCCAAGGAGTCCCCATGTCTACAAATTTTGACACAAACTAAATGCACGAATGCAATGCATGTGCGTACCTACACTACTCATTGTTACTACGCAAGACGAACGACACCAACACTAGAGAAAAACCTGTGGCTTTGGTTGGTTCTCCAACTGGTATTGGTTGACAACTAAGTATATTTTGAGACTAAGTAAGTAAATACATCACATAAAATAACTAAGATACTGAGCATAAGTAATTATAGATAAGACAATGATGTTTAGCAGTTGATTATTTATATTTAACTTCATATTCAGCAGTGTGTAAATTGTTAACACTACCAATTTGATATAAAAAATTTTGATGGTTGCAAAACGAGTAGTTTTAAATAAATACCTACCGCGATTGGCCCGTCTCACATTGAACGATTACGGTAAGTGGACGACATCGTCGAATTGGGAGTTTCATATATTTCTAAGGTCGTTGTGCAAATGTCGCGTGAACGTTGTATGAATACTAGACCAACGATACTTATAGTTCTAGTTAGACCTGAGATTACCGCACTTAGCCTCATAGTTGGGACATTGTAGGTAGCAAGCGCTGAGGTATTTAAATATCTCAAACATTAGGGTTACCCAGGGTTACCTTACGATGTTTTCCTTCAAGTGTGCGAGTGATATTGTTAATACAATAGAGATATTGTTAACACAAATGTACGTAACTTAGGAAACAAAGTCATTGGTACTTACATGCCGTGATTGGGACCCACGATCTGCCGTTCTCTACTAGCCCAACTATATCGTGTAGTTACGGTCGTCGTCCTGTGTGAAACAGACCATTATTTATAAATTAGTTCGGTGTTTAAAAGGTCTTTACTGCATTAAAACTCGTAAATGTTGTTCAAATATTGTCCGTATTTCACACAGAACAATTTTTTTTGTTCTGTGGTATTTCAAATCTTATAGAGACGTCACCACCACATACTTAAACTTTCAAAATTTATGTTTAAATGCTTTCAAATTACCAGTCTTATTTAATGACACAGTCTTAGGCCCGTATTAATATTTTAGTTGCATAGGCTCAATATTATGTTGAAACATTATCGAATAATATTAGCCTATTGTACGCAAGCAACATTGTTTTGTCTGTGAATGTGACGTTACTGCTTTCCGTAGTGATTATTTTCTCTGTGCTGCTTTCAATCTCTAATCGCGATCAAAAATGTATTGATAAAATCCGTTTCGTTTGCTTGAAGATTTTAAGCGGAGCTTCCGTAAGCTGAGTTCCCAGGAACCTGGCTCTCGCACCTATTGGTGAATCCCAAAACTCCAAAACGTGCTATCAGGCGTAAAAGCGACCGTGTAAACGTTGCACGCCAAAATAAAAGCCGTCACGCATCATTGTTTGTCCATGTAATTGAAAACGATGAAGAGGGATCCCACGATCGGGAAGAAATTATATTTTCACAATGACATCGGGTGGAAGGGCTTGTAATTGGATTTATCCAATTTCGCTCCAACCGGCCACTACAATCGACACTGACCAGTAAAACCTCTCACTTGCACCGCTTCCGTCGGAAAATATATCTCCAACGCTGCCTGACGAGACTGTTATCGTTTCTCATATTTCCCCGAGTGTGTGCCGACCTCTGAAAGACCCCAAGAAAGATAGAGTGCCTGCCCGTCCAAACCAGACATCTCAAATCCCTTCCCATATTGCTGTACTATGCAGACTTTGCTGCTTTAATTTGCACTCTTTTAATTACTAGTTTAAATTTTCTCGGTCTGCATTTTCAAAGAGTTTACTGTAATTAGTTAGTTAATTAGTAAACTCACTGAGTCGTCAATATTTATGGAGATTCTGTTGATGAAATAACGTTTAACGCAAACTGTCGATACTATATTTGACGGACGAAACTAAGAATGAATTTTAATAGTTCAGAAATCACGAAAATACTTAGTTTAAAGCCTTATTTATTTAAGCTTGCTAGCAGCAATTCAGAGGTCCCCGGGATGTTTCTCCCCTTGGAGTAAGGATTAAAACGCAGACTTCTTACTCCCAAGGAACGTTCAATGGAAGAGGTAAGTATACTAGTATTTTCATTTTCCGCGAACAATGGCAGCTGGTTAATTAGTTGGTGTCAGCTGCACGGCGCAAATCCCTGGTGGCGGCGGGGCGGTGGCCGCTAGCCCCCGAGCCGTCAGACAATACCTGAATGCACTGCAGACTCACCGACTAGACACCGATGATTTGTTAGATGAATTCCGCGAACGCCTTGCTTAGTTGAAGCGAATTTCAAATTCGCATGTTTTGGCGACTCTTAACAAGTTACAGCGAAGTACGTTAAAGCGAATGTTCACTGCAGCGAATTACGTTACAGCTATCTCCATAGATATCTCGATATCAAGATGAGCTCAAGGCCTGACCAAGTGACCACCTGCGGCCATACACTACAACCAACTAGGTACATCAGAGGGGTGCTGACGTGCAGCGAATGTGGATGACACCCCTATTATATATATATATATATATTCTTAGTTCAGCGGAGAAGCTCTCTAGCCCCATAGAAGTAACATTTTTAAGAAAATTTATTTTTTCTTATGTACCTACACAAAAATGTCATCTACTTAAATCCATTCGCAGTGAATTCTATTTGTATCAATCTCATCAATAAACTGAAACTATATGTGAATAAATGGAAGATAGACGCGACGTTGCGGTTTTATGAATATTTTCCTTAAGCAATAGATGAAAGGATTTTTTTCCATCTCTTCATCACGTCATTCTGATATCGGTACGGTAATTAAAACTATATATTAGGAACTGTGGAAACAAACTTTAGAAAGTCTAATAAGTAACATAAACATAAACATAAACATAAACATTTACATACAGGCACATACATTAATAATGACAGTGACAGTATGATAAGTAATGACACTCAAGGGAATCAAGATATATAGGCTACTTACCGTTGACCTACAACTGTAGAATTTGGCAAGTAATATTGTCTTATACTACAAGTACAGGGAAAAATCTGAAAACTATGCATTTGTAATTAAATCATAAAAAATGTCATTGAAGTTCGGGAAAAACTGTGAGACTCGATTCCTGAACTATTTATAATATGTAAGTACCTACAAATTTATACGGAATCTTCGATGGGCGAGTCCGACTCGCACTTGCCCGTTTTTTTATTTTTAACTTTAGACTGTTCTTGATCTTAAGCCAGCATTCCTTTCATCGTTCTACGTGATTGAATGAAGATAACTCAACTAATTTGTTATGTGAAAAAAGCTCAAAATATTTTACATTTTCCTGGACGCTACTGACCTTAAACAGATTTCCATGGTACACATCCAGCTAGGTACTGAGAGCTCCGTCCCCCTCTGCAGTAATATTTATACTTGATTTCATTTCCTGTATTTCCTCCGCTACCAATGGAAAAAACATATAATACATATTTTTAGATCGTTTTTACATGAAGTGACTCCATCTCTCGATCATGTTAATAGCGATTTTTAAGACCCGCGACCTAGGACCACAGACCTGGGACTAGATATAATTTATGCCAAGAACGGCTGTTTCGGGCGTTAATGCTATCCATTCCTGATTTTTCACGCCTTAGGTTCACGCCCATGGTCCTATATCAATAATAACATGATTGAGATATTGGTCTGATACTTTTTGCAAAAAAGATCTGTAAAACACCGGCTAAGCGCGTGTTGGGCCACACGCAGTGTTACAGAACTAACAACTTCATCGAAGTAATTTTCAATGGAATTTGTACGAAGTTTTGCTTTTATAAGTTGGTCGCCTATTACTCGTTAACTTTGAATGCCTACTGAGCCGTGATAGTTTTTTCTTTTAAGATAATATCTATAAAATGTTACTAAAGTAAAGCAAAACGTGAAAGAAAATCAAAATCTATTTTTCATAGAAGGGGGAACTTGCGACAAACTTAGTTTGGAGTGACATTGCTTGTATACCATAAAAGACAGAAAAATTCAAGAAAGTTAAAAAAAACAAAAAATTTTTGAGGTTTTTGGTGTCACAAAAATGCGAAAAACTAAGTTACTCTAATAATAAAAAACATATTCGATTTAGTTTTTTCATTTAATTCTAAACGTTTTCTAAAATGGGTGTAGATGTATAAAAACATTATTTTACGAGATAACTCGAGTATTGATAAACGCTTCATACATTAGAAGGTGTTATTTGCAAGTGTTATTTGTAAATCGCTTGTAGCCCCGGCTGCCTGAGTGATCTTAAACGATCACGAAGGTTAAGCAACACAGGGCGCGTTCAGTGCATGGATAGGTCGCCGTCTATGCCTAACGCTAGTGGCATTTTTCCGAGCGGTTCCGTGCTTCGCAAGGCACGTTAAGCTGTTGGTGCCGGCTGCCGTCGATAGATGGCAGTCGTTAAGCCAAGTCAGAGGCCTTAGGGCGGCTTGACAACTTCTGAAAGTAGACGAGCCACTAGTCAACTACAAGCCTCCACCAATCCGGACTTGGCCCCCGTGGTGGAGTATGGCCTATACCTTCCTCAGGGAAGAGACCCGTGCCCCTCGGTGGGGACATAATGAGTTGATGATTTGCAAGTTGGGGCGTCATAGTTTGAGACCGATTTGTATGGCGTGTTTTTGTACCACGTGACTAGAATGAGTTTTTGACAGGCCACATTATGAAAAGTATTAGTCGTAGAGAAAAAAAATTACCACGTTTATTCTTTCAACATGGCCCTCTCCGATTATTTTTGTGTAAATTGACCGCGTCTAAATCTAAGTGTGACCAAAAAAAATAAAATTGAGAATTTTCAAGTTCTACTCACTGAAAGTGGTACCTGGTCTAATAAAGAAATGGATTTCTAATTTTGCGTTATTTAAAAAACACTTATACCTCTCTCTACCTAGCTTTCTCCTAGAAATAATATTTATAAAATTGCACTACCTATCATAAGCAGCCTATATACGTCCCACTGTAGGGCACATGCCTTCTCTCAGAGAGAGAGTATGGGCTTAATCACCACGCGTGCCCACCGCAGATTGGCGATTTCAAGTTGTGCTATGTACATAGCCCAGTAAGCTATGTGAATAGCTCAGACACCCAGGTTTCCTCATGATATTTTCCTTCACCTTTAGCGAGTGGTATTGCTACTATAACTTAACAAATGTACATAACTTAGAAAACAAAGTCATAGGTACATGCCCGCACTGGGAATCGAACCTGGGTCTCCCGCTTCCGAGTCCAATGTTGTACCCACTAGGCTACCACCGCTTCTGCACTTCCTAGACTTCTTGCAATTAAAATTACAAAGCTTAATATATAAAATAGCAAAGTTTCATAAAACTTCCAGGCATATTACACTCGCAAAGAGTGTTTGGCAAGCGTAGGCGATGGGGATTCGTTCACCGTAGTTAATTATTTTTTAATAACCCTTCCCTTTTAACTTTTACTAGATGCTTTTATTAGATGAGGCTATTAATTTATCGTCTAGAGGCAACGCCTACACTAGGCGCCTACGGGAAGTGACCCCTACGCCTTTGGTTAATTTGACTGTATTAATTTGACTGCTATCGTTGATCTAGCTGTTAACACACTTGACTATCAAAACATAGGTCGTGTTTCCATGTTTGTGGCATCCTTGCCTGTTTACCATAGCACAGTTTGGGTTCAGAATAAGTGATTGTGTTGCCTCTACCTCTCTCAAGTGTAGAGCTGACTAAGCCGCGGCTTTTCTCACGATGTTTCCCTTTAAAGTCAGAGCGTGGTTTTATCATTCATTGCCAGTGAACAAACTTAAGTAAATACGTCATAGGACCTCACGCATATTCCGATATTCCGCTGCCACTCGCTTCTCTACTTCTGCGACCAATATAAACTCAGATCGGACGGATTGTTTACGTGACCTAATTCTATTGCTTATCTATCCTATACCGGTACAATTTTGCGCTTCCATAATCACTGAGTTTCTGAATTTGAACAAATCTGCGTAATTTTATATTCATTACTCGTATCGTAGCATATTATGACACCCAACGCGCGTAACCATAATTTTATTTGAAGTCCAGAATATGGCCAACATGGTGAATTAGTCATTAGGTTCAAAATTATAGGCTCAACATAATGTAAAGAAAGAAAGACATTTATTGGGACAAATTAACACATCACAAGAAAGAAGATGTTGACATTATTATGATTTTTAGAAAGAAAGTGAGTTAAATTCCGAACCCGAAATAGCGAATCTTTTCGAGGCGAATTAACTGTACGAGCCCTTATACTCCCAAATAGAACCACGTGCTATGGCGGTGGCGAAATTAGCATCTCTTATCTGGCATAAGCGGTTCGTTAACGCCGGTGGCAGATAATAGTAATAATTCCGGTACTATCCCACTCGTTCTGTCCACAATGTGGACAGTCACACGGCTTTTGACTGCCTCGTGGTCTAGCGGTATCATGTCTGATTACCATGCTGGAGGTCGTGGGTACGATTCCCATCGGGGACCGCCGTACATTTGTACAAATGGCCTGGTCTGTCTGGGTATGTTTTCATATTTGTGATGTCCTTGCCTGGTTACCATAGCACAGAGTATCCTAGTTTGGGACAAGGATAAGTAATTGTGTTCTGTGGTAGTTATTACTATTATTATTAATATTACTTGTTTTTTAAAAATATTTTTCATGATAGACACTTGGAAAGTGACAATTTAAGGTCACTGTCAACGAGTGAGTGCCACGTGGCTGGGGGCAAACGGGAATGACAGAATAAGTTGTGACACTGTCTGCAATCGTGAGCAGTAGGTTTTTTTTTAATGCATGTCACTGTCCCCAGTGGGGGCAAAACGAATGGATACGAACGGGAATGATCGGTTAATCAAGTGCCGCCCACCCCCACCTTCGCCCGACGTGTCCCAGCACCTCCTAGCATCTACACTAATCATAAGTCACGTAACAAGCTCTCTGTCCTCACAGCTATAAAATTTGATGATACTTAGTTTACCCATTATTATAGGTGCGGGATCTCCATGCGTCTCTATTTTACGCATGCCAGTTTTTACGTAATTTTTAACACAGTAATCCAATAAAAAACGGGTCAAGTGCGATGCGATTAGAACTCACGCCCTAAAGAGGGTTCCGAACGAACGGTTAGGTGACCAACAATTTGTTATATTTGCGCGGGTCTCACAAGCTTATTAACATATACATTATAGCAACAGAAAGGTTTTCTCTTATAAGGTAACTGTAGAGGCACTGCTTCCTCAAACATTACAAAAAGTTGTTGGTGTGTAAAATAGTACCCGTCTCGGAATTTTATTTTGCTTACATTTCATAAGTAGAAACTAATGACAAGGGTTATGGCAACAACAATACGTGTATAAGTATTCCTAATTGACATCCATCAGATAAAATATCAGGTAGCACTATGTAAAATATAACCCTTTCTAACCCTTGGTTATCTTGACATATTTTCGTCGTATTTCGTACTTTCCTCAACAGTTCTATGAAGAAAGTTGTTTTATGTCATGTACGTCGTTTGATAAAGACATAGCAGAAGTTATATAATATCGTTCCCTCGCGCCCGGCTCAGCGAAATAAAAGTTTTGATGAAAACAATCCGAATCCGAGCTTAGGTAAGTAGGTAATACTACAAGGCCCTTAAAAGATAAATAATGTAGGCGGGCACATTTACCAGAATTAGCGATGAAAGATTTTCAATCAACTTGTTTACGAAATTAATTTTCCAGCAATATATATTGTTATAGCGAAGTTCAGTTGACGGCAAAGTGAAGGCACTACAAACTGCAAGCCTGCTGCATTGCACCACGGTGATTAGTGTGTTTAGACCACGATTAGTCGGTCGAGTAGTAGCGTCAACTGCGAGCTCCCGTTCGCCGGCTCCAGATTGCCCGTGATAATAGCAGAGCCAGCATCAATAGGCTTGTGTCCACTAAGAATAAATCGGGTGGATGAAAGTTTTTAAATATTAATTATGATATGCAGATGAGAAAAAACCAAACAATTTATCATAAAATATAGATTTTTAGAAAAGAAATTCGGATAAATTGGCTTTAAGTCACGAGACATTGAACACCAATCAGAACGTGTTACGTCACTTCCTGATATACATCGTCGTTGTTGACGTTTACTTATTCAATAATTCAATGATAATTTTCGTTTTCGATACAGTTATTATTTTATTGAACGCATATTGATAGTTATTCAGTGAAAGATAAGACGGGAGCAAGTTTTAGCAAAGCCAATAGTAATAATTTACTCAGAATCGACGCCGTTATGCTTGTTAGATTTGTTGCGTCAAACAGTGACTTTTGCTCAACGGAATTCCGTATTAAAACTTCGATGTAAGTATAAACGAGTGTAAAATATTAATTATAAGCTTAAATAGCAATATTTAAGTCTTGTAAACTATTGTGTATTATAAATACTTTGGTATTCAAATCATTTTGAGGTCCAAACAGGCTAAATGAAGAAACCTTCTTTTCAGTTCTTCGCGAGCTTCATATGAGGACGACGCCGTAAGCTATATGCAGGTTAAGCGTTTGTGCATATTGTGTGCATTCTATTCAGTGTATACCTACATTACCTACAAACATACCTAACCTCAACTACTATGTTTATTGTGTTAATTTTAGATTACCAAGATTATGTTGTGTGAAATACCTCGTCAAAGTGATGTTCACAAAAATTACTTCTTGAGTTTGTTGATAAACAATGAGCAACAGCCCTTCTTGCAAGTTTTAACCAAATTTATTTGTCGTATTTGCTGATTGTAGGGAACATACATAAATAATTTGTTTGGCGTTTTTATGCTTGTGCTTTCACACATCATACAGCTCTTTTAATACGAGGGATTAATTTGTAACTAAAGAAAACAGTAAAAAAGTAACAATCGCCTATGGACACCGCTTTATTTTACCACCTCGTGACGTCATTCAGACGCCATGACAATCTTGAGCGTTTTTGTAGGTAATTTCAATTGATATTTTATAATCCAAAATACTTTTTTAAATAACACATTTTAGGGGTAAAATATACATGAAGGTATATTATAAACCATTTTTCCAAATATTAGTCAACTAGCCTATTATTGCTCATGCGCTGTTTGCCTTTTATTACGTACTTGAACTCGGGCGCTGTGTGCATATGTTCTCCACTGCGAGCTTCCGCAAAGCGCCACCCCACGTGCCACATGCCTTTGTTAACCAATTAACAATTAGCGCCAATCCTTGCACTATTATCTGCTCGTTAACAGTTAGTGGTAGGCGCAGAAAGGTATGCAGTGGCATTAAAATAGGCATTTCATAAACATGCAGTTTTTTTATTAGCTCTGACTGCAGTGGCGCGCGGGCCCTTCTTTTATTGCAATAACGTCGCCATTTCGTGCCGGGAAAAGGGAGACAATTTTATTGTATTTTTATGTACGGTCAAGCTGAAAACTCTTTTACGGCTAGGTACGTTGGTCTGTTTTATTTGCTTCGCTTCGAGTTAGTGTGCATTTTGTACACGCATGGCTACGCCGCAGCGAGAGATTCTTTTTATCTCTATTTCAGTGTATTTAATACAAATGACAGTATTCTCTTCTTAGGCATTAGCTAATGAGTAGTTTCCTAGAATACTGTAGGTACCAAGTTCAAATTAATTTTAAATAAATCTAAACAATATTCTTTCCTTCCTTCATTTTCTCGCCGAGAAGCCATTTGACGCCGTAATCGATGGATTGAAGGGTGACAACGCGATTTCGATCAGTACCTGCTTTGTGATGCGGGGACGATGACAAGGGATCCGCCATGACACAAGCGACGTGACGCAGCGTGACAGGCCTCGGCTGACGTAACGACTTACACGTCATGTCATGTCTTGTCACAGTCTGCGGTTTATTCCACTTTGATGGCCGTACGGTCCCGTAAAACTGTAAGCTGTTGGTTCCTTTATCTGTCGCAGATCCTTGCTGGACCAGGATTCAGCTCGAATATTTTCAATAAGTTTTTTAAGTTCGTTATTCGGATCTCGGACTTGTATTTACTGCGAAAAATCAATGATACGTACTTTTTGTGTTGTATCTGGACTTGCCTCGGCATCACAATTTAGAGTGAGTTTTTGTCAATTTCAATTCCTGAAACGCAGCAATTAGAGTTTATGCTTTACAAACACCTTTTTTCTATGAGTTTTTTCAGATATTTTATTAAATTCGAGCTCTACATACCTACCTACCTACCGAATCGCAGCCTGACAAGTCGTTGTCCTGCAATAGAAGAATGTTGACATTTTGCTGTTGATATTATGTTGAAATTTTTAAGGGTGACAGTTTGCTGATTTTATACGTATCGAAAGTTGTTTTAATAACAAAAACCGGCCAAGTGCGAGTCGGACTCGCGCACGAAGGGTTCCGTACATCAATTAAACCTTTGTGTCTAATCAACATTAGACACAATAGTTTAATATGGCCCCTTAAATAATTATTTTGAAAAAATTCCGTAGAAGGAGGGGTTTTTTACCTCCTTTTCAGAACTATTTAACATGTTCTTGAAAGTAATTTTCAATCAAATTTGTACTAAGTTTTCCTTTCATAAGTTGGTCGCCTATTACTCGTTAACTTGTAAACTCTACCTAGCTGTAATAGTTTTCCTTTTAAGTTAATTTTATGTGCTGCCGCTCTGAATTTTTTCACGTTTCTACAATCAACCGTTTAGGCGGGAGATTGGGGATGCCCTACATCAAAAATTTGCGCTTTCAAGATTAATATTTCACAAACACTTGTCCATGTGGCGCTGGATTAAGAATAGCGTCACTCCATTTCCTTCCGTGGATGTCGTAGAAGCGTCTTCCTGAGATTCCAACCACATACTGCGATCGCCAACCCGCCTGCCAAGCGTGACGATTATGGCAAAAACCCTCATGGTTATGAAAACCGTGAGGGAGGCCTGTGTCCTGCAGTGGGCGTCAAATGTCTGATGATGATGATGATGATGATGATTTCACAAACGGATTCCTAAATCCGAAAATGGTCTTGCTACACACATAATATTCTTAAATGACCAATCCAATGATACTCCACACTATAGTGTAGGTTGCAGCACCCTACATCTTTATTTTTTATCTTGTTATACAAACGGATAGATGGTTCTTTGTGGACTACGGAACCGTAAAAATCAGCGCAGTCGATGATTTTGCAATGGACACGTAAGACACGTAAGAGAATTTTTCTTTTCTATTGGCTCCGAAGAATTCTGAGTCACATCCCGCGTCCCGCGCCAATGAGACGCGAAATACATCCAAGCGAATTCAAAGAACTTTGGTCAAGTTATTTGTCGGGCATTATACCTTGCATGAGAACTTGAGGCAAGGTGGGTCATGTCAATAGTGGGCTTACAGTTTATAGGTAGAGTTTCCGATACTTCGAAAATATTTTTTTTCACTTTAGTCGATCTAGTAGGTATTTGATATTATTAGGGAAGTACATTAAACTAAAAACTTTGACGTTCATTATGTAAACATTTCATTTTTATAATTAGTAAAATAATTTCAATTTCAATTTTATGCACAGACTACCATAGTACCTAGTTTATCTTGTATCTACAGAGACGGGGGCCTTTGATCCAAACGGAAATTGCAATTATAATAGTTGCTAGGTACAGAAATTTCCTGTAAGGACATTTTACGGAAACTAGTTAATGCGCATCCTGTTTGCTTGACGGGCTACGTCCTAGATTTTCCTGTTGACTATTATCTAATAGTTCAAAATTCATAAAGCAATTCATGCACATGGTAAGACCAACTGACGGGAAATTACAGCCAGGTTGTCTAGCAAAACAAATTATTCCTTCATTCAGAGGATTAATCCTACATCTCCACTTTCACGCAGATGATCATCCTCGCTTCAATACTTTGAAGTTATTAGTAGGTAAGTAGTGGCGCATCTATACATATGTAAAGATTGGCGTGTTGTCGACTGTCGCAAATCGCAATAACAGACAAAACCTCGGAATTCTAGGAAAGTTCATCGATTTAAACGGTCATATTTACCATTCAAATCGATTAACCTTTGCTAGAATTTCCTGGAAGAGCTTTTATGCTTCTTTCGCCTCTACATGCATCTTTAAAATATTATTACATCGCCACTTACACATAATGTTTTTTCAGGTTTTTAAGTCTCAAATATCTTTCTTAGGTCCTTCACTACCTCTAACGGGCTATTAAATTATATTACCGGTGATAGTTAGTTATTCGTATGCTCACGGTCAGTTCGTTGGCTATATTTTTTCTCTGTAAGAGTGCGTGAGAGGTGCGTGATCATGTAAATTTCGTGGCCTTAACCATAATTTACCTGTGTGTGTAAAATCAGGTAATCACTGATCTTTCTCTTAGTTATTGTTTTGTATGACAAATTTCAGATTCAATTTCAATAATATGTAGGTTACAATCTAATTCCATAATGATAACGGCCTCGGCGGCCGACAGTTGTGGGCACCTACCTCGTTAAAAGGCGCTTCGCCCATTTGACAGTAACGATGATCGATGGCTCCAGGACTTCCCCAGTAATATCCGGCCCCCTCTCAGGATCACCCCTCACCCTTCAAGCACATAAGCCACATATAACTATCGCGTACAACAGAGGTCTTAAGGGTTCGATTCGACAGCACGATTTTTGTATATTTGCGAACTAATTCTTAAGCATGATTTTTTGACATGCTCGATCGGTAACTGTGTGGTTGGCATTTCACATGGTTTAAAAGTCTGAAACATAAAATTTGTAAAATGTTTGAAACCGTTACAAATACGATTTAAAACTGTTTACAACACGTAACACGTATGTTTCACTCTATTTTTAACACTGTGTTTTAAACATGCCAATCCTGCTTGGACTGCACTGCAGGCAACACGGGCCTTTTCTCAGAGCCGTATTTGTGTCCCACTGCTGGGCAAAGGCCTCCCCCATAATCTTCCACTCCTCCCTATCTTAAGCAGTCATGTCCCATCAGAGAGTCATCATCATCATCAGCCATTTGACGTCCACTGCAGGACATAGGCCTCTCTCATAGTTTTCTAACCACGAAGTGTTTTGCCATAATCGCCACGCTTGGCAGGCGGGTTGGCGATCGCAGTATGCGGTTGGAATCGCAGGAAGACGCTGCTGCCCGTCTCCTGGTAATTTATTTCCTTAGTCGCCTTGTACGACATCCACGGAAGGAAATGGAGTGACGCTATTCTTAATCCGGCGCCACACGGAATGAGAGAGTAGATATATTAGAATAATATCATAGGACTGCCCCGATGGTCTAGCGGTTAATACGCTTGACTACCAAACAGAGGTCGTAGATTCGATTCCCACTAGAGGCGGCCGTACTTGATTTGTACAAATGGCCTCAGTCTGGATGCACTTCCATGTGTTTGATGTCTTTGCTAGGTTACCATAGTATCTTAGTGTATCCTCCTAATTTGGGATCAGAACATGTGATTGTCTTGCGTGGAATTCATTATTGTTATAATATTAATTACCACGCGTACCCACCGCGGATCGGCTATTTCAAGCGCTGAAGTGAACACCGCCGGCTCTCAGCTTTCCGCACGGTATTTTACGTTTCCAAACCATAGCTGTGGTTGGTTCAGTTACATACAAAACTGCTGAAGCCAGTCTTTTTTATTAAAAAATTGTTCCTTAAAACACTCCTGAAATGCAGCTTAAATCAGTGTTTCCGACACGCATATCTATTTAAAGAGCACTAGGCAAGTGTTTTAAGAGGGCGTGTTTTCATAATAACACCTCCACGTTTTTAAGGGTTCCATAGCTCAAAAGGATAAAACAGAACATTTTAAACAGGACGTTTGTCCGTCCGTCCGTCCGTGTGTCTGTCAAGACCCTTTATATCGGGAACGCGTAGCGGAATCGATTTGAAATTAAAACCATACCCTCAAGTTTATGCCGCAAAAAAACGTATATTTCGACACTCACGGGGATCAACATTTATAGGGTATTTTCCGTTAACTATGTTTCCGTTAAATTTGGCAAGTAATCTCGTCATACTACAAGTACAGGGAAAAATGTAAAAACTATACATTTGTAATTAAATCATAAAAAAATTGTCTTTGAAGTTCTTAATACTGCGAGACTCAATTCCTGAACTATTTATAATTTATAAGTACCTTCAAAGAGGGTTGTCCATTTTTCTATGGAAGCTCGCATATCCATCCGCCGCTTTTTTGAGTTTTTTTCAAAGTTTTCGCGCACGTAACAATAATTAAGAACGCAATAATTACGTACATATACGCATTTCACTGCATCCAAATAATAGTCTCCAGGTTGATTGTACCTACTCCGATTCCGACGACTCCGACTCGCACTTGTCGGGTTTTTTATTTATTTGTGAAGGAATATTTATTAAGGTGCTAATTGCGATTCCTTCAAAGCCAAAAACACTGTGGTGGCCGCAGCCGAACAAATTGCAGTCAGATGTTTTCATCATGCTAGTGAACTGGTGATAACATTACCTAGCTGTACCTACTATTCTGAGTACCTATATGGTTAAGTATTACTTAAGCATTTTTTCGGACACTGTCACGCAGATACGGCTTAACCAACAGCCCAGTCCTTGTATCACGTAACTTTCCACTCTGTCAGCATTTAGACGACAAAATATGTATGTATTTGAGAAGACTAGGCTAAATCAGACAACTGTGGAGGACTTACTTGGTTGCACCCCAGGACTTGGTACTTACCATTTCCTTATCTTTTGATGGTAGCACCAGTGACAGTAGAATTTTATTCGTAATCTAGCACTCCACATATCGGCAAGCGCAGCGTGGGACGACCAGCCACAAGATGGACAGATGACGTCATTCAAGTGGCAGGAAGACGCTGGATGCAGGCCGCTTCCAACCGGTCTTTTTGGAAATCCATGGAGGAGGCCTATGTCCAGCAGTGGACTTCTTGTGGCTAAATGATGATGATGATGAATCTAGCACGAACTTAATACAGAACTTATATATAAAACTCAATACGGTCGTGTGACTCTTTCTAACAACACACATATAGTTATACACGACTGAATTCGCACGAGAAAGCAGAAGTAAGGGTCCTTCTTTAGCAGTTAGTAGTAGTTCTCTGTAACAGCTCGCCCCAGCCTCCACTTATACTGTGTCAACTTGTTTCAGAATAAATTATTTCATTTACCATTGCGATGGCGAAGTTGACCATGGTCGCTATTGATTAAAGTTGTCTTCCAATCTACCATGTCAACAAGCGGCTACAATGGAAATACGGAGTGTGACACGAATATTATGTCAACATTACTCAATTTGCTGGTATAGCGGACAGGGTTACTTGAATGAAAATCCACTCAGTCGGGATGTATTTGTGATGGACACGTCGTTTCAAATAAAATTTTGAAAACACAAACATGACGTAAAAATCAAAACTAGGTACCTACTAGGATCAATTAAGGTAAATTTGAAAGAATCGGATATAACCTCTAGCTTTGATGATTTATGAGAAGTCTGTTTTGCACCTGAACATTTAAAAAACTATTGAAATTATTATGAGAGAGCATTAACAACGAAGTAAAAAGCAATGTTAACATCTGCAATAGTTAATATATATCTTTCAGGCTTTTATCGTATTTTAAGTGGGTAAATAGTAAATCTGGGGAGCGTTCATCCTATATAGCATACGTAGAGCTTGAATACGGGAAGACACCCTGTACTCCGGGCTATCTCCACAACTTTGTAGTGGTTAGCACAGCGCAGTTTCAGCGTCTTTACTTTGTTGGAATGCCTCTGGGAAAATTATGAAATCCTCGAGAGCGCCGTACTAGCCATAGGTCTTCTGACGCGAAGTGGACTAGGAATGTTAACCACAAAAATGTTTAAATTCGGCCTACACACCCATTTTTTATACTTACTCATTGATATTTTTAGTGTGCGATGTATCTGTTAACTATGCCGTTTGAGAAGGAAATAAACAAATTACTTACTTATAAATTTTATTTGTGTTCTTAAGTTACAAAGTCTTTTTTTACGTGCGACAGAAAGAATACCCAGAATTCCAGTAATTCAGTTATTTAGTGTTTTGTTTTTTTTTTTCTCTCTAGGATCCTTACATAGTAGCAATTTAAACATTAAAATATTTGTCCTTCTTTCTACTATCGTCATTTTTTTCCTTTCCAATACCGTGGTACCTATCTATAAATTACATGCAATTGTATTCTTTTTTTCTTCTTTGCAGTAATAATAGGCACGTCCGTAAAGCGGGTTTCAGAACACACTGTACGTTTCTACTGAACTTGACCTTACATCAAGCAACCAAAAAGAAGCGAGTCTCACGTTGTCCATAAAGTAATGACGAAGAAAAATAATGTTAGTTTCAAATTTAATACAATGTCTGTCACTCCTCGGCAAGGTAGAACATTTATTAATCTGGCGAAGCCAGTGCTGTTTTGTTCCGTGGTGGCTTGTTTCGCAAAATTATTACCTCTATCCTTGCCCCAGGCTTTTGTAAGGTTACAAGAAAAGAGTAAAGTTGCTGTGGGACCATCCGCTCACGACTTATGTATGGTCTACTTCTAAGGTTTTGTTTACCTTTCTACAAAACGTTGGTTTGAAACGAGTGACCAATTTTAGATACTAAGATGCTGCTCGTATCTTGTTTCCATACCGGCGATTTTAGTACACTCTTATGAAAACGGCCAATTTTAGTGCATTCAAAGTTCGTGTTCTACTCATCTTAGCTGACTAAAGATGAAATCGCAAAATGACGCCAATGGTAGAAACTCTTGCATCTCCTTAGAAAAGTGAAGTAGCAGTGAAATGTTGATATTTGTGGAATTTTGTAAAGATGTGGAAGTGTTGTGAAATGTACAATTTCCATTTCCGCGACCAAACTTTCATTTTCTTTTTATACTTCTACTTTTGAACTCGGCAATAAACATTCAACCGCTCCAACCGCTTCTATTCATCGTAGCAGTAAATTTTTGGAAATTTTTGGCACGAGCAAAACGCGATTTTATTATAAGGAGAGCGCAGTGTGAACGGTCGTGCTATTAGTTCTTTGGTTTATAATTTTTTAGTCGTACACTATTTGCCACTAGCTGTACTGTGAACAAACAAATGATCTAGAGGAAATAGTGTGAACGTCTACTTGAAAGGCACTAATCTACGCAACAATACTAGCAACTTTTATTCTGAGAACTACACTGAAATCGCGAAGAATGTATTTTGTTTTTTATAAAACATGAAACTCCGTCTGTCTATGGAAATAGCAGACCACCCTACTTGAAATAAAATAGGTACCTAATGACATACTCATATTGATATTAAAACTTGTCACATTGTCAATCGGTATGTATATAATGTATGTGATATGTATAAATGTACTGCATGAATGTGGGCGTCAAATGGCTGATGATGATGTATTTAGGTGTTTATTCAGAGAATATTGCGTAGTTTATTCTACAAAATTACAAGCACTACTTTCCTCCAAAAAACGTCACCATGAAATCATCATGTAACGTCACCACATGAAGATTTCATACCTTCATGTTTATATCTTGATGGCTAATTAAATTTCAAAACTAGTAAATTAGTCAAATGGAATACTGTTAAGTTAGTATGAATATGAAAAAGGGTAACCGCTATTAATGGGTAGGTGTTAAAGTTATAAAGTGTCGCCGACACGTGCGATTACTTTATTAAAATATTTCCCCCGATTGTTTCGGTTTCCGTACAAGGTGGACCGGAAAGAGTTTTGACTATAGGTTTTGTCACTATTTCTGGGTTGGATAAAAATAAACACATTCGATGAGTTCACATGGCACTTTTTCAAACCTATTAGTGTTTCGTATGTAAACAAAAACAAAACAATGTCGAAGTGGCAGTAGACTTATCACATCTGCCCAAAAAAACAAATATCCGCTCGCTAGACCGCTGATCTGAGGAAGGTTGCTGGTAGCGACTGGATGAGAAATGGCTGAGGACAGAAAGACTTGGCCCGCCTTGGGAAGCCCTATGCCGAGTACGAATATGGGCTGACAGAAAAGATTGGAATGAGCCGTACAAACACATTCATTAAAAGTTCACGTTTTCTGATACAACACCTTCTTACCTTCTTTATACTGTACTAGCTGTTGCCCGCGACTTCGTTCGCGTGGTAATTTTGATGTGTATTTTTCCGGGATAAAAAATAGCCTCTGTGCTAATCCAGACTATAAAATCTATCTTTGTGCAAAATTACATCCGGATCCGATTAGCCGTTTTTGCGTTAAAGAGTAACAAACATCCATTCATCCTTCCACTGGTTTCGGGTATTTTTTATCTTGCAATTTGCTATAGCATGCCCTTTTGGTTGAGATAGTTATATCTGCTTGGGTCGTTCTTTACCGGCCCTTCCGCCCACATCCGCTCCAAATACGTTATTTAGTTAGTCCCGAGAAAGTTTAAAATCCTCAAATATATTTTTATGGTTAATTAATATGAATCTGTTTTATAAAGTGTCTTGAAATTTTAACAAAATGCGCGTTATTAGGTATATGGAATCGTCCAATAAATGGGTGGAACGTTTTTAGGGTTCCGTGCTCGAAAGGTGCCAACCGGGACCCTATTACTAAGACTTCACTGTCCGTCTGTCTGTCTGTCTCTCTGTCTGTCTGTCTGTCTGTCTGTCACCAGGCTGTATTTCATGACCCGTGATAGCTAGGCAGTTGAAATTTTCACAGATGATGGTATTTTTGTTGCCACTATAACAACAAATACTAAAAACTGAATAAAATAAATACTTAAGGGGGGCTCCCATACAACAAATGTAATTTTTTTGATGTTTTTTGCTCGATGTTAATAACTGCAACAGGTAGACGATTTAGACATTCACAGAATATTTAGTTTTATAATAACTTCCAAAATAAATTATTAAATTAAAGTAAAATAAATATTTAAGGGACGCTCCCATGCACCAAACGTGATGTTTTGCCGTTTTTTCTCGATATTTGTGTCTAATGTTTCTTGATCTTTGAGATAATGGTACGTAACCCTTCGTGTGTGAGTCCAACTTGCACTTGGCTGGTTTTTTTTATTGGCTCTATCCTACAAACGGTAATTACTCAATACTATGACAAACTCCTGGACCTTCTAGAAAATGTCCTTGTAGTATTACAAAAAAATATAGTAAAAATCAACCATTGGTCCCGCCATTGGTCCCGAACTGAATGATAAAAACACCTTTTTCTAACCAGATACATACAACCCTCTATTAAACCCTCGACTCGCACTTAGTTTATTATGAGGCTTAGTTTATTATTAATATGAGGTTGTATACATTGGTTGCCAATTTTTTAGTGTTCCGTAGTCAACAATTAACCCTTATAGTTTTTCCATGTCCATCCATCTGTCTCTCTGTCTGATTTAAAAAAAAGCATGTCTTCCGTACACCTAAATTAGGGACGCGATTCTGTTTTCTCGCCTACACCACAGTGGGTTATCGTTGGTTTGGTCGTTTAAAGATATTATTAGTGTAGATTTTCTCTTCTTCTTTTATTTTTCTAGGGATCCATTTGCGAAACATTAAGCTTTAAATCACTACATATTATATTTTGTTAGAGTAGGGCGTCCATCCCCCTCTCCCGGCTAAACAGTTAACGGGGAACTTGCGTCTAACTTAGATTGGAGCGACATTGCTTTTATACCATAGAAGATATAAAAACTCAGGAAAAATTACAAAATAGAACCATAACAATATATTTTTCGTCGTTTTCGGGATCACAAAATATTCTAAAAATAGATTTACTCTGATAAAAACTTGTTACTTATATTTAGTTTTTTCAATTATAAACGTTTTCTTATGAAGGTGTGGGTGCATAAAAACCATATTTTACGAGAGAGCTCATATATTGATAAACGCTTCATCATACATTATAAGACGTTACGTGCACGTTGTGACGTCATAGTTTGAGCCCGATTTGTATGCCACGTTTTTGTATCACGTGACTACATTGACTTTTCGACGAGTTATTTTTGAAAAGTACTAGTCCTAGAGAGAAAATTTGCCACGTTTTTCGTTTACTTATTCCGTGTGGCGCCGGATATTCCGTGTGGCGCCGGATTAAGAATAGCGTCACTCCATTACCTTCCGTGGATGTCGTAGAAGGCGACGAAGGAAATCAATTACCAGTTGATGGGCAGCAGCGTCTTCCTGAGATTCCAACCGCATACTGAGATCGCCAACCCACCTGCCAAGCGTGGCGATTATGGCAAAACCCCTCATGGTTATGAAAACCATGAGGGAGGCCTATGTCCTGCAGTGGGCACAATATGGCTGATGATGATGATGATGATGATTTATCTTTTAACATGGCCTCTCCGATTATATTAAAACATTTTTAGTGCAAGTTCTCCATTGTAGAAACTTAAAAATATTCAGGGCAGTAGCACATATAATCTACTTAAAAGGAAACCTATCACGGCTAAGTAGGCATTACGAATTAACAAGTAATTCCATTGAAAATTACTTTAATGAAGTTGTTAGTTCTGTAAAGCAGGTACAAAACCCCTCTTTCTGTGGAACCCTACACTTGCGAGGCCCGACACGCACTTGTCATGCGTTAATGGGATATTTTTAATTTAGGCCGCAATTTGGATGGGTGGCTTTTCGAATAACTTTAATGTAAATCAGACTCTATTTTTTTGCTGAATCGACTTGGGAGTAATGTTTATTCAGATGTCAGAGAATCAGACATTCATCTCGATATATTATGAGTTTATGATGTAGGATTGCCAATAGTGTCACGCGTTTTGGTTCTTCATAGTACATGTACGAGTATGTACCTACTCGAGCGCCAAGCCGAAATGTTCTTGTCGCTCTCGGCGCTGCATAATCCTTTACCTATCGGTCACACTTCACAAAATGGCTAAAATATAAAGTGGTATTTTTCCTATAAGTATAATTACATAAGATCTGGTAAAAAAATTTGAGTACCGAATTATAATTAAAATGGAATAATCATCAAACATAATTATGTTACTACTAAATAAGCAACGTATGCGATCTATTTATTTTTACTCTATAAGCACAATTAATAAAAGTGAAATTTTTGCGAAAGGTAAGTACGCGAAAGAGACATTCTGAGAAGTAGCTATTTTGCAAACGGTAGACACTTTGCGAAGTGGACATTTTGCGACAGGGCGAGTCGCAGGCACACTTGCTAGCCCCGAATGGTGCGCGTTAACAGGGCTTGATATTTTAGGACTGGCTCCATTAAGCTTGGTAAACGAAAAGTCGACTGTAGGGAACCGCGTTTGTGTCGCTGGCTATGTGCAAAGTGATTGGTGGGAACAGTCAAAACGATCGCCGAGGGCACTTTAGCAAAAATATAGAAGTGTAAACAAGTTCACGAATTCCAGAGGGCGTCACTGTCATGCACTTAGCCAATAGGCTTTTTGTAGTTTATTTTGTGCACATATATAGACCCGTTTTTCTACTGCTTCTCCTATACCCGAAGGTTTGCTGGAAGAAATCTCTTACAGAGATAAGCTCGCCTTTGTACATGTAATTTCTTATGTAATGTCCTGTTAAAAGTCTTGTGTGCAATAAAGTATAATAATAATAGGAGCACCGGCATCGGCAGCGAATGACAAGCTCATTAAATCGATTATGCATGCAACTCAAAGCCTGGAATGTTCTTCTCTTGACCTAAGGCGCCCAGAGAGACATTTCATTAGGTATAGGAAATGAGGGAATAGGAGAGCAGGTTAGCGGGTTGGGCAAGCTCAAGATTTTCTTGGGCCGGCTACGCTGGCTGGCTGTGATCCTGCGTGAGCCTCCCCCCAAAAACAAAAAAGGAGTGTAATGTTTATTTCATAGAACGGTTGGACATACGGTAGGCTCTGAAGTAGTTATAAATTAGTCGCCGCTAACTTTAAACTCCCATAGTTTTCAGCTATAGAGTCAGCTCAGAATTAAACATTTTATTTATTGCACATAATAGAATATTTTTGTAAGAAGATATATTCAAAGCCAGCTTTGTTGAATGGTTAGCGATAGGTAGGTCCCTAGTCAAGATTGTGTCTTTGTGAACCGATGCATTCTTCCCCGATTCACAGCCGAGCTCGCCCCCTCCAGTCCCCTCTATCTGGAACTACTCTCAAACATTGTGCAGATTTTATCCCCACTGACTAAGACTTCCTAATTATAGATCTGTTCAATCCAGTGACCATTCCTTCAAACTGAAAATTGGTAATAGATATGTACCTTATGGCTATGAAAACCACAACGGAGGCCAGTGCCCTGCAATGGGCGTCAAGTGGCTGATGATGATGATGTTGATTTACCTTAGGCTAGGCTAACTGGCAACCGAGATATTGACACTACTTTAAATTAATCACAGGATTTAAGACGCCTCCCTATTAGGGTCCGTGTGGCGCCGGATTAAGAATAGCGTCACTCCATTTCCTTCCGTGGATGTCGTAGAAGGCGACTAAGGAAATCAATTACCAAGAGACGGGCAGCAGCATCTTCCTGAGAATCCCATTGCAGTCTCCAACCATTTGGCCCTCCACCGCCGCTATTTCATCTGCCCATCTAGCATAAGGCCGACGTTTCGCTCTGGTGCCTCGCAGACCGGGCCTTTACAATATTCTTTGTGTCGTCAGTAAACCTAGCCACGTGTCCTGCCCATCTCCATTTCCTTTGGAGGGAGAAAGTCAATGCATCGGTTACTTTTGTTTTCCTGCGAATGTCTGTATTTCTCACTTTGTCTTAGTTTTATACCTAAGGATATCCCATGTCCAACTTTTAATCCGATTACCAGATCCTGGTCACCGATTTTCACCAAACTACTCATTAAACAAATATGCCGAAACTGGTGAAAATCCGTTTTTTCTGAAAATATGATCATGACGCAATCTACCGGGTCTAATTGTATTTTTATGCCATCCAGGGAGGCAATAAAATAAGATTCAATGTTGTCCGTTTCGATCCTCCGTTTTTTCCTGTAAACGCGATCATGACGCCACCTACCGGGTCCAATTAAATTTTCAAACCATCCAGGGACCCACAAATATACCTATATACAACATTTCATCTAGATCGGTCCAGCCGTTTAGGAGGAGTTAGGTGACAAATAAACGTGCAGAAGAATTAATATACAGATAGATACTTTCATTCGGCGAAAGTTGGTAAAGTGAAGTGATAGGAATAGTTACAATAGTGAGCTAATTATTCAACTCCAAGCTGCGAAAAAAAGTTCCGAGTTACTGGACAAAAACCTGATTGCCAAAGTGCCAACCTCCAGTGATTTTTTGCTTTATGAACAGTGAGATAACTCTCATAGGCGTGCAATTTAGTGTACCTAGGTACATCAGTCAGACATTTTTTATTATAGAAAATCGCGCAGAAACTGTAAACTGTACTTCTATGTAAACGTTACACATAAAATATAAGTGACTGTTTCAAGCAAGATCTAAATCGTTTCGGAGAAAAAATGGACATGAAAACTTCTTCATTCACATAAAGTTTAAGAGTAACCACCTTTCTGCCATCCCCACTAGTATCAAAGAGAGGGTAATTGCAACCGGCCCGACAATGCTCAAAGCCTCTTGATCTTAGTTTTAACGATGTAAAACGGAGAAAATAGTCTGCTTAAGCTTTTTTTGTGCAGGGTAGTTATGGTAATCTTTATTCTCTACGAGATTTTTACTGCCCAACAGCTAACAACACAGTAAGATAGGTATATCGGTCCGGCCGCTCGTCTATCAGTACATGTCACAGATACAGCTAAGAGTTTTATCTTATGTGTTTGATGTCAATTTCAGATGCTTACTAAACATTGCTCATGCCTTTCTTCGCTTTTCGTGCTAAAAACGTTAACTTCTTTTCAGGCATCTCTCACAGAATTGCCGAGAAGAGTTGTATACCTGCCTTCTTAAGTCCACATCGGCGATAGGCTACTTCCCCTTATTCCGTACCGACCAACAAAACGGATCAACTAGTTGTTCCGATCGAAAGTCAGTACGTGGTTTTATTGCTATCGGACTAACTACGCAACCATATTAAGCTTATATAAGAGTTCCCAACGGAACAACTATGAAGTTGGTCGGAGTGGACTTCTGAAGACAAAAAGTACCAGGCTTGCATAAACTGAAGATGTTAGGTTCCCTTTTATATTAACCAAACTACGAAAGGTGACTAAAGTAGATATAGTCAGGTAATTTCCTAGACTTTATTAAACTTGCTCCAAGCTTATGCAAGCTTAGTACTTTTTGGCCCGTTGACCGGTAAGTGCCTACTTCAAAAGCAAGAGTACTTATCTACGTAGGTAACCTATGTTTCGTGGTACCAAGCTGGAGTTGTTCCAATAGGAAAGAAAATAGTTGATCAGATTTTAGTTGGTCAAAATAGTTGATCACAACGGAACAAGGGGCTACTTCTTTATTTTCGCAAGGAAGACGTAAAAAAAAATGTGCTTTCGTTTAAACTGCCAATTAAAATTATCCACGTTTGCATGGCTAGATAATATTACTTCAATCTACTCATATTAAAGAGGACCCCGCGGCCTCCACACGCGCTCGTTAAAATTCAAACTGTGGCGAAAAACCATTAAAACCTCTCCCTCTAAAACCGTATACGATTTTACTGCATTGCGACAGGAAATTCTTGCTCACCTGTCGTAATTACGTGAGCTAAGTCACCTTTTAATTGTCATTTCATTAACGTACTTAAGGAAAATTTCAGGTCTCTGCAGAAAATTTCGTTTCCACCCATTCAGCGCGTAGTTACGAGACGGTACTTAGCTGTTATGCATAAGCAGCCTATATACGTCCCACTTAGGGCACAGGCCTCTCAGAGAGAGAGTATGGGCTTAATCACCACGCGTGCCCACCGCGGATTGGCGATTTCAAGCGCTGGGGTATATGAATAGCTCAGACGCTCAGGTTCCGTCACGATGTTTTCCTTTACCGTTAGCGAGTGGTATTGCTACCTACTACAACTTCACAAATGTACATAACTTAGGAAACGAGTTATAGGTACATGCCCGCACTGGGAATCGAACCTGGGTCTCCCGCTTCCGAGACCACTGCCCACTAGGCTTACCTGTTATACGTACCTACAACTAAAAGGAGAGACAACTTAAAAACCGCCGCTGTTTTTCAACGTGAACTCATATTTTTGTGCATGAACCTGCGATACAATTTCACGACGGGTATATTCGCCCTGAGAGGAAGGTAAGTAGTTTAACTTAGGTACCTGCTTCTTCGCCTTTTCTTTTCTACTACGAATTGTTGCTAATAAATATCAAAATGAAGGACTAGGGCGTGAAGGCGTATAATTATAATAGAGCCCGCAATGATGGGCAAAGAGGACATTGTACCACTAACCGGAAGTGAGGCGAACGGAAACTAGAGGTAAAACCGTCGGAAAGGGGAAGCTCTACATCCGGCGCAGTTCCGTAGCGCAGTCGATCCCAAACTGTGGAGGTTACTCAGAGCTGTCACTAAAATATTTTAGTTGTGAGATTAATTTCAACAGTTCTACCAAATTGTAGTTCAACGTCACAGACTTATTACCTCTGCGGTCAACATATACATTTTGCACATGAAAACAAGGAAAGATGGTCTACCAGTTTCTGAATTGATAATGTTTCTATGTAAATTCTTGACAAATACTCAAGATTTCTCAAAAACGACTCTCTTCAGATTTCTCAAACAAAACGAGATAGAACTTCTTATATATACACTAGTGGTAAAGATAATTGACGAAAGGGTCAAGTTTAAGGGACCCAGAAGTCGATACAATGAAAGCTATTTTCTTAGACTCTAAGCTATTTTCTATTTTCTTAAACTCGCCATACTTGTAACAAGATGTTTCACGTTTCGTCTGTAAACACAAACTATGCCCAAAACTCAACACTTATACGTCTAGTCCGCCTTTATAATGGAAGTTTTTCCTCAGCCGACCCTTTTCTGGGTTCCAAGGCTTCCTTTAAGCATAGTATTATATTTTAACTATACTCAATGATAATACGTAATTTATTGGAGAACCCCCCCCCCACCCATTCGCACTCATTCATCACACGCACACACACACACACACACACACACACACACACACACACACACACACACACACACACACACACACACACACACACACACACACACACACACACACACACACACACACCCACACGCACATAATGGGCAAAATATTGAATCTTGATTAGTTTTAAATTGTAATAAAATAGAAATATAAATACGTCGCTTTTCAGGAGAGTTTCGTTTGGTACGTACCATCTCTGCCGAAAAAGCTTTACTGATTGATTTCAACAAATAATTTCAAAATAGAGATGACATTACTTCAAGATAAATGCTAAAATCGAATGACCCCCGTCATGACGTCATAGAACCTACCTCAATACAGAATAGCCCATAGAAATATAAATACGTCGCTTTTCAGCGGAATTTCGTTTGGCACACACCATATCTGCCTCATTTCTTTATATGCCATTTTCCGCGTAATATGCAGAGCTCACTTCCAGAAAATAGTAGTTTATGTGACTGTCACATAATGAGGGTACACGAGCGAGATTTTAAAAAACGAGCCTTGGCGAGTTTTTTAATAGCATTGGCGAGTGTTTTAATACCAAGTTATGTGCAGTCTCATACACTACTTTATCTACACTCATGTCTTAATCTTCAAAGTAAGGAATCAAAGGAAAACACGTTTGACAAGCTTTGTACTATACATAAATCTACGGTTATTAACTAAACTCATATCGAAATGAAACAAAATTTTCAATTATAAATTTATTTTTAGTTGCACTTTTGGTACCACGAAAATTAAATTAGGTTTTTTATAGAGTCAACTTTTGACATTAAAAAAAAACTTAAGTTTTGTTCCGTGATCACAGCAACACTTTAAAAAAAATAACTGTAACATAAAGTGAAAAATCTGACCTTTAATATAACTTCATATTACACTTTTTTTTAATTTTCTTTAAAGTTATGTATTGTTTAAAGCCTGTCAATATGTGTTTACCTTTGAATTCTTAATTTGAAGATTATGATATGAGTGTAGATAAAGCAATGTTTTTGTGTAGGTAGGTATATTTCTTTCGTTTCACAATTTTGGGAAACGCTGCCGTAGGGCACCCTCTCTATATTTTGGTTCATTGTTGGTCGTCATTTACATACATGATTTATGGACAGTGGCTTTCTTTGGGTCGCTGTAACATTAGGCGCAGAAACTGCGCCTCCGCCCCACTGACAGTTTATTTTTAAATATATTTCGAATAAATTAAAATTTTCATGTAAAATTTTCAAGCTCGTAACGCAATAGACAAAGGTATCATTTAACAGATAAGTATCTTGAACCATAAGTACCTACGTAGAACAAAACTTACTATTCTTATCTCAATTGTATTTTGGAGTCCTAGGAACTAGAAATGCATATACAACAGTGGCATATACAAAAGGATCCCCTTTTAAAAATCCGACTTGCACCAAATCGAAAGCGACACTCATAATGTCAAGAACTTGCTAGAATTGACGCTTGCATCCACACGATGAGTTTTTTTTTTTTGGACCGGCCTCCCTTCATCCAAATTCCACCCTTCGCCACTGGTATACATAGAATTTAGGTTCGAATTATTTACTCTCCGCTAAATTGAGAATATGACTAAATAAAAACTTAAGTAGGTTTGTTCAGCTCTTTTTGAGGAATCTGGAAAGAAAGACTGACACTTCAGCGTTTATTTAGTGAAGATCTCTATTAGGGAGATACAGAAAGGAAGCCGACCTTATTGAGTATAAATGTCTTCTTAATTTACGCCAAGCTTATTTGAATTGGGGTCTAAGTCCAAGTGGTAAATGGAAATTCCTTGGAACATTAAACATTATTTTGTAATAGGTTTTAAATTTTTATGACAATTATTAATGACTCAAATTGCGAAAAAAATATATTAAGTATTCGATTCATATTTTCATGCACTATCTTATGGTTAATTGCGTTTTGGTATGTTGTTTGCCTATGTACACAAAAAAACCCAAACGTCCCTTTTGTATTCAAAATTTTGAACTAAATACTTAGAATTCCAAAAAATAATAATGAATAATTAAATCAAAGAATCTTTATTTAGGTACTCTTCTTCACATTAAAGCACTTGAATACAATGAAAGCATGACATGACATGAATTAAAGTTACTTTCACTATATTAAAAGAAAAATATGGGCCTTCTCCTCTTGCTAAACGTAGGAATCACTAAAATCATAACACATAAGCTCATTTTAATAATAAGTACTATTCATGAGAGACAAGTTTAATTCAGTATACTCTACTTAATTTAATAATAAACAAGGCTGTAAATAAAAAAAATAGGGAATTAGGTTGTTATAATTATCTTCAATTTGAGTATTTTAACTAAATAAACTTATCTTTCAAACATACTTAGGATAGCGTACTGGAAACACGAGATCTTTCATTAAGTCACTTAACACGACATAACTTTTAGAGCGCCTTTTCACTAGGTCGCAAGCGGTGCGACCAGGGTGCGACTGTGGCAGCGCGACAATCGCGCTGCTCAGAGGCGATTAACTTTCATACTAAAAGTAGCAGCGCGACAATCGCGCGACTCTCGTTTGTATAGCGAACAGCAGCGCTTTTATTATGTACGCGACGTCGATGACGTCGAAGGATAACTAACAAAAGCAGGAGCAACAACAACGATCCCTTGTTGGAATCCATTTTTGGAATGAAGTATGAAGAAGTGCGCCACCCCAATCTAAGCAAGTCGCGCGCTGCAGTTGTAATAAAAAGGCATCAGCTACAGTTTCGCGGCTACAGCGCCGAAGCCGCGCGACTTGCGACTAGTGAAAAGGCGCTCTTAGGTGCGTAGGTTTATTGAGTAACTTCTATGGTTTTCAACCACAAAAAATGTCTCTATTTTAACTAGGAATTCCTTATAATATCGTTTTTACTAAACTAATCTATAAATACGAATGTTCGAAAAAAAGTACAAAATCCAGTTCGAGGAGCCAGCACGAGATGACAACACCAAAAACCTTCTTGTCTTCACTGACGGCTCCAAAACAAACCGAGGTACGGGATCGGGAGCTTTCTCAGAAGACCTAAACATCAAGATATCTACCACTTTAGGTGCGTACAACACCGTTTTCCAAGTCGAATGTTTATGTACCTATAATTCGTGCAGCTCAAGCAATTACACGAAGGCAAGTAGTAAATCATAGCATCCGCATACTGTCTGACAGTGCGGCCGTTCTACTGGCTCTCGAAAACTACAGTTTTAATTCTGGACTCATTCAGGAGTGCCATGAATCACTTATGAAGGTAGATACAAAAAAACATCCTTACCTTACAATGGATCAAGGGACACAGTGGATCAACGGGAAATGACGCAGCGGATGAGCTTGCTCGAGGTAGTTCTGGAGCTACAGTAGAGGGTCCGAAGCCCATCGCCCCCTTGCCCTTCTATCAACTAAAGACATGGTTGAGTAAACGCACTAATAGGTTACACAATGACGTCTGGACCTCACGTATAGATTGTAGGCAAGCCAGAGCAGCAATGCCCGGCAGAAACCCTCGCCTCTCCTGATACCTGCTACGCCTGAACAAGGTGCAACTCCGAATTCACGGGTCACGGTCATTATAATAAACATCTTTTTAAAATAGACGCTACAGACAGTCCACTATGCAGAGCATGCATGAAGAAACAGCCGCTCATATTCTGGTGGAATGCACGGGGATGGCCAGACAGAGTGGACGGCTCTCCTCGGAATCCCGGGGACACTACAGGAAGGCTGCAGAGACGTAAACAAGCTGCTGGCGTTCCTGGAGGAGCTGGGGTGGCAAGAATAGTTCTTAAGTAGATACTAATTTCCTTTCATGCAAAACAGGCTCTTTAGAAGTCGAGTTGTGGAAACCTACATCGCCACCAATATCTACCAATAAACATCGCCACCAATACCGATACCTTGCTTCCGCTCTGTGGGACGAGTAAAACCTATCCAACAAACTGGCGCACAACTTGGGCAACGAACACGTACTAACTAAGTACGGAAGAGTAACATCATTCTTGAAGCGGACTGTTACTGCCAGCACACCTGCTAAGCACTGACATCGGATTATGCTCCGTAGATATTTTACCAATGACGCAGATTCAGGAAAATTACTTAGATCATCTGAGTGTTACTATCTCTATTTCAGGCAGTCAAAGCATTCTGTTGAAACAACATTCACTTTTGCCTTTCGACCCAACTTTATTAGGAAAACGAAGAAACTTTTCAGTCTGTGAAATTAAACATACGAAGACTGTGTTCGCCCAAAGATTCTTCAGTTCTTTAGGTCCTCGTATTTATAATAAGGTAAACAAGGTATTAAATATCTATCCTCTAACTAAAGAAGCCTGCAAAAAGGTCATTTACAGTAATTTTCTTAAACTCTCGTACGATGATACCGAGGATGTTTTAAAAATACAACTATAAAATTATAATTATTTTCTGGAATGAGGTCTTTCTTATACTCACACAAACACACTCACCCTCTCACACTCATACATGCACATACACGCTCCACACACCGAGAGGTCACACTAACATTCACACTTTATTTAACTTAAACTGGAATTTAAAGTTGTTTATTTGCTGCATTTTTGGTGTTATATTATAATTGTCTTCTGTGGGGAAGGCGCTGCTTGCTGAAATACAGGTTCTTACCTAGTTCGGCAACGGAGGCCAACTCGTTATTTTGTAATCTTAGTTGACTGTAACTGTATTATGCCAGTGTGTAACTTTGAAATAAATAAATTTATTATTATTATTATTATTATTATTAATAAAGAAATTGAAAAATTACCTATTGTTTATTTAGACGAGACTTACATTCACACTGGGATTACAACGGGAAAATGTTGGCAGGATGATAAAACAGGTAAAGTAATAAGGTAAAACTGATAATAAGATTTTTCACATTATAATAAACATTTCAAGATTGTTTAGGGCCACCAATTTCTTTTTCCTAATATGCATATCTGATAAAATTTCTACATTTGTATTGGAGCCTGTTTCCAAAGGGCAGCGTTTCATTATTGTTCATGCTGGTGGTGAAAAAGGATTCGTGCAAAATGCCGAATTAATTTTTAAATCCCAAACCAAAAGTGGTGATTACCATGATGACATGAACAATGTCAATTTCAAAAAATGGGTCACTGAAAAACTAGCATCAAATTTAAAGGAGCCATCACTAATAATAATGGACAATGCACCATACCATAACACATGTCAAAGCAAGGCCCCTAACACCAACTCTAACAAAGGTGAAACTATGGAATGGCTTCGAGAAAAAAGTATACCTAGAATTTTCACCAGAGATGACCAGACTTCAGCTACTAGAAATGGTGAAAAGAAACAAACCGGAACCAGTTTATGTTGTCGATGACATTTTGAAGGGATTGGGCTACAAGGTATTTCTACATTAAACAATATAATTCTTGCAAAAAAACAACTAACATAAAGAAGGCCATAATATAAATTTAACTTTATTTACATTTACAGGTATTTGCCTCCATACCATTGTGACCTAAACTCTATCGAAATGGTCTGGGCCTCAATGAAGCGCAAAGTAGCAGAAGTGAATATAGGCAAACCACCCAATGCTATACCAGAAATGGTAAAAAATGCTTTCGAAGCAATTACTCCCAGTGAGTGGAAAAACCACTGCACACATGTGAAAAAAATTGAGGAGGAGTACCGCCATAAAGATGGCCATTTGGATAAACCATTCATAATACCAGTGTTCTCTGAAAGTGAGGAAAGTAGCGATAAAGATGATGAAGACGAAATCAGCGAAAATTATATGGAAGGTGTTTGTCCTTTGGATGTTGTTAAAATTGATCATAATTATAATAAAATGATATAGAAAATTATTACTTTTTTTTCTTTAACCATGTACCTAACTTGATTTTTATCATAGATTTTCAATCTAATTATTCAGTCATGCATGATTGTATGTTTAATTTATAAGATCACAAAAAACAATTTTTTAATTATATTTTTTACCCTGCTATTTAAGGAATTTTATTTCAATGGCAAAACTAAAGTCACCGCAGCGCCCCTGCCCACGTTCGTTCATTATAAGGCTTGTCGCACTATACATTCTGAATCGTTGATTAAATGATTTGATTCACTTCTGTCCACAGACCACAGAGGGACAAAAAATCTCTAATTTGTCTGCGGTGATAAAAAATATCAACAAGATTTACAAGATTGCTCGCGCTTAGCGCAGTGGTGCCAACTTGGGGGTTTTCTACCTAAATTTAGGGGGAGCATGTGTAAAAAGGGGGATTTTTAGGCCAGGAATTTTTTGGGGGTTTTTTTAGGGAGTTAGTCGAGCGATTAAAACTTACAATAGCAGTGAATATAATTTCCTTTTTTTTTAGTCTGCCAATACATATTTTCGAACGCAGCTCAGAACGACTGAACTAACGGCACGCTTCATTCATTCATTAATCCATCACTCATGCATGATAAACTCACTATTTCATTATAATTTCTTTCGACTCCATTTCGAAACTTAGGTATACCTACATTTTAAGTTAATGATTTTTTTAAATATATTATCTCAAACAATTATCTTAGAATACAATGGGATTTTTAATACACATAAATCCGAGTGCTAATCATCATCATCATCGTCATCAGCCAACTGCTGTCTACTGCTGGGTATAGGCCTTTTCCCCCTAATAAAAATATGTATACTCTCAAGACAGACGCGTTTTATTTTATGAGTGAAAACTATTAATTTGTTAAACCAGTGAAATGTTATTTGCGGATATAACAATTATAAAAAAAATTGGGGGTTTTTAGGGGGATTATAAGATTTTCTTGGGGGATTTCTTCTGTAGGGGTTGGCAACACTGGCTTAGCGGTTTCTGTGACAGTGTAGAAAAATTGTGCAAAACTTTACACATTAATTCGCAATATAATTTCTGGAGGCCACGGAGGCTGCAGTGCGCGAGGCCACGGAAGCTGTAGAGCCGAGTTCCAACTTTACCTACCAAGCGAGTTCTGGGCTGATACAGTCTAATACGTTTTGTCACCGACACGATAAGAAAAATAAGTAATCCGTAAAACTTGGTGAGACTCGAGATGATGCCGGTCCCTAGCTCATGTGACACATTTGTGGTGCTGCCTCCTCTTACGCGAAACGGCCTCGTTATCTTCGGAAAGAATTCTGATCGTCCGCAGAACGAGGTTCAGGAGGTACTGTACGTAAAAGGCGGCGATCAAGAATCAAAATTAAAGGTGAGTTAGCGCGATTATGACAGGACTAATTGATCAATAGCTGTTTGGCCTAGCGAAAACCCGTTTGCTTACATGTCCAGTGTACCTACATAACAATTGAAGGCAGCACAACTCCTATCAATTCCGTAATACTCAGCAAACCTTCCTGGATGTGGGGTGCTGAGATGGGTGCTAATGACAAGGATGTGGTCATTGGTAACGAAGCTGTTTGGACCAATAATAATGAGGGCGATGGTGATGCACGGTTGCGAAGATTGCTGGGCATGGACCTTGTCAGGTACCTATGCTGCTCTGCTTATTCCACAAGGCCTATCTGCTATATTCAGATTCCACATTTGCAATTATGGGCAATAAGTTAAAGAAATTTTGTTTTGAGGGCTTATAAACCAATTTAATTTCTGTGAAGCTGTGAATTAATAATTAGTTATGTGTAAATGTAAAAATTTTACACTTTTCAGGCTAGGCCTAGAGAGAGGCGACACGGCCAAGAATGCACTGTCTGTAATAACAACACTTTTGGAGAAGTATGGTCAAGGCGGGTCATGCTCAGAACTGGACGACAGCTTATTCTATCACAACTCATTCCTCATTGCTGATACCAAAGAAGCTTGGGTGCTGGAAACCAGCGGAAAACTATGGGTTGCTGAAAAAATTGCCTCTGGCTACCGGAACATCTCCAATGGCCTAACTATTGGTACAAAAATAGACTTATCATCAGAAGGATTGCAGGAGAAGGCTAAAGGAATGGGACTTTGGGATGGACAGGTTAGTAGCTAAAGCCAGGTTTTGACGGCCTCAGTACTCTCGGTCTGTGTGCATTCAGTTTTAGTTGATTATGATGATGCACTCGGTCCGAACGCACTGACAGATATCTCGGGACAACTTTTGACAGCTACTAAACCTCGAGAATTTCAGACTTTTTCTCCCTCATAACTTCTATAATACTGCCGTGCTATGACAAAACACTATCTATAGATACAGTGTTCTGCTGTAACATAAATAATCGATTCCACTCCCTTTGGTACATGGTATGCCATCAAAAAAATATTGAGTCTTACATAACATAAACTCACTACAGGCGTATCCCAGAGGGGTAGGCAGAGACCAGGGACTGCCACTTGCTACAATCCTTTCGCTTCCTCAACATTCATTAGTGGTTGCATGCACGCACGCCGGTTTCGGGTACTTTCAAAGTCTTATTAATACGGAAATTAGCCATAGTAATTTTTAAGACTGTATTCTCAATATTATAGAGACCGGTTTTCACAAAATACTGCTTCTGTAGTGTTTAGACTGAGCTTGTTATGTAAAACAGTGTTTTGCCATAACAAGCTCAGTGTTTTTTTATGTCAGGTAATTGTTGATGCAGTGTTTTGTCATAACAATCTCACAATATACCTAAATACAGTTCCATTGCAAGTGAAATGAGTGAAAATTATTTTAATTTTCCCGGAGATGCGTTAACCTATGGAGAATTGTTAGCGAACATATTTTGTGCTCTACTTCAGCTGATGAATTTATGACTTCTAACATACTTTTTAAGTATTTTTTTGTACTTTAAAACAAATATAATATTGTTTTGTAACCTGTTGCGTTATTCCACCAACATAGCCTACCTTTTTCTGTACCAACTGTTTGCACAAAATACTGCATACATAGTTGCAGTGTTTTGTGATATCAAATTATTCTGCTGAGCTGACACTTTACGTCATGACATAACACATTTTATGCTGTAAATTCAATAAATAACATACTTTTTTTATATTTTGTTACGGCATAATTATGTGTACTATTATTAAACACAAAAATTTCAAAGTAATCGGTTTATATTTGACGCGTTTATGCGTAATTTTGGTAACAAAATATTTTTTGCGTTTTCTGGAAAATGTCTGTTTTCAAATTACAGTGTTTTATTATGACACGACAGAATATCCTAAAGAAAAGCCACTTTCTAACAGATTTGAGAACGTAAAATTTTGCATCTAACAAGTACCAAAACTTAAAAGTTTGGCCTAGCAATATAGTAAAAGCCCATGGCCAACAAACGAGGTTTTTCGCCAACATTGTAACATTAAATGTCTTCAGCTTGGAAATTGGTATTCTTAGGGATATTTTTATGAGATGTTAGTTGCAGGGAATCAAATTCTGCATACTATACTGAATACCACATTTGTCAAATTCGGTCAAGTACACTCATCGCAACTGGCAATGTCAATCGTCGTCGGCGTTTCGTGCAATAGGCGTTTGAATTTACTCATAATTTCCAATGCCTCAATGGTAAGATTTTAATATTAGACATTTAATATTAGGCGTTAGTATCATCAAATAATTTTCTGAAAGTGTGAATGTACACTGGAGAAATTTAAGGACTTTCCTTGATTTTTCACTAATGTAACTTACCTACATACGGTGCATCCTAATCCCTAATGAAAAGTTACTTGGTAACAAATTAAAGAGCAGGAAGTGTTGTGCCTAACGAACACCGAAACTCAATAATTCGCTCAAGTAATAAAGTAGAAAAAAACCCTCAAAGTGAGAGTCGGACTCGGGTTCCGTACAATTTATACAACATTTGAATATCTCGAGGGTCTACCTGTTGCCGTTATCAATATCGGGCAAAAAAATCTCTTAAATATTTATTTTATTATGTTTTTAGTATTTGTTGTTATAGCGGCAACAGCAATACATCATCTGTGAAAATTTTAATTGTCTAAATATCACGGTTCATGAGATACAACCTGGTGACAGACATCATCTGTGAAATCTGTGAAATGAATATCTGTTGCCGCTATAACAAAAAATACGAAAAACGGAATAAGATAAATATTTAAGGGGGGCTCCCATACAACAAACTTAAAGTGTCTAAGGTTGCATAGAAAATGGTACGGAACCCTTCGTGCGCGAGTATGACTCGCACTTGGATGGTTTTTTTTTTTTCTTTGGTAGATTAACGGAATATATTTTCAGAGTGAATTCAACTTTACCAAGTGCTTCTCGTCTGGGGGTGATGAAAAGAGACAGCTTGCTGGAGAACAGTTGCTCAAGAGTCGCACAGCTACATCTTCATTTGATGTCGAAGACATGTTCAATGTTCTGCGACACAAAGAAAGTCGCATCTGCCGCGGCTGTGACGATGCCTTCCCTACACAGGGCAGTCAGGTAAAATGCCTTCATATGGACAAGGACAAAATCCTCCATGGATAGATAGATAAATGTTTATTACATACCAGTAATTATGTTTACAGAGGATATTAATTACCTTATTATTATCTCCATTGTTAGTAGTTTAGTTGGAATATCCCTTTATATAATATTTTCTATTTCTGTCTCAGACTACCTATGTCAAAAGGGAACTCGGTCTTTTACAATAATGTTAGAATGTACGAGTGAGAGTTATACCAGCCTTAAGGTTTTTATAACATATTTGTGTTGTACGTTGACACATTTTAACACAATTTTTATTTCTAGGTGTCAAGTCTGACCAGCAACGGCTTGAACATACACTGGTTTACCGGGACACCTGACGCTAGTCTCTCTTTTTTCAAACCATTTGTCTTCACAACCAATGTTGTCACATCACTGTACACCGTGAGTCCTGATGAGGTTAGTTAACTGACGACTTACCTATTCATTATACGTCTATAGCAGTGTTTCAGCTAAAAAAATCTAGCGACCCCCCAGCCCCCTAAAGATTATAATTTAATAGTGTCAGTAATTTCAAAGTCTATATAGTTAGAACCTATAACTAAGTGTTACCATGTCCTTTTTACCAAATACCGGGACTTAACCTCCTTTACAGCCTGCTTGAACGCTGACGACGCCTCTTCTAGGTATAAATAGATAACTGGCCAGTCTCTCATACATAAAAAAAATTTCTTGCAATACTTTCTGAGTGGCTTGGTAATGAATGGGGCTGTTCGTTTTGTTCGTTCGCATTTTTGTTTGTTCCTTTGCATTCCTGAATTTTCTAAGCGTAAGTGGTTCATATCGTAACCCACTTTGTGTTACGATATGAACCACTTACGCTTAGAAAATTCAGGAAGTAAGTCATTAACTGATATGAAATTTCAGCCGAAGCGAGAGCACCGGCTGTACAAACTTCACGCGGAGTACTGCGCGAAAGCCGGCAATGAGAAGATGATGAAGGACATTCGCAACATGGAGAATTGCTGTCTCAGTGAGCTCAACGAGTTCATGCTGAAGTTCAACCGCGGCCAGGTACCACTCAAAGATGCCGACGACCTCATGAAACTGTGCGTCGATACTGAGATCAACATGTACGAGCAATTGTGACTCCCTTGATATCAACCGCGACATCACCAATTCTATAATTACCTACACCAATGTTTTTTTCTTTGTATTGAATGGCACTCCTTTTTGGTATCTAAATGTTAAAATGTAAATAATTAAGCTCAACTTTTATGTGATCTGTTGATATTGCGTAAATATGGAGGTACTCCAGGGGCTTCAGAACAAAGTACTCCGCACCATATGCGCTGGCGGCATACAGCGTGGTTTATTTGCAACGAGTAGACAAAATGTAACTCAGAAATCCCTACATTGTGGAAGGAAATAAAACCTGAAATAGGACCATCGAAATTTCAGAAAAATTACCTTGTCTTAAATTGTTGATCTCGTCTCCGGCACTTGTTGATAAACGGCCCAGCCAAGCAGTAGCAGATATGGAAAAAATATCCAAACAAATGTTACCTAGGATAGGTAACATTTTGTGGTAGGTAAAACTTTTTCACTTTCAATCAGCCTCTAAATTCACTAAGTCGGTTAGTGACTTTTCATCGGTAACAGTATCGATTGCGCCGCCTTATTACCTACTCATCATAAGCAGCCTATATACGTCCCACTGTAGGTCACAGGCCTTCTATCAGAGAGAGAGGAGAGAGCGTGCCCACCGCGGATTGGCGATTTCAAGCGCTGAGGTATAAGCGCTGTAAATAGCTCAGACACTCAGGTTTCCTCACGATATTTTCCTTCACAGTTAGCAAGTGGCACTGCTATAACTTCACAAATGTACATAACTTACAAAACAAAGTCATAGGTACATGCCCGCACTGGGAATCGAACCTGGGTCTCCCGCTTCTGAGTCCAATGTTCTACCCACTAGGCTACCACCGCTTTTACCTACTCGTTAACTTGTAAAGCCTACTTCACCGTGTTTTCCTTTTGAGTTCATTATGTGCTCTTCTAGCCTAAATGTTTTCATGTTTCCACAATCACCTGGTTAGCCAGTAGCGGGCGCCCTACTCTGACAAAAATTTGCACTTTAAAGCTTCATATTTCGCAAACGGAACCCTAAATCGAAAAATGTTTTTTCTTCGCTTACAATATTTTTTAAAACGATACCCCGCACTATCATAGGGAAGGTACCCAATTTTGTTTTATGTCGAAGTCAGTCAAAAAAATTTTATTCAAAGTAACACAGAAACTGTGACTTATTGAACGTTACAAGAAAATCTAGGTGTCCGTTTCAAAATCTAGATCATTTGGAGAAAAAACAAACAAAAAAACTTATTCTTTTCAAACATATTCCTTAATTAACAGAGTTTACATGTCATATCTTCTAAAAAGCTAGTACTAGGATGCATTGAACTGCCTTTAATTCCACACATCTTTGTCATCTAAATAATCCTTAATGCTATTAGTAGCCCTTTTGGCATAAAGTGCGCTTTACACATTTTTTGAACCGCGCTTCTGGCAAGCTTATTATATCTTCAGGGATCTTATTGTAAAAACGTATATAATGCCCCATAAAGAATGTATTAACCTTTGCCAGACTAAATCTTGGGAAAGAAAGTTTATGTTTACTTCTAGTATTTACATCGTGTTGGCTACCTACGGTTTTAAAATTACTTATATTTTTGTTGACGTACATAATATTCTCATAGATATACTGACTAGCAACTGTTAGGATTTTAGTTTCTTTAAAGAAATCTCTTAACGAATCTCTACTGCATGCATATAGTCTACCGTTTTGTCGGCGCAATTAATATGTATATCTATGCAAAGTTTCAGCTTTCTAGTACTTGTATCTGTGCTAAGCCGTGGACAGACAAACAGACAGACGGGCGGACGTGGTGAAACTATAAGGGTTTCTTATTGACCCTAAAAAGGGTAGCAACCTCCATACAAAAAACCCCTTTAAGTCTACTTCTGACAAAAAGTGGGCAAACTTTTAGACTAAGGGCTGTTCTTACGTAGAGCATGAACATTTGTATACTTTTGATGAATGTGATCTGAGGATTTGATGGATAATTAATTGGCTGATATTCAAGGTGTATTTTTCTTGTCCTGTACTAAGTTTTTGATTGAGTAAATTCCCTTCGGCCGTTAAGGAAACTGAAGTTTGGAAACTGGTTTCCTGAAAGTATTTTTTTATCCTCCTACGTAACTGATTTCCTGAAAGGATTTTTTTAACCTCCTACGTAACTGGTTTCCTAAAAATACTTTGTTTGTGTTATTTCAGCCACCTACGAAACTAATTGGACTACAGTAGTAATTTTACGAGTGTTGTATTAGTAGACTCGTAATAAAACCGTTCTTGTAGTTTATTTCAGATATTTGGATTTAATAAAATGAATTTATTAAATTAAATAACGAAAACAATTTAATCATTTAAAACATAAAATATAACTTTTTTCATACAACATAAAACAATTCAATTACCTAAAATAACATTAGAAAAATCAGTCACTTAAAATATAAAAGAACTCTTCAGATGAACTAAAGAAAAATTTCTGGAGTTTTGAAATTAAAATAAAAATGTGTATGGTGATCTAATTTCAATAATTGCTTTCATAGCAGCCTTTTCGAAGTCCATTGTAATTTTAGACAGCCTCCAATCTTTAAAGATCGATTCAAGAAGTCGAAAAACGATTTCATACGTTTTTTGTTTCTTATCAGGGAGTAAGCAATAAATTAATGGAGTAATAGATTTATATGTTTCATTAAAACCGTGTATTGAGTATAATTGCTTGAAAACTTTTGGACAGGACTTGTGAATGTCAAGTGCATCATAATTATCTGATAAATGACGTTTTTCAAATGGATAACTTGACACCGATACAAAAGAGATTATAGTTGTTATTCAGTTACATAGAAGTATAAAAAAAGCCTTATAAGAAACCAGTTACGTAGGAGGTTAAAAAAATCCTTTCAGGAAATCAGTTACGTAAGAGGATAAAAAAATACTTTCAGGAAACCAGTTTCCAAACTTCAGTTTCCTTAACGGCCGAAGGGAGTAAATTTGATTCCAACATTTATAATTTTAGAAACCACTTATCTTTATTAAAAACTATGTAGAGGTATAATGGCCGTAATTTAATTATGCATCAGACCCTCAGGCCATAAAGTTTACTCATTTTATTGCAATAATTAAAAATGTTAAATTGTGCGAGCGAGACCGCACGCTTCACGTAAGAACAGCCTTAAGTAATAAATAACTGAATCCATGTAAGTACCTGTTTCGAGCCCATGGTCCCTGACTCAAAATAGGTACTTAATTATATTTTGGTACCAGTGATAGTAGATTGTTTACGCAGGAAGCAAACAACTATTTTTAAGGCAAGAGTGTTTCTTTGAATCCATAGCGGAGCGAAGCATTCTAAAGTAGAATCAAAGTACACCACTCGTGTTTAAAATAGTGTTGCTCCCGACGTGGACACCACTTTTTATCACCCTCAAAAATAAGTAAGTGCTACTTAGAATTGAACGTCTGTACCATATTTTTAGCGTTCGATACAATGTTCTCTGGAGTTAATAGAATACTTTAACTTTAAAGTCCGAATTTGAGTGCGAACAAAGGCGGAGGAATCCAATTCGCGCGCTTTTAATTTTATCACGAACTTTTTATCATACAGCCGGTTACTTGTTTATACAATTGATCTCTTTGGTGATCGGAACTTTTACTAGAAATATCCACATTCCAAATTCAAATCACTTTCATCCCTGGGGATCAAAGTGATTTGAATATTTTTATTATTTTGGTCCCTGTTTACGAGGACTAAACTAGCTCTTTTTGAATAGATGTGATAAAAAATATATTTTCTAGTATTACATAAGTATCTTTTGATGTAAGTAGTGTTTATATACCTATGTTTAACTAGTGATTGTTAAATATTTCTAATGTGCCTATGTCTGGTCTCCACAAATACCAAAGAAAAATAGTGTACTTAGGTAGAGCAAATCTCTTTAATTATAATTATGCTTTGTAGGCATCGTTCACGCATGCCACTTGGGGCGATGACGGGACAGACGCGTCGCACTGTATAGAGTTCGCGGCTTCGCTCCGTCTGTGAATTTTGTATGAAACTAAATTGAAAGGACGCTGCGCTCCGTCCTAGTCCCACGACCCATCTGTCTCCCGCATGTTTTCTATAGCCACTACATAATCTCAGCTAAATAGTAAATACAAACGAATTAGTGGCCACGCGAAAAAATGTACCAGCGCCCAAACCCATTCGAAGTATTTTTATTATTGAAAAGATTGCTATACGCTTTAGTAGATGTGGTTAATGGTCAATGTTTTACCAAAGCTCAAGTGCTATGAAATTATGAAAAAAATATGAGTACCTACTTATCTTATTCTTGCTATCAAAATATTTTAAATTTTTATATTAAACTTTAGTCATATTAGGTTTCTCAAACAATCGTTAACAGCTGTGATTTTTTATGTATGCGCTTTGGGCAACTGACACCTGTTAACGTTAAGTTAGATAAACAGATTGTGAGTAGGTATACGAGAAATCGGGGTTAAGTATTTTATAGTGAGTAAGTAGATACATTTTAATATAATAAATGTTTTAACTCTAACGAATACATGTATTTATTCATGCCTTTCACATCACTCGAACTTTTTAATGAAGATCATTCACGTTTTGAACGAGACATCGGAAACAATATATTCTGTGAAGTTACAGTGCACAGGTTCGAAAAACTAGCGCGAGTTGACGCCATACGCTTGAGGTTCCGATGAACCGCGCGCTTGATTGCCGTGTACTGAACATAGCGTATCGGTATGTCTCAGTGCATTGATGTGTGCATGTCGTTTTTAACATATATAGGTGATGATGGCGCTATACAAATATTGTAATGTGCTAATCCTACAATACGACTAACTGCACCCGAACATTTTTTGGAAATAAATGTTTAACGTTGTGTTCGGAGACCCGATTTTACTGCTTAAACCAAAATACTTATCATTTCAAATGCTAGACGAGAACACCCGAGTGCCATATACCTTTAGTTAAAAATACCTACTCGAAAATCGGACTGTTTTCTTCTCGTGAAATAGAAAAAATCCTTGGTAAAAAGGCATGTTAGTTGGCAAATAATTCCCAAAGTCATCACGGCATACTAAACTAGGTATATTTTGTTGGGCAAGTCAATTTTTCATTTTCATATTCAAAAAGAATATTTAAATCCTAGGTAGACAAGAAAAAAAAAGATAATTTCCTAGAGTCAAAGGTCATTTAATTCCATGTACTTATACAGCTTAGTTTGAAGTATCACATGAATTCGTAATAAACCAAATTAAAATTCTTAAACAATATGGTAAGATAAATATTCATTAATTAATTATACATAGTATATTAGAATAGTGCAGTTAACACACTCAACATTTTGCTCGCCACGTCTCTGAGATAATTGTAATAAATGCCACGTTATAATACCTAAAACTAATGTTAACTGTAACAATGGAAAAGCTGCACTTCTCGTACCTAACCGATTAACACGGCGCGTTCGGTTGTTCGATGTTACACACAAATGAGTTTAGCGCATCTTAGTCAACCCGCCAGCTGAAATTCATATCAATTACGGCAATTAGGTATTTCCGAAAACTTCAGGCCGAGAATAACACTTCCGCTGCTGATAACGGTCGTAGCAAGTTTTGCTGATAACGGTCGTAGCCAGTGCTTAGACTCGCGAGTTTGTTCCAGCATCCTTTGCGTAATACGGCGTTATGCCAGCAGCAGTTGTGTTATAGCTTACAACTTCTGTCCCAAAAATTCATTTTGCAAATGCCCTACGTCCGTAAATTCGTCCGTAATTCGGAACTTGTATGACCAAATTTCTATTCTAACGGCCTTATTTATAAAAACACGATTACTCTAAAGCACTCCTCAGGTAGTTTATCTAATCTGTAGTTACGTCTTTTCCTTGTGAAATCTAGACCACAGACTATTTTAATCGGCGTTTATCGAGTGTTTTAAGGAATCGTGTTTATACAAATGAGACTGTCAAATTTGCTAGCGCAGACTTCGGGATTTGGTGCGCATCATTAGGCCTCTGAACTTATAGACTTATTGGGCAGGGAAGTTATTTTCTAGCTCGGTCTGTTTTTTTCTGGAAATAACTGCTTTTCTAGACTGCACCAACAATTATAAGTAGAATCATGTAGAAAAAGCATAATTAGTTTCAAACTCTACTGGTATCCTATTTTCCGAATAATGATTGAAAACTTATTTGCAGCAGTGATTATTATTTACCGATATGCAAAATTAATATAAGTACATGTCGTCGCCAAATCGTAGAATAGTCCACAATCCACATCACAAAGTGCTGGGCAATTTCTTTCACATTTCATGGAATGTTAAGCCCAGTACTTGCTAGCTATCTGTTACAAGTGTTAACAAAATCATTGTGTTTACTGCACCTGGTAAAACCACCTCCAAGAAAAACACTCATACAAAAGAGTCCGTTGACTTTCATGAATCTCACAGACAGATCTGGACCTAATTTATATGGTACCAGCTTGGACCCCTTTCCAACAAAAAAAAAAAAAAAACGAAATCAGACGTGTTATACAATCATCGCAGAACATACATACAAAATATTCAGGCGAATTGAGAACCTCCTCTTCTTTTCGAAGTCTGTTCAAAAATTCTATATTACTCAATGCGAGAGGCGCTGAAAGCGATTCGTTTATGCGATGCGAAATGGCGGCGGCTATCGAATTTACCTAATACAAAATGCCACCATTTCATGAAATCGTTGGCCGTTTCATAATGTGAACAATCCTACCATTTGACGACCTATATACATGCCGTAATTCCGGTTGTTTTTTTAATGACTTTCAAATTAGCATTATTAAAGTAAAAAACTCTTGGTGTTACTTAACCTCTTAGTTTTGTTGCCCAAGGCGCTAAATTCATTTTGCGGCAAGCCCAAACAATTTATAAAGGTCAACAATAATTCCCAGAGAAAGAATCAATAAAAAAAATTATAATCTTACAGTAAGTAACATCTAAAACACCAGTTATTGTAATGTTACGCTTTTTATCAATCACCGTCAACAGAGCTGCAAATAATTTCCATACGTACCTACACACTGGAATGAAATTTTGAAGCGACTATGTCTATTATAAAAGGTACGAGCAGGTTATGCATTCGGAAGGAGAAATTCTTAACAAGTTTAGTGAGTTTGTACAAAAGAGCTATTGTAAGTATATCAGTATGTACATTCAAATGTGGTCAAAATTGTTCATTCACACCATAAATACACAACATAAATTCGCAAGAAAACAAAAGTCAGTTACACAGTTCATTCACTATCACCTAAACACAATACAAAACAACGATTTATGCTAACTATTTCCACACTAATAGTCCAGTCAAACAGGCGAAAAAAAGCGCTGAGTTTGCATTAATTCCGAACAAGCTGGATTTTTGTATAGGGCTTAAATAGGTACTTCATTACAAATGGTATAACAAAAGTCCCCATCGATCCCGCGTTGTTTTGTATCCGATTTCAAAGTTCACAACTTTTTCGTTTTTTGCGTATATCTCTGAAACGGTGAGACATAGCGGAAAAGTATTGTAAGATAAACCAAGTTTGCACATAGTAAAATTTTCTAGAAAAAAGGTATCAATACTTTTGTCCCTATGAAGCTTAATATACATTAGGATTCTATTTCTATTTCTAAGCACCGTTCTCAAGTTATCGTGATTTCTACTCTGACAAAAATTTGCGCTTTGATGCTTAATATTTCGGAAACATATTCCTGAATCAAAAAATGATTTTGCTACACTCACAATATTTTTAAACGACCAATCCAACGATAACCCACACTAGGGGATACACGAGAAAATAAAAATGGAGGTTTAGGGGAAGAGACATTGGTTTGAGGTTTTTGTATAAAACCAACCATCAGCTATACTGTCACTTACCATCAACGCCCAATTCACGTGACGCATGTTGAACAGAATGAACCAACCACAGTGTGATTTACTCTACAACACATCTTGCGCTCATTTTATTGGTGAAGACTAATCGAAAGGACTGGGGGGAGGGGGGCATTTTTGGGTGTGAATTTTGTAGGGAGAAATACTTCTATGGTTTTTTATTCGTAGCCGCGGACAGACAGACCGACACACAGACAGGCAGACGGACATGGCGAAACATGGTTCCTTGTTGACTACGGAACTATAAAAAGCGCCGAGTATACTACCTCAAAGGTGGTGCGGAAACGTGTACCTACATATAATTGTAAATACGATTTTTTAGAGTCCAAAATCGTGATAACCCGAGAACGGTGCTTCGTGAGGAAAAAAGTGTCGATACCTCTTTTGTAGAGAACTTTATGATCTACAAATTTTCATGCATCGATGCATCGAATTTTCCGGTAGGTCTCAACGTTTCAGAGATATTATATACGAAAAAAAAAAAAAATGTGACATTTGACCGCGGATAAACAACACACAAGCGGGATCGATGGGGACTTTTGACATAGCATTTGTAATGTCGTATTTAAGACCTACACAAAAATCCAGCTTGTTGGGAATTAATGCTAACTGAATATCAATTTTGACTGGACTATAAAGAAAGGGAACATGCAACAAAGTCAATCTTTAAGAAGTGTTTTGTTATTTCTATCTCTTTCCTTATAGACATTACATTCTGAAATGTTTTTGTACAAAAGGCATAACTATAATTTTTTTATTTCGATATTTGCCTACTTTGTAGATCTTGAAAGCAATTTGTTTATATCATATCTGAAAGCCAAAAGAAACAACTACACTCGACCGGGTTAACTTTATACTTTTGGGGGGATGATAACGATGCCGTAGAGGCCTCAACGGTCTGTTTTTCTACGACGTACGTGCCCAACAGAACAGTCGATGAAGCTCATACTAGATGCAACACCCAGCGGCTAAATCCTGCTTATGAAAATGTAGGAGAATGATATGGAGTATTAATCTCATACATTTTCACATGCGAAAAAAGGGTGTGGTTGAAAATTGGGTGTCATCTGCGCCGACTCCCTTATTACGACACATACTTTATCAGGTCTCAAATTGTTTTAAGTAATGAATACGAACTCTTGGCCATTTTTTTACCTATGACTTCAAACGGCGAGCTTTGCTCCACATTTTGTGAAATGTACATCCAAGAAGCAATCAATTAATCCCTACTATGTACAAAACTAGACATTTTAATTCACTTTGAAATATTTTAACGAATAGTACGAATCAATACACTGAGCTATTTACACATAATTACAAATACAGACATGTTTGTACGAACATTATCGTGACACCAATCATTCATAACGTAACCAATGCATGCTAAATTGTTATATTACACTACGCAAGTAAATGAATGTTTTTTTTTGTGTTAATTTTATTAATGTAAGCTAGCTCTATTTAATTTGAAACTGATAATTCAACAACACTTACGAGGCAAATATAACACGCACTATTATGAAATCGTTAAAATTTTCAAATTAGTCAAGACGCTTTGGTATAGTTATGGTGCATGACGAAATTATGACTTGACTTCAACATTTTATTTTGAGCGTTTATTTTATTTCCTGCACCTATATCATTGGAATTTAGCTCGCACCGTCAGATCTTTGTTTTTGATATTTATTTACAAGTCGATATAAAATGCTATTTAAACCTCGTCGTATAATAAGTAGCAATACAGTGATAAATTTAAAAGTAACTTTTCCTAGCCTACTCTTTGCGGAACATTCACAGTAGATTATTTCACTCACATCCGAAATTATTAAATCAACTCAATGTCAACAATCTCGATTTCAGATTCAGATTTCTATTCCACAAAGGCAACAAACACGAATGAAAATAAAATTGTTATCCGCGCCGCCTGTGTATGCAGAGTTATTTGAAAATGCCCAATTCTTGAGTGTCTTTTATTTACGACTTTTGTCTATTCAACATCATCATCATCAGCCATTCGACGCCCACTGCAGGACATAGGCGTCCCTCGTGGTTTTTATAACCATAACTTTTCATAACTTTTGTCTAATTGGATAGGTTTTTTTAAGATTGTTATTTTTCCAAATATCATATTTTTATAAAATTCGTACATTTGAGACTTACAGGACCTTACCAATGTCACAGCCTTCGGTAAATCATTGTTTTATTTTATTGTTGTAAATTATAAACTGAAATAAACGTGTTTTAGGAATGGTGCTTTTCTTTATCCGCAGATAATGCAGTTTCAATAAGACCACGCATTTTCTTAAATAAATAACCTTTTTAACCTATACCTTTGCTCGACTACTAAAATGAGATCAAATTATGTAATGCAAATCCATTAAAGTGCCCAAGTTAGTATGCCCCCCCTATAGTTCCATTCCGCGAGGGCAGGTATGTGATTAATAATCTTAATTTGGGTTATAAAATTTTACAAATATAATCAGTGAGTATAGTTGCAAAATATAAAACAATTTAAGATTTTTATTTTATACACGGTGTCTGGCACATGATTTGTCATAAGGTATTGGGTATAGTTGAGGCTATTTGGCCTGCTTACGTGTACCTACACGTCAATGTTTTTTTAAATATGTTTTTTGGGTGGTTAGTTGTTTTGGGAAATTACCTCCTCGACCTCACAACTACGATAACTTTTCTGAAAAGATTGTAATCCAACTCTTTCTTTAAAATGTTAAATGTATTTCTGATCTAATTTATTCAATACTAGCTGTCCTAGAAAATTTCCAATCGCCTCAGTATCAATAAATGTTTCGTTCTCGAGATATCATCAACACAGCCGTTCTATACCTACAAAATGTATGTTAAAATAAATAATTACTTATTCGTTTTTTTATGTTTTAATGGTTATTCTGCTATTCGAGGTGGTAATATATCAAAGATCATAAAAAGTTGGTCCAGCCGTTCTTGGGTTATAACCAGACTTTGTTTTATATTATTATAGATTTGATATAACAATAACAAATAAAAATTATGACTTCAAAATCCCACAGGCCTTCCCTCAGAAAGTATGGGCTTAATAACCACGCGTGCCCACAGATTTATCAATTTTAAGCGCTTGTTTATGTGAACACCTCAGACACTCAGGTTGCCTCAAGATTTTTTCCTTCGCGGTTAGCGAGTGGTACTACAAATTTAGAAGAAAAAAATCATCAGTACATGCCACTTAACAGTAATTCACAGTCGATCTGCCGACCGCGCTTCCACCGCTTACTGTACGTGTAAGGCAAATACTGGCTCTGAAAGCACGGTACGAGCGTAATCCATGCACAAACCACCACAGACTACAGCAATCTTAAATATTTTCTTGTCTATGGTTATATGTACACAAATTATTGATCTTAAGGGGGTCCAGGGAGTAACACTAGCGCCACCGAGGAAAAAAATCGTATCTTTTTTTACAGATCAAATCTGCAAAAAGTGTGAGTACAATCTCTCAATCACGTTAACAGTGATTTTTAGGACCCACGACAAAGAACCTAGGATCGCGAACCTGGGACCAGATAACATTTATGCCAAAAACGGCCGTTTCTGGCGTTAATGCTATCTAGTCCTAGGTTTGTTGCGTTAGGTTCAGGGCCATGGGTCCTAAAAATCACTTTTTGCAAATCTCGGTATGGCGCTAGTGTTACTCCCTGGACCTCCTTAACGAGGCAGCACAACCTGGGGCGCAACTACGTAACTTATCCATTGTATGGACTCGTTAGATTTAACTTACTCCCAAATGTCAAGTAAATACATATTTTGACTCTGCAAACGTCGAAATTGATAAACAGTGATCAGAAGAAACAGCCCTCGATTATACATGATTAGGTACAATATCATCTCAGACGTTAAAAATTTTAGGTATTGGACCGAATTTTGGTTTCTCAATAATTGTAATAAATCTCAAAAACCGTGTAGTTTCCAACTGGCCTCACGTATCCACCAATACTGTATGACAATCTGCTAAACACCTTGTATAATGACTCGGCAAGGGCAAATCGACTTGCGCGAAGTTTAAAAAACGCCGTCTGTAAGTAGCAAGTTCCTTGATCTTATAATTAAGACTCGAGGGCGCGGATGGCGCACGAACAACGGGCACCAACAAAACAGTCTCTCCCATGCTAAGTAAGTATGGGCGAAACTCCAATAAAAGTTAAAAGATCTTCGCCAAGTGAATTTAGTTTCAAATTAAAAAGAACTTATTAATTTCAGGTACTTTAAGTCCCCTCGTTCGTCAAATTTAGTACGCGGGAGGACCGTGACATGTGAACATTAGACAATAATAATAATATATAACAAAATGCTATTGTTTTGATTATTCACATCAAAATTCCATTGATCTAATAAAGATAATAATATAAAAATCGCAAATTATAAAAATACCGATCAATATAAACATTTCAAAAACCATTCATGCACTCATTTCCTTTTTAAAAACTAAACTAATATAAATGTTAATACGACACATAATTACCGGACTTGAGTGACGCATTTCATGAAGTCATTCGCAAATATTATATATAATGTAACAATATATTCTATCTGGGTTCCCTAACATGAGGCATGCAAACAAGCATACTATACTACAATGTACATTATAAGATGAAACTATCATCACTAAGACACAGTTAGAAGATAATTGCATTGGAATTCTGCACATATTTTACTTATTGACGATTAGTCGTGGACTTGCTTTGAAAGCTAAAATGTAACTAATTAATTTTATATTTCGCCTACTATTTCATATTCGAATGCGTTGTGTAGGAGGCTAAAATTAACTGTCCTGGCATTTAATGGAAAGCCCCATTGTACGAGCACCATATTACATACTAGTTGGCCTGGCAAACTTCGTACCGCTTCAAAAACAATTAAAACACGTGTTTTGACAGTATTCTGCTATTCGGGGCGGAGATTAATCCAACAAACCATAATCATCAAGATCGGTCCACCCATTCTTGAGTTATAAATGTTGTAACCAACTCGACTTTGTTTTATATAATAGATATATAGTATAATATAACTATTATATAAAAGAATGTGGATATACCAAATACAATGTCGATGGTACGATGAGAGGCACATGTTTGCCGATATTCATGTCTCGCCAGTTTTACCAAATGCTCGTCATAAGCTATGACGAGCATTTGGTAAAACTGTTACATTTCTCGTCAATAGGGCCGAGTTTTTTAAAACTACATTTCGTAGTTTACTATGACCATTCGAGGTTCATTGCGTAGCAGAGTCGTTTTGTTGCAATGTCATAGCAAACCATGAATTGTAGTTTTATGAAACAGGCCCCAGGGGCCTACTACACATATAAATGTTGAAGAAAATATAGGTTGATGTCGTGAGCGGCGTCAAATCTTAACAGTACGCATTAAATTATTGAAACAATAATAATGTAATAGTATATTTTATCTTCACTGATGGACAAGTTCCATACACACGTTTGTAAAATCATCAAATTATGAAACGGCGGCGTTTTGAAAAAAATGCCAAAGCACCGAGAATGTCAATTATAGGATCGCTGTAAGCCACAACAGATTTACAAATGGGACCCTTAGAAAGACTAAAAAAAAGTGATAACAATCAGTAAATATTGAATGGCCATAACTCCACATTATTTTATGATAATACAATGCAATTACGAAAGCCACTTCTTTGTGGCCTCTTCAATGTCAATAATAATACATTATAACACAGTTCCATTCCGATATTTACAATGTTCAGTCCGTTCGTCAATAATTACCGCTATTACCTAATTCATACCTATATGTACAACAGCACTGAGATTTCCTCAACCCAAACTATAACTTGTCTATTTAAGGTGTGCTAAGATTACATAATTTCAATTAAAAATAACGTAAGTCCGTTTTAAAAGTTACCAACCATTAGATCACCACAATCGTGGTTGTTTGTGACACAGTGGGATTGTACCATTTAGTGCAATGTTTTAGATCTTTTCGACCTCTTCAATGCCTTCGACGTCCTCACCCAGGGTAGAACAAAGTCTCTGTAACAAGAAAACAACATTGCATTAGATTAAAATATTACGCACCTATGAAATCGTCCCATGACTACCTTGAATAAAGGGGTAAGGATGGTTTTGTTTATTTTGAACCCTCGAAGGGGATTTCTTTTTTTTTTAATCTGACGTAACATTAGGGCGGTCGAAAAATCGTCAAAAACGCCTCTCGTAATTAATGGACGCCCCCTAACCGCCTCAGTATGTATTACACTCAAGGGGGTGCCTCAAGCGGCAACATCCATACAAACGTAGTTTGGTTTTAATTTACAAACCACATACTGGATCGCAAAGAAAGTTTATCAATATGTTGAGAGGACAAAAATTGAGGTTTGTAAACGAGGGAAAAAAAAAACAATTTGAGCGCTGTGAAATCGACTATGTAACGCCTTAAGGCTGTAATTTCCTTTACATTCAGTTATTCTAAATTTTACGCACGCTCGAACCATGAATTATTTATTTATTAAACTTTTATTCACTTGGCTAACATGGCCCAAATATAAACTAATCTTAAAAACTAAAAATAAAAACGTTCTCCTAAAACAAAAATATTTTTTTGTTATAAGTTTATTTCCAATCCTAAGCACGATCCTCACGAACCTCGATTTGTGCCCTTAAACGTATTGATACAGTTTCACTGCGATCTGGCTTGTTGTTTGTAAATTAAAACCAAACTGCGTTCGTATGGGAATCACCATGTGAGGCGCCCTGCTAAAAAAGTCGGCTGAATGTACTCGAAGTTGTCGCCGTCATTGGCAAAATTCAATTCAATTCTTTTTTATGGCACCCCTACAATTAATCGTTGTCAGCGCAACAGGAGTTAAAAAACTTTTTTTATATATTTGTAGTGAAGCGGTGGTAGCGAAGTGAAGGAAAACATCGAAAGGAAAACTGAGTGCCTGAGACATACTTCGGCGGCTGAAATTGCCAATCCGCGGTGGGCACGCTTAGTAATTAAGCCCGTACTCTCTCTCTCTCTCTCTCTCTCTCTCTCTCTCTTTCTCTCTCTCTCTCTCTCTCTCTCTCTCTCTCTCTGAGAGAAGGCCTATGCCCTGCGTGGGACGTATATAGGCTACATAAAAAAAATGTTGGATTTGACCGACACTTTTACATATAGTACATTTCTGTTGCGCTGAGCACTGTGCGAGAAAAACGGTGAATTGACGATTGACACTCCGAGCAGATTAGCCAGGCCACTCACGCCTCCGGCACGGCGGGCACCGGCTCCCCGAACGCGTTGACCGGTAGCGTGTCGGTGATCTCGATGAACTTGACGTCGCCCTGCGGCCGCGGCCACACGGTGAAGGTCGCCGGCTGCTGCACGGCCGCCGCGCTCCACGAGTCGCGCTGCCTTTGCCGCAGCCGCTCCACGTGCCGCTGTTCGCGGATGCGCCGCATGTGCCACCTGCCGGGCGTTTTCAACACATCGAATATTGAACTTGAACATTTATAAAACTCGTTACGTTTTTAGCATATCAGCAATAATTGCCTTAACACGGCGTTCAAAACAAAACACCGGCCAAGTGTGAGCCGTTCATGACCATGATATTCTTCAACTTATCATACAAGGCGAGATTCCAGGAAGAAGGAGACCTGGGAGACCAAGGATATCATGGCTTCACAACTTACAACATTGGTTTCAACAGAGTACCAGTTCCTTATTTGTATTGGCAGCCTCGAAAAGCGAGATAGCTGAATTGGTTGCCAACCTCCGATAGGAGACGTTACTTATAGAAGAAGAAGAAGAATTGATTCCCGACAAAACAATACACTTCTATAAAAAACATTCTAATTGGTAATGCATTTTCTTATCGCAATGCTGAAATTTTATTTTGCTTCCTTATAATATCGATCGCGCCCGAGTGATAAAACCGATTGCGCCCGCGTCTCTTTCTCATACGGCAATAAAAAGAGAAAGAAAAGGAAGCTGGGACGGCGCAGCCTATCTCGGCCATTTTCGGGTGCGATAAAGGCGAGCCAGACAGAGTATTACTGTTCTGAGGAGTATTATTTGTGGGAGTGCGAGCGAGACAGAGCGTTATTATAAAGCGGCTACTACGGCCGAGGTAAGCCGTTTAGCATTCCGGGTTGTTTCGATAAAATGTATGGAGTGCCTGACATAGCGCCAGCGTCTGTCGACCATGTAAAAAATAGCTGCGACCGTTTTCAGCATCGAATGTGTTAACAGCCTTTTCTCTTGCTTAACATACAATTCCTATTTGTTTTCTTTGATCAAGCTATGTGGATGGACTAAAATTGTACGAGTTCTATTTAATTTCTTCTCATTAAATAGGTTATTTTAAGTACTTGGAGTAATGGATTATGATTTTAGCTGCATTCCTGGATTTTTTAAGTAAATAAAAATAATTTGTACAATAAATCTGCAACGTCTAAGCACTACGGCAGTTCGAAAATCTGTCAAGTTTTAGTGATACCATCACAAAAGACATTGGGACTGTTTTTGGTTGGTAGGCGTATCATTTAGGAACGGCTAGACCGATTTGGCAATTTCTTATGGAGGAAGGAATCTAGGATGGCTTCCCTCGCTTGCACCGCGTCATTAAAAGGATAGGTAGCATCAAATTCACAAATTTCTAGTTAGTTTCCTCACCGAAGCTGTCGCCTTTCCTCGGCTTCTAGTTTCTGATGGCGTTTCTCGAATACTTTGTCGTCCAAGTTCTCCGTCCCCTCTAGGGTGTAGCAGCTCGAGTACGGCTTCTCGCGCCACCGCGGCACCTGTAAAAGTAATAATAACAATAACGTTATCAAAACATGACATACAGAGATACAACGAAGTTATAAACTGATTTGCCCGAGTAATTTTTTTCTTACTATTAATATTATTTTAAGATTTTGTTATGCTTTGGCCACAATATATACCAATGATTTTAAAATTTTACTGACAAAACTCGGCTATTACAATGCCTTAAATATAGGAAATAAAATAATTACTAATTAATTTCAAAAACAATAAGTGAAATTATTTTTGAAATTAATTAGTAATTCTTAAAATATGTCTTGACAAGACACAATGTACTATCGTGCGTCATATTTTGACAAATAGGGTATGCATCTGCACTAAAAATAAAATCATAAACAAATTAATTTATATATTATGAAATCGATGTATTTAAAAATGAATTGCCGTTCGTTAGTCTCGCTAAAACTCGAGAACGGCTGGACCGACTAGGCAATTTTTATTTTTTATTTTATTTATATGAGAAGTAACCAAATGCGTTCCGTGTGGCGCCGGATTAAGAATAGCGTCACTCAATTTCCTTCCGGGGATGTCGTAGAAGGCGACTAAGGAAATCAATTACCAGGAGACGGGCGGCAGCTTCTTCCTGAGAATCCAACCGCATACTGCGATCGCCAACCCGCCTGCCGAGCGTGGCGATTATGGCAAAACCCCTCATGGTTATGAAAACCACGAAGGAGGCCTATGTCCTGCAGTGGGCGTCAAATGGCTAATGATGATGAACCAAATGCACTAATAACCCTTCGCATTTTGACTACTGTAGACGTAAATTGAATTACTAAATCATTTTAACATTTTCCTTCCAAAATGGGCGAGCTTACCTCGACCGTGGACTCGAGCGAGGCGACGCCAGGCTGGTCCACGTCCTCGGTCTTAATATCGGGATCCAGGCCGAGGTACCACGAGACGTCGGGGTCCCCCACCAGGGTATGGTATGGCCGCCGCGTCTCCACGCCCGGAAGCGGCGACTTCTTGCCCCGGCAGGCCGCTGGAAAGAAAAATATTTATTGTCACTAAGTGTACATAATATATTCAAGATCTTAATAAAAAAACGGAGTGCTTAGACACCATATCTTTTGCAGATATTGCAACAAAGTGATTTATATGCTAAAATTGAAACATTGCAACATAGTACTTTGGAACATAGTAACTTATATGCTAGAACTAGCTATGGCCTGCGACTACGTCGGCGTGGACATTAGTTGACAAGAGTGGTTCTAAATAAGTTAAAGATGCTTTTGGCGCGTAAAATGTATAATAAAAAAATATTTGTAAATTAGAATTAAACACTTTTTTAATCGTGCTCCTGCCCCTATTGTAACACCCGAGAACTGGGGCTATAACTAGTGTTTTGTATTCACTGGATGTTGGGTCTTTCTCGACCTCTTCATATACAATGTATACGTGAGACACGACCAGGCTGCTTGGAGAGCTCACTATAGAGCAGGCAATGTAACCTGGCCGTGCGAGAAGCAGTCCGTCTTAAGATCAATCCCTGCTGTTTTCAATTACGATCCTCGTGATTTATTAAGCGTCATTGCAAGTGTATTGTAATGTTCGAATCCTTAGGAGACCATACAGGGAAGGCACCTAAAATGTTTACTTCTGACATGTCCTGTTTCTGTAATAATAATCCTGTTTCTCCATACAAATGTTGGATCTCTGTTTTATCCCCTTAGAGGGTGAATTTTGGAAATCCGTGAAATATGTGTTTCATCAATTATGTTGACGTAAGTGTTACTCCTCGTACAAACTTTGGCACCCCCTTTTCACACTCTTACGGGTTGAAATTAGTAAAACTGATAAATAGGTCTTTCATAATTTTTAATGAAGCACATTCGTACTAATTTGCAATAAAATCCGACCACAAATATTTTCCTCCCAATACAACCTTTTGCACCCCTTTTCAGCCTCTTAGGGGTTGAATTTTGAAAAAGCCTAATACACTATTTACTTGTTTATTTACAGAAGTACTTCTGTGAAGTTTAGAATAAAAAAGTCTGTCTAATCTTGTCTTCCATATAAAATTTAGACCCTGGTTTTATTTTGGAAAGTCTTTTCTTAGAGGAATAGCTACGGCATAATAACTATCTGCGTCCTAGCGCAATCCATTCAGTGGTTTGAGCTGTGCGTTTATATTTAAGATGTGCGTGCAGTCGGCGAACTTCGTACCGCCACAGAATCCGTTTAAGGTATACGATTCTTGCACAACGTCGTCTATTTTTAAAACATAACGTTCGCTCGTACAACGCCAACTATTTTCAACTTAAAATAATTTTTATGCCCCGGGAACGCATTACCGGGATATCAAGTATGCTACGTCTCAATTCAGGTCCCTGTCTATCTGAATGGCAAGTTTCATACAGATCCGTTCAGCCGTTATTGTGTGATTGAGTAACAAACATCCAAACATCTTCACAAACTTTCACATTTATAACATAGAGATAAGACTCTTGTTGCTTGGTGTTTACCTAGAATGATATAAGTACTTAAAATATACAATATCAGTGTAAATTTATATTTCATTCCGTTGAATATTCTTCAATTTTGTAGGTGCATTTCTGAATTAGGTTTGATTTTAGTTTATTATTACATCACATGATATATTTGTTTATTTTTTTTATGAATTTGGAATTATACATTTCTCGACATATTGTAGTCACTTCATTTAGAGAAGAGTGATTTTATTTTCAAATTGATCAAAGTTTTAGTATTCAAAATGTTTTATTCAAAATGTTACGAGTAATTTGTGAACGTCAATCTACGTACACTGCATTCTACACTGAACAGTCAACTTAGCTAAGCTATTGAGCATGGCTATGCATTTTTCATATATAAGGACTATAGGAGTCAGTTACATATGAAAAATGCATAGCCATGCTAAGCTCCAATTATCGATTATATGACGCAGAACCCGAAACTCTCTCTCGAGATACTATGATACTATTATCGTTAAGCCACTCACAATTTTCCCAGAGGTATATTTTTAGAATGAGTAAAAAGTTTTACGGCCTTATTTATAAAACACGATTCCTCTAAAGCACTCATAAGCGGCAGTTTATTTAATTTGTGTTTACGTCTTTTCCTTGTAAAATCTCTACCTCAGACTTATGGTATTTTTATAAATCAGAGCGTTTATGTAAAATCAAAGTTATTCGCGCCCGATCGTTGCTGAGTTCGTAACTTACCTTTACCTTTAATTGGTTTGGGTTTGACTCCCGATTTTGGCGTGTTTTCCCGCTTGATGGTCTTCAGCAACCCGGTGGTGGAGAGAGCCCGTTTTCGGGCAGGTTTATCCTGCGGCTTCGGCATGCCGTCATCCTACAATGTAATATAGTACTTTAGTACATTGCACCTTAAAAGTGTTATTAGATAAAAGGTTAAAATAAAAATGTAGACTGCCTCGTTGGTTTAGCGGTTTGACTTGACTGACCAAGTCAGACCACTGACCACAGAGGTCGTGGGTTCGGTGGAGGCCTCCGTTCTTGATTTGTACAAAGTATCCTAGTTTGGGACCAGTATAAGAAGTAATTAATATTATTATTCTACACGGAAAGCCGACCTTTTTTTTCTCGCTACTTCTAAGCCCATAAGTACCTACCTAATATTTTTTGTTTTATATGCACAAGATATAATGAAATTGCTATAATAAAAATAAATCTTTCGCTAGAGCTAAGAAAGAAGGCGGGAAGTGGTATTTTAATAACAGCACACAAAGTTGTTCTATGCACCGGACTCGCCAACACGGGTATATTATTGACTTCCAGGAGAGTTGACACTGAAAAACTGAGTGTCGTTTTATAATGAAAATAACTTATTGGAATACATATTTGCAAGATCCTTTGTTGAAAGGTCGCGACCCTGTGTTTACTAAAGCGAGGGCTGCGTGCTCAAACCCGGTAAGTCGAGTTAAGGTCAAAATCGAGTTAACCCACTGGTCGTAATGTACTCTTCGCGCTCTTTCTGGAGGTAAAACCCGTTATTTCATAGCGGTCCTGGATCGTTTTTTGTCAAATTAGAAAACCCAATAAAAAGAACAAATCAACAAAATAATCTGTACTAAAATCCTTTATGTCATGTTAAGGTAGGCGGTAAAAGCAAAACATGAAATGCATTTTGGACTATACTCATTTATGTGTAGTTATAGTTATGTAGCTCATAATGTTTTGGTCATTTTAAATTTTAAATTTCTGCCAATAACATAACAATAATCGTTAACTGATTTTGCCACTAAGTAATTTGGTGTTTTATGTAAATATGACTTAGTGGTAAAATCCCTATAAACGCATTACTCTCTTTTACCCGAAAAGTAAAGCAATATTTTCTTGCTTTCATTTAGAGCTACAACCCAGTAAACCACATTGACATCATAGAACAAAAGTTCCTCAAAAGCGGCCATTCTCATATGGAAGTAGATTCCATGCACGCCAGCATTGAAAACGCATCTAGAAACGTATCGGTAAACAGTGCGTCGGATTGGAAAAATATTTTCAAAATGGCCAGAAAGAAAAGAGTTAAGACTGTCAATGGTGAAAAACACAGTGTAGAACCGTACAAAGTTAGAGAATTCCAGTATGATGAGATGCTCGATCTGAAAACACTTGCTCAGCAGCTAATAAAAAACAGAGACAAAGATAATTTTAATGAAAAAGTCAATTGGATGAAGCTAAAAAGACTGAGGTATGTGAAGGGCGAGAAAAATAAAGTGTTTTTCAATTACGACTTGTCCGACGAGTTCAGATTTATACAGGTATACGAAATTGTAAAGAGTCATAGGACCAAAACCAGAAGAAACGCCCATCATCATCATCAGCCTATGCTTGTCCACTGCTGGACATAGGCCTCTTCTATTGCACGCCACTGAGCACGGTCCTCGGCTATTCTCATCCAGCTCTTGCCAGCCGCCCTGCGAAGATCATCGCTCCACCGAGTCTGAGGACGTCCTACACTACGTTTACCGATCCGCGGTCTCCACTCAAGAACTCGTCTACCCCATCGGTTATCAGTTCTTCGGATGATATGGCCGGCCCACTGCCACTTCAGCATGCTAATTCGGTGGGCTATGTCGGTGACTTTGGTTCTCTGTCGGATCACCTCGTTTCGATTTCGATCTTTAAGAGAAACCTCGAGCATAGCCTTTTCCATAGCACGCTGAGCGACTTTAAATTTGTGGACCAGCCCCACCGTGAGTGTCCACGTTTCGGCACCATATGTCATGACGGGTAGGACGCACTGATTGAAGACTTTCGTCTTGAGACTCTGTGGGATTGGCGATGTGAAGACTTGACGTAGTTTCCCATACGCTGCCCAGCCCAGCTGTATTCTTCTATTGGCCTCTTTCTCGAAGTTGTTTTTACCCAACTGCATGGTTTGCCCGAGGTAAACATACTCCTTAACAACTTCGAGAATACTGCCTTGAACTGCAATTGGCTCCGGACTGACGTGTTCATTGAACATAACCTTGGTTTTAACCAAGTTCATCCGGAGATCAATGCGTTGGGAAGAATCAGCCAGGCCACTCAGCATATGTTGTAGATCTTGCAGCGTTTCCGCCATGATGACGATGTCGTCTGCAAATCGCAAGTGTGAAAGGTACTCACCGTTTATGTTAATGCCGTACCCCTTCCAGTCCAGCGTCTTGAACATATCCTCCAAGGCATTTGAGAACAATTTGGGGGAAATTACATCCCCTTGTCTCACACCACGATGTATGGGGATAGGCTCAGACTGCCGGTTCTGGATTTGGACGGCCATAGTAGCGGCGTTCTACAGACCTTTCAACACTTGGATGTATCGCCAGTTGAGTTGGCATCGCTGCAAAGATTCCAGAACAGACCAGGTCTCGACCGAGTTAAAGGCCTTTTCATAGTCCACAAACGCTAAGCACAGGGGCCGATTATACTCTTCGGTCTTCTGTATAATCTGCCGCACTGTATGAATGTGGTCTATGGTGCCGTAACCCGATCGAAAGCCGGCCTGCTCAGGTGGCTGACGGTTCGCGATGACTCTTGACAGCTTGTAGACATGGCTCAAGAGTGAAATAGGTCGGTAGTTCTTCAGGAGGGTTTTATCGCCCTTTTTGAAGAACAACACGACAACACTCTTACTCCACGCCTCCGGAGTTCTGCCATCAAAGAGGACAGCATTAAATATGTTCCGGAGCTCCTTCATTACAGGTTTACCGCCCGACTTCAGGAGTTCAGTTGTAATACCGTCCTCTCCAGGAGCTTTTACATTTTTAAGCTGTTTAAGAGCCATCGCGATTTCGTCCAGGCTGACTTCTGGCAAGTCTTCAGTATAGTGGCGTGTCAATGTAGCTCTGGAATCCTCATTTTCGGGATCAGGCCGAGATGCGTGCGCAGCGTATAACTGGCCGTAGAAGTTTTCAACTTCCAAAAGAACCTCTGGTATGGAAGAAACGACTACTCCATCCGTGGTGGTCAACTTCGTCAGATGGCTTCTCCCAAGAGATTGGACAAACACTTTAAGAAACGCCCACCTTCCTGAAAATGATCAGGAATATTTCCAAGACATACCACGACTGTATAATGAGCCACTGCCCATAACGGAAGCAAAAAAAAAAAGATTTGACAACAATGTGCAGGAAAGGAATTATCCCCAAAGAACTGCATCTCTGGATCGATACCCTCAAGATAGTTTCTTTGAAAATTTCGTGGAAGATTCCGATTAGAATGCCTATTTTTAACTTTTCTTTTTGCATTATTTTCTTAATAAAACCCATAAATATTAAAATAGCGTTTTTATTTCATAGGTAAAATCCAGTAAGTGGGTGGCCTTTGTTCTATTTTCAAGAAAATAAGTGCTTAGGAGACCTCAGTATCAACTATGTTATAATGTATTACAGTCTCAGATACATTGAGCGTCTATGTGAAACTTCACTGATGTCGTAGGATTTCATGGTAAAATTTTACGACAGTCTGAAACTTTAACCTCGATTATCTCAGTTTCATGTTTTGGGTACTTACCGGGTTTGAGCACGCAGCCCTCGAAAGTATCTCTTTATTTATCGCTGGTTGCAAGATTGTAGTTATCAATTCGGAGCATCAATGGCTATATGTTGGCAGCACAGGATACTAGAGATGGGCAGTTGTAAGAAAAAAGTCATCGACCGATTCGAATAACAATCGACAGTCGAATGCAATTGCGCGCTGCGCTAATCGCTCAAACGCTTTTGAATAATTGAACATGCTGTGAGGGACGGAGACACGCAAGCGATTAAAGCGCATAGACTCCGCGCGCAGATGGAGGCAATTTCCGCGTGTATCGCAGTGCAGCGTCCTACATGGGGTGCGCGATGTTGCGTCAACGCAAACGGGCACAACGACACTGTGATGGTTCGTATGCGATTACGCATACGAAACGCAAGGCAAACATACGGAGCGAAGAGTAAAGGACTAATCAAACGCAGAACTCGCATTGCGGCCAGCTAGATGCACTGTCGTTTGTTCAATTGTCATTCGATTGTTATTATTCAACAAACGCAATGTTCGAATAAATCTTTTAGTAATTATCGCCCATCGCAAATCCATTATTCTTAAACAAATTTCAGTATTCGCCCATCGCCCACTATATAGGCTGAGCCTAGTGCGGGGGCACTGTCAATTTCGAAGTTATACTTTTTGCTATCCAATCTATTTTTAAGCTACTTCTTATCATCTATTTCTGTTATTAATAATAATAAGCAAATAAAAAAAAATCAAGTTACACGCATGTTAAAATTATTAGAAAATGTCCCGTTATTAGAAAAAAACTATGTGAGTATACTGAAAGAACTACTAATACTCAGTCGGTTATTGTGACTTATTTATTATTGATGACACAAAGAACTTCAAGGCTCATCTTGAGTGCCAGTATCAGTTTTCAGTAAAAACTCTGTCGCTGTTGCGATTTCGCCGTTTCAATTGTAAATACTGTCGCTATGCACAATCGCAGTGACATAATATAATGGAAATAAGCACTTCGCGTGAATTCGTAATCAGCTGGTGATGAAAATAACTCACTAAAACAGGACACCTTCGAAGTCTTCCAGGCTTTAGTCTTCTCTCACACATCGTTAAAAATGTTCTCCACACGCAGCCGCTTTTGTAATTGATAAAAGTATGGTTCGCTGCGTTTAAAAACCAAAATTGTAGATGTTGGAATTGTGACCGCCAGATTAACCTGGGCTGGCTATGTCTGCCGTATGTGCTTAAAAAGGGAGGCCAAATTTCTGACTGGCTGAGTCGGGAGAGACAGGAAGATATTGAAAGCAGGAGGGGAGGCATTTGCCCAGCAGTGAGACACAAAAGAGGCTCAGTAAAAAAGAGTATGGTTTTTAGTTCCTCTACAATTAATTACCTGCTGATGCTACACGTGAAATATAAGTGAACTCACCGGCGTGCTGTCAGAGACGACCAGACTCGTGGTTCGGCCGGTCCGTCGGTTGTTCTTGTCATTCGGACTCTTGTAGGACGCGAACTGGCCAAGATCCGACTGGTACAGACCCGAGTCACCCGTGTACAGATCCTGAAACTCCACAGTGCCCAGTGTCGGCAGCATATTCGTCGCCAGATTATTCGGCGTCTCGCCGTACGAGAAGTCGCATACACTGGTCTGCGTTCCTGGCTTCGAGGAGTACAGCTGCCAGTCTATTTCCGCCTCCGTCTTCACCATATCGAGCTCAGCTTCATCGAGGTCGGGATCCTCCTTTTTTATTTCGGAATGGTGCATGTAGGTGTTTGTGAGATTGTAGCGGTTGAGTTTGATTTTCTCCATGCCTTTGTCTGGCGTGTCGTCGACTGTGGTGGCGTAGAGATGTCGATTGGTGCTGGCGGCGCTCGTCTCTGTGGAGCAGATCCTCATGCGGCCGTGGTTAGTTTTCTGCAGCATAAGCTTCGGGATGGGCGACTGCTCGCGCATGTCCGCCTCGCCGAGCTGGTAAGGGTCCTCACCGGTGGGTGTGGTATCTATCAGCTGCAGCCGGTCCGAAAGGGACCCGGTAAACTGTATGGTCTTCTTCGGGTTCCCATTCCGTGGACTCTTTCCATACGTATTTATCATTTTTGATTTCTTGTTAACAGTGAAACGGTCGTAAATGTTGTCCTCTTCGTATGCGTTGGTACCTTAAGATAATGGAATTAATGTTCAGTTTTTTCGTCGGTAATACCACTCAGTGCAGTGAACGGTAACAAGATCGAAATATGAAGTACTTACTGGTTTCGGGCTCCACCTTGACGCTTGGGCTTTTAGCTACTCGGTTTACCGTGACCGTGCTGGAAGCGGGCCGCCGCCGGCTGCGCTGTATTCTTTGTATCACTGGGTTGGCACTGGACAAAGTAAATGGTTACTATGCAATATCATCCAAACAAATACACGGAAATCACTTGCCCACAAATTGTAATCTTCCGAAATGGTCGCCAAAAAAATTTAGATGTTCAAATATTTTTTACCGTTTTATTAATTATTGCCCTATTTCAAACTTGTTCACTTTAATCAGTAGAATCAGATAAGTTAAGATAAGAATTACCGAGAACGATGAAGTAGGGCAAATATAGAATAACAGAAACTATACTACAAGTTGGCGTAGCTAATATTATTAGGAAACTCACCTATTCCCTGTAACTGTGTACAGAGCATCCGCACGTGTATCAGTCTTTAATTCTTTCTTAACAAATGTACGCTTGCTTTCAATCATCTTGAATTCTTGGTTATTCAAACTTTTATTGTCCGATGTAGATACACTTAGCTCGGTAGGCAAGAACGGTGACACGCCTCCAACTGAAACATGGTTTCAAAAATAAATCGAAGGCATCATTACAGGCCTTCTTAATCAGTCAATTCTGATTGATTGAGTTAATCAGATCATTATGAGGGCCAAGTATGTTTATTTATTTTAATTATTTCACTTTATCGGTGTTTGAAGTACATTGACATATTATTTGGACATTGTAAAGAAATGTAAAGTTGAAGTCTAAAATCCACGTTAATTAATTTTGTCATTATTCAAGTCTCAGGTACAAAAATGTAACTATGAAGGGGAACATAAATATGTTTTTATAATCCGAGTCCCTCTACAACATTATCACTTGGTATGACAGTGAACAATAATGAAATGGGGGCATGAATATATTGTTTTTAGTCCAGGGAGGCTCTAAAGGTTCGGAATCTCAGCATCACTATAAATTGTGGTAGTCGTTGTATGGAGAGGTGGCAGCGCGACGGGTTAACCAGTTGGCTAGAGGGGTGGGGATCCATAGGTTCAATCCTATTTTTTTTTTTTTTTGAAAGAACGCATACATCCAAGTTTTTTGGAGCTATGCCACACGCTTCCTAAGGGATAAAAACAACTAGTGGGTACAACATTGGACTCAGAAGCGGGAGTCCTAGGTTTGATTCTCAGTGCGGCATGTCCGGTTCTCAGTGCGGCATGTACCTATGACTTGGTTTTCTAAGTTACGTACATCTGTGAAGTTATAGTAGCTCGCTAACGGTGAAGAGAAACATGGTGAGGAAACCTGGGTGTCTGAGCTACTCACATACCTCAGCGCTTGAAATAGCCAATCCGCGGTGGGCACGCGTGGTGATTAAGCCCATACTCTCTCTCTGAGAGAAGGCCTGTGCCCTACAGTGGGACGTATATAGGCTCCTTATGATATAAGTACACAATATACCTATGCGAAAGTTTCACGAATAGAGCCCACAACCTGACAAACGTAGCAATGGTCGCCTACCAGCTCGCTGGACCAGCAATGGAAGGCAGACTGCTAGGACCCGCTACATGAGGGTGGCCGACCTAGAGGACGAGAACTCAAGAACTCGCCAATTCACGGCGGGCGAACCCCAAATGGCTGCCTGCCCTCAGCATACAGCTGCTTATTAAATACTTATATGTCATGGTATACATACCTCACCGGTTTTTACCCTGCGCTGCAGTGCCTCTTTGTTATTCATATTTGTGTGCTAGAGCTTTCTGTTACACAAATAAATAAGTATTCAATACCAAAACTCACCTCTATCGGAATTTATTTTCGTGTCCAATGAATCTTGAATAAAGTTGTTTGTCTTAATATCACTGTCGAATATGAAGGAATTGGTACCGTTATCTGGTATTAGCAGCTCAAGGCTATTCAGCATAATCTGAAACCAAGAAAGAGAGATTTAGGAATGCTGTTTTGTTTTTGAGATACTGAGAACTAGTGACATATTTTTTACTACTAAGACCATAAACATAAACATAAACATAAACATTTACATACAGGCACATACATTGCTTCTGGTCCCACACTAGGATACCCTGTGTCGTGGGAACCAGAAACAACGACATCACAAACATGTAAACATCCAAGACCTGGGGTTTTTTTTTTTTTTTATCCCCAGCCGGGATTCGAACCCGGGACCGCTCGCATGGTATGCAGATGCACTACCGCTGCGCCACGAGGTCGTCAAAAAGGTTACTAATAAAGGTTGACTATATGTCATATATATTTTTAAACCGACCATGTGCGTGTCGTGTCACGCGCGTTGTAGGGTTCCGTAGTTGGGGAATCAAAACATACGAACTTAGAAGTAAAAGATTATTAAATTATATTAAAATTTTATTTTACTTATATTAACTACCAGCTTTATACAGTAACTACTTAATCAGAGTATGTAATTTGTGTAAAGTTTTCTTTTTTTAAGTTGGCCGACTTATAAAGCCTACTAACATTTGAAACTAGAAGGGTTTCTTGTTGACCATGGAACCCTAAAAACAAGTATTCTGTGTCATAATGCAGAACATGTTCGTTCATGAAGTAGTATGGCAAACGAAACCGTGACCTGAAATTTTCTTTAAACCACTTAATGACTGTCAGTCAGTGCTGTCGGACAACTGTAACCAATGTAACTTTATAATTTTTATACTTGTTCGCTGATTATTTATATTTATTGCGTAGATAAATGGATTTTGCGAGTTTAAATTTTTCGAACACTATAAGAAGACTACCTAGTTGCCGATAAATGGTTTGAATGTAAATAGAGAAAAATAGATTGAACATACTAGCTATTGTTCAATGTGGTTCAATATGATGAATTTAAACTTGATTTAATTGTCTAGAATTTAAATAACACAATTTAGACAAATATTATTTTTGTGATGTTATTATTTGTCATTTTTGTACAAGATGTATTGGTATGCACTGCTGTGCATGCCTATAAGTGGCGAATCCTGGCTGCACCGTAATGTAATATTGTATTCTGTAATATTATACCAACTATCACTAATAACATGAGCTGAATGTTAGAATTCAGTAACAGGCTATTCAAACGCTCCCAGTACGACGAAAGTGCAAAACAGTTGAACGGATGAAAATGTCCCACAGAGAGACCAGTACTGGATTACCTCTAAGAAAACTCAAACCCACACAAACACAGTAAAAAAAAATACATCGAAACATTAATATAGGAGCCCTAACTACAGTATCCGATGGTGGTAGAGGTCCTGGGTTTATTACCGGTTTGACTTCATTTTTTTTTTAGTTATGGACATTTCTGAATTGTAGTATACACAATACTGATGTGCCATTCCCATGAATTTTGGGAACATCCCATTATTTCCGGACCTGAATACCATTGACTTCCTCATTTGTCTAGTGGTTAAAACGCTTGACTACTAAAACAGAGGTTGTGGGTTCGATTCCCACTGAAGGCCGCCCATACTTGAGTAGTACAAATGGCTCCAGTCTGACTACATGTATTCTATGTTTGTGATACCTTGGACCTGCAGACATATAACAACCTAGTGAAATAATGCAATACCAGAAAACCATTTCCTCTGTATCTATTTTTTTTCTAGTTCATCCATTATTGGACATCTGGACTTCCTTTTTCTGAGACATATACAGGTATACTTGGTAAGCATCATAAAAAGTTTCAAAAACTGTCATATTGCATCTTCCTCATCGGTTGGTTGGTACCTGAATTGGTATGTGTGGACCTCGTGCACATGGACCTGAGAACTAGTAGTGGTACTCAGAACTCACACATACCTGAGTACTAGTAGCGGTCTCAGTCTTCGTGGGGGTCTGACTGCCGCCCACTTGAACTAGTGGTGGGGGATTCAAATTGTGTTTCTGGTTCAGCGACACTCTTCTATCGATACGATGCAATCTAGACTTTAACTGGAAACATTCAAAGTTATCTTCAGAAAACAAAATGTATGTTACATTATCTTCAGAAAACAAATTGCAGCAGAACAATAATTTTAAATTACGAATGAATAGGAATGAAATTAATTAGTTTAATGAGGGTAGAAATCTTAAGGAGATAAAAATGAAATAAAAAACAATCAACTAACCAGACTGCTCAGCATTAACCACTAAGCAGGCGGGACCAGCCTAAGAAGTTGAATTTGGGTCCCGTCTGCTTAGTAGTTAATGCTCAGCAGTCAGGTTGTTGGTTATTTTTTATTTCAGTTTTGAATTTTTGCCGTTTTAGTGATATTTTAATGCTGATTTATATATAGCCTATGACACCCGCATACTGATGTTTTACATACATTACACGTGATTGGCGTAGTTAAATTAAATTAAGATCCGAATATAATAAATTAAATATAACAGCGCCATCTAGTGACTCATGGTTGTACTACAATGTTACTAATAGCGATTTTTGTTTTTTGTTACTTTTCTCTTCCATTAATCCACTCTTAATTTAATATAGCCTATGACACTCGCACATGGATGACGATGTGATTGAGACCTTATTTGTCAAAATATGACCATTGGTTAAGGAGTTATGAGGGAACATAGAATCGGACATACTTACATACATACATACATACATACGAGCTAAACACATTACCCTCCTTTTGGGCTTCGCTGCAATCAGGTAAAAAGAGGATGATACCACCCAGAATAAGGGATCAAGTATGTAAAAGAAACTTATTGCTTAAGCACATAAAAAACGCATAATGCACACAATTTGCAATAATATACTATGAAATAATAAAAAATGCAAAGCTGTCTTAAAACTATAAAGATCTCTGTATCACAACATAACTACATAAATCTGCCAAGCAAATACTTATTTTGATTATTAAAATTTTCATTTATGTACTGGACAAACCTACTGCATACATCATTTACAAAATCTATCACTTTGGCTGCTCTTAACTACTGAAACTAGGACTACTGTTAGTAACCATTGGTATACCGAGTTAGAGGCCCAGTATAGGAATCACAATGCAACTTTTCCAGCTGTGGATTGGCAGCTTACTGGCAAGTGATTTATGAGCATTCATTTAAGTTTTATGCACAGATTGTGACACTCAATATTGATTGAAATTGCCCTATTTCATAGAACTACAATGCAAAAGTAGAACTTTTCCTTTTTCTACTAACTTTTACCAGACTGCAAAAACAAGGGAGAGTTAGATGATACAATCTTCAAAGAGTTATAAAATTTTTATGAAAGATTAAAAAGTGCAATGGTAGAGATTGGGGTAAATTAAATAAATCACAAGAACAATAAAATATCATTTTAACATTAATAAAGGCAGTATTTTTTTTTATGTAGCCTATATATACATCCCACTGCAGGGCACAGGCCTTCTCTCAGAGAGTGAGTATGGGCTTAATTACCATGCGTACCCACCACGGATTGGCAATTACAAGCACTGAGGTATGTGAACACCTCAGACACTCAGGTTTCCTCACAGTGTTTCCCTTCACTTTTAGCAAGTGGCAATGCTACTACCACTTCACAAATGTACATAACTTAGAAAAAAAAGTAATTGGTACATGGCTTCGAACCCATGACCTCCCAAATGAAAAAAGAGGAATGTGCAATTGTGCAACTACAAAGAATTTAAAAAAAATGTTTTTTGCGTCATATAACGCATTGGACTCGCTTAGCTTTCACCTTTATAAATGCTTTTAATAAACCAAAGAGGGGCCAAAACTATTCCATGGAAGAGTATTTTTAATATTCCTTAGCATTTGTTTGTCAACTAAAAACAGAATTTTCTAACCTAAAAATTTTCAAACTAAAATGTTCGTAAGCACTCCACATTATTAACTTAATTCTGGATTCACTTACTCGCTTTTTGTCAGAAAAAATTGCATCTTGTTGGACTACAAATGATAAAGCAAAAACTATTATAATAAAGAGATACTTACAGTTTCATTCTCCTGTTTGAGAGCTTGAAACAACTTTTCTCTCTTTGTTATAGCATCATTTTGTTGCTGAATCAAGTCATGATGGTGGATAAGTAACTCCTTGAGGCGCTTGTTTTGATTCTCGGCGGCCGTGAGCCGGTCCGACGCGTTTTGCTGCTGGATCAGATCAAGGTGGAAGATCAGCAACTCTTTCAACTTCTTGTTCTGACTCTCCGAGTTGGCAAGGCGCTCAGCCAGCCTGCCCAACTCTGAGCTACTCGCCGCAGCGTCCTCTTCAGTCTCCGCGCAGAGTGTTGAGATTTCAACCTCTTTGTCGAGCTGCAGCCCCTGTCGCCGCGCTCCGTCTGAGCCTTCCGAGTGGCACGCGTAGATGTGGTCAAACGGGAAACTCAGTAAACCGTCTTTAGACTCCAATTGATTCAATGTCGGAGTATCGGCCGAAAAATTCACTAAATTCGTTTCATTTACACTACTGCGACTGTTCATTTTTATGGAAAGACGATCATTAGTATATCACGACGAGCCAGCCGGCTGTCAATAGTTAAAACTACTAACGCTGCACCTTTGTTCGTTTCATCACAGCTGTATTAGTCCACGGTTCATCAAAAACAACACTGCACAAAGTCGGCTCTACCACCGCATCGGCATTACATTGTCAAAACAGCGACAGACCCACCAATATGCGTACTACTCTGACATTTCTTACGCACATGCAAAATGATAAAAAATTACGAATAGGTCGATATGCGGCTCTATGCTGAGAGGTTCAAGCACTTCACTAGAGTTCATTTGTAATAACAAATCATTAAAAAATAGATTTTAACACGTATTTTATCCCAAGCTTTGAAATTTACAGTGATTGATTGAAAAATTTTAACAACTGGCGTCAAGGCGTCAACCATAGACACTTTTTTTTTCTTAAGCTACTCATCCATAGACTAAAATATAAATTTTTATTGGATAATATCAGAGACAAAAGTTACATTCGACGTAGATGATTACTCGACGCGCCACGTCACTTTGACATGTGCCGGGGTCGTATAAGCCCTCACAACCCACAACATTTGTTTACGTACTGGGTTGAAATTTCCAATATCATTTGTTTAGATAATGGTTGAGGGGAGTATGAAAGAGGAGGGGAAATTATAACTATGTTAATAATTTTTGAATAAAACAGAAACACTGCCTCATTGGATGTCAACGGCTCTAATAAAGTTAATCAATCAATGCTTGCGATATTATTGTTTATGGCAGTATAGTCAGCCTTAAAGAAATTGTTTCTGTTACTTTGTTTACAGTGAGGTTTTGGTTTTAATATAGGTATTTAGTGAGACTACAAAAGGGGGGTGATGTTAATCTATTGGCGATAATGGGTCATCATCAGCGGTGACAACTATGCAGTGGGAGGTACAAAAGAGGAGATTTTTTTATTGAATTATATTGGAACAAGTTATTTAGAGATGCGAAGTTTAACAATTCACGGCTAGAGTTCGTGAATATGCTTTGTGGGAGGCATTCAACTTGGGTATCTTTGTCGATCCAATAAAGTGACGGTAGATTAGGTATAGTCTGCAACAAGTATGAGCTCCTCGACGTTAGAGTCTCGATCAATAAATTGTGTAAGAACTAATGCTCAAAATATTTTTCATCATACGTGTTAGGTGGGAAATATGAAACCGAAAATAAGTGATGTTTATTAGTATGCGAACTAGGTATTTGTACAAGAAGGTGTTCCAAATAGAAAATAGTAGGCGATAGAGTAACTTCAGTTGGGTTTAATTCTTGTAAAATTCCAATTAGGACTCCGCCACCGTCTTTTTTATTTGTAACTTGGTCGCGATCACAGCCAAAGAGTATATAATCAATCACAGCGGTGCACGACATAACGTGAATCAGTAAATTTATTGTTTGCAATTTCAGCGATTCAGATATTCATATGAGTTCAGAGATCTATATTTATTTAAATATATTATCAAATATGTTTAAATATAGATCTCTGAACTTATTCAATAACAAACTACAAGTTTTTCCTTAGCCATACTTGGTAGAGTTAGTAGTAAGTTTGTATTGCCTGAAATCTTTAAGGGGGTACTTCAGCAAGCTAGAAAGCATTTCAAGCTCTTTTTGTTGTAGTAATAGCGATATTTTAGATGTATGCATAGTAATAATAAGAATAAGGATAGTAATAATTGGAATTACATTTCAGAGCTATCGTTATTCTTGGTGTGACTAGCTGAGGATTCACCACAGCGGGGCTTAATTTTACTAGTAATATCGCCAAACGAGCGCACAGGAAAGGCCGGTAGATTTTTAGCTTCAAGCACGAGAATTGTCAAACCCAGACAGAGTTTGGCTCTTTATCGGCATAGGCGAAACGATCTTATGTTATAGAGTGTCAGATGTTCGTTCATAGGAGACTGGAACTTATACATTCATGCTCAATCAAGCCTTCGGTCATTCGCCCGGAAAGGATAAGTCCTACTCATTGACAGCCTCGTTGCACTTCTGGTACACCCGGCCACAAAGCTGTCAACCCACCGTAAGTGGTCGTACCACCTCCTTACCGGTTTGTCTCATTCACACATACACATCTAAACATTTGTCATGAATCATATCGAACACTTCATCCAATTTCTGCTCCATTCATCCACATTTATCGTAGTAAAGTGGATGACCAAAGTCCGCTATCCGCCCCCTCGTGTGATCCGGCGTGAGGCGCGATGACGAACCTCGCCACCTTCGATTCGTTTTTTTTTTAAAGTCAACTTGTTCCAACTGGTAGCTAGAGAAAGATTGTCCATCCCGTCAGAGCCCCACATGCCAACGGAAGGCTTTTAGTCCAGGACGTACGCTGAAGACTAGGCCCGCCTCTAGCCACACATCGATCGGCACGCTGAACGTAGACTGGCATTAGGAAGAGGACCAGGAATCAGGGAAAGGGAAGGTGTAGGAAGTGTTGATGAGGAGCAGGTTCATATAGAAATAAGGTACTTTAAGGACCACTATTACTACGAAAAGGATAATTGTGAGTGTTACAATAGAGGCTCGAGGAGGCCGGGGTCGCATACCCGAATAGCCAAGACCTGACAAGATACTGTGATGACCAACCGCTGAGGTCAAGAGAATTCGGTAAATATAATGCTACAAATATTATACCTACATTAACTAGAGTGTTGCAAACGAAACCGTGACCTGAAATTTTCTTTAGTCTTTACATGTCACCACTTAATGACTGTCAGTCAGTGCTGTCGGACAACTGTAACCAATGTAACTTTATAATTTTTATACTTGTTCGCTGATTATTTATATTTATTGCGTAGATAAATGGATTTTGCGAGTTTAAATTTTGCGAACACTATAAGAAGACTACCTAGTTGCCGATAAATGGTTTGAATGTAAATAGAGGACAAGCTATGGTTCAATGTGGTTCAATATGATGAATTTAAATTTGATTTAATTGTCTAGAATGTAAATAACACAATTTAGACAAATTTTTTTTTTGTCATGTTATTTTTTGTAATTCTTGTTTAAGATGTATTGGTATGCACTGCTGTGCATGTGTGCATGCCTGTAAGTGGCGAATCCTGGCTGCACCGTAATGTAATTTTGTATTCTGTATTATTATCTAGGGTAGCCATTGGTGTGCCGTTTCATATAAATAAATTAATAAATAATCAGTTTTTTTACTTGTCCCTAGCAAAAATCTGTCTCCTGGAGAGTATAAAAAATTCAGTATGCCTAAGCAGCAACAAAGGATTTTGTATTCTTGAAGAAGCAGCATAAAATATAAGTACTTACCTTCTAAACAAGTATCAAATCTTTTTTTTCCTAGTATAGCTAATTATACCATGAAATGAAATGAAAATGAAAAAAACTTTATTTAGAAATGAATATTTTTTTAGTTTCCCGGCAATTTCTCAGGTTACGCTTTCATTTGCCAGACTCTAGCTGACTCGGCAAACGATGTTTTGACATATTAATAGTCCCCGCATTGTACGATTAAAGTGCAATAAAAGTATCAATAAATAAATAAATAAATTAGCCTACGACCTATTCTCAGACCTACCAAATCTACACATAAAAAAACATAAAAATCAGAGAAGCCGTTTCGGAGGAGTTCGATAACAAACATTATGACACGAGATTTTTATATATTGATAACTTCCACAGATAATATTCTAATAGAATAATAATTTTGTATTATTATAGTACTTATAATATAAGATAATATTCACATATTTTTGTATTATTGTGAATAATTGTGTGACTAATTCGTCCTTCTAACGTTCGTTTCACACGAATGGAAGTACCTTAAATATTTTTAACGAAAAACGCCACGTTATTGACATACCGTTAAATTGATTACTACTAAGTATTCCGTAAAAAAACAAATTATGTTTGCACAAACTTGGAGTCTTTTTAGTATTGTTTATTTAAAGAGTTCTTGTATCGAACCATAGTATTACAAGTAACTGACAGCTCTTAGGATCTCAGTTGATGAAGAAGAAGAAGAAGAAGAAAGACATTTATTCTACCAACAAGAAACATGACAGAAACAAAATAAGCAGAAAAGTGACATAATATGACACTGGCAAAATCCCTGTGCACCCTACAAGCACGGGGCAGTCCAAATAAAAAAAAAAAAAAAAAAAAAATGCACAACAACGGAAAGAAAACTAAATACACAAATGACGAAACAAATAAATGAAACAGGACTATGACGTACTTCCGTGTATGACGTACTTCCAATTTCGCAGGCTCTGTCTCTTTTCTTTGCTTTATAAATGAATTAAAGCAGCCCAAATCGAAATATTCAGCGCAGACTCTCTAAATTACCAATTTTCTTGAAAACAATTATAAAAACATAACTTATTTTTTTAAGTAGGTAGGTACACAGCCCATTGCGTGTTTTTCGAATAAGCCTTTATAGTATAGCGATTCAAAGTAACTTATATGAGCAGTGTATCAAGTAAAAAATAAATACCCTAAAACCCTATGAACTTAGTTCATTATTATACATATTTTATAAGTATTGTATTATAGCGCTCGAGCTTCACATCTACTTTTTTTTATAGAACACCAAGAAATTTCTTATAGCGCCATCTGTTTTTCCGAAGTCGAAATGTGTATTTGACAGTTCGGAGTAGGTTAAATCTCGAGACCATACAGTGGAGAAGTTACGTAGGAGCGACCCAGATATTATTATCCGAGTCGGCAGTGTACCCAAGTTTGGTGATTGAATCATTGATGGATTTCAGTTAATACTCACTTTTGTTAACGTTATTACAAACGATTGTTACAGTTAAAAAAAATCCCCCACTTTTTCTGCATGCTACGTGATATTACAACTACCTACAGCTTGCTAAGCTGTAGAAGAGGTTTGATAGCATGCTGCCCACTATCGCACATTGTTACTTTTATTTAATTTAAAAATATAGTCACTATTGGATGCACCAAAGGGTTGCGCTTTTCGTACCCGAACCTCACCGAAGCCCGCCTAAAAGGGATGACAAGGCGACGGTATGTGCTTGACGCTTGCGTGTCGCGCTTTTCATGCAGTGTAGACCGCAGATGTAGAGGTGGAGTGGGAGGTTCCCCGCACAAATCTTTTTGGCGGTAAAGTGAACATAGTTCACAGGCAGCCCGCCCAGTCGTTTGCACAACACAACGCTTACTGTTTATACAGGCATGTGTGAGTTGCGAAGTGATGTGCAAAATAGAAAACAAGTACCTAATGGATTGATAAATTACGATTAGATGCAAGAATGGATACAACTATTATAGAGAGATTTAGGGTTTAGGGCATGAATTAACTTATAATGTTAACATAATTTCGTTTTGTTTATTAAACTGAAAAAATAATAATTTTGTAGCCTGCCATGAATATTGTTGTATTTAAATCGGGAAACAAGACTTATTACTATCTAAAGAAGCTTACAGATTGATGTGGTAGGTAGGTTCCTACCTATGTCATATAGTCAAACTAATTTCAATACCTGGGATGGTAGAAGTTCTACCACATCCATAGAGGTAGAGGGTTCTAATGAATAGATATCTCTTCCTCATAGGTACTTTCGTTTCTTCAAAGACCTATCTCCCCAAGCACTTGTGGCGATTGTGACAAGATGTTTTTCAAGAGTGGTAGGTACATCTCTAGTAAGCACCCGCGCAGCTCTCCTTTGACACCTAAAAATAGTCATTGCGCAGGAATGAGGATGGCAACACGAAACTAGTTACAGATGGCGCCACTGAGATTTACCCCGACATTTGTTTTGTATTATAATTGTTGCTTATTTTCGGATTTTTTATGGAAATTCAACATAAAACGTCATGAAATGCTTTTCACTAAAAAAGGGAAAGCTATAGTTTATACCAAAACTGAAAAAGCTAAGTTATATTAAATAAGCTACACTTATAAAACTAAACAAACATTGTCGGGGCAAATCTCAGTGGGGCCATTTGTAAATTGTTTCCTGTTGCCATCCCCATTGTGCGTTATATTTATACAGCTATGCAATCCGCTGACCGTCTCACTATTAAAAAGAAATAGAAAGAAAGAAAGAAAGACGAAAGAATATTTAAATTGTCACAGAAACAGAAAGTAAATACAAAGGTACCTACACAAACAAAATACACGAACGTGAAAAAAAAAAAATAAAAACAAAATAATCGTGAAGAGAACAGTGAGGCGTATAGAGGCGAAGGTAGCCACTGCGTTGAGTGGCGTCATCTGTAATTAGTTTTGTGTGGTCATTGTGTTCTGAGGGTCATCCCCATGGGAGGCAATAACGCACGTCCCAATAACGCACACCCCGATAACGCACACCCCGATAATGTACAGCCAATAATCCGTGCACATGTACACGGATTATTGGCTGTACACTATCGGGGTGTGCATTATCAGGCTGTACAAAATCGGTACGGGGCAATAATCCGTGTCTAACCATAGACAAGAAAATCACTTGATAGAGTGGTGCCTCGTTTACAGATGCTATTTTGATTCACTTATTTTCAAAGCTGCGTTCAAAATAAATATAAAATAATTTTCAGACATGTTTCTGTTTACGCATCAGATTAACTAAGTATTTTAAAGTTAGTATTTTTATACGTAAGCTGAGAGATAAGTAAGCGTAAGACAAACAATATCAACCAGATTATGGTTGGAGACAAGTTCTCAGACTAACCTTCGTGTGAATGCTAAGGCTCGTGGTGGTCCATCTTGAACGAGAGCGTTCCGTAAAGGATTATCCATATTACAATCTGTGATTACAATGCGGTGCCGGTGACGTGCTGGCACAACGGTACAGACTCAAAAAAACTTTAAATACATTTACATGCATAAAAGCTATCGTAAAAATGCCCGATGTAATTAATCTTAATTTTCTTTTTTGCGTACTTCTTTGCACCTAAATTAGGTATGTATATAATATTTCGCCCCTACACACTTACATACAATGGAAATGTGGGAAAACAATTTTTCGATTTAGGGATTCGTTTTCGAAAATTAAATATTTAGCTTTGAAGCTCATATTTTGGTTCGAGTTGGGCGCCCCATCTCCCAAATACAGGGTTAGAAACGTGAAAAAATTTAAAATAGTAGCACACAATAATAAACTTAAAAGGAAAGCTATCACGGCTAAGTAGGCTTTACAAGTTAAAAGGCGATGAGGATGAAGTTGTTCTGACCGTACACTACTTTTATGTTTAGGTTAAAATATCTTATAAACTTACAAAATTTCAGATGAAATCTAAGCTAGTCTTTACTCGGCTTCATGCCTGACCAGTAAACTCTCACCTCCATGGATCAGTACCTAAATGGTTGAAAGAAAAACTCTGTGAAATTATAAGTAAGGATAGTCCGTTGGCACCTATTCTAGGGTAGTTAAATTACACTGTTCTTTATTGAATAGTCTAGTTTGTTTCTTAGGGTATAAAATACTATTACAATGGTTTCTCTACAAATGTAGTAGTAATAGTAGGTAACGAATGTTTTGGCATTGCAAGTTGCTGATTGCACTCATGATGGGTTCTTGTACTCATGCCAAGTTATGTTTTAGATGTAATAGGTATGATTTGAGAAAAGATTGGCGTTCTTTTTTTGCCTTATTCTCCACAACTCAACCATAGGGCAGTGGCTCACATTGTACCTGGACATTTAACAAAGAGAATCTAAATTATTATTGCTGCACGAGAAACTTTCCTTATATTGTTCACATTTGAAACTTCACAGACAACTCAGCAGCTGCTACATGTAGGTTCATGAACCTAGCTCATCTCTCCATTGATAGATTTGGCACGGAACCGGCTACAGGAAGGATGGCGGCGCCGGGATGAAGGCGTAGGCAACGAAACTTGGTTTCGGGCATTTTAATTTAGGCATTGCGATCAGTGTGGCGCCGGATTAAGAATAGCGTTACTCCATTTCCTTCCGTGGATGTCGTAGAAGGCAACTAAGGAAATAAATTACCAGGAGACGGGCAGCAGCGTCTTCCTGAGATTCCAGCCATATACTGCGATCGCCAACCCGCCTGCCAAGCGTGGCGATTATGGCAAAACCCCTCATGGTTTTGAAAACCACGAAGGAGGCCTATGTCCTGCAGTGGGCATCGAATGGCTAATGATAATTATGATGATGATTGCGATCAGTTGTAATGGCTGACACGCCGGCACCCACAAGTAATCTGTTTTATCATACTGAATAACACGTCTTTCGTTTCGAGTCCCAGCTGAGCTAAAGCCGTCAATCACCTTGAAGAAGAATAGGTACCCATTAATAGGGATTTGTTATTTATTACTTTGTGCGTCACCCTTTTCGAAGTTCAGAAATTACATTCGGTTTTTTGAATTGAATGAATGAATGTCAAAAACAAGCTAGATTATGGAATAAATTTCTAAACGAATCCTAAGCGCAACAGCGGATTTCATGTCAAGTAAAATGCGCTAAACATATGTGAACGGGGCACCGACATGGACGCCAATTATTGGTCGTACAAAACCGTGCGTGTATTATCGGTCCGTATCGATATTGCGCGACCCGATAACGTACGGGCAATAATGCACACCCCAATAATTGGTGTCCCTTGGGCACTCATTATCGGGGTGTGCATTATTGGCTGTACGTTATCGGGTCGTACAATATAGTGACCCATCCCCATTGTATTAACTAGACAAGAGATTTCTGAATTTGACCCGATAGTTTAGCCATTGTGTGCACACCTCAGAGAGGTTTCTTCACCATATATGCCTTCATAGTTAGCGAGAGTTATAAATTAAGAAAAATGTGCTAAGAAAATAATGAACTAAAAAATAATGAAAATATGAACTAAGAAAATAAATTGATAAATGCCAGAATTCGAACCCGCAACTGACCGTTAGTATGTGAGGCTACGGGTATTACCGATGCGCTAACATGCTATATGAGTTAGTTAGACCTGAGATTTCCGCACTTAGCCTTATAGTACGTAGACTGCTATATGAGATATGAGGTAATAATTTACTCTAAGCATGTACTTACCATAATAGTAGTTATCTAGAAGTTGGCATAAAATAACGAAAATTATAGAGAAACAATTTGCTGCGACTTTTTTCACCTATCAACGCCAGGCGAAGTTCTCGGCCAAATTAAATCATTCCTCAAAATTTACTGCATCCAGCTAGGTAGGTAGGTATTAGCTGGATGCATGAAATTTTGTGTAATTCGTAATGTGTAATTTCCATTTTATGTACCATAAAGTGTTCTCTATCTATCTATCTATAGTTTACAAGATGTGGGGGTCCAAATATTTCAATTTTCGTCACTCACTGACTCACTCACTGATGGATCTTCAAAAGTCTAGGGTACTTCTAATTGGGCTACAGCTTTGAAATTTGAAATATAAATAGTGCTTAGAGAGTAGGTAACGGAAATCGAAAATCATTAAAATATACCTACAGGGTAACCGACTTAAACAGGGTCGTGATTTAGGGTCGTGAACTACTAATCCATTGTAGGTAGAGAGAAAGTTAGAAGACCTCCTATTAAAGTTAACTATATTTGCATTTACAGATTTGAAAAAATTGTACTGTTAGCAAAAAAATAATTTTACTTTTCCCTTCGTAACGATAATATGATCATAGGTATTTATAAACTAATAAACTTATCAGCACTTCATTAGACAAAAACAAAAAATGAGAAATATACAGAATAAACATTCTATCTATCTATACCGTTTATTTTATTGTATTTCTCTATTGTATTGTAAGTTATTTATTTATAATCTGGAACCGTGTATTCTGAAATAAAAACATATTATTATTATTATTATTATTATTATTATACCTACAGGGTAATAATTTTAATCGGCGTATTAAGGGCAACTATGTCATGGTCAGAGAAAAACTTAGTTCAGAGATCCCCCTAATTATTAAAGTTATGTATTTACAACAAAAGTCACAAAAAATATAGTTTATCAGATCAAGTTCCAGGCTCCTTGTCTTCACGGAATCGGCAGTGATAACATGGAAAAAATGTGTGAATTTTTAATTTGAGCCAAATATACAGCCAAACGTCGCTACGAACATTTTCACCATCATTCTAGCGAGCGCTCTATTAAGGCTGTTGGTAACAACAGCCGTAAGTCGGGCATATTGTCTCGCCCTCGCACAATGTAATATTTTCAGTGATTGTAATAAAGTGAGTATACCTACATAAGATAAAATGTGATCTGAGGGTTTCATAGATAATAAAATTACGGACATTCAAGACAGATTTTTCTTATCCCGTAGGTACCACGGATCCGGTATACCCACAAAATAATAATTTTGGAATCAACGTTTCTTTACTAAAAATTACTTAGTCTGTAGAATTTAAAATGGCCCGATCGGACCACTATAGCAATGGTTTTTAATTATTCTTTTCAAGGTCATAATCTAACAGGTTAAGTATAGCAAATCAATAATGTATTTAAAATGTCCGTAATGAAGTTATCTATCAAACCCTCAGACCAAAGTTATTACTCATTAAGGATACTCATTTTATTACAATCACTAAAGATGACAGATTGTGCGGGCAAGACAGCACGCCTTACGCAACAGCAGCCTATCTAACGGCGAAACAATGACAAAATTGCTCGGCTCGCCAAAAAGCTCAAAGCAAAGTTACTGTCGTTTCGGTTTATTCGTTTATTTTGCGACGTTACCTGATATTAACATTGGCTAGAATGCTCATTACAAGTGAATGCTGGTCTATCAACAGATTATTTATACAAATAAACGGCCTTATAAAATATGTAAAAAACACGATTCTCTAAAAAGCCGGTTAAAATAGTCTGTGATGGAGATTTTACAAGGAAAAGTCGTAACCACAGATTAAATAAACTGCCTCTGAGGAGTGCTTTAGAGGAATCGTGTTTATATAAATAAGAGGCCGAAAATGTCTGAGTAGAGCGCTAAATATCAATAAATGTATTTGATAATATTCGAAGTTGTACACAGACTTCTTACCACGATTATCTATTGAATAATTTAGGTTTAGAAAGTCACGCTTATGATTCGTATACATATATTTGACAGTTCGTGCTTGACAATTCTTTTCATATTGCAAAAATCTTTAGTAAGTACCTAGGTATCTACCGAAAGTGGCGCTTTTCGCCAAAAAAAAAATGTTGGAAAGAAACGGAAGACAAAACAAAACAATCCACAAACATTTAGGAAAATAAAAACAATGTTTAGCGCCATAAAAACAAACGGTCTTATTTATAAAAATTAAAAAGTCGATTCCACTATTAAAACACTCATAGCCGGATTATTATAGAAATTCTTCTCATAAACCGGCGTTAACTTCGTATTAAGAGTGTTTTTGTGAAATCGAAATTTTATAAATTAGACCGAAACAGTTTTGTAACTATATCATTTCATGCTAAACACCAGTAGGAACAGTGTCTTGTAATCCATCTGTTTTCGCATTTGAGTAGGCACCTTCATGGCAAGTGAGTGGCAGGCCCTGGTATCTGCCCACCCCTCTGGGATACAAGCGTGAGTTTATGTATGTATGTATGTATGTAGTAAGCGCCTAAAGTCTCCTGCAGACAGGCAGCGCTGTCCGTGAGGAACCTGTCTTTTTGGCACTCTGCCATCGAATCGCCATAAACTGAGCCACGCCCAACGGCCTTTGGAAATAAACATCTATGAATAAATCCATACAGTTTATGCGTAACTCAGTCACCTAGTAGAACGTGTGCTGTTTGTGTGGATTATTGAAAACCAGCGGAAAAAAATAAACTGGCGCATCAGTTTTGGATCTCCTACCACCCGTCCACAGGTAGGGTTGTTGTGTATGTTCCTAAACGAAATTTTACAGGTCACTTGCAGTGACGCACGGTGATATGCTTTTCGTTTTATACTAGCATGTATACATACCTACATGCAATAAACCGCGCGCGCTATGGTACCGTAGGAAACCCCGGCTGTCGCAAGCTTTGCCTAAACCTCGTTTGACCACTAAAGACTACCATAATACCCTAATATAACTAATATAATTGTATAACTTGAACACAAAGCTCTATTTCAGTTCTCATTGGCGGGGGACGCGGGATGTAGCTTAGAATTCTCGCACTTTAGTAAAAGTAACAAAAAATAAATGCTAAAAATAAATAAGCCTTCTTTATGTACAATCGACAGCACACCCACCTTTATATTTTAGTTATAAAGTCGCCCGTAATGTAACTGAGCAGAGTGCATGGATGTAATGGTTGATGTTCTCTCGACTGTACCTGCTTACTTTATTGTATAAATTTTACAAACTTACTTCTATTCTCTAGGTGGAAAACATGCATCTAGCGGCGACGAAACTCCACCAATACCTGAAGAGGAATTGGAACAACAAAAGATCGAACATGAGAAGCAAATTCAAAAGGTAGGCTGACAATCTTCGGTCCCGAAACAGCTGAACAGCTAACTGACGTTGGAACTGCTAGGCTTGTTTATTTTAGGTACGTCCATCCATAGTATGTCCTATCGAACAATGGCCCAAATAGGAGGCTAAGTGCGGACAAACTAAACCATGTACGTCCTGTGGCATACTAGGTAACTTTTTGGTCAAGCAGCAGCCTTGATACCATCTTCGTCTTGCAGACGTGATCTGCAGAAGATTCATTTATGTCTAGGCAGTACCTAAGTATAGATATTCTTTTAATAAACCAACATCTTGCGGCCTTTTACATAGAACTACGATTCATGGTTTAGTATAACAATTCGATGTACATTGCAAAGTCGATTAACCCACAGATTAACACGCAGGAATACTCACCTTGCGTAGGTAAATCGAATTGTCACAATAAACTACGAATTGTAGTTTTATGAAACTATATTGACCGTCGCATTCATAATATATTTACTAGATTACTCGGAAAACTTTGTTTTGCCATATTAATTAGACTGCGACCTATTCTCAGACCTACCGAATATACACAATTTCATAAAAGTCGGTGATGCCGTTTCGGAGGAGTTGATTTTTATATATTTTATATATTAAAATCAGAAAACACGATTTTTATATATTAGATGAGGATATTATGAAAGTCTTGAAAAATACTATAGTATCTTTGAAACTGTAGGTACCTATTCATCATACCTACCTAAATAAATACTAGAAATAAAGATAAACTTTTGTTTCCAAGATTTAGGCTGGTAATACCTACTTTGTCTTAATGTTTTTTTTTGGTAATGGTGAACAATCTGGATCTTTCTTGAAATGGTTTTAATTTGTAACGTTTTTAATTTGTCACAGTTTCTACTACAGTACTACACGATGTGTTTGATTCGATTGACTTAAACCCTATGTTCTAAACAGCTCTTTTTTAAAAGGTTCTTTTTTTTAATAGTTTCTATAGTTGAATAGCTATTACAGCTATTCAAAAAGAAAACCTTATTTGTCACTAGATTCGAGTGAATTGTCGGGCTCAAGCGCGAAGTTGACGACCCTTTCGATAATGTCGCATTTTTCATAATAAGGGCCCAGGTTACAGGCAGTATTACCTACACAAGAAAAACAAAGAAACAATTTACCTTGATCTAGTCCATAACCCTATACTTATGCGCACAACATGATTATAATTATAAGTTACGAAAAGGAAATGTTATGAATAACAAGAAATGCAAACGGAACGTAATCGAAGTCCGTTTCCAATTAAACTAGCATGCAGAAATAACATAAGAAAAACGAAATTATAATCATCATCAGCCATTTGAGCCCACTGCAGGGCATAGGCCTCCTTTGTGGTTTTCACAACCATGAGGGGTTTTGCCATAATCGGCATTTGTCGCTAGATTCGAGTGAATTGTCGGGCTGAAGCGCGACGTTGACGACCCTTTCGATAATGTCGCAGCGCAGCTTCATAATAATTGTGTGCCAAATAAACTAAAAAAAAAACAAAAAATATTTTTTAGGAAAAGGAATGCCAAGCGCGGGAAGCCGAGGAGGTCAGACAACTGGACATAGAGCTGCTGCACCAGAGAGCTATCGAGGCCGAAGAGGAGCAAAAGCGGGAGGCAAGCAAACGGAATCGCACCTGTGAACTCTAACCTCGGTCTCTTGTACGCTAACAGTCTCTTGTCTCTCTCTCCCTTTGTAATCTACTGTTAACAGTTGTCAGTTGGTTTTTTGTTTCATATCCGATTAACCCACAGATTACCCGGCACTTAGGAAGACTCGCCTACGCGATGTAGATCGAATGGCCCGGATTGTTATTTATGAGAGACCGTGGGGTTAGTCTATCATTGTACACGGATACATGAATGTTCCACGGGAATGCATGTAACCTGCGTACAACAGATTGAGTGGAGATTAATCAGTGTGCGGTCATGCGGTGCAGCGATGCACTCATAAACTCACACCTGTATTCTATAGGGATAGGTAGATACCAGGGTTAACGAAGCCAGGGTTGGGAAAGGCCTCCAAGTATAGTTTATGAATGTGCTAAGAAAGAACTTGATACTTTCGCTCAAAATGAAAAGGTATATTTTGTAAATAATTATAATAAATTATACAGAGAGAACTTAAATTCGAAACATCTCTAAGATAGTTTCATGCGAACAATCCTCCAATCCAATCCGATACAATTCTCCAAATATCTCGACACGCAAGAATTTTGTTTTTTGTTTTCAATGTTATGGCGTCACATTGGTGGACTATATATATTTTTATTGTTTCTTAATTAGTTGAGAGAATTTAGAGAATTTAAAAGCATTTAGAGTGAACAAAAACAAAGTTTACTTTAAACCGCTTTTATTATGTGGAGAATATACTTCGTCCGCTATTTTATTCGTCAAACATTACACAATAATCCGCAAAACATTTTGTTTTTTAGTTCCCAAAGAATTTAGTTTCTTTACGCTTGGAAAACGGATATATATATGTTATGTTTTTTATATGTATATATTTAATCAAACGCAGATTGGTGTTAATTTAAAAACGAATCGCTACGTGTATGAAACTGGTACCTAACAATAAGTGACGACGAATATTGATCGATCGTGTTTAGAATTGGATAAACTAATAAAAAATAAATGTGTGTTTTGTCCGTTTATTCGCATGTCCAAACCTTCATTTATGTCCTTTTAACATATTTGTAAAGTTTCACTGTGATCGACCTGTCGTTTGTAACCAACCCAAATACGTTTGAATGTAATCGCCTCGTGAAAAATGCTCTAACTTCATAATAGCAGCCGAAACACCTCAGCAGATAGCAGAAGCAGTGGAAGAGTTGCGCGGCATGAACACATCCTGGTCTCACCACCGGCTGTGCGACCTCCAGAGGCAAGCGGCTCGCTGGCGCCACAGCCGACCCTCCATTCCTGACACCACCAAACCTTACAGGGTATGCACCCAGAGATTTCAATCACACAGCTCTGCCCTGTAGGTCCACTCGACAGCACATCGACCTCTATACGTCACTAGACGACTTCGCAACAAAAATGTTAGGGTTGATTTGAATGTGAATGGTTGTTAAGGTCGATTGTACGGACAGGAAGACAGGATTGTCCTTCATGCTTTGGCCTTCATGTAAACGAATGATTAATAGAAATCGTTAAATTAAAGGAAGCAATAACAACAATAATTTCTGTCATTAATTCAAGAAAAATCTGCTCCTATTACAATTTTTTTGTCATGAGCAGTATTTCCAATGTTTTTCATACCCACCCCAGAGTCAACGAAATATAAGATTATTTGTAACTTTTTGACTCCTACACTATGTAAGAAAACAAAGACTTTTTTGAGCTCAATTTAACAAAAGTAAGACTTATTAGGGCACTCCCCCTTTCAAAAAATGAGCAGCCCTACCATGGTTTCCTTCTTTTTATTTCGTAGATAGATTACGGATAATGTATGTTAATTTATTTTCTTTTCTTTCAACCGCTTTATTGTTGGTGGCAAACAATAATTTTTTTTTTTTTTTACGTAGCCTCGTTTGTGTCCCACTGCTGGGCAAAGGCCTCCCCCAACTCAGACCAGATGTTTCTGTTTTGTGCCACCTCAGGCCACTCCGGCATGTGTCGGTCGAGGTCGAATTTTACTTTTTACATTTAATCATTCAATCTTACGGACCGAAAACGTCTTTTGATTACGGCTCAAAGCCAAAACACACGGATTTGCACTTTAAAATATATTTACGTCAAGCCGGATTATCTTCCAGCCCTGCATCCTGAAGAAGGCGTGCAGCGCTCAACTCACAAAGCCTCAGTCCGTGCAAAGTATTGGCGACAGTGACGGCATCTTCATCAATCTGACACACATGGGATCACGTAGAGGTAACACCATGACTTCTAATATACTTGTTTGTCTATTTTTTCAAGGCACTGATATCCAAGAAAATACACAAAAAACAATAACAGAGAAAACCTAACCTGTTTGGTAGGTTACCTACTATTTACATTAATTTATTTATTTAATACGGAGATATTACAGAAACATGCCATCATATTATGCAAGTTGCACCAGTGTTTTATAAACGGCCAAAATGCTGTTACCGCTAGTGCGGACTCTACGTAGCACTTTAAATATTTGCGTTGGTTATAAGTCTACGATTCGAATCATTTAGGTCTCTGGAATAGCAAACAGCAGGCCAATCTTTACATTTTTGTAGCAAATTCGCCCGTAAAATAACCGAGTAGAGAGCACGCGTGTACAGGTTGATGTGCTGCGACTGTCCATACACAATATTTTCTCATAGATTTGCGTCGTCGTTATGACCACATGTTGATATAAACACGACTTTTTGACCGGTAAATCGTGGCAGTCGTAAATGCAAACTGAACTTTCTCGTACAATGGTTACAACGCCCATTAATATTCTCACGAATACCGAAACTGTCTATGGAATTGAATGACTACAGTGCCTGGAACAACGGCACCAAAATTTAGATTGGCAGGATTATTCCGGATTTTGACCTGGATTAGTGACGCCTATTATAGAGCCACCTAAGGACCGATTACGATACATGTCTCTTGGTCCAGCGCATGCACAACAGGAGATCCCTACCGAGCTCGTAACTCCGATAGAATTACAATGACAATGTGCATTGTGGTGTGGACTCTTTAGAGAGCGCTCTGTCAGTAGCGTTAGTAGAGTGGGGTGGAATGGTTATCGCGCTGGACATTGGCATGTGGGCATTGATGCGATGGTCTATCTATTACAACAAATCCCAATGCATGTATATAGTAAGCAACCGAACATCCTGGGGTGAGCCTTAACAATTCGTGGTGCTAGAGTGTTACTGGAATTCTTACGTGGTGCGTGCTGTCTTTTCTTTTTTTCATATAGTATTAGTATGAGTTTGTTTCAAAATAATCTTTATTCGTCATAAATATCACAAGTAAGTTAACTTAACACAGTTTAATATAAGAGATACGGACAAAAGTGTAACTCGGCAGGCTATGGCGCCTATAATAGTAGATTGTTTACCGGGGAAGTAAAATACTATGTATTTTTGAGGCGAGAGTGTTTCTTTGTTATGAAAAGTACACCACTCGAGCTTAAAAATAGTTTTACTCCAGAGGTGGACACTCTACTTTTTATCACCCTCTATGAGAAAATAAGTGAATGCAACCATATTATGAATAGTGTTATTTATTTTGTATCACATTGTTGGTGTCTGATACGATACACTCCGGAGTTAATATTTCGTTATCACTGCTTGAAGACACACTCATTTTTACTCTAGTAAAAATAACAATGACAATTAGAGAAACGAAAAGACGGAATGCATTAGGCGCCTTTTTTCAGTTTTTTTTGCTCGCGCGCGGTTTTCTTTTAAACAGCCAGCAATTTGTGCAACATTGTTCGTGTTCGTGAACAATGTTGCGCTGTGAACTTAGCAACAATAGCAACATGCGCGTTCCAAATTCAAATCACTTTTATTCCCTCAGGGAATAAAAACGCGTTTTAGTCCCTGTTCCCGGGGAACGAACTAGGTCTTTTCGAATAGATGTGATAAAAAAGTTTTATTATAGCCATTTTAGACTATTTGTGGTGCTACTTAGGCCCTTTGCCGGGAGCACAGCCCCACACCCGTGCGTGCAGACCAACAGCAGGGGCGGTGGAGATAGCGAACATAGAATTGAAACAGGCTTCCTGTTCTGCCTTCCAATAGCTAAAACATCGCTAAGCCACAAAACGCGGGAGCTTTTTTTAAAATGAAGCCATTTAACTGTTATTGGTCGTAATAAAAAAATAGAATTATCAAATGTTAGCTCTTTTCATTTACTGTCGAATAGCAAATATCTGGATTTTAAATAGCTTGTGCTAAAAGGAGAAAAATGTGTTTAAGAGGTTTAGCTATGGAATGATGAGTTATTTTACAAAAATATATCGCTAAGTATACCCTAGCGATATTTTAGCGTAGGATTTATACGTGAATTGTGACTTCAGAAAAAGGAGGAGGTTATCAATTCGACGCATATGTTTTTTTTAGGTAATAAAGTAATGTGCTTTTCCCACGCTAAAAAGTCGCTAAGCGCAATTAACAATTGTAGTTCAGTATTGATTTGAGTTTAGCGATGTTTTAGTTATTGTGGCTAAACGTTCTTGTAGCGTAGGATTCGCACAAAGTATTATTAATTATTTATATATATTATTATAAATAATATTAATTATCAAAGTCTTTAGAAGCGGGTAGAGTTTTCGAGAAAAGTAAAGTGTTTATTTTTATGCCCGCAATCCTACGCTATAGAAGCACTAAGAAAGTTTAACGTGTTTATAGTGATAGTATTATTGTATGGCGTCTTTTTAGCTTAGATTAATGTCGTTTTCTGGAGCTGAACCATGACTTAAAGATCGCAAAAGTATTGCCTAGTCTTGTAAAATTGAATAAAGTTTTTTTTAGCTAAGCAAAGAACGGAATATTTTTTATATGCTGACAACGTTAAAGACTGCAAATGACTATTTAGACTAATAATGGTTAACGTAGTTTTAGTGGTGTAAAATAAATATATTACCGTAGTTAATAGTTTTTTTATAAATAGTTTTTGCTAGAGCTATCGTCTGAACTAAAGTCGCTACAAGAATGATTCTAAAACAGATCGATAGACATTTTTTTTCTATGTAGAATGGCATCAAAAACTCAAAATCGACCTCCTGTGCCTTAGTGATGTTTTATATACCATCTTCAAGTTACTAAATCTATGTTGTGTTTCATTACGAATATTATTATTACATAAAAAACATTGTTTACATAATATGCTTACTTTGAGTAGTTCGCATTTGTGACAGGACAGTTATCTTTAAGTAAATCCCAACCGGAGAAAAATATTGATTGGGTGTAAATGGAATGCAAAGAAGTAGGTATTCTGATTTTTTTGCGGACGGCTGACGCACGGAACAAATTATGAGTAAACTTTTGATAAATGTGGTCTGAGGGTTTGATGCATAATTCAATTAGGTACGGATATTTTAGATATATCTTTGTTTTCCTATACCTACGTAGTTTTTAATAAGAAACAAAAGTTGTTCATAAAATATCACAGTTTTATTACACATCAAACCCTCGACCACATATTATATCAAAAGTATATTTTATGCTCATTTTATTGCAATCAATAAAATTATTCAATTGTGCTAGCTAGACAGCATCCTCCTCGCAAGAACCGCATCGTTATCATTATCTACTACATAGGTAGATAACCTATCTTATTCTGGTAAGACAAACGTTTACAAAATCCATGCAAAGCTACTGACATAAACGACTCAAACCATTGTCAAAGACAGTGGCTTGACAATGGCATTTTTGCGTTGACAGACTCTATATACAACAAATTGCTCGTTTAAAGGTATTAGATATTAGATCCTTATTATTGTATTAAGTATATTATATATATAACGAATCTCGGAAACGCCTTCAACGATTTTTACGAAATTTAGTATGCAGAGGGTTTCGGGGGCATCAGTATGTAATTCGTACCTACCACGTAATTTCCAAAAAACACGATTAACAAAACAAAAAAACCGAGCAAAGCTTATTCACCCAGGTACTTCAATGTAACGTAAGCTGCCTTCGGGTCGAAATGTGAAATTATGACCCACTCCCGTCCCCGTTGCAGATGAGTCGGTGAACAGCGACGGGTTCGAAGCCCCGAGCTCGGAACGCCGCGACTCACGCGGCTGGCGGGCCTCCGCCAACGACGTGAGTCCCCACACCACCAGCGCCGACCTGCGTCGCGCCCCGTCCTGTCCTGGGTAACTTTTTTTTATGTAGCCTAACTATTTACGTCCCACTGCCTTCCCTCAAAGAGAGGGAGTATGGGCTTAATTACCACACGTGCCCACCGCCAATGACGTCAGTCCTCATACGACCTGCGCTGCGCCCCGTCCTTTCCTGGGTAACTACTCACTTAAATTTCCGTTCGTTCAGCTTTTTCCCGCGGTCTAAGCGCGCAATTTTTTCAAGGAATAGATATAATAGGGGTTAAAGTATGAAATTGCCGTTTTATTGCAATAGGTTCTTTGAATTGACATAGAATCTTCATGGTTTGAGGTTTTCGAATGAAACTTTTTTCAAATGGTTTCTATGATGTTCTTTTTTTAAAAATTGTGAAACATTTGAATATCGACTTTCAATTGTTTTTGTTATTCAATTTATACAAGAAAGATGGATACTGCGAAAATTCGAGTGATTTTTTAATATGAGTTCCGACGCGGAACTAACGCTGCAGAAACAGCCCGCAATATCAATGCTGCGTTTGGAGAGGGGTCTACTAATGAACGCACCGTGCGATTTTGGTTTAAACGCTTTCGTGATGGAAATTTCGACTTAAAGAACGAGGCACGAGGAAGACCGCCCACACAGGTGAATAACGATGAATTAAGAGAGATAGTGGAAGCCGACCCTAGTCAAACTACCCAGGAATTAGCGGAATACCTTACCCACAATATTGACTCACTTGCGTCAAATCAATAAAATAAAAAAATAAGAAAAATGGGTGCCTCATAATCACTCGAATTTTCGCAGTATCCATCTTTCTTGTCTAAATTGAATAAAAAAAACAATTGAAAGTCGATATTCAAATGTTTCACATTTTTTAAAAAAAGAACATCATAGAAACCATTTGAAAAAAGTTTCATTCGAAAACCTCAAACCATGAAGATTCTATGTCAATTCAAAGAACCTATTGCAATAAAACGGCAATTTCATACTTTAACCCCTAATATATTAATATTGATCACGCGGCTGGCGGAGTCCGCCACCACGTGAGTCCTTACACCACTGTCCTGAGCGGAGTAACTATCGACTTGTATTTCCCTGGTCTGGATAACCACCGACATATATTTTACTGTCAAGGGGACGATTGATTAAGGACCCAGTGGGTCCTAATGCTAATGTGGTAAGCGCCCCCTTACCACATTAGCCGTTGCAGAAAGACTGTATATAGAGCACTCTGCAGCTAACTCTTCCGCCTTACATAGGTACTACTGTCTGCTAGTAGTAACCACCCATCGAATAAAGACCCGTCGCGAAGAAATTCATCGTCTTCTGGCGTTATATCTGGTGACAATCTATCAGGCAACAGAATTTCGTACATAAACATAATTCACGTAAATACTGGCTAAAATGAAAGGCGAAATGCGGCAACCAGATTACCAACTGTTGTTGCAACGTGGTCTCAGAGTAAGGTAAGCTCACCCTATTATAAAACTCACTAAAATGACACTCATCAATGTCTTTGAAGTAGGTACCACTGGCACCCATATTAGGTCCATTCTTAGGACAGAATCCTTTACTACTATGTTACATTTTGGATGTTTACTGTTTGCAATAGATACGTAGCTCTATTGCAAACAGTAAACATCCAAAATGTAACATAGTAGTACTTAATAGTTCTACAACCAGGATAAAATAGATAACATAAGATAAGACAACAAAATAAGAATATTTTACATGGAGTGATAGAACAGTACATTGTAAACCGAGGGGAGAAAACTATCTATTTTTATTCGAGAGTATGTTTGAGCCGACGCACATCGGAGGGGTTAAAGGTAACCCGAGAACAGAAATAGAACCTTCTCCCAAGTGACGCACAGTACTTTATACTACACCTAACAGGAAAATAAAATTATTTGTAATACATAATTAAAAGCGTACTGTTAAATTATGGAATATGTTACCCTAGGAGTGAAAGTAACTTATTTAGTCACGAGACGAGGTTCGGCGCCCTCGCTACCTCGGCGCCAATAGGGTGCTTTTCATTAGGACCATAAAGAAAATAAAAATGAAAACATGAATTAGCTAAAATGTTAATACATCTCTGCTATACGGAAGTAAACAAAACTCTACAACTCGAAAAAACAAATGAAGGTTGGATTGCCGCTTTCCCGAATAATTTTTTTTCTGGTCGCTGGCTTGCTGAAAGAAAAGCTGGAACATGGTTCAACAAAAATTTGAAAAGAGAACTAATTTTTTTAAAGATAATTTGACAGCTGTCCTTCAAACCGTGTGACCGTATCCTTAATCAAGTTTTGTAAGGGGGAGATGAGTGAACACAAAATCAACCAAATCCTCCAAAGCGAGCTGACTCAAGGCCGCCTTTGGGGAACAAAAATGTTTAATGAATGAATCTAAAGCGATAAGCGAGGGAACCTGACTTCCCTTGAACTTAAGAATCTATTCCAAGTACATGGATGCGAAGGTACGCTTGTCATGATATTTATCCTTGAAAGCATCCCACAAAATTTCATAATTATTAACATCCCCCTTGGATGCCAGCGCACACCGAAAGAGCTTTACCTGAAAGTTTTCCAACTAAATATTGAAACTTTTCTGCGTTGGATAAGTTTGGGTTGCTGTGAATCAATGCACTGAAGTTCTCATAAAATAAAACCCATTTATTTGAAGACCCATCAAAACCCATCAGCTCCAAAGCAGGCAGTTTTCTATTCAGGATATCAAATTTGCCATATTTTACGAATCCTTTTGGTTTATTTTCTGGACAGCTGTGAGTTCTGCTTCGGCAGTATAAATCATCAAATGAGAAGAGTGCTTGGAAGTTACAATAGCTTTAGGATCCGTAGCTAACATAGCGATATTTAATTGTTCTGTCACTTCAGTAAACTCCTTCCTAATATTCTGTAAGGATTGCAATCGTACTAAGAATGATCACTTTCTTGCTTCATCTTCTACCTGTTTGCTTAAACTGTACAAAGATTGCACAATTGAAAATAAACTTTTTTGTTTAGCTCTTATAACTAACACGCGGTGTTCGAGAACGTCCAGAGCATTGTTTGTGCCCTCTTCTTCCTTGGCTTTGCTTGTCTTTGACATTTTGATAAATTAGTACAAAATATTCAAATTCGCAACCAATTACACACTTATTCATCATCAGCCATTTGACGCCCACTGCAGGATATAGGCCTCTTTCGTGGTTTTCATAACCATGAGGGGTTTTGCCATAATCGCCACGCTCGGCAGGCGGGTTGGCGATCGCAGTATGCGGTTGGAATCTCAAGAAGACGCTGCTGCCCGTCTCCTGGTAATTGATTTCTTTAGTCGCCTTCTACGACATCCACGGAAGGAAATGGAGTGACGCTATTCTTAGTCCGGCTTCACACGGAAATTACACACTTATTGCAAAGATTTAAAGTTCAAATTCGCGTAAATAAAATGTACGTGACAAGCAGAAATTTGAAAACGTAATAATAATGCGTAACCTTCAGCTGCGCGTGAAAATTGCTATTTATTTTTCAGAAAGTAGGATGAAAATATATTAAAGTAACTTTCTGATTGCTTAGCAAGTAGGATAGTTAGTGACCGTATTTACACGGTAGAATACAAGGATGCGTCGTAATAAGCGTGGGAAAAATGAAGACATGGCGGCAACGTCGTTGAGAATAAATTAGCGATTTTCAATTGTTTACGTTAATATATACATATATATAAATATATAGATTTTTTAGAATTTTTAGATTTTTTGTATGGTTTGATCTTGAGCTTGTTTAAAACTGTTGCTTAAAATTTCGTATTGGAAATTTTAACTGATCATCATGATCTGGTAGATAGTTTATATTTTTAACTAAATGCGACAATACTTCTTTAATATTAATATGGTTAAAACTTTTGAATTTGCTCGCAAAGGCAATCGAAGGTTTTCAGGCGAAGACAAAAATATTAAGTTTTGTTTGCTGAAACAAATTAAATTCACATAGGTACACATCTTATCTTCTTTGTCCATAAATCAAGTCCAGGGCCTATGCGAAAAATGCGACATTATCGGAAGGGTCGTCAACGTGGCGTTTGACGCTATTTCTATTCAACTATGGAAACTATTAAAAAAAGAACCGTATTCGTTGCTAGATTCGAGTGAATTATCGGGCTCAAACGCGACGCTGACGACCCTTCTGATAATGTCACAGCTTCATAACAAGGGCTCACAGTTCAATATTAATTGTAAAAGTATTTTCTCAATAAAACCTTCACAAAAAAAATCTTAGCAGCTTTAAGGACAATTTTCAAAAATAATTTAAAAAAGTTCAGGCAGTTGAATTTTGGGTTTCTCAACAGATTAACAATAACATTCAGCAGTTCAACGTAAAGACTACTATTATTTTCAGAAACTATGGTGAGTTAACGTAGGTACTTCTAAGATATTCCGTTTTTATCATAATGTACATTCTACATAATCTTTGTCTTGCTCCTGCTTGTTATTTTAAGACATGAGTCATAGTTTTTGACTAATATATTTTTTGCCCGAGGGGAAATTTATCTTCGCGTTTCGCAAAGGAACAATTTCCGAAAACATGACAAGTTTGAACGCTTATTGTATTCATTTATGAAAGTATATACATGAAAACTGACCATGTCACAATATTAAACATATCCTCAAGTTTATAAAATGCTATGAAGTTTGTACAATTTCTTAAATTTAGAAATTATACCTTGAACGACCTTGAAAGGAACAATTAATGACCATTGTTATGGTGGCCCGATCGGGTCGTTTAGATTCTTAATAAGATTACATATCACTGCTTTGTAAGTAGCGGCCCTAATGCGACAGGAGAGTCAAGAGCCCTCCTCGGTCAAGGTCACGTGTGCTCATGTTACATGGATGTACGCACGGAATGCATTTACTCGAATTCACAATCAATGCCTCCTCTCAACCCTACATGTACAGTGTGCGCTACCAAAGTTTAATGTTCCTACGCATCTGCATCTGCAATTACCTCAATTGACCTATTGTACCACAAGTAATGCATGCGTTAAATAGCAGTTAGGTATGTAACTGGTATATCAGTAGTTGCGACTGCATCCTAGCTCCGTGGCTGGCGCGTGTAGAAGTGGGTCAAGATCGGGGCGCGCTGCGCATGTGCCGCTCTTTGTCTGGCGCAGCACCTCGCGCCGCCCCCTCCCTCCCCCCACCGCCCACACCACCGAGCCTCCCACTACCGCAGTACAGTCACAAACTTCGCAGTTCGTATCCCGACATCGCCCCGCGACGCGCTTTTACCCTCACTCGCTACCTATTACCGAAACCGATCCCGGTGAGTTCCTGTTACTAAGCGAAATACACCACGGAAATTTCGTGTCCTTGAGATAGAGTTCTCTTCCATTACGACATTACCTAGTCCTTAGATGTTACTTCCGATGTTTGTGCAATGTCGATAAACCGTGCGCCCTTAGCGGTCTCGGCAACTAGATGTTTAGTGTAAGAATGCATGCCGCTCTGTTTACCTTATTGTCCTTTCCTTGGTCGTGTGACAAAACTAACATCCCTGTGTGTCATCTCCCACTTGGGTCGGTTCGCGTGCCGGCGCGTGGGGCGTATTGTTTGCAGATAAGACGTTTGTAGGGAGATAAGATGCGCTCGGTAGGCGTAGGAGCTGATTGAGGCGTACGGAGATGCAAGGCAAGGGGCTGGAGAACGGCGGCGTGGTTGGCGGCGGCAGGGAGGGCTCGGGCATGTCCCGCAGCGAGTCCACGGCCAGCCGCTGCACGGGCCACACGCCGCGCACGCCGCTCGGCGCCGACAGCGCCAGCGTCACCTCCAACCCCATGCCCTCTATCTATCGGTAACTATGAGCCGGCCCGGCCCACGGAACAAGACTTACCGCCTCGTCACTGCCGTGCCGCCTCACCTTGCCTATGCTCTGCGCATCATACCCAAAATAAGCTTTACTTTAGGAGCTATGTTGACTCTTTGTATGCGTTTGTGAAACGTAGTCACACTTTGTGTGAGGTATAAGTTGGGTACACGCCGTGTGTATCTCGCGCTAAGAGTGAGCAAGCTTAATATGTTTACAGATATTCAAGTTGGTCTCGTTACCAGCTAATGTACAGATTATTCACAAATTCACATATTGGTGGAAACCGAAATAAATACAACTTTGTTTTGGTGATAGGAATAAAAGTTCCTTGAATTCGCACGGTAATGGGTAGACCTCCGTGACCGAGAATGGGCCAGCAACGATAACAAAAACGGAGATTTAATTCCAAATACAAATTATCTAGACCTTATCTGATATTGCTACATGGGTTCAAATGCAACATTTCGAAATACTTGCGCTGAGTTCAAATCATTAACAGCTGGATTCAAATGTGTAGAAGCATAATTGAAGCACTTCAAGTGAAATTTGTAAAAGGTTTCATAGTCGATGCTAAAACATAGTCAAGGTGAGTGTGTCTTGTGTTGCCTGTAAAGATTACGTCTTCTTCCCGTGGCGACGTGGCGTAGAGATAAATTGAAGCGCACTCCGCCCGCCCGCACTGCATCGTGCACTGAGTTCGTCGCATGCGAGCGAGTAGGTAACCAACTTAGCCGCTGCCATCACCCATTTATTGCTATAATTCCATTGGCTCCGGTTTTTAAACCAATGTTAACCAGGTTAATAATTCCTATTAATTTTTGCCGTGTCGCTTGACATCGTGAAAATGGCCAGCGTTCAGTTACGTCTGTACAATTTGCTTAACTAGGTACGTGAACTTGTTGCGTTCAAACTACTTAGAAATTTCATGGCACCAAACAAAGTCTGCCCCACCTGTAGCAATTATGACTTATGGTACGGCTAATGTGTATTTAGTTACTAAGCTCACTTGGCTTGCTCATGCTGGATCATCGGACGAGGCTGGTCGGCCGCTTTCTCTGGACGGAAGACATGGTAGGTGCCGCCCCATCTCCTAGCACTCTACCGCTTCCACACTCTCTGTTTTCCTTCTAAATAGCTTCTGTGTCGCTGTCAATCCTTTCGTTGTTGTATTTGGTTGAGAGGACTGACTCACCGGATTATTGTTCTGTACTGGGCCGTGAGATTATATTTCCCTAGCCGTATGTATACGAACATAAATAAAAAATATATATTAAAGCAGACGGTAATCAAATAGTAATTGATTTTTTTACTTATCATGGTTTATTTACAATATTAAATATTATCTTACAATATTTACAAAACCAAAAATAAATAAACTAATCTAAACCTAAACCTATTTAATAATTTAAATAAAATATTTGAGCCAATCCGCGGTGGGCACGCGTGGTGATCTGAGGGAAGGCCTGTGCCCTACAGTGAGACGCGTATAGGCTGCTTATGTATTCGAGCTAGCCAGCCAGCCAGCTGTATGTATGTCGGCCGGATTTTATGGTTTACATTTATTTTTTACTTTGTTTACATCTAGGGTTCAGCTGTCACGTACCATACGTATACTAACAATGTAGAGTTGGAGACAGTTTCGTCTGATTCAAACATGATTGCGCTTGGATGAGAATCAGCAGAATGTGCGCTTTCAGTATGTATAGGTATTTGTGTGTGAGGGTGGCTTTAAGTAATACCTACATAGATACATGCCGCAGCGTACGAGTCAGTTGGACTGTTTTGCCAACGCAGATAGATATCCTGGTCACGACTTTGATTGAAAACGCATCAGTGTACCTGCGCTACTGTTACGTCATTCATCATTTTTTTAACATTTTTAATGATTGTAAAATAGAGTATCAATTTTTTTTGCCCATTTCGTGTCAAGGCGTAACTTTGGCGGAGTTTTTAGACATCGGCTGATTGCCATTTGAACAAGAAATAAAAGAGTTTTTTTTTATAAACGTGGTGTGAGGTGTTTATAACCAGCAAATGGTTAATAAATGTAACAGTTTACGAAATGAAAAACTAAATTAATTAACTAAAACATATGGATTTTGGTACGAGTATTTACTTAAGACGAGTCTTAAGTAGATACCAAATAATTGTGCACTGTGCTCCACAATTATTTAACAAAAGTATTTTTTTTTTTACAATAATTAAAAATGATCAAGCGAATGAATGAATTTAAATGATGTGCAAGCGCGTCGGATGACAGACGTAACAGCAGCCTTAATTAGCCCAGGCTGTAAACTGCGTTATTGGTCCAACCACAAGCTGATGAGATTGTAACCGAACATAAATGGATTCCAAATTATGGAATCCAATGGGATCAATAACATTAAAGTCGTTATATAGAATGCCCTCGCACCTATAATATCTCCTGTTTTTAGCGTTGAGGTTTGTTGGGGCTGTAATATTTTTTACTATTTCTCACTTTGACTCTTAGCATTAGCCATAGATAAATAAGATAAATCATGCCTAGGTGGGTAATACATAATGTAGATTTTTATTATACTCAATTAGTGTAAATAGGTATCTATTACTTTGCCATCAGATAATTCACGCTCTCATTAACATTAGTTAGATGTAGAAACCATAGAAAGCGATCAGAATTTTTTATCTAATAATTCAATAAATCAGATTAGAAAATCACTCATTAGATTATTAGCAATAAAAAAATTACCTCTTAAAGTAGCTCGTACTAGATTACACCAAGTACACCACAAATAATTTTAACTACATTTATAACCTAAGATCCTTCTTAAAATTCTTACAATCACGTAAAACTTTTCCCAAATACAAACATGAGCGCAGGCGTTTACATTGTAATGTATTGTAAGTAGTCCTTTTTCAATATGCTTGTTGTTTTGTTCAATAGATGTCGGGCCCCAATAGCTTCCCTGGATTGTATGGATGATTTCAGTGCCAACTCGCAGCAGATGCTCGATCAAGGCAAGTACTAACATAATCCTACTTATTATTCTACATTAATAGGTTTTGCAGACAATGGTTTTTTTTGTGGATTTCGAACTTATCTTCAAAGTTTGATGAGCTTTAAATAGGTTTTTAAAAAGCTTTACAAGTTCCACCCACGTAACCAAAAGTTTAAAAATTCTGACTAAAAATACTCTTTGGAGGAAATATCACAGGATATTAAAAATTTCATATACCGCGATATTTCCTTTAACTCAAACGCGGGCGTAGTACAGATTTATTTTTAAAATATGCGCAATTCCTGAAACACGTCAATATAATATAGTTTGTGTTGTCCCACAACTTTTGTTCTAGGGCTTCTTAATATTAGCGCGAATTTCAGGGCAATGACATAAAAGAGTGTCAATATGCACTAGACAAGTGGCAAATACTGGTGCCAATTCTTCAATGATAGGCATTTATGTATTATGTTATCTAAGAAAGGAAAATTTTTCAAAAGTGCTTCGACAAAATTTGTTGCAAAATATATTTCTAGGTATAGTAAAAATCTATAGGTATACCTAGGCAACTACTAATAATGTTAGCTTACAATATTATTCATCATCATCAGCCATATGACGCCCACTGCAGAACTAGGCCTCCTTCGTGGTTTTCATAACCATGGAGGGTTTTGCCATAATCGCCACGCTTGGCAGGCGGGTTGGCGATCGCAGGATGCGGTTGGAATCTCAGGAAGACGCTGCTGCCCGTCTCCTGGTAATTGATTTCCTTAGTCGCCTTCTACGACATCCACGAAAGGAAATGGAGTGACGCTATTCTTAATCCGGCGCCACACGGAGTTACACGGAGAATATTATTCATATCGAGGTTGAATTTTTTCAGCTGGTGACAACACAGTTTCGAGGCATATGTCAACATACCTTGGGAATCATACCACAATGCCGTCTGTAGTGACTCCCGGTCTGCGCTATAAAAACCTGGGCAAGTCAGGTCTAAGGGTGCCCAACATTGGCTTGGGAATTTGGACCATGCTCAATGAAGAATATGCTGAAGACATTGTAATGACTGCCTTGGAGAATGGAATCAATTTATTTGACTTATCTGAAGCTCATTGCGGTAAGTCTCGTAGTTTTGGAGTAGCTTTGTAGCCAAGTCTTGTGCGCTCAAGACTCATTGGATTTTTTATGTTTCCTGGCAGCTAAAGGCGAAGCTGAACTTGGCCGCATTTTAAAGAAACGAAATGTAAGGAGGGCTAGTATTATAATAACTACTAAAATATATTGGAGCACCAAGTGAGTATTAGCCATCAAAAACACTTTGACTAAAACTAATGGTTAACCATTTCAGCTAGACAATCACTCATTTGCACGTGTAGAGACGGTTAAGTAAACAAAACACTCCTTTCTTCATCGCTATCATAGTTACACTGTGTGTTCAAGGAATGCATCATAAGCGTAATGAATAATACTAGCATAACTGCCAACTACTTACAAATAATTTCATTACATTTGTGACTGACCCGTAGCGGTTGCTAGCTAGTTTTAATAAAGCGCTTTTATTGCTGATAGACCGTACCTTGCTCTCATCACATAATCACTTACGTCGTCATACGTAAAAGTATAAATTACTTATTTAATTATTTCCGTAGAATTGATCAAAAACTAATATTTTTACGTGTGGCCGAGAGTGCAGCTTGATGTTACTAACGCTTTTATGTAGCTGTTTAGAACCTTAACATATTTTGTACTCTCCAATTATTAGGTATACTAATAACAGGTCGGATGAAAGAGGTCTTTCTCGTAAGCACATTATTGAGAGCGTGAAAGCCTCCCTGGCGAGGTTGCAGCTGGAATATATTGACGTGGTGTTATTGCATAAAGTTGACCCCGTGTGCCCAATGGAGGGTGAGCTTTTCTTCGAGACTGTTCTTTCCCACGACCGACAGTAAATCTAGGTATAGGAATCGCCCTCAATAATGTAAGAGTCTTTAAGACACATAATTTGCTAAGAACAACGAAACGAGCCAAAGAAGTTCGTTAAAATATAGTGTGACACATAGTAGGTGACAAGTTAGCTATCGATTGTGTTAGCGTTATTAATATTTAAGCCCTATTTTAGGCTAATTTCATAATGAAAGCCTCAACAATTGCCGGGTGTATTTAATTTATTTGTTGTCTTCCAAATACGAAATTTAGCGCTGGCAATACCAACGGTCAATTCGGGCGATTCAGTCTGTCCGTGTAGTCACTAGTCAGTCAAGATCGGAACTTTGAGGCGTTCAGAGTGTTTGTCCGTCTGGGCTTATGTCGAAAATCGTTGAAGTGTTATAAATAATATAACGGTGACAGTGTTTCAATTGAAAGTGCTACGGAAGGGTGTATCTACGCTACCACCTTAGATTATAGGATACGCTCTTATTTCGGAAGTAACAAAAACTCGCCCCCTGATATGTATTTCGATATTATTACTTCTTACAATCAAATGTTCCCCATATATAATAAAAAACGCCTCATGGTTATGAAAATCATGAGGGAGGCCTATGTCCTGCAGTGTCCGTCAAACGGCTGATGATGATGATGATGAATAAAACGTGCTAAGTTTTGTTAGCCTATTTGGTTTTTTCGATTTGCTTTGCGCTTTTATTTGCCTCTCATGATCACCAACTGCAGGGGTGAACGTTCTTTCTCGAGATTAACACGTTTTAAAAATGAGTTAAGGAACATGATAAGACAAAATCATCTTATTCACCTCACTTGACGAATATTGAATAAGATTTGCTCAAAGAAGTCGATATGAATAGTATTTAATTTGCACAAAGTAAATTGAGAAAAAAATGACAGTTAGTCTCTTTGTTTTATTTAATACTAGCTTTATGAGTAAATGAGTAACTTCCGAGATGAAAACTATTCTACGTCCTTCCTCGGGACTCATACTATCTCCATACCAACTTTCATCTAAATCAGTTCAGCCGTTATTGCGTGATTGACTAACAAACAACCAAACATTTTCACAAACTTTCACATTTATAATATTAGTAGGATAATATGTCATGATTATGCTAAAAACAAAACCTTCAACCTGTGCAACTGATGTGAAATGTGGATCAGACATACACACAAACGCCTATATATATCCTATCCTACCTTTATAATATTATTTTGTGTGTGGGGTTTCATGTGCTGATTACTTACGTCTACTTAAACTAACCTGATTTAAAATGCTCAATAAATGCCTACAGCTGATGTACCTACAATCATACTGTTATTTTTGGGGGGAACCTGAAATAAATCAGTCTTTGTAGAATTGTCAAGCAAGGTGTTTACTCAATCCCAAATACAATATGGTGTCATGCGTAATAAAAAACTGAAAAATAAGTGTTGTGTGAAGTTCCATTAGTGTCCTGAAACATGTCTCTGAGCAAAGCACAGCCAGAACCGCTGCAGGAGCATGGTAAGTTGGCAGTGGACTGGCGAGAATTCATAACCTTATTCGACTACTACCTAGTGGCGACGGGTAATGCAGATGCAGTCTAATAAAAAATGTGCATTATTTCTCCATTCCATTGGCAAATATGGTCAACACAACAAAATATGGCGACTTGATAAAAACGTTCGAAAGTCGATGTGATGCGACAAATTTTTTTCAAAACATTAAAACAATGATACGTTTGACAAGTTTGTATGCGACATCAAAATCAAAAGTGGCACATTACTTGAGAGCCTCATAGTGACTCAACTCATACGTGGATTGAAGGATCCCCCAGATGAGAGAAATATTGCGAGAACTAGACTCAGTCTACAGGAAGCAACTTCTTGGTGCCGAGCAGCCGAGTGAGCTAGCGAGCAGGCAGCAGCATGTGGAGGCGCGCCCCGGAGAGGCGGAGGCGGCTCTATGGCGGCGCGAAAGAATATTTAAGAGGCCAGAAATTCGACGATAATGACGCAGTGATTGCCGCAGTACAAGGTTTTTTAGAGAATCAGGATGAAGATTTTTTTAAGAAAGGAATTTCAGGTTTAAAAAAACGGGAGAAAGAAAAAGTATAAACAACTAAAAGGTGACTATGTTGAAAAATAACATAACATTTAATAAAATTTAATTATTTTGCATCTTATTCACTCTCACTACACTTACTGAACCCTAGTAATATGCACATTGCTGATGCGTTATCGCGAGCACCGATTGAAACCGGTTCAAATATTATGGAGATGTTTGATGACGTCACTATCCACATAGTCAACTTACTCCAAAACGTATCTGTTACACTATTACAGGATAAATTAGAGGTCATAAGGAACGAAACGAAAAAGATGAGTTTACAATAGGTACAAAAAAATATGAGGACAGATGACCCCAAGTGAAAGAAAACATACCTATATGACTTAGCCAAGCAATAAAATTTTGGACCATTCGTAGCGATATACACGCGATCAATGGTATATTATTTTGGAATCACCAAGAGTTACTGGACAGGGTTCGTGAGGGTCACTTAGGGATCGAGAAAATTAAGAGGCGGGCCCGATATGTTATATGGTGGCCCGGCATCGGCAGCGAGGTGGAGTAGCTGGAGCAGCACGCGCACCCCGCGCTGCCTTGGCAGGTGTTGACCACCGACATTTTTGAAATTAAACATTAACACTTTCTACTTCTTGTGGACTATATTCAAAATACTTTGAAGTTGCACCACTCCCAAACCTAACAAGTACGAGAATATATTCACGAGACATGGCATTCCGAAAAAACTTTTTTCAGACAAATGGTCGACAGTATTCTTCGCATGAGTTTGAAAACTGCGTCATCCTGGGAATTCGCACATGTGACCAGCTTGCCGCTATATCCACGTTCAAATGGCCTCGCTGAACGGTTTGTACAAACCGTTAAACGTTTACTAATGATATCGCAGGAGCAAAAATGTGATTGGAAGTTGGCGTTTCTTAATTTTACAAATAAAAAAATCTCTCATAGAAGAGTATTGTCCGTCACAAATTTTAATGGGCAGGAGATTAAACACTCGTTTGCCAGCCACAGAGAATGCTCTTCTGCCAAAAAACATAAATCGCGATGAGTTGTTGCTTAAAAGAAACACTAACACAAATAAATCTAAAATGCACAACGATCGGGGATCGCGCCAATTAAAATCACTGCAACCGGGTGAAAAAGTACGTAATATGAGATAACGGGGTATGGATAAAGGCCAAGGTCATATTGGCTAGAAACTGGTTGCACGTTTCTTAGAAACCGGGCACATATTCTCGAACAACGTCCAGACAATGATTTGGTCGATCCTAGTTCCAGGGCGCACATTTATCTGGATGGGCCACCAGAGACTGAAACGTACACAGATAAGCCTGCTCCTGGGGTTAGTCATTCAGGCGAGGGGTCAAGGTCCGATGCGTTACAGGGTCATTATCGAACACGAAGCGGTCGTACCTATAGTAAAGCCGCCTAAAAGATTAATTGAAAATAATTGTAATATATAGATTTAGGTTAAAAAATATATATGAACTTGCTTATTACTAGTAAAATTAATTAATTAAGGTATTAATTCCGTGTAACGTAATTTTGTCTAACCAAATAAATAAAAATAGCTGTTTGTTAGAACTTGTTGCCATAAGAATTAAGTTATTATTTGACTTGTTGCCATAAGAATTAAGTTATTATTTGTATGGGGATTGGTGGTCTGCAATTTTTGTAAAATCTTTCTTGGCGGATTTGGTCACATACTGTGACATTGTGACTTATTTAGTTGTATTCCTCCCAGTAAATTTATTTAGAAGTTAATTCTTTTTACTATGCTATTATAATGAGAAAGATGTTACAGTGGGTAACCAGAAATAAATCAGTATTTTTAGAATCGTCAGTCAGACAATTCTTATTCTCCAAAAGCGCATTTGACCAAGTGTGAAGGAAGGTAGATTAACGTCATAATATATGACAAAGATGTCGGAAATTTTAATTAAAAGGATTCCTAAGCATAGTATGTTACCGAAAAACGCAAAGTAATAAATCATACTTCTGCCTTATTGGGTCAAGTGACCGTGACGGTCATTACCTAGTCCTTTTAAAATGTTATTGTCATAGTTAATAAGTTTTGTAATTATTTAAAATTATACAAGCAAAACATGGTATCATATCGTCTGTTCAGGATAGTACTGGAACATCTCCAAAATTACATGTTTTGAGTTAAGTATGCGGTTTGCCTAAAAAAATCATTTTCTATCTAGATCAATAATGGAATAAGTCGAAAACGGCTCTAACACTTCAATAAGTCTTAAAACCACTATGACGCTAAGAAAAATGTTTGATCGTTTCTAATTCATTATGAGGCTATTTCGAAAAGTTGAAAATGCCTTTATCTCATAACAGCTCATTTTGAAATGTTCTAGTACCATCCTGAACCGACGATATATTACAATGACAACTAATTTGGTACAATTTAAATCAAAACTATTTAATAGATATTTTTGATATTAGAAAGAAATTTATTAGATACAAGAAAGTTGTGCACAAAGGTCTTCTCCACCCTATGCCACTGTGGTGCCCGCTATAGTATCGGCAGCAATGATTAATAATTGATGATTAATAATAATAATAATAATTAACAGATAAATATTTTTAAACGAAATTAGAATTGTTAGCTTCCTAGGTATATTATTATATTCTATTACTATTTAACCAAATTTCGACCTAATCATAAATAATATTAGATAAGTAATACTAACTAATAATACCTTAGTAATTACTGGAAATTTTCGAGTAATTCAGTCTATTGCCAAACTTTTCATCAATGTTCCTTCCCTTTCAAATGGCACAGTCGCTTGTCCTGTTCCCAGGATGGGATGCCCTGTACCATGCTTACGAGCTTAAAGTTCTTATTAAGACTTTATGAACACGGATTCGAAGTCCACGAACCAATGACTGCATATTCTTGAGAACTGCTTTCTTGACTGCATCTTATTGTCTTCATTACGTGCTTAATGATGTCAACCAGTAAATATCGAATTTTATCGAAATGTATTTATTATAAAATGCAGTCGAAGTCTATTCGATTATTGAGCAAATTAAAAATCATGAATGCAATTGTAGGGTACATTTTATTAATTCACTGCATTCTAGTCACAGCTTCGAATCACTGTTTATCTCGGTTCTAGACCGGTACATTTTTTATTACTCTTTAAGCTTAATACATAAAAATTGTACATTTAAAATTCAAAAATATTAATCGTAATAAAAACAAAAGGTTTACTTCATGATAAGATATTTGTTAGACTTTTGCAATAGTAATGGTTTTGTGATAAATGCTTGTCTATTAATTTGGTAATCACGATACCTACCTAGACAGCGGACTCATCATTATGAGTGATGTGTAAAGACAAACCTTAATCTACCCTGCAGCCGAAAATCTACCTACTGGACTAAAATAAGTACGTAGAATCGGTAAAGTTAATAATTTTTCATTTATTAACAAACATTTTAAATAATACGGCTCTGACGATTCATAATATAGGTACATATAGTACTAAATGTGGAAAACTAAACTCCCTGATACCCACGTTACTTCCAACATTTTTTTCATTTAGTTTACGTGTTGATGTTGCTTGATACCTTCACTATAACAACGGGTTCCCTAAGTTTACGTGTTGATGTTGCTTGATACCTGCACTATAACAACGGGTTCCCTACGTGCTTAATTAAAGTAAAACACAATCTGAATTAAACTTATTAGAGATTATATTATGGCAAGATTAATGTTGAATGACAAAGGGTTCTGTAGTGTTTTGAAGTCGGTTTTTAAATATTATTTAATTTTTTTTCTGAATAATAAAAGCCAGATTCATATTAACTGAGTTTTCCCATACTACAAGCCCTTATCTTAGAATAGAACCCACATATCCGTGATACACTATTAATGAAGTCTTACGGTCACATATTTTGGTTATTCGCTGCAATGGAAAAACAAAACTGTTGATTCTATTGCAGACCAATTGTACACGTTGCTTCCATGAAAGCCTCGAGTCTAATTCAATAACGAGGAACATAATGGGATGGCTATCGTAAGACACTTTCAGTTCCATGGGTTTTCCGTTTTTGTTGTAAAATTGTATAAATTTTGTTTTTGAAAAGTTTACTTGCAAATTATTTCTATTTAATCAGTTCACTATATTTTCTATTGCATCGTTAATTTCTGCTTCATGATCTGTCATTGAGGCTTCGCTTATAATAACAGAGTAGGTACCTGCATGACGGTTTTTTTTTTTGGTTAGTATTGCCTTTTGGAAATTATTTTTAGATACCTACGATGAAAAAAAAGGGGGAAAAAAGGAAAAAAAGTTGTAGTAGAGACAGGCTCGGACCGGCGTCTTGCTGTTTCGGGACCGCCCGGTTTCCCACCTGAGCTATTACAACCTTGCAGATGGTGGCGAAATTTACCGTAGTTTTTCATTGCCTAAAGACTGACAAAACGACGTTTTCTAAAATTAAAACCTACCTAGATCGATCTCTGCATACTAAATTTCATGAAAATCGTTGGAGCCGTTTCCTCCAACGATTAAAGGTATTGGATATATAGATATAGATAGACACGAAAATGCTGCCTTGCGGCATGCCACATTTATTCAATTTCATTTAAATCTCTAATTTGTTTTTTTAAGCGATATATTCAGTTTATTAATCTCTATCTTCTAGCTAGCCAGTTATATGCTTGACCACGAATAAGGCTAGTACTCGATTCTCAGGTTCGTCCAGGATTAAAATGATTAATATTGTATGAATATAAGTAGGTAAGACATTCAACTAGGTTCAATCAGATTGGCCCGTTAAAGTAATATTTTTTATTCTCATAAATTCTTGCAAGAACAAGAACGACAATTACAATGAAAACCTCTTATCAGTAGACACAGGCCTACATATTTATTATCATAGAAAAAGTAACTCCTGTTAAATACAATTGACAAATACGTAAGAATCCGACTTGTTTGTCAAAAACTTACTTATTATTAGTAGTACTAACAATACTAGTTAAGGCAACGAAAATAATGTCAATAAGTTGGATTAGCCCTTTTATGCAACATTGTTGTCGTGGGTATCCTTGCCATCCTTGGGTGATTCCAAAACTGATAACTATAATTCGATACCGTCGGCAGGGTTGCCATATGAGATGATTTATCGCCATTTGGGCTATCTCGGAAGGTGAGTTGGCGACCAAAAATTGCAATCGGCGACCATTCGACATTTGGAGTATTTCATTTTTTTTCGACGACTTTTGGGCTGCTTGGGAAATGAGAACAAATTACAGGTAGTTTTTGCGCAATTATGTCTTTGTTTATGGATTTTTTGCATTTTTTTAAATTGTCGTGGCGTTCTAACGGTTCAATGACTATTAAAAGCAGAAATGGACCTGTAACTGTTCTAAAAAATGTATTTTCACATTTTTAAGATTAATTTAAAAAAATCTTTCAAAAAACCAGACTTCAAGCGCCACAATAAAAAGTCATTTTATTGAGGCGATTATGGGCTATAATGCTGAAAATTCCGGTGATTTGGGCTACAAAATTTAGGCGATTTTAGAGCGACTATTTTCTTAATTTTGGCCGGCCAGTATCTGGCAACACTCGTTCGGTCGTGGGAATAGAATTTTCAAAATTGCATGTTATTATAAATGATTCCGTGATACTACAACATCCACATTTTCTTTAGAATTGGTACGGGCCATGAATTTTGTGATAAATCAAGGATGGGTGATGTACTGGGGTACAGCTCGGTGGTCGCCGACAGAAGTAAGTTTGACCCTGATACAATTACCTAAATTGTTTTGAATGTAGTTTGGATTATAGGTACATTTCATGTGCTTGTTTTAATTCAATGGAGATTTGGTTACAAATTAATATAGGTCATGACAAAAATCGTGCCGGAGACTTGATCAATTACTTCGGTTCCAGATAATGGATGCGTACACTAACTGCCGGCAATTCAACTGCGTGACCCCTATCGTAGAGCAGACAGAGTACCACATGTTTTGCCGAGAAAAGCCTGAACTTTATATGCCTGAGCTCTACCACAAAATTGGCGTTGGTAAGTCGTCACTGAAAGTAGCTTCGCTGCACAAAGTTTGTGTTACGTATTGATCTCCTCCGCTTTCATGTAAAAGGTTTTATGTTAAGTTAGTGTTAAAAAACATGTGCAAGTCGGAGATAGTAAATTGTTTACCCAGGAAGCAAAGAACTATTTTTAAGGCGAGAGTGTTTCTTTGAATTCAGAGCGCAGCGAAGTATTCTAGAGTAGAATCCGGAGCATAGCGAGGGCTTCAAGTACACCACTCGAGCTTGAATAGTGTTGCTCCGAGGTAGACACTCTACTTTTTATTTGAAATTTTCAAATTGAAATTTTCACAGACGATGTATTTCTGTTGCCGCCATAACAACAAAAAACAGAATAAAATAAATGTGTAAGAGAGATTCCCATACAACAAACGTGATCTTTTGGCCGTTTTTTGCTCGGTATTTTAACGGCAACAGGTAGACGGTTGAAATATTCAAATGTTGTATAGATAATGGTAGGGAACCTTTCGTGCGCGAATGTGACTCGCACTTGGATGGTTATTATTAAGTATTTGTTTTATTACAGGAACCGTATTTTTTCGGTCTTAATAGTAGATTTTACAACAAGTGCACAAAACGAACCATTTTTATCCGAGACTTAGCAATCTTAGCATGTGGCATAGTAATGTCGCATGGCTGATAGTAATGTCGACGATAAAATGTTTTTGTGGACGAGTTATAAACTCTGCTTTTCACTTCGATTGCGAGGAAATAAAACAGTAGTATAATTTAGCAAATTCAAGAAATTAATAAACGCACGAAAAAACAAGCGCTGTTTCCCGCCGCTTTATTTTTTTTTAATCTTACGACATTAATGGCAGATCTATACAGCCTACTATTAAATTAATTTTGTAATAATAATTTTCTTAAATTAATTAAATAACCTACCGTACTTGAATTCAAATTTTAATATGTTTTATGTCTTAAAAAACACATAAGGCAAATAAATTAAAGTAAATATTATAAAATAACAAATTCTATCTAAGAACTTCTTAATGTGTTTGGCTGTATGGCTCATTTTCTTTGCCTTAATATAGATACATTTATGAGTAGATACGTTAATGCACTTGTGCACTAAATTCGATTTTGTGCAGCCTATATCCGACACAAATAAGCACTTTCAGAGCATGAGAAGAGCAAATAATATTATCACCCTCTTTAAATAGAGTGATAGTAAAGCTATGCTACTTTTCAGGCATGATGGCCTGGTCGGCCATCACGACCGGAAAGGGTTTGGGGCGCGAAGAGATCACCGGACTCTTTGCCAAGTCTCGATTCAACAGGAAATACAGTACCTTCAGCTGGTGCGAAGAAGACGTTGGTGGAACTGAGGTGAACACTTTGTCGTCCTATCTTCTTCACAAAGTTTTTCTTAAAGTGCTCCATCAGTGGAGGTCGGCAGTCAGTTCTTTGGTGAAACCCAAAACTAAACTGAGTGAAATGAAATATATTCGTCTCACTGCTGGGCTCAGGCCTTTTTTTAAAGGGTGTGTACAACAGTGTTTTTCAGTCTTTGAAGACGCGACCCATTTTACAAGTAAAAAATTCTAGCGACCCCCCAGACCCCGAAGTTTGTTGAAAGTGTCAGTAATTATAAAGATGATGTAGTTAGAACCTACAACTAAGTGGTACCATATCCTTTTACCAAAATACCGGTAATATTTATTAAATATTACATATTTATTATTAAATAAAAAAAAATAAAAAAAACTCAAATGAAATGAAATAAAATGTGGAACTAGTCCCACTTTAATCTTTAAGGGCTGCAACATAAAATTTCTGATCAAAAATAAAATATGATCAAACCAATTTGCGCGTCAGCGGGGCCGAAAAATTAAATTATCAATGGCATTTTGATGTAGCTCCGTGAAAAATTTTGGAAAATAAAGGATCTGTGTTGTAGACGCGCGTGAGCGCGATCAAAATTTACCACAGTGACTTTTTCATTTAGTTCCATAATACTCTGCGCCCTCAAAAATGAACAAAGAATTTATGGTGGCTAAATTGACGAAGGCATTTTCATGAAAACGCCATCATCATAAAAGATTGATATCATAGGCCAGCGCGCCCCAAAATTTTCTTAATTGATGATGCCAATATCATTCACTTCTAAAAAACTCAGCGCCTTTCAAAACAAAAGACCTGTCTTGTAAGCCAGCCAGACAATTTTCTGACGGTGGTATTTTCGTAGAAACTCGGCTTCTATTATAAAAGATTATGAAAGCTTCTATTATGATACGCTCGCCTTTGTACATGTTATTTCTTATGTAGTGTCCTGGTTAATGTCTTGTGTGCAATAAAGTATAATAATAATAAATATTTGTCTTATAGGCGCGTATTAGCACATCAGAAAGTTTACTAAATTGATGGTGCCAATTCCATTCAGTTCTGTAGAAAACCAGCGCCCTCAAAAATAAGAGACCTCTGCCTTATAATGATGCTCAAAAATGAAATTGAACTTGCACTTCCAAAAATGAAAGATCTGTCTAGAAAATTTTATAAATTGAAATTCATTAGGTTCGTCAGAAATCATGATGGTGCCGAATATGTAATAGACTGACATTTTGGCATTTAAATAAAAGAATTAAAAAATATTTTTTAAGTCCCTTAAATCAAGACCGTCGTTTCTAAGCTCTAAGTCTATCCCAAGCGCTAAGATATGAACATGCTACACACTCGGGGTTTCTTTCCTTAGATGTTGTTTTGTGATAGAAATATTCGAGAAATATTAATTAGTTCTTTCATCTACCTTAAACACAATTATACTTTATCTATGTTGATCGCATATTTTAAGTTCGCACGTTTACGCGAATAAGTTGTTCTAATGTAGAACAACTTATTCGCGTAAATTAGGAATTGGGGTTCCCTACCTCTGTCCTTTACCTTGACTGTATTTTACGTATTTTAGGGACAGCCTGTATATATTGACCTATTAAACGCGTAGTAGAGAGTACCGGTCTTATTTATAAAAACACGATTCCTCTAAAGCACTTCTAAGAGTCAAATCAGCGTCTTACGGAATCGTGTTTTTTTATAAATAAGACCGTACCTATGTGTTTATTGTATCGACAAATACGAATCATACAGGTGCGGAGTCCAGGCAGCAAGGAACAGTTAACGGGCGAGGACACCAGAACTTACGGGGATAAACTCCGGGATCTGGGAAACTTGGCCATAAGTCTTAGTAAGTCATATAACCGCCGGTTTATGAATTGAGAATTTCACTAAGTAAATAAAAACCTGATTATATTATTTTTGTTGCACTAACCCGTGCTGAGCACAACTTTAAAAACCTATTTAGAGGTCAAAAATTCCACCAAGTTCAATTCCCGGCATGGGTGGAATTTTTAGCCTTTAAATAGGTTTTTAAAATAAAAACCTGTTTTTCGTACACTAATAAACGCTTAATCTACCGTTAACAGTAGAACTGTTAGTTGTCTTTTCATAAGCTCTTTGGCTAACGAACAGCTATTGACGGTAGATTAGCTTAGTGTACGAGAAAGAGCGCATTAGATCAGGCTCGGAAATCGTATAGACGCTTCTATTTCTACTTTGTTACTAAAATAGGTACAAATGTAATGACGGGCTTGTAATAGATAACATACAAAGGCGGTGTTATTTGAATAAAATTTCTTCCAGCCAGCCTAGTTTTAGAATTTTTAATAGGGAGCAGGGGCTACATTTAACATGCTTCCACGTTCTCAATTTTCTGTAAAGCGATATTGCACGGCCTAGGCTTAACACAATTGGGAAATTTCGTATAACTTAGATTGGGGTGACATTGCTTTTACTGTATACATAAAAAAAAAAAACATAGGAGATTAAAAATAAAACAATAAAACTATTTATTCGGGGTTTTCGGGGTCACAAAAAGTGCGAAAAATATAGTTACTCTAATAGCAAAAACCTTATTAGATTTAGTTTTTTCATTGAATTATTGCACATAAGTAAATATTACAATGCCAATGCGGCGGACTTAATGCCATAAGGGTGCATAAAACATTATTTTACTTCATATGTTATAAATAAGGCTTTACGTGAAGTTGTTACGTCATAACTTGAGTCCGATTTGCGATTTGTATGAAGCGTTTTTGTATCACTTGCCTATATTGACTTTTCGACTACTTTTTTACGAAAAGTATAATTAGTCGTAGAGAAAAAAAATACTACGTTTGTTTATCTTTTAATGTGGTCTTTCCGATTATATTAAAACATTTTCAGCAAATTCTTCATTGATAATGTTTCTTATAAAACCGTGTATATTGTACGGCTTATGTTAACATGTTTATCAGTTACGATGTTTTTTTTAAAGCAGTATTTTACGGCGTCCGTTTACGAGTATCATGGTCTCAGTTTTTTAAGCAATATAAGGCCTGCATTTAACAAAAACATTTGTTGTATTATGAGCCGACTTGCAGATTGCTCTATGAGCCAGCTGGCTGTGGCCTGGTGCCTGAAGAACGAATCTGTCAACTGCCTTCTACTCGGTGCGACCAGCGTGGAGCAGTTCAAGGAGAACATTCATGCTTTACAGGCAAGACAGACACTTTTTGTAAACTATTCTTCGCCACTTTTACAAAAGATCGGACGAGTTTTCCAGAATATTTGGATCTGAAAACTCCAGTTTGTTCAGCAGAAAATTACAAATTTATCAGCCTCTATTTGCTATATTTATTTATTTGCTGGTCACGTTTTGCTTCTCGTTTCAAAATATTATTTGTTCAAAATAATTATTAAGCTGGCTAGAACATTCCAGCACATTTTAAACTTATTTCGCTCACAAAAAAAATTCTGATGGAACGAAGTTTCTGCTGATTTTGTTGCTGATCAAATATAAATTTTACTGACAATTGAATTAATTATTAATTCCCGTATCAAACCAACATTAAATAAGTTTTTTTTAATTACAACTAGGTTAATTTTATTTTTACGGTTCCGTACCTCAACGGGAAAAACGGAACCCTTATAGTATCACTTTTTTGTCCGTCCGTCCGTCCGTTTGTCTGTCAAGACCCTTTATCTCAGGAACCCATAGAGGTAGCGAGTTGAAATTGAAGCCATATAAGTCAATAAGTCTACAGTCCCTTGAATCTGTGAAAAAATCAAACTTCTAAGTTAATAAAAGATAAGGCTGTTTATGCCACAAAAAAACGTATATTTCGACACTCAAGGGAATCAAAATTTATAGGGTACTTTCCGTTGACCTAAATTGAAAATTTGGTAAGTAATATCGTCTTATACCACAAATTAATTATAGATTTGTAATTAAATCATAAAAAAATTGTCTTATAAGTTCGGGAAAAGCTCGGAAAAAATTGCGGGACTCGATTGTTGAATTATTTATAATATGTAAGTACCTAACTACAAAGTACGGAACCCTCGGTGCGCGAGTCCGACTCGCACTTGCCCGGTTTTTTTACTGATAATTTTATTTGCAAATTAAGTTAACCTTCAAAACAATTTAACCCGGGATATTTCGGAAAAGTCATTTTTATATTCACCACTTACCACACGTTCATTATATTAAAAATGTATGTTTAAAAAAGTTTAGAGTACATAAAAATTAAACAAAAATCTAGCAACGATGTAGGGAAATAAAATATTCCCCGGGTCCAGAGAATAATAAAAGTATCATTATTATTAAAATTCTTTGTTATACCAGAAAAAATGTACAATTGGCGGGCTTAATACTACGCACTCAACCCAGAGCCCGAAAATGTACCGTTTAATAAAAACCCGTAGACTCCGGGTCAAACCCGGAGAGGTGGCAGCCCTATTCGTAACGCGTGTGAGCTCCGCAGATCGTGCCTCAGCTAACGATGGCGGTCATGGCAGAAATCGAGCGAGTGCTGGCCAACAAACCGGAGCGGCCCGCCATGGTCTCCACACTGGCCATGCGAAACCAACAAAACAACAACACAGTCAGGGTGGATATGACGTAAGTTCCATACAGCTAAAAGGCATCGGCGTATCTAGGATTATGCTCCAGTTGCGCCTGGGCGAACGTCTATCACACAGAATGTCAACACATGTATAGAGTAGTATTTTTAATCGTACCTAAACATTTAACTTTATACATTTAAGGAGACCCGTTAAATGTACAACTATGTCGGTAACTCATCCTACTGGGGTGGGCACTAGACATTCGGGGACGGATACGGCCCACCCTCTCCCTGTCTACACCAATGGCTTGAGGTCTATCCGGATTACATCGTGCCGTGGCCGTGCAAGCGCAATATAAGTCTAAAATAATCCATGGATTATTTGAACACACAAATTGAAGCTCGACAGAGGCAAATTGAAGGACAGGCAGCAGCTGCTTGGGGCTTTTGTCAATCCGGGTAGACTCTAATCATTTTAGATTGTTAAAGCTGCGCCCGCACGGCCCAGATTGCGTTGATAATGACTACTAATTTAACCAAATGAACTAATTGAGCTACGACCTTGAAATTGCCACGGTTAGTGTCCGATATCACCCGGGACATGGACTCAGAGGTGTGACTAGACCTTGCCTGTCATAGACCCATGTGGCCGCAACGCGAGGCTTTGGTGGGTGTTTTATAAAATGTACGTTGTTTTAAAAGATTTGCACTCCTGCTCTTTATAAGCCACTTTGCCTCCAATCGCTTACTCATAGACTCGAAGGTTCTTTGGCTTTCACTGCTTAGTTTTGCGTAGCAGACCGCACAATAGTATTTTTTAATAAGAGGTTAAGGTATTTAAAGGGTTCTGGAGCTCGCCACTAGTATTTTGGAAATACTGGTCTAAATCTGACATAATAATTCATAATTTTGAACTCACGCCTGAATCCTGAGGGGGTAGGCAGATACCGGTTTTGCCACTTCCCACGATCTTGATAAAACTCTTTCGCTTCATCAACATTCATAAGTCGCTGCACGCCGCCGCCGCCGCCGCGCCGGCTTCGTTTTTGCCGATATTGTGTCTTTTAAAATACAGACAGAAGTTCAGTAAGGTAGACATTTTAATCAATTAGTCTACTACTAATTAATTAATGTTATACATAACGTTATGGCTAACGAAGACAGTGCACAATAAGTTAGTCCTCAAGCATGGGGTAAGCTACTCTTATCCGATCTAGGTAGTAGAGAAAAAGGCAAGGCCCAAGAAGACCACTCTGGCTATGCCTGTGACTATGGCTGTGCAGTGCATACTTAACATAAGGGTCAATTCCATACACTGAATTACATATTTTTACATTTTGAAAGTCGAAAAAGGCGGTGTTTTCATTGTACTTGTCGACAATTTAAAAAAGCTCCCAAGTGTCTTCGTAGGTTTTAAATGTATTTTAAGATTAGCATTGTGCTAAAATGACGATTGAATGAGCGCGTTGCGCGTTGGTACCACTTCAAGTCAACGCGCGGTCACTTGTCTAACCTTCTAGGCACAGACGATAAAGAGGCATAAAAACATGTCACAAGACCCGACCTACTATATATCTGTTACTGTACTATAATGGATAACAGAATCCAGGCCCTGACCGAGGAAAAAGAATCTGTCAATTTGTTCCGAGCAGGAACTCAAGAGTAAAAGAGGCCACGAATACGATAGGTAGATAGTATTAGGCCAACGAAGATGGCACCGGAAGAAAAAGAGGTCTTCACTGTGGTTAATTTCGTTAGCATAGCCACTTAGCTCTGATTGGCTGTTAGAAATTTCTGCATGTTTCATCACAATGTCTCATGTCATTTCAACATCATCCACAGAAAAGCTGGAATACGCAAAAGGGTGTCTATTTTGAAGATGCCATTGATGTGGCAAGAAGTCGGGAATATTTAATTTTAGGGGCCGCAGGTAGATAACTAGCGCCACCAACGGAAAAAATATACAAATTTTTAAATAAGACGTTTTAAAAACGTATTATAAAAATATATGATTTTTCGCATTGGTGCCACTATAAGCACCGGCGCCTTTGTCCAATAACTTTAATGAGCTCTTGATATTTCTTGCATAATTATTTTAAAATAAGTATCGCAAGATCTCATTAAACTATTCTAAGTGAAACAATCTCGTATTCTTATCACTAGATGAACTAAAATAATCTAATATATAGGAGGTTACACGCTCAGACTGGCATAATTTTCAGTAGCCTGTTTTTGTCTGTCTGCATCTGTCTGCAAGTTCGAACTATAAAGATAAAAGGCACATAATTTTGCGCTATTATCGCGGTGTGCCCAACAACCAATAATAAAAAATCTCCATACATGTTTCTTTCAATTCAATTCAATTCACTTTATTGCTTCATGTGGTACAAACTGTTCTTAAAGATTAAAGTAATAGAGACCATGACATGAGCCCTGTGAGGGCATTGCAATTTTATAACAATTTAAAATAAACATAAAATTATCAAACATATTGACTTAAGAAAACTAAATCTTATGTTAAAACTATAAAATTCGAACTTTCCTTTATTTACAGAATTTCAAACAATGTAAAACAATCACAAAATCACAATGCAAAGTAATCATTCATAGTATACAGACGCATTCGTACAGACGGTAATAATAGGGGTTAAAGTATGAAATTGCCGTTTGATTGCAATAGGTTCTTTGATTTGACATAGAATCTTCATGGTTTGAGGTTTTCGAATGAAACTTTTTTCAAATGGTTTCTATGATGTCCTTTTTTTAAAAAATGTGAAACATTTGAATATCGACTTTCAATTGTTTTTGTTATTCAATTTAGACAAGAAAGATGGATACTGCGAAAATTCGAGTAATTATGAGGCACCCATTTTTCGTATTTTTTTATTTTATTGATTTGACGCAGTGAGTCAATATTGTGGGTAAGGTAACGTTAAACCATGCCGCTAATTCCTGGGTAGTTTGACTAGGGTCGGCTTCCACTATCTCTCTTAATTCATCGTTATTCACCTGTGTGGGCGGTCTTCCTCGTGGCTCGTTCTTTAAGTCGAAATTTCCATCACGAAAGCGTTTAAACCAAAATCGCACGGTGCGTTCATTAGTAGACCCCTCTCCAAACGCAGCATTGATATTGCGGGCTGTTTCTGCCGCGTTAGTTCCGCGTCGGAACTCGTATTCAAAAATCACTAGAATTTTCGCAGTATCCATCTTTCTTGTCTAAATTGAATAACAAAAACAATTGAAAGTCGATATTCAAATGTTTCACATTTTTTAAAAAAAGAACATCTTAGAAACCATTTGAAAAAAGTTTCATTCGAAAACCTCTAACCATGAAGATTCTATGTCAATTCAAAGAACCTATTGCAATAAAACGGCAATTTCATACTTTAACCCCTATTATATATACGGGAATCCTCTAACATGTAGGTTATTCTGTCAAGTCTCAAGCATTGTAAATTAAATGCTTTACGAAACATCTTTGTATGGAAAGTTTAGTATAAAACTCAAGCATTTTCAGTAGATTACCGTCTAATGTGCCAACTGTCATCAATCCAAGCTATTAGCATACACTGTTGCCAGCCAGAGCGTGTAGCGCCCGCCGCAATGCGAGTCAGCTACGTACTGTGAACCGTGTGCCATTCATATCATAGAGTCATCGAAAATGATTCAGCGAAGGCCGAGGAGGGCCCTACTGCGGGCCCTAGCGGGGGTATTACCCCCGTCCCCCTCGCCATCCCCATCTCAGTCTTCTACAGGTGTGCCGCCTACCATAATATGATATTCAACCATTACGCTTTCCCTTTCCTTTCCAACCATACCGATTGCACGATACACTGTATTTCTCGGGAGGTCAATTGAAAAGTGTACGCTTCTAGACTCTGCAATGACTCGTTGCATCTGAATAACCTTTTCACTGGGAACAAACGCACGTATAAAACAGTAACGCTGTGCTAGTCCACAATTAATACTGTTAAATACAAGGACCGAAATAAAACTTTACAGGTCTTTAGAGTAAATAGGTGACACCTATTTTCTACCACGTGGAACCTACTCATCCTGAATTACATCATCCTGAACAAGTTATCGCAGTATCAATAGTGCATTTTTCAATAGACCATACCCCTGTAGAACCCGGATTGTTGCTCGTTCCTTCAGATGTGTTAGTTAAATTATGTAGTAGATACTTGCTCTACATAATCCCTTGATGTTAGACTTCAACTGTTAGCCTACTCTCTGTAACACATCCCTGCATCTCCCTTTCCAAAACCCGTTAAGAGCTACATGTGCATACTTAATATTGAATCTAGTAGACATAGCTTAAACGTTATACAGGTATTCAGAGCTCCATAAAGCGAGATGAGTATAGGCACCAACGGACTTAGCAGATCGAGTCTAAAATGGCGCGCGCAACTCTACATCACTATATTGTGTTGTGATTCATAGTACAGTCGACAGCAAGCCAACGTTTATATTTTTTTCCAAAGTCGCCCGTAACGCAACCGAGTTCACGCGTGTAAAGGTTGATATGATGCTTTCGACTGTACAATGGGCACTATATGCCAGCTGAGGATGGGACGTATCATTATATTAGGAGACGTTCAGTAATTACTTGAGACGTTTCTTTTACATATTTAGACCCTCCCTTATTTTACCCTTATTTTAGAATCTTGGTAAGATTTCAAGTCTCGGTAAGATTACATTACTAAGATGTGAATGAATCAACCAGCCGTCATCATGGGGTAATTACGGTATCAACCACAGATATTTAATAATATCTAGTCTGTGGTATGAAAACATTACTAAAGGTATGAAAACGTACAAGAAAACATTACATTACTTATCGTAGAACACAGATAATTTACCTACCATATTCTCACGAGTTATAAATTTGACGCGAGGTTTTGAGTAACTGACTCCGGATTGCCGTTGGCCGGACCCCTCCTATATTAAGCTCACGCAATTTAGAGGACGTCCTCTGGGCTATGTTTAGCCTCGTTATGTCTCGCGAGAGAACTCCGTCAGAGACAGCTACACAGGAGTTTTAACCTCAACAGGTACACTGGATTTTAGGTACCTTGTAGGTATTGTAGTGTGTAGAATTATTGTAATATAGTAATATAGCGTCCGAATGGTCCCTTCACCTATCTAGTGTGAGTGAAGGTGCCACTGGACGCTGTACATACATCATCTCATTAGGTAGATGCGAAGGCCAGAGTAGTTTAAGTAGCACAAAAAAAAAACAAAGACGGTCCGAAGTATCAGTAGTACATTTTTTTAACTTTTTAATAGCTCTCTGAGCCAACTCCATATTTTTTCGGATTTGGATGGGACAAAGACTGTTACCGTTTTTTCGAGAATTTATGGTGAATGTGATGCGATAGAATTGGGCTTCAATGTCAAAACACGTTATTTGATCAATATTACACGGTGCAATTAAAAAATTAAAGCACTGAACTGACCTTGGAATAATATACTTGTGGTACTTATAATCTGTTGAGGTCAGATCAGTGTTTGAAAAGATAAATTTATCTTAAATCTAATCCTGTGAAGGTACATTTTAGAACTAGGTACAATGCTGAGAATACTTCTCGTAAGTTTAGCAGAGTACGATAACCCCCAACAACCCTTCTTGTCAAATCACTCGCTAATTAAGAGCCCTTCTTCACAAATCACTCATTTTTTAAGCGTTGCGAGTTTTTCTAGATCCGCGAACTGCTACATGCTACAAACTGATACATGCGAATTTTGATGAGCATTAAGTTTTAGGTTTGTGTGGGTAGAAAATTCTTTCGTCTTTACATTCAGTGGTGACAACTGGAGAGACTAATTCGAAAACTTATACACAAATGTAGGTATAAAGCCTTCCTCCGCAAAAAATATTACTATCCTGGTGCAGTCCCTTGCATGAAATCGTTCATATTGGTAAATCTATGTTGTCAGCCTTGCCTGTCTTTTGGTTCAACATATCCCCACCGTGCAGTCGACAGCACATAAACCTTTAGATACGTGCACTCTAATCAGTTTGCATCAGAAATGTAAAGGTTGACCTGCTGTCGACTGTACTCCCCTATATTCTATGTACCACTAATTACTGTTCACGTGTGCCGCGGTCACTTCCGAAAGGAAGATGTGACATGACATGCATCGCGTTCCTTAGCGCTAATAACATTGACCATTGTGATATTTGGTGAAGCTTTCATTTGGCCTGAAGGTCCTAATTGGCTTACTTTTGGTTTCGATTGCTACCAAATATTCAAGCCGGCGGTATTGTGTTCCCTCTTACACAAAAGCTGCATAAATACCGTCTATTAATTTACTAACACCCTTTCCGAACCCACGAATCCTCTGCAATATTTTTTTATTTTTCCAAAAGAAATTCGGGCCTACAACGCAAAGATTTGAGCTTCAGACACACTTTGTAATGTGACTTTCAACCTAACTTCTCTTCACAAAGGACCTTCTCGAAACTTTTCTGATTTCTTTTGGAAACTGAATTTGAAAAGTCAACTCGCAATGTATTCAAAACATCGTAGCTGGTTTAAATTTAAAGTCAGTGCCATAAATAATGAATAAAATAAATAAATAAGAACGACTATATTTACGCGTCCACTGCATGCAACACTTTTTATTTTTAATATTACAACAAATGTTATTTATTTCCTAGCTAATTGTTAAAGATAAAATTGTACGTTTTGGTGTCAAGTATGCGTAACTTTCGGGTCGGGTGTCAGTTTTTTGAGACCCTGTAAATTACCCGACCTCTAAAGGTTTTATTTACTCGTTTTATTTTACAAGACTATCGTACAGTCGACAAAAGGTTGATGTTTACATTTTTGTTCCAAAATCGCCCTTAACGTAACTGATCACAAATGTAAAGTTTCATGTGTTGTCGACTGCAGCGTCTCGTGATTGCGGCACAGCCGTGACTGGTATTGCGCTCAGAGGCTATGTTCCCCTCGAGTACAACAATTTGATTGTATGCATTTCATCAATAACTCTACCTAAGTGTTCATATCTGTCGTCATTAAATAACAATACATAAGTAGAATGAAGCCTCACTTGCTTAGCATTATCTTTTATATCGTGCTCTTTGAGTAAAATCGCTAAGAACAGCACACGCTTGCCTTAGGCTCCGTACACAAAACTGCGAATCGGCGCGATGCGAATTCGCAACACAGAAAACTGCGACCCGAATTGCTGCGATGCGATTTCATGCGGCATGGCATCTCCCTTCCACGAATTGGGTGACCAACTGACCATTGCTTCGACGACCGTCAACCGTACTGAGTGTATTTTGTAAACTACTCAGGTCGTGACATGGATCGTAAAAAGAAGTGCTCACTTCTGTTATTGGTAAGAAGATACAGGAAAAATAAACAAAGATGTACAGACACTGTTATCGCGCCGATTCGCAGTTTTGTGTTCGGAGGCTTGCGATTGAATCTGGTGGGTCTAGCTAGACTTTTAAAAAGATCATGCTAACAGGCAGGCATGCCGAGATATCCGATCCGGTCCAATACTTTCGACGTTAGTTCGCCCAAATTGCGCTTTAAATTATATTTCTTCTCTATTTTGACAATTAAGCGGAAAACAGAACATTATGTTGCCGATGTAGTAATCTGTGGATGCGATCTTAAGGCTGGTGTTACGTCGAGCATGCTGTCTCGCTCGCAGAATTTAACACTTTATTTTATTATATTTTATTAAGGATCACCAACAAGAGTTACACCAAAATTATATAGGTATGTAGTATAAAAACTTAAAATCTAAATCGCCATGTGCAAAACAACGTTTGCTGAGTCAGCTAGTTATTCATACCAATCTTCAAACGTGACGCGGCCGATAAAAATAAATTATAATTTAAACCTTTTGCTTATTGGAAGTGGATTAGTTTATCGATGCTGAAGAAACTATTTCAGGTTTTGCACAAATTAATGATCCAATCCCCCAGCCTGCTCATGTTACTGTCCACGGTTACAGCTGTTCTCGCTCCTGAGAGGCATGTTACTGACATGACGTGTGACGTCTGGCACAGGCTCTGGAAATGTAGTCTGAGGCTTTGCTAGATAATAAAATTACGGAAATTTATAACATATTTTTACTATCCGATACCTACCTATTTTTCGATTAAGAAAATTTGGTGTCTACTAAAATTATTAATGTTGGAAACCACTTTTCTATCTCAACAACTAAGTGAGTATAGAAAAACTAAAACATGTTTTAAATGTCCGTTATTTGTATCTATTATCTAGCAAAGCCTCAGACTATACTAACATAATTATACAACAATCACCAAAAGTTAGATTGTGCTACCGAGACAGCAGCAATGCGGAAAGTAAAGACGCTGCGACGGCAGTCGCCAACATGTCAGCGTCGAATGTCCGCATCGACGGCTGTCGTAGACGAGTGTCTACAGCTTTTACTGACAGCTGCAGCTGGCACGGCCATTCGCAACGTGCCGCCCGTGTATAAGCGCCCTTAGGCACTGAGCCGTATAATGTCCGCAGTGGGGCCACGACCTCGGGAGGCGGTTCCCCGAAGCCTGACGGGGAGGGCGCCGAAGGCGAAGCCTCCACTCCCGGCAAGGAGCCCGGGCGGGCCTTCTGTGAGATCCAGTGACCGTGGTGGCGCGGGAGCACCGACTCCGCTTCTAAGTCTAGTAAATCAAAGGTAAATACTGTACTCTTCGACGTCGTTAAAATATAAAGGCTTATTATGGACAGAAGTAATCTAAAATATCTCAGTAGAGTACTGAGCCTTCGCGACAAAAACTGACCGACCGTTGTTGACGATGTAAAATAAAATTATTTTTTTTCAAAAAAATTTGTATGTGTGTGCTTGAAGCAATACACATTTCACAAGTCTTGCTCTCGAGTTATGATTTTCTTTCACCTATCGAGTATTTGTTGGTACTTAATTCATTTATACATGACATAAAAATCTAATCAACATTGGATACGTTTCCACAGGTTTTGAGCAACGTTTACACGCAATTCTTGCTCGCAACAATGCTCAGCAAAAAAATTTGCTCCTTTGTGAAAAGTTAATTGTTACTTAAACATAAGTCCATAATATATTTTTGTTTCAGGAATCTCTTAAGGATACTAAGCCGAAGTACTTTTTGAACAATGCTGGAGAAGTTATTCGACGTACTGGTAAGTTTTTAAACTTCCAAATAAAAAAGTTATTTCTAAAAAAAAAACAAAATATACGCGTCGAATTGATAACCTGCTCCTTTTTTGAAGTCGGTTAACAAATAAAGAAAAGTCTGAAACTACACTAGAAAACGATATAGTTTTTTTATTTTACTCGACACAACCATACTTAAATATGGCGTCGACTGTACCTGCAAAAGCAACTGGCAGATGCAGTTGGTGACGACAAATGATGTCATGCCCTGCCCCCCAGAACAAGACGGCGTATCAACGGACGTGGTGGTATCGGTCTCCTCGCTCAAAGGCAAGCAGCCAGCCAACGGCGACACCAACAAAGTGAAGAAATCCAAATCGGACGGAGGACGCACACGCTCCTCCTCCCCGCAGAGGTCCACATCAAGCACCCTGGCCCCCAAGGACCGCAGGAAGTCCCGGTTGGACCTTCCCTCCCCAGCAGACCTATAAATAGATACGCGCCAGAGATTTGCGTTTACCTATAGGTTGTGGATGAGTGAACTTTAAGCCGTGGTGTTTCATGACATAGTCAGTGCTTTTCTGTGTCCAAACTACTAAATTTTGATAGGAAGAGAGAAAGGAACGGTATCTGGGGTCGTGTCTCATCGACTCAAAGCTCACTTGTCGACATAAACCCTATACAATAGATGATAAAAATTAGCAGGGTCGAGCTCCTCGCAGCCACGGATCGGACGCATTAGGTGCCGCCGACAGAACGTCGCGCGTCTTAAACAATCTTATGTAGATAACTATTTGAATGCTATAGTCAGGGAGATGGTCGCAACAATGCCCTAAAGTATAGTTTGTAAGGATAACGGCGGAGATTAAAGGGGTACGTGATTTATTGTACATAATATAATGGTGCCTCGTCCACGTTATATCATTCTCAATTGCTTGAATTGAAAGTTGATACATAGGTTCTCCAGACCTTGTTCTTGGTTTGCGGCCGCCTCGCTAACTATGAGTAATGTATCTTGTGTAGATTAGTAACTTGTACGAATTTCTTTCCCATCTACTAGAACTATACAGTGTATGTATGTAACTTCTTAACATCGGTGGAAAAATATTTTGTAACTACTTAGTAGAGAAATTGTAGGTGATGAGTAAGAAGATTTGGAGTTATATAGTACAAGTTTAATGTACATAGTAAGTCACCTATAGATTCAACAATTTTGAATTCTGCCTCGATCCTTGATACAACACCAAACCTTGTCTTTTTAATAATGTGGCTGAGTCCGGCGATGAATAAAACATTATCTAAGTAATTGATTCCTTTGAAGAAACTGACTGACGAAGCTGACGAGTCTTAACTTAAAGATTATGTTGTTTGATATAGGTACTTAAGTGAAAGCGTTTATTTTTGCTGTGTGTAAAGATGCCGCTTCGAACTCATTTGATCTTTCCAGTTATTCCGCTTGCGTAAAGCAGCTTTACGATTGTCAATTAACTCTTAACATTTACTCAACAGTACCTAATAATGTGTTTTTGCCTCTTGCATTTATATAAAAGTAAGCCCATCCATGTTCCAGTCGGTATCTCAGTTTAATGGCTCGGTGACATATATTTGGTAACAATGCCAGATTCGGCTCCCTCACACTAGTCCACTTCTGTACAATATCATGCTCTAGTATTTGAGAATATACTATTTATTCAGTGTATTGTCCTGCTATTGGAAAATCACCTTAGATAAATTGTGTAATAAGTAAAAGCAATCATGTTTATGCAGTCTCTGCATCATTGTATCGTTGAACCCTTCTTTGATGGAATTTATATCTATCTGAATGTTTAACTAGTATTGATGGTAAATACGTACCTACATATCCATATTGTGTAGTTAATATACCTCTCTCTAGATGTTCTACTAAAACCTGTGTGGGTGTCATGATTAGGTACTAAAATGGCCTAGTAGAGAGTGATGAAGTTGTCAGCAGATCGCTTGCATGCAATCAGTAGCACCATAGTTTTAATGTTAAGTATCTGGCTCATATCATTGATCATCGATATTATCATTTCGCATGGCGAATTAATGTTAATTACTAAACCATACTTATTGTTGTTATAAAAAGTATTAAAGTATAAGAATACGTAAATACATTTTTTATTTGTCTCCTTAAGGCTGGGTTCTCCGACATTACCACTAAATCAGGTCTTTTAAAATAAAATTGACTCTCTAATGATTAGCCTTTAAAAAATGAACAAAAAAAACAAAAATAATAGGGGTTAAAGTATGAAATTGCCGTTTTATTGCAATAGGTTCTTTGAATTGACATAGAATCTTCATGGTTTGAGGTTTTCGAATGAAACTTTTTTCAAATGGTTTCTATGATGTTCTTTTTTTAAAAAATGTGAAATATTTGAATATAGACTTTCAATTGTTTTTGTTATTCAATTTAGACAAGAAAGATGGATACTGCGAAAATTCGAGTGATTTCTAATAATATACTTTATAGTACATATGGTGCTACATTACCGCACTAGTGCGATAATGAGCACTTTACGTGCCTATGTCGAAACTTCAAAGGGCCATATGTACTATAAAACGTTGTACGATACACGTGCGAATAGGTAATTCGTAACTCGTGTCGATATAAAACACTCCCTTCGGTCGTGTTTTAATTTATCGCCACTCGTTGCGAATTTCCTACTTTTCGCACTAGTATCGTAATGTACTATTTAATGTCCTGTCTAGTCGGTCATTATTTTTATGATTTTTTAACTTTCTTGCATAAAAAGTCGCATGCATGAGTCTAAACTATAATAATAATAATAATAATAACAATAATAATAATAATAATAATAATAATAATAATAATAATAATAATAATAATAATAATAATAATAATAATAATAATAATAATAATAATAATAATAATAATAATAATAATAATAATAATAATAATAATAATAATAATAATAATAATAATAATAATAATAATAATAATAATAATAATAATAATAGTACTTAACAGTCTTTTGTCGGGAGGCAACAAGGTGCGCGCTTTCAACGCTTGGGTGATGCCCCTACTCATATACTCCTTTGGCATACTAAGGTGGACTCAAACTGAACTGGATGCCCTAGACAGGAGGGTCCGTCTCATGCTCACAGCACACCGTATGCTACACCCACGCTCATCTGTTATGAGACTATACATCCCGCGTAAGTGTGGAGGTCGCGGCTTTTTAAACGCCAAAAATCTCCACAACCGCGAGGTGTGTAGTCTCAGGGAATATTTCCTTAGCAATGAGTGTGGGTTGCATCGGGATGTTGTGTCAGTGGACAAGAGTCTCACGCCGCTCTCCTTGGCAAACGAGAACTGGCGCAAGCCAACGGTGCTCAGCATCGAGGATCGCAAGAACGTGTGGAAGAGCAAGGAGCTTCACGGGCGGTTCTATCGGGCCTTGACAGGGCCCGATGTGGACCTGCTCGCATCGGTGAACTGGCTACGTTTCGGTGACCTTTTTGGGGAAACCGAAGGTTTTGTCTGTGCAATTGCTGACGAAGTCATGATGACGAACAACTATCGGAAATATATCCTGAAGGATGGTACGGTCGACATCTGTCGAGCATGCCGCCGTCCCGGGGAGTCACTCAGGCATATTATTTCCGGTTGTTCTCATCTGGCTAACGGTGAGTACTTGCACAGGCATAATCTAGTAGCCAAAATTATTCATCAGCAACTTGCTCTCCGATACGGTCTTGTCGAATCCGAGGTGCCGTACTATAAGTACACACCGGCGCCGGTTCTCGAAAATGGTCATGCTACGCTCTATTGAGATCGGTCTGTCATCACGGACAGGACTATTGTTGCCAATAAGCCTGACATCGTGCTGACAGATCGATTGATGCGCCAGACAGTGCTCGTCGACATCACCATCCCGCATGACGAGAACCTCGTGAAGGCCGAGAAGGACAAGCTTAGCAAGTACCTTGATTTGGCCCACGAGGTTACCGCCTTATGGGATGTGGATTCGACAACCATTGTGCCGATAGTCGTATCGGCGAACGGTCTCATAGCGAAGAGTCTTGACCAACATCTTAAGGCTCTCTCGCTAGATGGCTGGATCAAGGGGCAGATACAGAAGGCGGTGCTCTTGGACACGGCGCGCATCGTCCGGAGATTTCTCTCTCTGCGGCCCTAACTACCGGTAGCTTGAGCCTAGCTCCGTTACCGGTGGCCAACTAGGATAGGTTTATAAAATATATTTTGTATTTTTTATATTTTTGTACTTTTATAAACCTATTCTAAGTCATGAAAATAAATAAAGAGAATAATAATAATAATAATAATAATAATAATAATAATAATAATAATAATAATAATTATTATTATTATTATTATTATTATTATTATTATTATTTATTAGTACAGTCTACATTTTTTATCTTAGGATAGTTACACTAGTTGATTATAAACATTGTCGCTATACAATTCGAACTTCTGACCCCTAAACTATGTAAAGACCTGTGTCTTAGGGATCGTTGGTTCCCCAACTGAGTATTGTCTACAGCTATATTTAGAGAGTTACGTAACAGCGAATAGGACAGAATCAAATAACTAAAATACCTGGTACAAAATTAAATTAAAAAGAGATTGGGAATTTAAGGCGCCGGATTAAGAATAGTGTCACTCCATTTCCATCCGTGGATGTCGAGAAGGCGACTAAGGAAATAAATTACCAGAAGACGGGCAGCAGCGTCTGCCTGAGATTTCGACCACATACTGCGATCGCCAACCCGCCTGCCACAAGCGTGGCGATTATGGCAAAACCCTTCATGTTTAAAAACCATGAGGGAGGCATGAGGAGGTGTCGAGTGGCTGATGATGATGATGATGGTTTATTTGAGCTGTATTGAGTGTTGGATAAAAAAATATACAAAAATGACTATCACTAAATGTGAGTTAGTCAAAAGTCTATTAACAAGATTTGTATTTCTGTAATTTCAAAAATCCCTACTTTACCCCCAACTATTCGCTCGCGCAGCGAACCCAGCCTTAACCCATTATCAGAATAAAAAAATACATTTGGTAAAATTCGACTGGTGCATAGGTCAGTAAACAGAGCAAAGCTAAACTAGGGAAGCGAAGATATAACTCCATCAGCATCTTGATTCCATCCCATCAAGTTTCTTTTAATAATAGTTGCTGCTGCTATCTAATCGGGTCACATAATGCAGCAACTGAAGCGACACCGGTAACCAGCCAATTAGCTGGCTCATCCCCCCAATGGACGAGACGCTCCCGCAATCCTTCCAAGAATAAAATAGCACTCCAGCTGTGCCGGTTCGCTCACCAAATGGTTATTGAGATGAAGTTTAAGTGCCGTTGCCGACGGACGCACAGTAGGACGGACCTCTGACGCCTGACAAGCGTAAATCACAATGAATATGATATATTTCGACTGGCTGGACTACGCCGTGTTCGGGGCGATGCTACTCTTGTCTTCGCTCATCGGCGTCTACTTCGCCTTCTGTGCCAGCAAGAAGCAGAACACCACGGCGGAGTACTTGATGGGGGGCAAAACCATGGGACTGTTCCCCATTTCGATGTCTCTCATTGCAAGGTAACCTGACTAATTTAATCTACGATCAGGGGCCGAATTATGCGCACAAAATCGTGTCGGAAACCTGACGTTTGCGATAGTAATAGAATCGCTCAGGATTTGGTGCGCGTAATATAGGAGCAGTACTTACTGAGTCTGTAATCTGATTGGTGTTCTTTTGGCGAGTGAGGCTAGAATATGAGTTTGAAATACGTAGCACTTAGGAAAATCTGGCCTAATGTTTAAATGTGCACGGAATGTTTGCATAAGAACTAAGTTAAGGACATAAGGCGCAATCACGACTATACGGCTCCCCATTTAACATTTTGTGTTCCAATCCAGAGACATTTACTCTGAATCTAAGCAATAATATGTTTATGAAAATCCTTAAAATACGGGAAAAGATTTCATTGACACTTCATAGATTTCATTCACTCAAGAAAGTGCCAATCCCTGATTTATGTATATTCCTGTCATTGATCGTTGTTCAAAGAAATCTAATTTACATCCCTTATTATAATTTACATCCTAGAAAGCTTATTTACATCCCGAGAAAGTGTAGACCAGGTATTGGAATGGACATGCACGTTTGAAGCCGATTCAATATGTCCAATACGTTTTTTTCCAGTTACATATCTGGTATCTCCCTATTAGGGCTGCCGGCTGAAATGTACACGTACGGCACGCAATTTTGGATGATAGTAGCGTCAGAGTGGGCCGTGTCTCTCACCGTTGGTTTCGTGTACCTACCGGTTTTCTACAATCTACAAATTACGTCTACGTACGAGGTAATGTGCTCTTGAAGCTGCAATCTTGCGTTGATTAATTAATATCTTAAATATAAAAAGTAGCTGACTCGGCAAACGTTGTTTTGCCATATTAATTGGCCTACGACCTATTCTCCGACCTACCAAATAAATATACATAACAAAATCAGAACAAATCAGAGTTCGATAACAAACACTGAGATACGAGATTTTTATATGTTAGATTAATTGCTGCAAGTCGCGCTAAAACTTGAGAACGGCAGGACCGATTTGGCAATTCTTTTTATATTTGTATAAGTCGATAGAAACTTTAAATGGTGAGAACCAAAAAAATATGAGAAGTTCACCGAGTCCACTAGTTTTTATTATTTATGTACCTAGGGCTGAACGACTTTAAGCTTAGTACCTAACTATAGTTTTGCCTAATATTTTTGCACACTACCCTGACATTCTGTTTTCTTTCACCAGGGACTGTATTCATGCGTGTCTTGTTTCTGAATCTTTCCTGAAGCCCTCACTACCCTTCACATGTTACTCTCTGCTCACTCATATCCTTACTTATTCCTTATCCAATAGCTCCTCTTCCCTATCACCTGGAAAAATCACAAAACGGCTGACCCTACGGAATTTAAACACTGTCGCCCTATATCCATTCTCCCATTTCTGCCTAAAGCGCTAGAGCGGATTGTAAATCGCCAGTTTTCTCACTATCTTCGTTCGAATAATCCACTCAATTATTTTCAGACTGGCTTCCGCCCTGCGCACAGCACCTGTAATGCCCTTATTAAAGTAGCTGAAGATTTCCGCCAGGCCAGAAATGACCAGCATCCATTACACTACTAGATTTTAGTAACGCGTTCAACTGCGTGGATCACCAAATCCTTCTAACTAGTTTACGATCTTTAAATATTTCGTAACCAGTAGCCGAGTGGTTTCTTTCGTACCTTTCAGGACGCCAGCAGCGCTTTTTGTCTGGATAATTCTTTTTCAGATTGGTGCGGCGTTACTGCTGGTGTTCCTCAAGGCGGCGTGCTCTCTTCACTCCTCTTTTCAATATTTAGGATCAACTCTCTTGTTTCTGTCATAAATTTCAGCACCTATCATCTCCAGCTTTACACGCCCTTTAAGTTAGAGGATGTAGATAACGCGATTGCACGCATGTTTGCGGACCTGAAATCTATTCGCCAGGGGAAAATTAAACATGGTCTTGTTGTAAGCCCATCAAAAACACAGGTCATGTTTGTTGGTAGCAGGGCCCTCATTAAGAGACTCGACCTGAACTCTCTTCCCTCCCCCCCGTGCTATTCAACAATGTTCCTTTTCCTTATTGCAAGGATATCAGAAACCTCGGTCTCTTCATACAAGCCGGTTTATCTTAGGACCAGCATATGTCCCATATGTCTCTTACTTCCCATCATTGACTATGCCGATGTATGTCAAGAGCTACTCAACAAGCTTGACAGGCTCCTCAATTTATGCATCCGATACATTTTCGTACTTCGTATGACCACATTCCCCAATTTCGTGCCCAGCCGTCCGATTCCGTAGGAATGCTCCTATTCTCTCCACTTTATAAGGCATATTGCACAATCAGTGCTCCCCTTGTTATCTCAAGGAACGTTTGAATTTCTCCCAACTGATGAGTGCCCGCTACGATCGCTCCGGACCCTTTTCCGCACCCCCGAGCATATTGCGGCCAGATATTCAAACTCTTTCACCGTGACTGCAGTTCGCCTGTGGAACAGCCTCCCTCTGCATATTCGGCAGGTGGAATCTTTGAACGATTTTAAAACCAAAGTATATAATCATTTTATTTATCTTCAAAATCATAACATCGTATCTTAAATACCCTTTCCGCATATGGCAATGATATGACGATGGATTCTTAATTATTAGGTATATAAATACATATTACAAAAAGACTATTATTATTAAATACTTTATTGCATAGAAAACGATTTGCATACATATAAATGTGTGTATATATATGTATATATATAATATATATATGTACGTTGTACTTCTAGTATGCAGTCGTATCCAGAAGCCAAAGTGGACTGGAAGAAAATTCTATTTAGCATTAAGTACGCCTTTGTATAAAGAATTTAATGATAACAGTTTTTAGCATAGTACAGTTTTGGTAATAGACTAAAATCCTGCCAATCTGATTTTTTATTTAAGCTAAATACTAATAGTTGCTCTACCGACTCTATTTTAATAAAATGTCCTAATTTTCAGTATTTACGCCTGAGATTCAACACAAAAGTACGCCTTTTAGGTTCAATTATTTTCATCATAAAGTTGATGCTCTACATTCCTATCGTCATTTATGTGCCAGCCCTAGCATTCAGTCAAGGTAATTGCTCGATCCTGTTACTGCACGGATACAGACTCTATTGTAGGAACCTACCAATAAATCAACTTCAATTTTTTTATTTCAGTCACCGGCATAAATCTGCATTTGATATCGCCCATCGTGTGCATTGTGTGTATATTTTACACTACCCTTGTAAGTGAATCAGCTTCATTATGAATTTGCATTTATCACCTTACCTAGCGGTTGACCATGTCCTATAGGAAAACTGACTTATGGAGGCTTTAGTGCTGTATTTGTTCTACCAGCAATCGAATCGAAACCTATACTTAGCAACATCCTAACAATATAGGTATATTTCGATGATTGACAAAAGACTGCGCGTAAAACGCAGTTGAAATGAACGAGTTGTTTTATATACGATGCGAATTAATTACATGTTCTGGTTCCCTGCTTATGTCCTAAATCACGTCCCTGATGGTTCAAACTCTCGCGTTGTATTATAGTAATTCTCCTTATAAGATCTATGGCTAATAACTGGTACTTTTGTCAGTCCGTCGATACTGATGTCGAAAATCGACAAAATTTAAGCTTATATACGAAATGGTCATCTTTGGACTTTAGTGATAGGCTACGTAATGTAGAAAACGTGTAGATAAACCGAGTCTAAGCAAAACCTACCATCAAACAAAATATCCCTTCATTGTCAGGGCTATCGCTGAGTACAGGTTTCCTTATCATGGCATATTACGCTAATAAGGCCGTATTTTTGATTTTCACAAAAAATATAATTAATTCAGTATAGAACATAGAACTAAAACCTAAAACCTAACCTTGTATCTAAACTTATTAAAAACTGGCCAAGTGCGAGTCGGACTCGCACACAAAGGGTTCGTGCGCGAACCCTTCGTGCGCGAACTTATCGTTATCTAGACAACATTAGACACAAGATCGAGAAAAAACTGCAATAAAATCACGTTTGTTGTATGGGAGCCCCCCTTAAATATTTATTTTATTTTAATTTAATTATTTTTTGAGACAAATAAATTATTCTTATTCTATTCTTATTCTTATAATTTCTTTTTGAAGCGAATATAAAACTAAATATTCTGTGAATATTTCAAGCGTCTACCTATTGGCGTTATTAATATCGAGCCAAAAACGTAAAAAAGTACGTTTGTTGTATAGGAGCCCCCTTTAAATATCTATTTTATTCTGTTTTTAGTATTTGTTGCTATAGCGAAGTACAGAAATACTTCTTTTATGAAAATTTCAACTGCCTAGCTATCACGGTTCATGAGATACAGCCTGGTGACAGACAGATAGACACAGACAGACGGACAGTGAAGTCTAAGTAATAGGGTCCCGTTTGGCACCCTTCGGGTACGGAACCCTAAAAAGTATCCCGCTGACTGAAGATTATGTTTGAAAGCCGATTATTTTGGAACAAAGTACGAAACAAATCTCAAACTGCGCGTATGTACTCTGGGAGAACAAATACAGCATTAAAGCTTCCATAAGCTAATTATCCTATGTCTGACTTGGCCAACCGCTACAATACATAGTTCTAAAATTAACGGAACTATTCGCTATTATTTATTAAGTATTTACCTAAGCTTAAGTAAGTAGCTTAATTCCCTAAGTTTCCGCAACGTTGCAGTTGCCGTGGTCACGAGTAGACTGAAGTGGCGAGTACAGAAAACACCTACGAAGAAATTAGGATTTGATTAGTAACAAAAACTTCTTAAAGCACACCTTTGCCTGTATCGAGCTTATGCCAAGTTAGCTAAAGCTTATACATGTTTCAGGGTGGAATCAAAGCTGTCGTATGGACAGACACACTCCAAACTGTGCTTATGTACTTCGGTGTAATATTTGTGCTGGTATACGGCACTTGGAAAGTGGGAGGGATTGGTAAAGTCATAGAAATCAACGAGGCAGGAGATCGGCTGGAATTCTTTAAGTACTTTTATACACGGGATTACATTTTAACCCTGGCCAAATTTTGATGAATGTGGTTTATAATTAAAAATAACTAAAGAAACTGGACTTAATTAATATATAAATGATAAAAATATACAAATAACATAAATTTTATATTTACAAATAAAACACCTGCCCCAGGTCACTGTCCCGCGGTAATGAGCCCAGGACGCTGGCGACGTTACCTCTTTGGATGGCCAGGCCTATCCTCTGGCCGAGGTACGCGCCAGCCCTCTGGTCTCCCGATGCGTCGATTAGGCGCGCCGCTAAGTCTTTGAATAGCAGGCGCGCCTCTGGGCCCCAAGTGCCTATGGTTTCGACCCCAAACGGCGCAAATATGTGGTTTATGAATAATTATAATGTCTTTGATATAGCCATATTCTCCCTCTCGCCCTCTAAATTCAAAAGTTAAATCTGCCTCGCTCTTGCTAACCAAGACAAAAGTTGTTTATAAACATTTATCTATACGTACTCAAACGGTTATATTTTATCATTGTTTCGTTATTATTAAAATATGTATTAATATACAAAAATATGAAATATTATTACATTAATACAACTGAAGTGCTTATAAGATAGGATAAGAATGTTCTTTATTGAAAGTAAATAAAGAAAATTAACAAAAGGATTGGTTTGTACACCTTCATATCATTAAACAATTATTTTATCAATTGTAATGTTCTGCTTATTGATAATAAGTATGTAATAATGCATAAAAGCATGAAAGGTGTGTCTAAAATTCACGCTAAGGGATGTTATAATATCTTTCTGACACTTTTTGGCATACAATTGTACCGTTTCTTGTAATCAATTATTCAGCACATACCTTTTTTTTGTTTCTCTAGCATAATTTTTTTTGTTGTCTTTTAATGCTTAAAGTAATCTGTGGATAATGTGGTGGGTTATACTCTTACCTATTATATTTCATACCTTTATTTGTCAATCGTGTGATAATGTACAACTGTTTATTATCACTAATAAAATAAAATTTATAATAATAAAAATTAAAGGCAACACTATCGTTTGGTGAAATAAAAAATAAACCTGACACAAGAAGTGCAGACATAAGTAAATGAGCAAACGCGACTAACCGATTTGATTTACGAGTATGCTAACTAACAATGATTGGTTGAATGCGTTTACCCCATCTCAAAAATATTTCTAAAAAAATATGTGGATTATTCTATAAAGAAAAAAGTTTAAAAACAAAAGGCTAGGACAGTTACTGTTAATACATTAGGCATTCGTACAAGCAAAAAACGTCTATCAAAGTCAGTGGCGTGTAAATGGTTGCATGCACTTTTGCATTATTTGCAGAACATAGGGATTATTCTACGATCCATACTGAAACCTCTTGAATGTCATCTGGAGATATGGCCTAGGGTCCAAATGTAATCCTGTATGTACCTATATCTATTCAAATTTGTATAATCTATTTTTATTATTCATAAGAAAGACGGCCAACAGTTATGTTGCCATAGTTTGATAATCCCTTTAAAATTTATTGTATCTTACCAACGTTACCAAAGATTTACTTAAACCATAATAGACTGATATGATAAATAAAAGGATTTTCTTCCAGCATGGACACCGATCCGACCCTGAGACACACCTTCTGGTCGACTGTTTTCGGTAACTACTTCGGGTGGCTGGCCTCGTGTTCAGTCAATCATGCCATGGTACAGCGCTGCCTCGCACTGCCTACACTGAAAAAAGCTGTCATGTATGTATCGTTTCATTCATCTTTTGTCTTCATGTAAACAAACCGTTCATCTAAAATCGTCAAAATACCGAGTAGACAGCGAGGTCAACATGTTGGCTCGCCCTCGGCTCATACCTACATTCACTTCAATAATTGAAGAAAATATAAATTTTTTGACTAGTATATTTCAAATCATTGTTGGTTTACATCCCGACAAAAGCTGAATGGAACGAAACATATATGTTGTAGAATATCCATGATCGCGCGAGAGCACAAAGCTTAATTCAGCTCCGGACCTTGTCTCTCGTCAAGTCGCCAGTAGATTTATAGACGTTTGTTGTAATTACCCTCATCTTGTCAGTAAGTGCAATACCTTTTGTGCAATAAATAATACTATCTTATTTAGATAACGAAAATCCGTAGCAAAGAAACGAGCTATCTTCTTTATAATGTCGAATCCACTTGGTAACGAACAAGCATTAGGCTTTCTCTTCTATTGAACTCTAAGTAAAATTGTATCTGCAGAACGGTATGCATCTTGGCGGTGGGAGTGTTCACGATCGTGACCATGTGTTGCTACACGGGGCTGGTTATCTACGCTACATTTGCCAACTGTGACCCTCTGACCACCGGGGCCATTAGAAAGAACGACCAGTTACTTCCCTACTTTGTGATGACTATAACTGGTTCTATTCCTGCTCTTCCCGGGATTTTTATGAGCGGTGTTTTCAGTGCTGCCTTGAGGTTTGTGTATAGAATAATTTTGAACCACATGTTTTTTTCAAATCGCTCAGTCGTGGCCACAATTTTATCTGGTCTTTACGATACAGGCTTGCCTACTAATGAATATACAGACTGGGAAATAATTTTTTTTATGGGTGTTTAGCTTCTCAGCTTTATGTTGCTTCGATCAAAATGGAATGATACTACTTGAATAAGCGATATGCCTAAAAAGGTATATTATGTATTAAGGCATTTATTGAATTCCCATTACTGCACTCTACGCTATCCGCCAATTTACTAGATATCGCTTACAGCACAATGTCTACTGGTCTGAATTCGATGTGTGGCGTCGTGTTCGAAGACCTAATCCGGCCGGCATACAACAAGCCTATTTCGGAGAAAAACGCCAGCTGTATTATGAAGGTCACTGTAGTTGTCATCGGTAAATATCTAAGTTCCTACCTTGATCTGCTTCTGATTTGAGTTCAAAGGTCCTGGTAATAAGTTTAATTTACAAACTAGTTCTCTCAAAATCACGATACGTCGTTAAACGTACACCATCTATGCTCGTATACTTGGTTAATTGATTATATCGTAAGCCTAACTTTTGGGTTCAATAAATAGCTCGTATTAAATACGAAAAATTTTCTTTAACAGGTGTGGCGTGCGTTTGTCTAGTGTTTGTGGTCGAACACATGGGTGCCCTGATCCAGGCCGGCAAAAGCTTAGACGGCATTACCTCCGGCACACTGCTGGGCCTGTTTTCTATGGGAGTGTTCCTGCCCTGGGTTAATGCTACGGTATTATAACCCTGTTTTACAAGGCTTCTTTTTTCGCTCTCGTTAATGCATTGGAACTGCACAACCCAGCATTCAAAATTGGTACCTAGACCTAGACTAGATACTAAGCACTAGTAACTAACAAGGTGGAAAAAATTGTGCAATTCATTTCAGTTTTATAGACCTTGTCCACTGTTTCCATCCAGTACAATTTTATCAAAATCACAAGGTGTATTTTTCGATACATTTCGAAGCAAGCAGAGAAAAATAAAAAAATAATAGTAAAGAAATTCAACTACTTACCTATTTAACATGGTAAGCTGTTTATTTTTTATAATAAATGTTCAAATAACACGAGCTTTGCTGATAGTTTTCTCTCTCCTTATTCATAAAAAGTCAATTCATAAATGTTTCTTGAACGTAACAAGAGCACTTACGTCTGGAAGTCTATACAATTATATTCCTCCTCTCAAGGGTGCCCTCGCCGGTGGTTTTGCGTCGACTCTCCTGATGGGATGGATCTCGCTGGGAACCCAGGCCGCAGTCATGAGAGGGGAGATTGTATTCGCGACCAAGCCTGTCTCGGTCTCAGGCTGCCCACCAAACACTACGATTTTCACCACGCCCGCGACTCTACCGGAGGTGAATTTTGATCGGTAAGAGGAACTACTGATATTATTTCGCGATTTCAAAGTTTTCCCATACTAAAAGTTTTTCGTATTGACGAGTTGAACCCCCAATTTTTTGATGTACTTATATTTACACAGTAAGGGGATTTTGTAGAAGAAGAAGAAATGAAATACGAGTACCTACTTATAACTTTTGGTGAGTTGTTGGTTGCCATCTACGATATACATCTGTTAACACACTGTGCGTTTTCAGTGGTGTCAAAGGGTAACGGACCCTATTACTAATACTCCGCTGTCCATCCGTCCGTCTGTCACCAGGCTGTATGTCATGAACCGTGATAGACAGTTGAAATTTTCACAGATGATGTATTTCTGTTGCCGCTATAACAAAAAATACTAAAAATAGAATAAAATAAATATTTGAGGGGGGCTCCCATACATCACCAGTGATTTTTTTGCCGTTTTTTGCTCGATGTTATTAACGGCAACAGGTAGACGCTTGAAATATTCAAATGTTGTATAGATAACGGAACGGAAACCTTCGTGCGCTATTCCGACTCGCACTTGGTCGGTTTTTTTTGTACCTTCGCCAAAATTGTACCGAATCGTGTGGACATTGTAAGAGCTGCCAGTATGGAAAGAATTTGTTGTATTAAAATACTTGTTCACAGGTCTGGAACGTTTTTCATGTACCGCCTAAGTTATTTGTACTACACTATTGTTGGAACGCTAGTGTGTGTGTTGGTTGGGGTTGTCGTCTCTTACTTCACGGGACCCAATGATCCTGCTATGGTAAGTAGCCAGATCAAGCGGTGGATACCAGTATTTTAGGTCTAAATGTTACAATTATGCCCGATTTCTCATGCATATAAGACCTGCCTAACCCGTTTTAAGGTCAACTACGCAGTTATTTCGGCTTCACCAGTTCATCAGCCACTTACGGCTAAAAGTAACGTTGTCGAAACGAGTTTGTTGGCCCTTGGTTCCTATTAAATTCCTGTTGGTCAGTTTTTAAAAACAAAGTTTTTAATTTGATTTATTTTATTGCCGTCACTCTACAGAACAACAATGCGTTTTGTCTAAGCCTGTATTTTGTGAGTCTCCTCTATGGTGGGGGTTTCCATCTTACCTTTTCCTTAGTGTCAGCTGAAGTAATTGGCTGCTGAAGTAATATGAAAAAAAGATCGTCATTCAACGACGGCAGAGTTGCTGGCCTTTCCGCTGAGCTTACCACACGCACCTTTCTTTTATGAAGATTTAACTAATGCTTTACGTTGCTAAGGTGCACCGTGACTTGATAACGCCTGTGGTGTACCGATGGCTACCCAAGCAAAATGCTCACTGCCGGTTGCCGCGCCTCACTGCGTACGACATCGAATTACATGCGCGTGAGCTGCACAGGCTCCAGGTTGAGGTGAGTATTTCACCTATTCGGTAAACAAATTGATCGGATTTCCAAAATAAAAAAGAATATTATATTCTGCCACTTTAAGTGACCTATCTTACCCGGGATGATGTAAGGATTCTAACCAAAGAGTAGTACATATTATTCTAACCTTTGCTTTGGAAGAAATGGTGAAATAAAGAACATGACTAAACATACATAATGTATAATGTATGTACGTGTGCCTGTTTATAGTTAATTTAATTCATCTGTCGTCTGTAAAAAAACATAATTTTCAAATATGAAAGTTAACAAATTGATAATAGAGGTTGATGTTTATTCATCTCACTCCGTGTGGTGCTGGATTAAGAATAGCGTCATTCCATTTCATTCCGTGGATGTCGTAGAAGGCGACTAAGGAAATCAATTACCAGGAGACGGGCAGCAGCGTCTTCCTGAGATTCCAACTGCATACTGCGATCGCCACCCGCCTGCCAAGCGTGGCGATTATGGCAAAACCCTTTATGGTTAGGGAAAACCATGAGGTAGGCCTATGTCCTGCAGTGGGCGTGAAAATGGCTGATGATGATGTTTATTGAATTCATTAATACGATTTATTTGTTCACCGTTAGTGAACGGTAAATGGTTTTGCTGCTACAAATTCAAGAATGGTTTACATAATTTTAATAAAATCTCATTTTACGTGCTCTACCAATGTCATAGCATCCGGTAAATCATTGTCCTAAATAGAATATTGTCCATCCTGTATAACAGATTTTAAGCAAACTTATCAAACAGCGGCTCTACGAAAAAGTTATTATATACATGGTATGTAAACACCTCAGACACCTCAGCGCTTGAAATTGCCAATCCACGGTGTGCACGCGTGGTGATTAAGACCGTACTCTCTCTCTCTCTCTCTGAGAGGAGGCCTGTGCCCTGCAATAGGATGTAGGTACATATATAGGCTGCATAAAAAATAAAAATAAATATACCAAATTGAACAAAACATTTGATAAATTTACAAAACATGATAAATGGTTTGTAAATTTTATGAGAAACTTTAATTGGCGTGTTCACTTCGGGAATTGCGCATTTTTAGGATTCCGTGCCTCTTATAAAATAAAAACGGAACTAAAAAACTGTAAAGACTAGTCAATATGTGCGGAGGCAACCAAGCCACGGATTTCCTCACGATGTTGCCCTTCACCGTTAGCGTGTGCTGTTGCTACTACAAAGTCGCACATGAACTTAACTTTCAAATTAAACAAAGTCATAGGTACATGCCCGCACTGGGAATCGAACCTGGGTCTTTCGCTTCCGAGTCCACTGTTCTACCCACTGGGCTACCACCACTTATAATATGTAAGTAGATACCTACAAATTTGTACGGAACCCTCGGTGGGCGAATCCAACTCGCACTTGTCCGTTTTTTGAGGTAACTGTGTGTATATACACGGAAGTGGCTTAGTATTTCTGTTTTTATTTATTACATTACATAAAGTGTAATAAATGAAAACAGAAACAAGGTAGGTAAAGACCAGGCTTTGGCTAGCCACGGTCGAGACAATCCTCTTTCGCTTCATCAACATTCGCAGATTTAGGTTACTTTTTATCTTGCCCCTCGATAATAAATCGCCTATTTATAGCCATTTTTAAAAAGCCTATTGACGTGAATTAGTACCAAAATAGAATCCACCTTATAGGTAAAAAAACGATTTGCTTGGACCTAGCAGTTACCAATTTCTTATTGTTATTCAAGTACATTATTCAGAAAAGGACATTTTTATAAGACATTTGACATTCGTTTGTTTTTCAGAAAAGCAGAGACTTCAACGTATCTGAAATGCACAAGCAAAATATGAGTAAAGTGAAGTGAAACTTGTTTTTATATTCTTCTATTGTAATTTAGCTGAAGGCATATAAATTACTTGCTTTGCTGAATACGAGTAGCAAATTAATTAAATTTTGTAAAATATCTGTGATTCATTCAGAGCTACAATAATGTAATAAAAAGTCAGGAACGCATTTCAGTCAGTATTACTGAACATTATGCTGCAATCTTAAAATAGTTAATAAAATAATTTAAAGAAAATAAATCATTTTTGTCACCAACCCTCCATGCATTTTTATATTCTCTGGCAGATGATATTCAAAAGGCATACCTAAAGCGACAAATTAAATACACTGTGAAATAAATAAGTATTTTAACTTTAATTAGTTGATTGCAAAAACTGTAAAACAAGTCAGATCTTCGAGAAATTCACAGATTTACACACAATTTAATATCCTTTGGAAAAAAATTACTTTGTACAACAATCGTATTCGTATTTATTAAAGTAGATCTACTAACATGCACCACATCTCTCGCTGACAAATTTTTAAACAATCCTTACAATTATTACAATTTAAAAAGAACAAAGAAAGAGAGAGAAACAAAGAGCACGAAATACGGGAAAATATAAAAACTGAACTATTTTAATTACCGTAATAATTAGTTTCATAAAGACACAACAGTCATTGCACCTGGGAACAGTTCGCGGCGCCCCCGTCTATCGCCACGGCACTGCACTTGGTCTAACATCCGCTGGCTACACCTAGAGCGCGAGTTCGCTTCGCTTGCACGTGCGCACGTTGACCGGGAAGAAGACGTTGAGCTCTATGAGCGTAGCCAGAACCAAAAAGACGGCATACATCGCCAGGCAGGCGCGTCCTACTGCCGCGTCCAGCTTGAACTTGTTGAACCAGAATGTCAGGTACAGCATCAGCAGCGTCGACAGCAGTGAGATCGCAGAATACTCCAGTCCCATTGAGTTTATCTTCACCTGTACAACAAGCTACAGCTTAGGGTGATACGCATACGTTGCATTACTCAATTCGCATAGCAGAGTGAATCGCTAGGGACCATCGCGATGCTAAGCGCTCAGCACGTTCGCATTTTGCCAAAGAAACTAATTTGTGAACTTAGTGAGTTACCCAATAATGTCCAGGCTCGGCGGGCGTGAGGGAAGCCTTGATGAGCCATGGCAGTCCTAGACAAAGGAGAATATCGAACGTGTTGGATCCGATCGAATTGCTGATCCCCATTGAACCGTGACCTGCAATTTAGAACGTCACATCAATCAGTTGTCTTTCAACTTACGTAATACCCTAACAGCATAAACGAATAAGTGATCACCTTGTTTAGCGACAATCACGCTTGATACAGCTTCCGGTACTGATGTCCCAGCAGCGAGGAAAGTTATGCCCATTACGGAATCCGGTATTTTTAATGTGTCACCTGAAAAAAAAAATTACCCCTGTGGAATTTTAAGTGAACATAACCGCCACTGGCGGGACGAAGCCGTACCTACGTAAACAACCGTCCACATTCGTTGTGAAAAACTTTCCAATATTTAATAAATTGCTCTGCTCTTTGCTTTCCAATCTATAACGTGGTCATAAATTCGTGCGTTCGCAGGTATGAATGAAATATAAATAATATTGTTATTATTTCTTCCGAACCCGAAGGGAGCAAACGGGACCCAATTAATCTATACCTACGACGTCTTTCTGTCTGAGCTGTAAAACACTATCACTTGAACCCTAATAAAGCCGGATGAAATTTTCACAGAATGTGTTATTATGACGGTTTGTCCAACAAATAATAAAAATACAATTGAGTTGAAAACACATTTTTGGTATGTACTTAGATAAATACTTTTTATCTATATTAAATAAACACGAAATCCTACTGATATCATAAACGTGAAAGTTTATGAAGACGTTTGGATGTTACTCAATCACGCAATAACGGCTGAACGGATTTACATGAAACTTGGCGCACAGATAGACAAAGTCCTGAATTGAGATATAGCATACTTGATATCCCGGTTATACGTTCCCGTGGGATAATATTTTTTTTAAGTTTAAAATAGATGGCGTTGTGCGAGCGAACGTTGTATTTTAAAAATAGATGGCGTTGTGCAAGAATCGTATAAACGGATTCTGTGGCGGTACGAAGTTTGCCGGGACAGTTAGTGATAATATATGTTATGATCTCGTACTTAAGAGTACAAATCGGTGATGGTTTGTGCAGTTACTTAGAAGTTTTTTGAGCAGTAATCCTCACCGATAATCGTGATCATCCACGCTATGATGTAAGACAGGGAACCAATCCAAACGATGCACATAATGAATGTCAAAGGAAACCATTTTTTGAATCTCGGCCTCTCGCAGTCCGGTATCGTGAATAGGAACACCAGGTGAATTGGCCACGTCACGATCCAGGTGGTCTGAAAATACACACAAATAATTTAGATCCTACGTATGTGATTTAATTTTTTTTCTATATCTACAAGGATGAAGCCTTTTCTCTTCTAACTATACTAACCTTGACGAAACAGCTCCTGCCAGCCGGCCACTGCCATAAAGAGTGTTCATAATCATCTTCATCTTTGTTTCCTTCTTCAACGTTCTTATCTTTGTGTTCCTCTGCTGCAGCGACTACCTCCAGCTCCTGTGATTTCTCTGTGGCAGAGATTTTTACTTTGTCCTCGTCACCCGTAGCATCTCTACTAGAGTCTATCTCAATTCCCTTCTCGTTGCTGTCAATGTAGGGAATGATTGCACCGAGGTTTCCATTGTGCTGGTGATGCTCTACTATCGGCTCGACTTTGGTTGGAGTGATCTTTAGATCTGGAATTTACAGTCATATTGTCAAATATTTTGCTTGTCCCATAACCACTCGTACTACTTGGCATGAACATCGAAATTCATAAAATAGCAACCCTCGGCACGAAATAGGAGTGTACAAATTTGCACAATATTGCTTGCGTCCAACTGTTATTGACGACTAGAAACGTACGCAGTTACTGACAAATAAAGCAAACTCACTCTTGGCAAAGTTCTGAATGGCTTTGTCGTAGTACATGATGCAGAGATAGACCGCATACAGTGACACCAGCAGGAAAGCCTCATACCACTGCACATATTCGTCGTGCATAATGCAAATGAGGATGGACACAGTGATCCCGTAGGCGAGGCAATCCCGCGTCAGCGGCCACCAGTCCAGTGGCACCACCTGGAAACGGACGTATGAAGAAAACCTAAATGTCTAGGGCCAAAAAACATTTCTGCAAATCCTTAGGCTCTATAAAACCTTCACCATTTTTATTCTTACTTGTTTTGTTCACGTTATTAGTAGGTTGAATTGGAGGTACGATAAGTGGACAATTTAGTGACTTCGAAAAGAGCTTAAATATTATGTAATTTATTATGTATTTTATTTTTTTGTAATTTATTATCCCGCCTGCCAAGCGTGGCGATTATGGCAAAACCCTTCATGGTTAGGAAAACCATGAGGGAGGCCTTTGTCCTGCAGTGGGCGTGAAATGGCTGATGATGATGATGATGATTTGTTTTCTGGTGTGTACAATAAAGAGTTCTAGTCTAATCTAATTGTGTAACCGATTTGTAACTGACCATGCCAGCGCCAATCCCGCAGCAAGCAGCCACAGCCAATATGTTAAAGACGGCGGAGCCGACGATGGTTCCCACGCCGATATCGCCCTCCGTAATGAAAGTGCCGATCACGTTTACGAAAAGCTCGGGAGCTGACGTAGCCGCTGCCATGAACGTGGCCCCCGCCACGTCATTTGTCATGTTCAGTGCTGCAAAGCAATATAATATTAGGGACTTAGGCAGGGCCGGATTGACTATGCCGAGGGCCTAGGCAATGCACGTCTTGGCACATTTTACCCTTTTCCTAAAATATTTTTTTTTATTGCTTCCTCATTTTTAGAGTTCCGAGGTACCTAATCAGAAATCAAAAATTTATTATAACGTAAATAATTGTCATTCTGTTTTTTCAATGTAAATGTACAAAGTACATGTTATGTAGTTCTTATAGTTTCGCCATGTCTGTATGTCCGTACGCGGCTCAACTTCCACGATTAGCACTAGAAAGCTGAAGTAAAGATTTTTAGATTACGCCAAAGAACGGTAGAATAAAATCTTTATAATATATATATTTACGTTATCTTGCCCTACATCTAAATTAGGAATGGATTTTTTTTTTCGCTTATCCCATACTGTGAGTTTGTCGTTTAATGCTATTACGGGTGTAGGAAAACATTTTTCTATTTAGGGATCCGTTTATGACATTATTAGGCTTTAAATTACAAATGTAATAGAATAGCAATCATAAGTTCGAAAATCCGACTCCAAAAATTTTGCTTCCACTTCAAACTATCTACTTCATCTTTTTAATAAAAAAATTGAGAAACCGTGTTTGTGGCCCCTAGGCAGTTGCCTACTGCGCCTTATGGGTAATACGGACCTGTACTTAGGACATTTGGCGCAGAGATATTAACATGGCGGATTGTTTTTTTCAAAGAAAGTTTCCAATATGCCTTAGTTATGTTAAACTTAAATGCTTAGCACATTGATGCATTATTACGAAGACCATTTCCAAAGAAATAGTGAGCTGCCATGTTTATACAAATAAAATTTGGGACTGACAAACATATACAGGACAAAAATATAATATTGTATAAAAATATACAATATACAAGTCATACACGGCCATCCAGGCCTGCCCACAATAAGATTGTTAGCAAACGTAGGCTCTCCGCGCAAAGTTGCTGTTCGCAGGAAGCCTTCAATGGCGTAAGCAGAATAGTAATTTATAATTTGAATTGGAACACTGTCTAGTACCCACGGCAGAATGTTAGGTTATTGTATAGGTAAATTGGGATTCTGTCAATTAGCCGTCATTTTTAAGGGGCCAGAACCCTAGGTATAGAACCCTAGTTAGGCCTCTGGAAGCTTTATAGGCAGCTATAAACTCCAGCAGGCATACCGACAACTCATGGGGACCGCGCATTATCGGTAGCCTTAGTGTGTATCTGATGCCCTCACCATGGCATATTCTGTCGACGGCGGGCACGAAGAACTTATCGCAAACGACAGCGAGTGCGATAAATAAGTAGATGGAGATGAGAGCGTGGATGACGATAGCACCGTGCTGCCGCTGCTGCTCCGTGAACAGGCCCGCTGGGAAATCGTCGATAGCCGGTGGCGTGCAGTTGCGGACGCTCAACAGCACTCCTGAGAACACAGGTCGATTAAGAACTTCCGTAATGGTCAGTGTAATGAGGTCGGACCTGGCCTTATGGGGCGGTAGCTGTTTTGTAGAATCCTTCGTACTGCACCCCAAAGATGGGTTGTACAATCTTCGATATCTCAACAATGAATTGACCAGTGGCTACAGAAATATTTAACATAGTAATAAGAAAAATTTACGATAATAGTCAGGACGGAAGTACTAAACCAGAATGGGTTAAAGAATGGATAAATAGTGTGATTGCTTCAATAGAAGGATTTAACTGTATCTACGACTGTACTTCAACAACCGAAAACACAATAACCTACTGGGAACCTACTGTGTTCCTAAAGAAATGTAAAAAATACGACGGGAGGAAAAAAATGGATTATGAAAAGGCAAGTTCTTACCTCTCCTGTTATTCAAGTACCTTCAACTAATGAGTACTATGATGTATTCTGCAAGCACCCATGTCAACTGGATATGGACGTAGAAACAAAACGATATATAGCCTACAACAGAAATATTTGATACCGGTTTCAGTTCTAGCAATTTTTATCAACTTATGCAAGACCTGTGTGAGTCGGACTCAAGCACGAAGGGTTCCGTACCATTATCTATACAACATTTGAATATTTCAAGCTTCTGATTGTTGCCGTTATTAATATTGAGAAAAAAACAACATTTGTTGTATGGGAGCCCCCTTAAATATTTATTTTATTCTGTTTTTAGTATTTTTTGTCATAGCGGCAACAGAAATACATAATCTGTGAAAATTTCAACTGTCTAACTATCACGGTTCATGAGATACAGCCTGGTAACAGACGGACGTAAGGACGGGCGAACAGCGGAGTCTTAGTAATCTTACCCTTACTCTTTGGGTACAAAATCCAAAAAATATGTCCCAGAACATAAATTGTTTTACTTCCCATTATTCAAACTTTATGTGATTGTTTTTACCACCTGAAGGGTGCTACGCTTGTATTTCATTTGTTCCAATTTTCAATTAAACGTAAAGTTCCTGTATATTCTCATTTCTTACCTTCTATGATATTACTTCAAAACTACAGGGGAACTAATCAGAATCACAGTTGTTCAGAGCAAGGACATTCAATCTTACTAGGGCAACTCGCGTTTTTGCAAAACTCTGTCTTTTTTCAGTAAGATTGAGAAATATCGTCATCATTGTGTAATTATCCGTGTTTTACCAAATTCCCTAGAGTTTTCGCGAAAATTCCATTTATCAAATCATCCTACGATACATCAAGTTTCTTAGGTGGTAGGTACTCTATCAAATCCTTTGATTGGCTCACAAAGTGAAATTGACCCATGGTTTTATATCTGTCGCAGTAAAGTAGTTAAATCAGAGAGTCAATTGAATCTCTAGACAGTCAATCAAAGATCGATATTTAATCAAGTCCTAGCATTTTGATTTAAATAAAGCAGCGTCGAAAACGTTTAACTATCTATCTGACCGAAAGCCAGCGTGTGGATTAATAATGTAAAACAAGATGGCGGTCACGACAACAGCTGATTACTTTCAGAGTCTTTCTTTTGGCAAACGTTGTGCAACGTTGGTTTGTTGTGTGAGTAGTTTTTTGTTTCAAATTGTGGTCTTTGGTGAAATTGTAAACATGTTGTCGACTCCGCCATAATTATTTCATTTGTTATTGTTATTTTGGTGTGATCGTGAAGAACTGAGAGCTTGGAAATTCCGTGTTTAATAAAGATAAAACGAACCAAACAAATGTACCAAATATCTGCAGCAGAGCTGGTTTTATTTTTTCTAATTAAAGAAACATAAAACAAAAAATATATTTTTTTTATTGGCTATTCATTTTCCTAAATAATGAAATATCTTGGTCCCTTTCAAAAGCTACATTCTTACCAAGTAAGTGAGCAAGACGACGCCTAAGATGGACGTGACGTTACATCGATCCGACAAAGGCCAATTTAGCAAGGTATGTTCTTCAATTTCCGTTGGGTAGAACATTCCGTGCAAAGGTGGCCCTTGTCAGATCGACAATCATCCACACTACCTAAGAGGGCATTACGCCTTATGAATAAATATAAGACAAGCAATGTCTTTTTACTATCCATTTTTTTCCAATCAAATATCTTGGTCACCCTACCAAAGTTGAAATGCGTCCGTCTTGTTGCCTAGGAACGTTTAGGAAACTCGTTAAACGTTTCGTTCACTCACTTGTCTGACGAAACTTTAGCGACTTGATTAAATATCGATCCCCAATTAACTGTCCAGAGACTCAATCAACTCTCCGATTCAGCCACCTTACTGCGACATATCTATACTCCTTGACCAAACTTAACTATACAGATGAGAAACATGATCATTTGGGGATTAACTACCTACGAGGCAGATTTAACATTATTACTCAATGTGAAGTACCCATAGCCTGTTATTTAATTCGATGCGAAAAAAGAGGCCATGTTACCATTATAAAATATAACGTTATACTCGGTAGATATACCGAGCGAAAACGGCAGATATTGTTTATTTTTAAAATGAGCTAGGTAGGCACGTCACTTATTTGTTAGAATTGTCTAAGTACTTACCGGATGCTAAGTGCAAATAGCTACTAAGTTGCAAACTCTTGAGCTAATCGGGCGTAGATTAGCCCGATAAATTTATTTGCGTAACACAGGTACAACTGAGTTGAGATGTTGTTGCGGTATTGTGTTGTTTCTTGGTCATCACTCGTGTATAGTAATGATACAGCAAATGAATTCTTTTAGTACCTAATATTTTAGTTCATATCTACCGTCTTCAAGCAAAGCTCACATCTCGGCAAAAGAAAGATAGGTACCTCTAATCTTTACAGAGAGCGGGTAAGGGCCAGAGCGGAGTTGACCTCGCAGTTAGTCCAAATTACCGTCAATTGATTTACTGTCGGCAGGGTTACGAACTTCATTTTCCTACCAGTTAAGTACCTACCTATGATGGTTTACTCTTTAGACGTGAAACATACTTAAGACGGTAGTAAGACGGAGTAAGACGATACCTTAGGACACAGTTTAAAAAATATTAATCCAATCCATCCGTGTGGCGCCGGATTAAGAATAGCGTCACTCCATTTCCCTCCGTGGATGTCGTAGAAAGCGACGAAGGAAATCAATTACCAGGAGACGGGCAGCAGCGTCTTCCTGAGATTCCAACCGCATACTGCGATCGCCAACCCGCCTGCCAAGCGTGGCGATTATGGCAACAAAACCATGATGGAGGCCTATGTCCTGCAGTGGGCGTCAAATGGCTGATGATGATGATGAATTCAATCCATCAGCCCGTATCGGTACGTCCAATGACTAGCATTGGACGTACCGATACGGGCTGATGGATGGAGTGGCTATCCCCGGAAGCACGCATATCTATCTGCATCTTGCTGCAAGCCATAGTAGCTCAGATCGTCGGTCCCGCGAGCTAGACAGCGTCCTACGCTACTTTTTCCCGTTTGTGCTGTCCACATGAGCACGTTTTTACTGCATCGTTTACGACTCTTCAGTAGATGTAACCAGGCAAAAAAATATTTCCTACTTTTACAAAACAAAAATGGGACCCAGTTTACCCAGTGTTATAAGGAATGAGACAAATATTCAAATAACACTGCTTACAGTACACTAATAAATCGGTTCAAGCCAAGAATATAAACGTTCTCGGTTCAAGCCAAGAATGTAAATGTTACCAACATTTAGACGTTATGGTGGAACAAAGAAACTGTGAAACATACATGAACCCCGAAATCATTTGGTACACTACTTTTTCTTGTTTGGGTATTAAGGACAGATCGTAGTACGGTGAAGACTACGACAAGGCCGATACAATATAGTTATATCAATTTGTGACAAACTTTGTTGGTTGACTTGCAACGGTGAAATTGTGCTTGATTAAAATTGCAGGAAATCTCCAAATTTTCAGTGTACGGGTCAATTTAATCAATCGGTCAGGTTAATCAAGCAAATTTACCATTAGCTATCAACAGAATGAGTGCTCTTGTCGATAGTCTTCCTAAACTTTACGAAATAATACATTTCTACTAGCTGACTACTCGGCAAACGTTGTTTTGCCATATTCATTAGCCTACGACCTACACTCAGACGTTTCGGAGGAGTTCGATAACAAACCCTGTTTGCTAACATACTCTCCATTCAGCTTCTTACCTAAAAAGAGTGAAAAATATTCATACTTTCACGTTATACCATCAGGTGGGTTCATTCATAGCACTTCACTTAAAACCAAAATATTTCATTCACCTGCGTGTCCACAAGGATTCTCAAGGAAAATCTTTTTAATCATTGTACAGTTCCAAGAGGCGACGGAGTCCGCACGTCGGAACGAGCAAAATGTCTGATTGAAAGATGTATCTACGTAGTTAAACTAATCTACAGGCTTCGGTCAGCGAGCCGAGGCTAGGTGTACGAGCAGTGTACAATGACTGCCGATCAAACCCATCATACTTGACCCAATTGACCACCTTTTATTGATTTAGAAGTCACTGACCTTTTGACCTGCCACTTACGAGCAGTACCTAATCTTAGGCCTAGGCATCGGGAACTATGGATTTGCCAACTGAACATTGGCCACCTGCTCACAAGCTACTCACAAGCAGCTAACAAAGAATCGCTGCTCCTATGAATATAGTACCTATATCTTCATTTTAAACGGGTAGGCACGTCTTGACCAATTTTAATACAAACTGAATAGATATTGTATATTGCAGAACCGTCGTCGTAACGTACCTACATCATCGTCTTAATTTACATCTTGAGCAAACTGCAGTATGGTCTCCCGTCCTCCCTCATAACTTTTACAGGGCGCATCCTAGCGATTAATTGCTTTCCAACAAATTAGAGAGTATACAACTTTGTGTTTAATGAGTATCAAAACGTAATAATTCAATCAAGCAATATAGTAGAAAACTATGGCCAAAAAACGTTAATGTTTATGTTTCGTTAATGATAGTAACGGTAAATAATCTTCTAAAAGTGTGAAGCAGGAAGGAGAAAATAAGCAAAACAAGTTGTCGAAGTTAGTTACTAAGTGTGAATCAGGAAGGAGAAAATAAGCAAACACAAGTTGTCGAAGTTACTTACTAAGTGTGAATGAGGAAGGAGAAAATAAGCAAACACAAGTTGTCGCAGTTAGTTACTACCTAATAATTAACAATGGGTTTAGAGGACAACACATATAATATAATTAGTTACATAATTAGTATACCTTTATCTAGTCACTAGGCTACTAATTTCGTCTACTTTACAAAAATAGTTTGAGTAATAGATAAAAACCTAATCCAAATGGTAAAATCGGGAGTAACTTGAGCGTTCCCCGCGTGTCAGACGCACTCACTCGGAACAGTTGCTTATATATTCGCAGTACGGCTATTTATACCTATGTATAATACAGGTATATAACGGTATTTTGGAAAATTTTCACCAAATTGCTGGACTACTGCAATTATTCTAATAAATTGAGCACAAGTCGGCAATATGTGCTGGTCACACGGTTGCTTCCATTTCTGTATCGCGCTCTAATATGTTTCGCTGAGATATATCTAAATATTTTCTGGTCCAAAATTGTATCTTACCCAAATCCTTTGTTATTAATGTGTAACCGTAGATGCCGTGAATAATAATTAGAGATAATTAATTTCTTAATACAAAATATCTGCTCAGTCACTTAACTGCCATAGACAAATAATTCAACTTATGACGATAATTATTAGCATCGACTCCAACTTAACTAAATGATAATATGTTCCAGGTTGTTGTAAACTTCTTTTTATTAGAATATGTTTGTTAATTTGAGGACAATAAACAGAAATATAAAGTTTCGTAAGTTTCTTAGCGTAACTTTCGTGGCAAGTTGACAAACAAGTTAGTCTAGCAAGTTACTAACCTTGCCAAAAAAGGTAAGAGCTGTATTCAAATGGTATGTCATTAATCATATTGCAACTCAAATCAAAACAATTTTTTTTTTTATTCAAAGTAGTACAGAAACTGCGACTTAATGAACGTTACAAGTTAAACTGGCTCCTGTCCGTTTCAAAATCTAGATAATTTTGGAGAAAAATGGACATAAAAACTCCAAACTTAGTCTTTTCAAGAATAATAATTAACAGAGTTTATATAAATATTCTAAAACCTGGAACTCATGCATTTTAATGTCGTCAGGGATCTTATTATGGTAAATCATGGATTTTTTAGATATGATTAAGAGAAAAAAAAATAACCAAGTGGCTCTTAAACTTGACGTATGAAAAGTTACTAAAGTCTGTAACACAAATATTAATTCAATCACTATAACAACTATTTTAATATTATTCTATTATGTATTGTGTCATTCTATATTGTACTATATTTATATTGTAAAACTATTGTACTTATATTGTTTCTTAAAAATAATACCACTTCTATCCCCTGCAATTAAATTACTCTTCAAAAACTCAAACTAGCCAATCACACAGGTAATTGACAAATGAGACCAACAACTTGGGATTGACTAATTGTATAGGTACCCCCGATACAGATTGTGGGTGCTAGGGGTAAACGAAACTAGTGAAAACTCTAACGATGTAAATTTTATGCCTAGCCATAAAAAATTATGTTTCTAGAAAGAAAAAAAGTATCTCAAAAGTAAGTCACTTCGCATGTATTTTACGTTATATATATCATCTTACCTATTAAGCTTAGTAAACTGTTATAAATTTTAAGTGAATGAAATTATCTTGATATTAAAATTGTTTAAAATCTCTAATATCCAAGCTGATATTGAAGTTTCATTTTGATGTATAGAATTTTTGTGCTCTAAACACCTGTTTGTGTTAAATTTGAGTATTAATTAATCCATGTACCTAATATTTGATTTACATATATAAGCAGCCTATATACGTCCCACTGTAGGGCACAGGCCTTCTCTCAGAGAGAGAGTATGGGCTTAATCACCACGCGTGCCCACCGCGGATTGGCGATTTCAAGCGCTGAGGTATGTGTAATAGTTCAGACACCCAGGTTTCCTCACGATGTTTTCCTTCACCGTTAGCGAGTGCCACTATAACTTTTAGAATTTTGAACAAACAACTATACCAAGCGCTTCCAACAAACGCTGCAAACGGAAATTTTGCTTAGGTTCACGGTGAGCTCTAAAAATACGGTCGGCGAGCGCCAAAGTCAACAGGCTAATAATCTGCAAATTGCCTCAAATGACCCCTCTTGCGCTAAATTGTTTAAGCCGATTAGCCGATTTTAGGCGAGCAGAGGCGCCGCCTTACTAGACGGTGCATAAAGGTTAGATCGCACTAATAGATAGGTACTTTTGGCATATTTACACGCAGTATAAGTACCTACAGGTTTTACTTCGAATGACTCAGTCACGGATTGACATTTTGTTCAAGATCCAACTGAATCTACTATTAGGAGAATACCTACAATGAAAGGAATTTACTGTGAAATACTCTATTGCCACGTGGTTGTTTCACGTGGTGTAGATTCGCTGTAACCTAAATGAACCTTTGCCGCTATTGGATAGGTACGAACGGTAGGTACCGAATGGTGCGTGTCGTAGCTAGTTGAGCCACCCGGCCATTAGTAAGTGCAGCGCGAAGGAAATTGACGGATCAAAGAAGGCAGGAAGTCTGCATTAACGTCGCGTAAGTCGTCTTTCGATCCGTAACCTTTTGAGGCCATTGCAAGAAGACCGATGCACCTCATGTCGGAAGGCCCGAAATGCAATTTTCCAGTAATATAATGTGTCATAAGTTCCCGGTTGATAAAGCAATGCAATGCAAGGCAACGATTGTTCTATCTAGGTACTTCAACGTTCAGTGTTACTACGATTTTTTCCACCGAAAACCCTAATTTCGCCACAGGCCAAGTCCCGAGGTTTGTCGCTCAGGGGCTAACTGTTGAACGATGATCATGTGATGATAGTAACACATCAACCTTGCGTTGACAGCCCTGAGACGATGCCAATTGTCAATTTGCGGCAGGCAGGAGCGACCGGATGAGGCGGCGAGTCGCCCGCGGCCCGCGCTTGCCTCCCCCTTCTCACTTCGGAATTTAGACTGGCAGCCGATAAGCCGTTTTCACATGATGCCTTCACGAATGCAAATTCAATGATAAAGAAATGGTGTTCATTAGCACCAGTGCTATGATCAGCCAATCATCGCAGGAGTCCGTGACCGTTCCAAAACTGGTTCTAAACAATTGTCACATTACCATTAACGCTAATACGAGTACTTCTGTGCTATCAAAAGTGTCTATTTAATTACCGCTGGCTGGTTTGTTCACAATTAAATTCACAGGCCAGGGATTCGAAACTACTTGAGTTCGTTGATTACCTTTAGACGGCGGCTAATCTTAAACGATTTTTTTCGCTTCATTATATACCACCCGTAGTTGCGTAGTTGCCCAAATTAACATTTGCTACAATACAGATTAACAATGACACTGAATAAACGGTTATCCATCACCACCATCATCATCAACCCACCGCTAACCACTGCTGGGTATAGGCTTTTTTAGGCCACTGCTTTTTTATTTTATTTTTCAGAAAGATTATTATTAGCACCTCGATTTAGAGTATCTTTCAGTTCCGAGTCGATTAAGGGCCATAATACACAATCATTTTTACTAGGTTTTACATGATACATTATCTTAATACTGATTGAGTAAGCCCCGCAATCTGTAATGAAAGTTATAGATTGCGGGGTAATTTCAAATCAAAATCAAATATTTAGGCCTAACGCTCCTACCTAATTGAAATTTAATTTGGAAGTCACCCAAGTCAGGAAGTTTTGAACGCCTTGCGGTAATTAGTAAGTGCCATCCTAGGGCGCCTCGACTTGTGCTTTTTTAGCAGTAACGGCATTAATTTCATGATTTACGTATCTGTACTGTTTTATTGTAGTGCCCCGCCCTGTTGCGCTCTCCTACTGGTTGTATTGTCACAGGTCGCGGAGAGAGTACCTACGCACCCATTGTAAGTACCTACGGCCTGTCGCAATCTAACCGCCTATTCATGACTATTCAAGTACTTGAGAACTGAATACGGCCATGTGAAAAATAAATCAACCGTTCAATTCAAATTCAGACAAAGTGGAGCTCTACATTTTCGTGTTAGTATTCATAGAGTAGGATAAGGAGAACACATACATACCTTTTCTTTTGTTGAATCTGCTCCCATTGCTGTCTTCCATACTTACAGCCTCTTGCGTAGAGACGGACTCTTTCTCTTGCACCAGCACATAAATACACTTTCAACATATTCTCATCACCAGCACTGCCGCCGAAGCCCCGTGTCCGCGAGTCACTCCGGCGCAGGAGCTGGTCATTCACAGAGAATCGGGCGCACATCCGACCACATCCAGGTGTTCGGCTCTCCAGCTGACGCCCCGGGCTCGCTCGGCGACTGACGCTAATTTCCCTTCAATAAAGTGAAAGTGAACTCGTACCTCTGTCGGAGGTATTCATTTTGTAGTGTCGTGGAGTGGAGCGCGACGCAGGCGACCGAGGACGTCGCCACTGGCGTCCGAATGCCGGCGTTCGCTCTCAAATGGACATAATGGGCCCGCCGGAGAGCTCGTCAAAAGAAGAATACGACAGCCAATTATTTATTTCCATACAATACACGAGCGTGGAGCGGCGCGCAGGCGCAGTGCGGGAGTGAGTCCTGCGCGCGCGCCGCGCTCTCGCTCGCCGCCTGCTGCCGCTACCGCTGCCTGCCACCTGCCCGCGCCCCGACCAATTTCTTACAATTCTATACAGCAAGAGAGTTGCCATTGAGGAAGGTTATTCAACCAAAGCGCAGTTACATTGCGGCACCCCTTTCTTACTTTTGCATCCTTAAGCAGCAAGCTACTTATTTTTAATCATCATCATCAGCCATTTGAAGCCCACTGCAGAACATAGGTCTCCCTCATGGTTTTCCAATTATGAGGAGTTTTTTCCATAATCGCCACGCTTGGCAGGCGGATTGGCGATTGGTTGGCGATAGTTTTTTAATCAAAGGGAAAGATTTTCCTCTCTTTCCTGTCTTGTACCATCCTGTGCCACCGGGCAAAAAGTCCGACCGCCTTAGCCAGCTACGTCTGCGAAAAGCTGTCTGGGCCCATACGTTTTCTCGATTTTATTTCGCTCGAACAGAGTGGGTCATCTTAATAGCTAAAACTGTAATCCACTCGGATTGTGGTGTAGGTACACACATCTTAGTAAGTTTTGATTTTTACATCAGTTCCTAGGCCATTTTTTAAAAACGGTGTCGCCGCTCGTGCCCGCAGATTGACAAAATGGCAACAGATTTATAACGAGGCGGGATAGAGGCGGTATCAAGTATCTTTATCGTCGAACTTCAACAGTAAAAGCTTAAAACGAAAACCGAAAATATTGGCCACCGAAATGGAAACCATACATTTCACTGCCACTTCATTTTGTCTTACGAGACGCGGGAGTTCCTTCTGTTGGCGCTTTGTTTTTGCGACTACATCTTATACTCGGACGAGCAGAACTTGGTCCGAATACATTAGAGTGTGCGAGCTATTTTAGCCCACTCGGTCCGAGTGCACTAAGATCGTGAATGTCCGGGCTTTAGTGGTGGCAGTTCAAACATCGGCGATATCGGGGCAAAATCGTCAGCGAACCGCAGGTTGGTTGGTAAGCCTCTTGCAATAGTGGATTGCCTCGACGCATCCGTGACACCGCTAACCCCTTTAAGTTAAGGAAACCAGCGTGCTTTCGAATAACTTCGGAGATATTAGGCCGACCTGCTTCGCCACTTTTTGAATACCAGGGTGTTGTTTCATAGCACTAGGATGGTCTACTATGGCAATTCGATCTTGATTGCAAAGTCCTTAACCCACAGATTAACATGTAGGAAAACTCGGCTATGTAATATACATGGAATATTCATAATACAGTATGAATTGTAGGGTTATGAAACGCGGCCCTTGTAGATAAAGTTCTTAGTTTCGCGGCTCGTCTATCCCCACCCTTGGCCCACAACTCGGTCGACAGCAAGCTCGACCGAGCTAGCAATTAATAAAGTTTCGTTAGGGATTTTGAGCATGATCGTGTTTTAGTTTGTTAACTCTCCTATACACTAGCTCATGTGGTGAAGTGGTGTACCATGGCTCCAGATATGTAACGCCGTTAATTGGTAAACTTATTCACACGTTATACATGTTTTGTTATGCTTTTGGTCGCAGTTGATAAGTAAACATTATTGTTTGGTACTGTACAGCTCTATTTTTTATTTTAGCCTGCTCTAGACGTTTTTTAGGGCTCTGGACCATAGGAAATAGAAGCCTTATAATATCACTTTGTTGTCAGTTCGTCCGTCAAGAGCCGTTTCCGCAGCATCGACTTGAAATAAATATCAATATACTATTGCCATAAAATACAATAAAATATGCCATTGTATTTTTTACTTATGTGCAATAAACGTATTATTAATAATAATAAGTCCACATTCCCTAAAAAATCAAGCTTCTAATTTTTATGTAGCCTATATATACTGTATATACTGCTATATATACTGCGGATTGGCAATTTTAAGCTTCTATATTACGCAATCAAATATGACCATTATTAGACAGATATTTCACATTTTTGATACTTGCAACCTCACTACCAAAACCTATAGGGTATTTTTTATAGACGTAGATGGAATAATAAAATTTGACTAGAATCAAGGTCCCAAAATTAGAAATCCGAAAATTGATAATACTTCGTTGTTATATCATTGCTAGCTGACTCGGCAAACGTTGTTTTGCCATATTAATTAGCCTACGACATATTCTCAGACCTACCAAATATACACAAAAAAAATCATAAATATGGGTGAAGCCGTTTTGGAGGAGTTCGATAACAAACACTGTGTCACGAGATTTTTATCTATTAGAAGATTATTTCTTTTTAACCGTTTGTTGAAAAACCAGGGGTGTAACACTTACGTTTGTCTGTGTGCCTGTGTGCCTGTTTAAGCCATCGTAGCTACCAAATCGATGGACCGATTTCAATTCGGTATAAGATAAGATAAAATTGTAGGGTTCCGTATCCGAAGGGTACCAATAGGGTCCTATTTATATGCCTACGACGTCTGTATCTCTGTCTGACTGTCGGTCCGTCCGAGCTTTAAATAAGTTTTTCTCTTGGCAACAAAACTCTGTCACATAACATTTTAATTTACTTTAATTTAACCAACGCTAAGTACAGTCAACGGCACGTGAACCTTTATACGCGTGCACTCTATTCAGTTATGTTACGGGCGACTTTACGACAAAATAGTAAATGTTGACTACAAAAATAATTGCCTGTTGCTCAACACAAAGATTGACGGTGTTATTTGATAACGTTTATGGAGTTTAATGGAGTGCTTATAACATTTATAAAAACATGATTTCTTAAAACACTCCATAAACCCAGTATACATTTAAATATGCGGTGGTAAACGGAGAGACGTACCTGACTATAATTAATTCAAACTGCCTATGATGAGTGTTATGAAAACCACGAGGGAGACCTATGTCCAACAGTGGGCGTCAAATGGCTGATGATGATGATGATGAGTGTTTTCGAGGAATCGAGCTTTTATAAATGACACCGTTAGACATATAGAAACTGGCTGACCCGGCCAACGTTGTTTTGCCGTATTAATTAGCCTACGACCTATTCTCAGACTTACCAATAATACACAAAAAACATAAAAATCGGTGAAGCTGCTTCGGATGAGTTCGATAGAAATAACTGTGAACACGAAATTTTTATATATTAGATGACAGCCAAACTACAAAAATGTTTGAAAAACAGCAAAATTTCTTAGCCATCATTGCAACGGTCCATGGGGGCGGGCCCTGGCTTGTCCCTTCTGTACTTCTGAATAATAAAACTCTATGTGTTTAGCCTGTGTTACAAACTAAGTAGGATTTTACGGCTTGGAATAATAAGATAATATTTTTGCGTCATGGAAATTGCGGTAAACAGAAATTAGTTAGATTGATGATTGCTGACCATAGTTTTCACATACGTAATCTAAGCTACATTTAGGTTCGATTACGTAGGTGTAGGATATGTATATGTCGCCGCCAACTCATTAAATCACATGGCTAGCCCTTTAGTTATAATAGAGCATTGAGTAAAACTTTGTTTTAAAAGGGCTGAATGAAAGCCGCCATTTAGTGTGAATTTAGATAATTCAAGATGGTGTCAACGCAACAGCTTATTTACTTCGCCTGTCTGCTTCAGTAGTATGACTATGATATTTAGTCAAAACTGAACTGATAAGGGACAAAGTAATTATTAAAAAGGCATTTTTGAGAGATAACAAATAATACTGACAAACATTACAATATGTAGGTACTGCGTACTTTTGAATGGCCAATTGGTTCAATAGTTAATAAACTCAAGAAACAAACCCTTTCTCCACGCAGTGGTTCTGGTTCGCATCGCACTTTAAACGGCATCGTGTTGACAAAATTTTTATTTTTAATTATTGATTATAATATATTAATACTCTTTGTTGCACACCATACATTATAAAAGTTCATGACATGACTTTTTTTTAAATATCCGCCCGTTTGCGAATATTTAGGTATAAAAAATATCTGACATTTTGGAATTTCAAGATGGTGGCTGAATTATTTACGATTGAACAATTTTGTGTGGTAAATGATAGATTTTGGTACTAAAAGTCGATTCTCCTAGCCCGAAATCCAGATAGGACAAAAAACATACGGTACCAAAGTTAGTTCGAATGGTTATTCCAGTATGAGACATGTTATAAGCTTAAAACCTTCCATTCGTATAGCCCTAAAACCAGTGGAATAAATCCGAAGCGTGAAAAATCTGATCTAGCTCGGGTAAACGGTTTGACTTAAGATGGCCTTTTCGAACAAAAGTTGCATAAAACGTTGGACGGTGATGTCAAGTATTTTTTTTTTATGAGGAATTTCGAGATTGTGCCTGAAAAGTGAACCTGGTCCAGTGTAGATGAAAATTGTTATTTAAGGGTTCGTACGGTCGCTAAAGAAGATAAGTACTAAATATTTTTTCGATGTTACCCTCGTAACATATACACTTTCATTCAAATCTGACAGAAAATATTCCATTTAGGAGAGGTTTCCTTAAAACTGTTGCTCAAAAGCCTAGCTATAAGGAAAAAATTATGCAAAAAAATGGAAAAAAACTAACATTTTCAAATAAGCGGAAATTTTTGATAAAAATAATTGAAATTCGTAGACAAAAAACCTAGGCAAATATCTTAAAGAGCTGATTCCACGAGTAGCAGAATTATTAAACGTTTTTAGGAAGTTGAAAATTAATTTTAATTGGGAAAAATAGGAAAAAATAAAAAATCTGCTATCTTCCATAATTGTTAATTAAATATTTTTCTTTTAAATAAGAAGTTATTTAATTTTTGCCAACGTTCCGTAAATGTCACACGTTTATAATTATTGTAGTCACTACAATGTATGGACGTAAATGTAAATGTCGGTTTTCATGTTAATACTCGTATTCAATTTCATGTTTGTGACGTCCTTGGCCGGTTACCATAGCAAAGGGTAACCTAGTTTGGAACCAGGTCAAATAATCGTACTGTGCGGAAGTTATAGTGAATGAATGAGTAATTATCTAAGGAATGAGTAATCTCCGGGATGAAAAGTATTCTATGTCCTTTCACGGGACTCAAACTATCTACGTACCAAATTTAATCTAAAACCGTTCAGCCGTTACGGCGTGATTGAGTAACGGACATCCAAACATCTTCACAAACTTTCACATTTATAATATTAGTAGGATAATAATCCCAATAGTATTAAAACTACCGCCAGAGCACTTTTTTTCCATTTTACTCTCTCTTCATACACTTTCATACAAATTTCGACTCCCTAGCTGGCAAGGGAGAGATTTCTTTACGGCAGTTGCACAATTTAACGGAAGTTAACGAGTACGTTAATTTTTTTTAAAGTTAATCCGTTCGTGAAAATGTTAACGACGTTAATAAACGAGAAACGTCTAGTTTCAGGCGTAGGTACTTGAAATCATAAAAAGTCATAGCGCGAAAATGTACCCGGCGCAGAGCCATTTTTCAATGAGAACGATAATATAAAATAGCTCGCAAAAATGCGGAAGGAAATTTGGAAATTGGAACGTACCTATTTTTACTTATAAGTACCTAATTTTCAAAATAGATTATAAATGGCCAGTCTCTCATACATAAAATAAAACTATCACATCTATATTAAGAGAGCTAATTTAGTTTAGCTTTGTAGTACAAAAAAGTTTGTGAAAAAATAAATGGCGCGCCAAATGGATTCCTCCGCCTTTGTTCGTATTTGTTTTTTACATACTCAAATTCGGATTTTACTAAGTTTTTATAAAAATGAGTGTGTCTTCAAGTAATGACAATGAAATTATTCTATTAACTCCAGAGACCATTGCATCAGACGTTAAAAATGTGGTACAAAGTCTTCTACCCAGTGATAGTTAAAAATATAGGATGTCTAACTAGCGCTAAAAATGACCCCACGTTCAATTGTGGGAAGACGGGCGGGGTTTGTTAATTGTGTTACCAAGCAGAGCGAGTTCAGTATTACCCCGCAAATATCTATGCCCGGCCACCAACAGACCGCCATCTGGCAAGGTACGTAGATATTTCGACGGGTTACATCTTTCTGTATAAAACCAATCACAAATTACGCTGTTATTTACTATCGCCCAATCTACGTTCACGTGGTCACGCACAGAATGAACCAATCACACAGTGATTTACCTGCAGTGGGCGTCAAATGGCAGATGACAATGATGACGATGACAACTTCATCTTTTGGAAAAATGCAAGAATAGTGAAATCTTTTTCGGAAAATATGTCTTTCGCCTATTTCCAAGATTTAGCCAAATCTAAGCAAATCAGAACTCTTTGCAGTATATTATTATATCCTATGTTAAATTCTACTGTTAGTACCATAAAATCTAAACATACTCAGAATTAATATGTAGCTTATCTGAAATGACGATCCGAAGGGCATAAACCGAAGAAATCCAGGGTGATTTCCTGGCGAAATGTCGAGGCTGTTTTAAATGACGCTCCCGATGAAATCTATCTTCTCACAAAAGTAAGTATTCCGTGTGCCGCCGGATTAAGAATAGCGTCACTCCATTTCCTTCCGTGGATATCGTAGAAGGCGACTAAGGAATTAAATTACCGGGAGACGGGCAGCAGCGTATTCCTGAGATTCTAACCGCATACTGCGATCGCCAACCCGCCTGCCAAGCGTGTCGATTATGGCAAAACCCCTCATGGTTAGGTTAGGTTAGGTTCGGATTATAGCTCGGAAAACCATGAGGGAGGTCTATGTCCTGCAGTGGGCGTCAAATGGCTGATGATGATGATGATGTTTTCGTTGATGGTGATAAAAAGTAGAGTGTCCACCTCGGGAGCAACACTGTTTTAAGCTTGAGTGGTGTACTCGAAACACTCTCGCCTTAAAAATAGTTGTTTGCTTCCTGGGTAAACAATCTACAATACTTTCAAAGGGCAAGATGAAAAAAAAGTACCCGAAACTGGCGTGCGTGCATGCGACGACTAAAGAATGTGAACGAATAGAACAGAGATTTGTAAGGATCGTGGCCAGGCAAGGGGCCAACCCCCGTCTCTGCCTACCCCTCCGGAATACAGTTTATGTAATGTAATTTAGTAACGTTATATTATTGCTTGTCTAATCATTATTGTTACATTTGTACGAAGTGTGTAATGCTAGCGAGTTATCGCGTGTGTACTATATTGATAGGTATGCAAACAGCGGAAATTTTCTGCTCGCCTCAAGTGCGCTGTAATCGGAGGATTAACCTGCGTTTATGGAATATTTTCGTGACCGACAGAAACTCTGCGTTTCTGTGGTGTGCTTTCATACAAAGTTGATATCGAGGTCCTGATAAAGACGCCCACAAAAATTATAACCTTGACAGTTACCCTATGTTGTAAATCCTATGAGCCCACGGTTCTATAAGATTAAATAGGAACTCTGAACGTTATCGTGTTCCAACATCTCTTAAAGCCTGTAAACTATTAGTTGAAAAACTTACTACTACATTTTGAATCACATTTTTCTAAATATCACTCAAATGGAACGCACAATGGCCGTAAACTTTGCGTCGAGTCCAGCGTCAGTACGGGGGCAGTTATTGAGTACAGTCGAACGCCGTTCTAAACATTTTATAGTTTCTTAAATACTAAAATTGTTTTAAATGACAAACTGTAATCGACTTGTTTCAGGAATACCCTATTTTTAAATAGGTCGTAAGTTGTTCATTATTATTGATATAACTGTAAAAAAAATATTTATATTTTTGTTACTTAGAAAACTACAAAACCTAAATTTAAAACTCCATTTCCCTTCAACAGTCGAAAAGCGGTCATGATGTTACATATTTTGTAAACATATTACCCGCAACCTCGGGTGAAATAAAAAAATCTTACCATATCGCAAGTGCGCGAGCTTTATTACATTTATGTTTATTTGTAACTAGATGACCCCGTGAACTTCGTATCACCGACGTCAACCGTTTTTTTTCTTCTCACCGTTTAAACCTTCCCTGGACTTCCACAAATATATAAAAAACAACAATTAGCCAAATCGGCCCAGCCGTTCTCGAGTTTTAGTGAGACTAACGAACAGCAATTCATTTTTATATATAAGATGACATTTTTGCACGCTTAGTAACAGCTTCCACTATTGATTTTAGTCACCAGTCCCATGCAGCCGGCCGGCTGCCGCGCGCGGAAGTCGGATTCGAGTCTACTCCTGGGCTTTCGCGGCACCTAGACATGCTACTGAAACGATCGATTTTCGCCGTGCGGCGAATGGTGATAATCGTGTGGCTAAATAGTCACCCGTGTAAACCCCGCATTATTTCGTCAAAGACTTAAATGAGAACAGTGCGGGAGTTGGCCCTTGAAGTCCGCACGCTGTCCTCTGCGTATCTACGTACATATTTACATTGTAGCCGATAAGAGCTTAGATGTCTCAACAGCTAATCGTGCACAATATCAATAAAACTCCTTAATCGATTATTGTTATCAAGTAACAGTTCGGGAACGTGGCAACCAACACGTCTCCATCGAGCTCCTCCTAGGGAAGACGAAGTATTCGCCAATGCTATCAAGCTGTATACACGGCGAAATATTCGAGTTTTTCATTTGACAAAAGCTACGTCTTATCCAACTTGGTTGGGGTTGGGGTCTCGATCAAAATTAATTATTGGTACCTAACTTTTTTTTATAACTAAATGGCAAACATGTTAATAAGGACTAGACAGAATGAGTGCAAATACCGTGTCGCGGTAGTTGTGCGTGTGGTGCTGTTCCTTGGGATACCGTCTGTGTATTTGTTGTTCCTTAGTAGCAATAAATTGACTGAGTCGTCGAGTAACGTTGCGTTTAAATCAGGTAACATAAACTGTACTTTTTTAAACGACATCTTTTAAAAAAAGATACTCTAGGTCATGAAAAACCAAAATACATCGAGTAACAATTCACTGATCCAGCTCATGAAATAAGCTCTGGGATAGGAAGAGGCTCACGCTCAGGTCGCCCACATTTCAGATCGGACGGAATAAATATTAAATTAAGTTAAGAAGTCTTTGCCATCTAAATTGTATTGTATCGATTAATTCCTCCCCAGGCATACATGTGTCCTCGCGCCATCTACTATCACTGCCGGATAAAGGTGGGCGCAACTGCACCCCTGCGGCCATCCTCGAGTTTCCTTCTGATGGGTTCACACGCTCTCAGCGGCAGCATGTAAGTACATGCTAGAAACTATCAAATAACGCGATAGTGAAATTATGCTCTGTCATAACCTAATCATACGGCCCACTGTACTAAACGACGACGCGACGACGACGTTGACGACGCGAGTCGCGCCTTCATATGCTAAATGTTACTGTTGCGACTTTCCAGTATATATTTGTCAAATTCTGTCATTTTGGCGCCACGAAACGCAAGTCCCGCTCCGTCACATTACCTATTCATGCCTCTGTTTCATGGAACTACTATTCATGGTTTACTGTGATAATTCGATGTAGAAGTACATTGCAAAGTTGATCAACCAACAGATCATCAAGGAATGACTTGGGTACGGTACACACAAATCGAATCCTCATAAAAAACTATGAATTGTAGTTTTATAAAATACGGAACAGGCCCTAGTCCTAGCCGGCATCCAGTAACATACCACTTGTTTTTAACCGACATCAAAAAAGGAGGAGATTATCAATTCGACGCGTGTATATATTTTTTTGCTATGTTCCTTGTCAAATCTTAACCGATTTCGACAATTCTTTTTTTTTCGAACAGATATAGCGTCCCATTGGCACCATTTTAATTTGGTGAAGATCTGATGAAGCCTTTCAGAGATGGAGAACGGAACTCTTCAATGGACAGCAGTAAATAAGGCCTAATGATAAATATCAATAGATATTTGTGAAACTTTATTTATAGTATTATTAGCTTAGTTCCGCATTCACATACTTTTATTTATAGTGTTATTTCCATCAATCAATTAATCAGCCCAGTCTCATCCAATGCTCGCCACTTCCTTCTGTCCTCGACCATCCTCATCCAGCTAGTTAGTTTTATTTAATTTTATTCAATGTTATAGATAGACAGAAAACTCTTGCGAATAAAACTTTTTATTCGCGTTTTGTAGCATTATTTAGAAAAGGAATCGCACCGGTCGCTTGAATAAAGGAAAAAAATGTCTTTCTTTCTCTACCATGTTCTGTTATCGTAAATCAATAGAATTTATTCTATACACGATTTAGGCCAAGTGATAAACATCGCTGTACAGGGCTATATTGTAATTCAATTGAACAATAAAATAAAATGTAAACATAATGATTACAAGTTTTATAATTGATCTATTAAGGCTTAAAATGGAAAAGTAAAAGAGTAAATTTCCGTTCAAATTCAGTTTTATTATGCTCGTGTTAACCTCAGAACATCCTTTACTATTATCCGTATGTTTCATAAAATAGCGTAAAAGTAGTCCCAAGGTAATTTGGTGATGATGGTAATGAAGACTTTCGGAGATGGAAATTGAGAAAGTCAAATTTTAAAGCAGCGAACGAAGTAGGGTAAATTATGGCTATAAGGGTCTCATTTATTTTTCTGACGCTCCGCCACTAAAAATTGAAAAATAAATAAAATTTAAATAAAAAATAAAAACCGACTTCGATCCCAGTTTCATGACCAGCACATGTATTTTGGGCACCGACTCCAAATTATACTTCTGCAATACCTACATGTGTACATACTTCCTATTATTTAAATTACTTTTAACTTTTTAGTGCTGTAGGATTTCGAAGTCGGTTTTTATTTAAATTTTCTTATGGACGTTTTGATTAGCCTGCACTTTTCATATGCGTGTGGTGTGTGAGGGCCACTTTGTTAAAACTCTTTGAAAATGTGCTTGAAAATCGCGAACATTCCCAAAGAATTGTGGCAGTTGGAATCAGATTCTGTGAAAGTCAAAAGCGTGTAACTTATGGACTGTAACTTTGGGCCCTCGGTTCTCACATGGAGGGCCACCCTGTACCGGATAAACTATGTACACTACAGAAAAAGTCTGCGACAAAACCTAAGGTGATAGCAAACAAAATTTGTGAGAACAAGAGAGGTATTATCGCAAAACGCTGTCCTACTTTGTATATCTTTGTTCAAAGTCGGCCCTCAATCCTCACACGCGTAAAAGTTTATTACGCGAATAAAATGAAAATATTAACTTAGAGCTACTATTTGAAATAATTTGTGAAAGCAAAAACAGGTCTAATTCAAATTCAATTTTTTTTACCTAAAATTACACATCAACTGTGACTTATTGAACGTTACAAGTAAAACTAGGTGTCCATTTCAAAATCTAGATCATTTTGGAGAAAAAATGCTCAAAAAACTCCAAATTTAGTCTTTTCATTTTTCAATTAATTAACAGAGTTTACATAACATTATTCTAAAACCTAGTATACTAATGCACTGAACTGTTTTAATTCCACACATCTTTGTCAATATACTTTAATGTTATAATAGCGTTTTTAGCACAACATGTGCTTTACACATTTTTTGAGCCGCGCTTCTGGCAAGCTTATTATATCTTCAGGGATCTTATTGTAGAAACTTATACAATGCCCCATAAAGGATGTCTTTGCCAGCATAAATCTTGGGAACGTAAGTTTATGTTTATTTCTAGTATTGACATTGCGTACCTACCTGGCTACCTACAGATTTAAAGTTACTGATATTTTTCCTGACGTACATAATATTCTCATAGATACTGACTAACAACTATCAGGATGTTAGTTTTTTTAAAGAAATCTCTTAACGAATCCCCACTGCCCAGCTTATAAATGAACCTGATCGCTCTCTTCTGCAAAACGGAGATGGTCTCAATGTCTGCTGCCCAACCCCACAGTAGTATGCCATAGAACATAATACTATGGAATTAACTAAAGTAAAATAAGCTTAGTAGTTGCGACGTCAGTTAATTCCCGGATTACTTTGCCTGCATATGCGGCCGAGTTAAGCCTATTTGCCAATTTGTCTAAATGTGGACCCCATTGAAGCTTTGCATCAATTGTGATACCTAGAAATAAAGTTTCTTCTGCAAGGTCTAGTTTGTCATTCCCAAATATAACAAGGCTGTCAACTATTTTGACATTTGGTAGAGTAAACTTTGTAAATTTTGTCATTTTTTTATTTGACAATAAGTTATTAGAAGTGAACTAGTTTAGTACCTGAGAAAGAGCATTATTTGTATCGTCGAGGAAATTTTTTGTTTATATTATTGTTGATTGTTGTTTGAAAGTTATGACCTTGTTATAATTGTGGCCCTCCATTCTCCACTCATTTATGTTTTCATTTTATTACGCTTAACGTATGAAATATACGTCAAACACAGTATAGTCTCTTTTTGTGAAAAAAAAAAGTGTAACAAATTGGTGTTATTTGTTACTAATAACAATAACGATAAAGCTACAAACCTTAATAAACATCGAAATCAACAACATCTTTTTGTTGTGTATGTGCGTAGGGTGACAATAATTTAATTTAAGTCTTATTTTATAAAATTTGTTTGTGGTTATTCTAGTGATGTTTTAGTTGCTTTTCTGGTGCAAAGTAATAATCCCTCACAAGCTATTTTACAGTTTGGGATAATCACGAACAAGAGATATTAATTTTTCCTCATCCACCCTATTTGCCTCCAACAAAATGATAGTATTCAATGAAGCATTGACCTTAATATTGACATTATTAGTTACAAATGATACGGCATTTTGAAGGTCGGTCAATATAATGCTACAATCATCACTGCAGGACATAGGCCTCCCTCATGGTTTTCCTAACCGTGAAGGGTTTTGCCATAATCGCCACGCTTGGCAGGCGAGTTGGCGATCGCAGTATGCGGTTGGAATCTCAGGAAAACACTGCTGCCCGTCTTCTGGTAATGTATTTCCTTAGTCGCCTTCTACGAAATCCACGGAAGAAAATGGAGTGACGCTATTCTTAGTCTGGCGCCACATGGAACGTTATGTGAATAAGTGTATGACTTTCAATCAATATTCTAACGTTTTCTTCCCACGTGAGTGAAAGAAGATTTAATATTTTTGTATAAAAATCAGGATGTTGACATATTGATGCTCAGTATAAAAAAACACAACTATTTGGCCTACGCAAAATCAAAATTACCTATTTTCAAAAAAAAGTAAGTTGTATATTCTACCCAAGGCTCGCTTATATGGGAGGCAATAATGAGCCACCAAATATTGCACAGCCCGGTAAAGTACACCTCAATAATAAGGAGTACGTGTCTAATGAGGAGCAAGGAGGCTGATTGATTCATGTATATGAATTATGAGCTGTACATTATCAGATTTTGCTTTACTAGGCTGTGCAAAATCGTTACGGGGCAATAATCCATGTCCAACCACAAAAAAATCACTTGATAGAGTGGTGAATCGCTTACAGAAGCTAATTCGATTTCCTTATTTTTAAAGCTGCGTTCAAAATGTATTAATTAATATAAAATTGTCAGACTTGATTTTTTGGTTTGTTAATCAGGTATTTTAAAGCATAAACTGAGAGATAAGTAGGCCAAAGATTGTTCGCTTTATGTATTTTATACACGAGACACGAGTACTTCACTCAAACAGAAACTCAAAGGTCGCACGAGATCTCCTATTATTTTAATAATATTATGATAGTGTAAAAATCTAATAATAAATACCGGCACTATGGCTCTCTAAAGTCAAAGTAAAAAAAAATATTTACTATAAAAACAAAATGTTTACTCAATGAACGTCAAAGCTGCGGGAAGGGAGCTAACAAAGAAACTCCACATTTATTCTTTTTAAAAGAGGTTTATTTAATTAAAGTTACACTACACTAGATACAATCGTCCCCCCCTTAAATTTTTTAAATACCAGACATCTTTGTCTTTCAAATGATCCTTAATGCTATTTTCCACAGAGTATACTTAACACTTGTACTTGTACGTATACTTGGCCCCCGTGGTGGAGTATGGCCTATACCTTCCTCAGGGAAGAGACCCCAGCCCCTCGGTGGGGACATAATGGGTTGATGATGATGATGATACTTAACACATTTTTTAAGCCGCGTCCGTGATAACTCTAAATACACCACAACACAAATAATGTACCGCTCAATCATTATAATTCATTACCAAATGACAACAATTATTAGGGGGAAATTATGAGGAAAACAAAATGTAATTTCAGAACATGGAAAAGCGTGACGCACACACTAAATCTTAATAAATCACTAAGTTATATCTGTGAACAACCTAAAAGATATAGGATCTAAGTCTCAGACTTTTGAGAGGTAGTATTTTTCTGCATAAAATGTAGCAGACAGAAGGCCGAGTCTTTTAAAAATTCAATTTAAAATTTGAGTGAGATATATATACAAGTTTGTAGTACAATTTTTTTTTAAATGTTGCACTTCGTTTTGTCTAAGTTATAATAGTAATAGTTACTTTGAAGAGAGTTACTTTTAGTGTTAAGAAAAACTACTAAGCTGTTATTGATAACCTTACTTGATTACAAAAATCTGCAAAGTCGTAAAAGTAAAAAATAATAGAATAAAATATATTTATTTTTTGACAGCGGTGGTAGCCTAGTGGGTAGAAGATCGGACTCGGAAGCGAGAGACCCAGGTTCGATCCCCAGTGCAGGCATGTACCTGTGACTTGGTTTTCTAAGTTATGTACATTTGTGAATTTGTGAATACCACTCGCTAACGGTGAAGGAAAACATCGTGAGGAAACCTGAGTGTCTGAGCTATTCCCGTACCTCAGCGCTAGAAATAGCCAATCCGCGGTGGGCACGCGTGGTGATTAAGTCCATACTCTCTCCCTGAGAGAAGTCCTGTGCCCTACAGTGGGACATATATAGGCTGATTATGTATATATTTATTTCAGGTTACAAAATTGACCCATATTTACATACATCAACAGTACACATACAAAACACACACAGTATACACAGCAATAAAAGAGTAATTTACATCGTAACCTGTAAGATTATGACTTGAAAAGAACATTTAAAAAAAGATTGTTATCGTTGTCCAATCGCGCCATATAGAATTCTGGCCATACAATATTTTGGTCGTAAAGTATAGTGATTATCTGATATATTGCGGGGGAAAAAAAATCTTTTTAATCTTTTCATTTGAGACCCGATATTTGTAGACGACGATGTATTATTACTATACAATTTTATATGTATGGGTATGCAATTGTACATGCAAATGTAAACAATAAAATAAAAACAAAAACGTTGGCCTTTGCACCTACGTAATAAGATGATTTTTACAGCGTCCAGTGGCACCTTCACTCACACTAGATGGGTGAAGGGGCCACTCGGACGCTGCGGTGCCTGAGTTTTGTGTTTGTCTTATCTTTCATACGTTAAGCGTAATAAAAACGAAAACAGAAATTAATGGAGAACAGAGGGCCACCATTTTAACAAGATAGATAGATAAATAATTTATTCACATAAGACACACACACGTATATAAAGCAAAGTAATACAAATCAATGATGATAACTTACTAACTAAGAAAGATGATAACTTTCAAACAAATAGGAGTGGTGACCTGTTCACGCTTTCACAAATTTTCAAACAGTAGCTTTAAGTTAATGGTTTCATTTTATTCGCGTAATAAACTTTTACGTGTATGAGGATTGAGGGCCAACTTTAGAGATACAAAGTTTTGAGATAATATCTTGTTTTCACAAATTTTGTTTGGCATCGCCTTAGATTTTGGCGCAAATACTTTACGCGCAAATACAGGGTGGCTCTCAATCCTCTTGTGAGAACCGAGGGCCCAACATTGCAGTCCATAACTCGCTTATTTGATTTTCGCAAAGTCTGATTCCAACTTTCACAATTGTTGGGAATGTTTACGAAATCCTAAGCATATTTTCAAGGAGTTCTAACAAAATGGCCCTCACGCCTCACGCATATCACGTTTCCTCTTCGCTGGTATAAGTGTCAATATTGGTGGCGTTGGCGTACGGTGATTGTATTGTGATTTCAGGGCTTCATCATATTCCACTGCTTGCTGGCCATTTACTGCTTCCTGCTACTGGGCGTGGTCTGCGAACAGTACTTTGTGCCGGCCATTGGATTTATATGCGACAGTGAGTACTACCTTATGGTTGTTTGGAAAAATGTTTTTATTTAGCGTTGAGTCTGTTCGTTGCGCTTATAGTTTTGACTTTGACGCTCTATTAGATTAAAACCCAGATTTAGGGCAAATATTACTTTTTTATTATCTCTGTTTATCGATTACCGAGCCTAGCTAGGGATCGATTGACATCCTAAAACAAAACGTAACGAATTTCATCAAAATATTCAAAATCCAACTAAACGGCTATGCCTATAATTATTTATAATTCACCTACAAATATTATTTTGGATTAATGTAATGGCCGATTTCATAACTGTGGTTCGCAACCAGTAGCGAATTAAAATGTTTATTCTCTGTTCGCAACCAGTTGCGAATCAAGGGAACTTTTTCCTTAACCGCAACCTCATTGTGAACAAAGAATAAGAACTTCCTAAATTTACGTAGTTGCGATGGAAGAAAAGCGTTTCTTAAGTCGCAACTTGTGAAGATATAGTAGCAATACCACTCGCTAACTGTGAAGGAAAACACCGTGAAGAAACCTGAAGGTCTGAGTTATTCACATACCTCAGCGCTTGAAACCGCCAATCCGCGGTGGGCACGCGTGGTGATTAAGCCCATACTCTCTCCCTGAGAGAAGGCCTATGCCCTACAGTGGGACGTATATAGGCTGCTTATTTCATTCGAAACTACAGTAGAAAAACAAAAATAAAAAATTATGCAACGAAAACAAACCGCAATGACAATCCACGTATTTTACTTAAGAAAAACATAAAAAGTCAGTAACAAGAAACAAATTAAACAAAGTATTTTTCTTACAAAACGTTTACACGAACTAGACGCTTGACGTTGATACAATAGCATCCAAAATAAATACCAAAATGACAGAATACTAAGCAAATTATCGATAGAATGATCAGCATCTTTGTAACCAATGCGTGTGTCGATAATTTGCTTAGTTTTCTGTCATTTTGGTATTTGTTTTGGACATTATTGTATCAACGTCAAGCGTCTAGTTATTGTGAACGTGTTGTATCTACAAAATTAAAAAAAAGTAAAATATGTCATTCTTCGCTGGCCATTTTCCACCCTTCTTTGCCCTCACTGATATTGCATATGGGCAAACAATTACTATGCATTACCAGTATCCTCTTGAAAAGTTTGTATGCAAATCAACAAAATAGAGTGTCAACAAAGAGATAATTAAGGTTTCGCAACCAAGGAAAATAAACTTTTGTTGCAACTGGTTGCGAAATTTAATCATCGGTATGTCTAGTTGCGGTTAAGGAAATAGTTCTCTTGATTCGCAACTGATTGCGAACAAAGAAAAAAAAAACTTAATTCGCAACTGGTTGCGAACCACAAAGTTACGAAAACGGCCGGAGGGAAAAAGTGTGCTAGCGTCCCAAAGTACCAAAGTAACTACCCTAGTGTGGTCTTATACTCCCGCTGTCATATAATATAGTATGGTCTTTGTAGAGCTGAACATGACGGAGGACGTAGCCGGCGCCACCTTCATGGCAGCCGCCAGCTCATCCCCCGAGCTCTTCATCAACTGCGTGGGAACCTTCGTGACGGAGGGGGACCTGGGGGTGGGCGCCGTCGTGGGGTCGGCCGTCTTCAACGTGCTCGCCGTGCCAGCCTGCTGCGGCCTCATAGCCGGGAAGGTACGCGGTTGAAAACCTTTCTTCTCCTTCTTAAAGAATTTCAGTGACAAAACATGCCACCGATGAAAATTCCGATGCCGGTGACGGCTTCCAGTAGAGCCCTATTAGAGCTCGCCCGGAGCTACAAACGTTTTTTTTCATTGCTAGCGCCAGAAATAAAAAAAACTGTGCAGGCGACAGCAGGTCAACTTTGTCAGTTTTGTTGCAAAGTGAGCCGTAACGTAATTGAGTAGCGTGTACGCGTGTAAAGGTTTACGTGCTGTCGACTGTACTGGTACCACCTGAAGGCTACGGCTACTCGGAACTGTGAGTAAATTAGCGGCCTCTTTTGCTCTGTGTTAGCGGCAACAATTTAAAAAAACTAAAACAGTGTACAACGCACAGCCTAATACGTGAACCCAGAGCTTTTAAATATTTGCTAGGAATATTCCACGAGTACTGTAAGGGTCTAAAGGAGAGAAATCTAGAACACATCTACATATCTATTAGTTCTTCAGTATCGATAATAAATTTATTTTTAACGAACAAAAGTTTTCATAATTGACCGCGTCATGTATCATGCATGATGTATTGTGTTGTGTTGTGTTGTGTTGTGTTAAAAAAGAGAATGTGATACATACATAATGTGAACATGTTGTACGATATTAGCAAAGCGAACTGAAAAGCAAATATTTATAGCGAACTATATAAAAGCTCTGTGAGTTTTGCTTATAATGCAATTTGTGTTTCTCTAATCTATCTATCCAGCCTCTAAATATCTCTCGGAATTTTTTATCTTTATTTAGTTAAGTACTCTATTTATACCTGTTTAGTAGGGCGGCTGAACATACACTCCCCGGAAGTCCGTAAGTTTGCGCGTTCATTGCTGGTTTTACGTAACAGCTACTAGAATCTCAACCTGTGAAACCCGCAATGTAACCTTCAATTCATCTAGTCTCTCGGGCGAGTGTGTACAGACGAGTGTGTTTATACACGATTTTACAATCACGAGCATATTTTTTACCGGAGTACCTCCTGTAAACACCTAAAAAAAGCTAAAACGTGCTCGTGTATTTTCATAACATGTTTAATGAGCAAAACATTTGTATTTCGCATCCAGTGTTGCCAGAAGGTTACTTTTGTAACCTTTTAAGTGATATTTAGGTAAGTCAGGTTCCATTTATGTTACGCGACTCAAAAAGTTGCTTTAGGTGATTTTTTGCAATTTGTAGTATTTCGTTTTTATTTTTTTAACTTGAAACACAAGTAAAACGGAACGCGACGCTCTTTTATTTCGCAATGCTGTCAACTCAGCAACTTAGTGAGAGCAACTCCCCAAGATAAGTCTTTCTGTCTCTTACAAATTCATATCTACCTAAGGAAAAATGAAGAAAAATGTATCTTCATATTTTCATGTGTATAGAAATCTCAAAATGTAATTATAGAAAGAGTGGAAAATGAAACCTGTATCGGAAAACCCTACAGAATTTTGCATTTTTCTGTAAGTTATTTCAAGCATTATGTATACTTATTAAGTTATAGCACCGTTTTATTGGAAAGGTTACTTTTTACACCAAAAGATTACTTGTCTCTTTTAGGTAACTTTTGACAAGACCAGGCCGGCAACACTGTTCGCATCCCCTAGCAACAAAAAGTTTCGCAGTACTGTAAGGGCCTGTTAATTCAGTAGTTCTCGCATGCAACTGAAATTGTACCTATGCAGGGTGTAACAGAATATGTATATCTATCGCAAAATGGAGGTTGTTCTCGGTAATATTAAAAAGTTTTACAATAAAAATATCAGCTACACCTCAGACCATATCTATCTAGTTTCTTTAAAAAAAATTTGCTGTACCGACAAATGTGACTCCGTTTTCTGAGTAGATGGGGGTGTTGTTACATTCCGTACTTATCTATGTCGGCGTTTGAGGTTTATTGGTAAATGACGAGAATGAGAGAATTGCGTTCCATTTCCCGGTAAGAAGCATATTCATCCATATGGATTTACTGCGTGAAGCTGAGGGACTTTATGCATCAATCAACATAGCGACATTGCGACGTGTGTATTTAGGTTGATTCGGCGAATTGGAAATCACTACGCGGTAATTTAACGCAACCCAATCAAAAGCACACTGTTGGTCAGAAATTACAATTTCGGAAACGCTCTGAATCCACAATTTCCTAAATCAACAGCGTGTTTTTTGGTAGAGCATTAAAATCAGCTTAGTGGCAAAATGGTGCATGCCGAAATTGGATGAGAGCGCTTAAACGCAGTTTGCGTCTCACACCAGCGGCCTCCCGTTCTGCCACGGCACCAGCAGCAACATACCGTCCGGTCTCCTTCCATCGTCCCGTACTATACCGTTAGACTTAAGGATGGCCGGCAAGGCGACGCTGGGAAGAGCCCTGCGGATTATATCATTCAGGGACGCATGACGCGACAGTCGGCCTACGCTGCGTTGGCAGGATAGGCCTTGGTGTCCCACCCAACTCGTCGACTTGGTCTCCGCAAAGGCAGCGGTGAGGCTGCACGATTTTACAGCCTAATCGCAGGTCGATGGCGACTGAAAAAGATATGTTGTCCATCAGCGTGCCTACGTTTGTTGATGGGAGTGCCTGCAGCCACAGCCCCGACTCATACTTTGCTGTTGCTAGTAGACGAGCCCACTCCGCAGGGCCGCTGCTTGTCTCCAACAGTCTGGATTGAACAGCCCTGCAAAGCGGCTCGTCCCACTGTCTCTGCACTGCGGGATTTAGTGGAGGGCGCTCATCTGGGCAGGCCAGTCTCCAGGCCTCCCTAGCCTGCTCACAGCACGACACCTCAATAATTAGTTGCTTTCATAATATCTGTTGTAAAATTTGTCATACTATTAGGTTAACTTTGTAAGTAAGTAATATCATATCCGGCAGATAACTTTGGGACGAGGTTTGGTAAATTATAGACTATTATAAATTATATACACCCTCCACAATTGTGTTTTATTTGACTGTTGCAGAAAACTTTGATGAAATACAGAATAAACAGGTTAAAAGATAGTTTAGGTAAAAGTTGTCAAAAGGTGGAGTAGCGACATGGAAGTAGTACGTAAGTACATACTACTTCCATGAGTAGCGATGAAAATCGAAAAGAAATCTAGAGTGGGTGACGTAATTTTAGATTTAAAAAATTATAGGATAGAATGAAAACAATAAAGTGGTGTTAAAAGGTTTACACCGTTACGTTACCCGGGGGGGCGTCCAGATTTTGATTTTTTTTAATAGGAAAAAAAAAATTAATGAAAAAAATACATTAAAAAACTATAAAAAAACTGACTGCTTGAAAAATAGTAAAAATAAACTTTTCAAAATTACTTAATAAATTAAGTGAAAAGATAAAAGATAAGAAAGACTTTTTTTGTTTTGAATGATTTATGGTTCAACCAAACCAAAACAATATTTAAATTTTCAAGTTGTTTCTGTTTCTGATAAATGCTGTAAACCTGATTCAAATTTCTTACATAAAAATTAGACAAAAATAAGCCAAGTTTAGTTTTGATAGTGAAATTGACCCCAGAGTTGGGTGAAGAGCAGCAGGCTTGTTTCGAGCGGTATCGTAAATTCGTAACCAACCAAAAATCCTACGCCCTACGCCTATGGTGCGTTCGGAAACCCGGAGGATTGAAATTTATCAGTTCACGTAAAAGGTCATCCACCTTTAATACCGCACACCTTTAACCCTGGTCTCTGCCTACACCTCCGAGATATAGACATCGTATTATTTATGTATAAGTGATTACCTATTTATTGACCCGAGATGTTACATGCGGTGGCCACCTCGTGGCGCAGCGGTAGTGCATCTGCATACCATGCGAGAGGTCCCGGGTTCGAATCCCGGCTGGGGACAGAAAAAAAAACTCCAGGTCTTGGATGTTTACATGTCTGTGATGTCGTTGTTTCTGGTTCCCAGAACACAGGGTATCCTAGTGTGGGGCCAGAAGCAATGTATGTACCTGTATGTAAATGTATATGTTTATGTTTCCTACGTTTAACGTCGGGTATTGGGTTAATTAAGTTTACCCAGTTAACAATCGCGATTGGACCAGTCAAACGTACAACCCTGTTTACCTGGGCCTCGATTCTGTTAGTGCATTGTAGTATAATGACAGGTACACTGTCGGGTCACGTGACGTGTTTTTTCGTACCATTGACGCCTCGAAGGTTTGATGGGTGTGCCCGCGTAGACTTAAAACAGCCATGAAATGAAAACCGCCATGTTCATGCAGTTGTCATGTTACTACAATGCATTAACAGAATCTAGGCCCAGGCCGGTAGCGAATGTCTCGAACCCCCTGCGATGTCCATTGCTTACCCTTCGCAGGTGATCGAGTTGGACTGGTGGTCGGTGTCACGGGACTGCCTGATGTACGCCGTAACCGTGGTGGCCCTGATCCTGACGCTGTTGGATGATCGGGTCTACTGGCAGGAGGCGCTACTGCTGGTCCTCATGTACACCTTTTACATACTAGGTGGGTAGAGCGAAACAAAGCCTCCATAGTAGAATGACAGAAACACAGTCGTTGATACCCCATTTTCTCCGAGAATGCTCACCTAAAATTGAGCATTCTCGGAGAATTTGAAGAATTGAACCTAAAATTGGGAAAAATATCAATAATCTATAGAAATAGTTTACAAAATACAAGTACCTATATTTGTGGATTGCAATTAATGACTGAGCGAAATCAATTGATAGTAAAGTAAAAAGTAAAGTAAAATAAGATTTATTTAAATAACTCAGTTACAGAGGCAGTTGTTACATAATATATTTTATAGTACATATGGTGCTACATTACCGCACTAGTGCGATAATGAGCACTTTACGTGCCTATGTCGAAACTTCAAAGGGCCATATGTACTATAAAACGTTGTACGATACACGTGCGAATAGGTAATTCGTAACTCGTGTCGATATAAAACACTCCCTTCGGTCGTGTTTTAATTTATCGCCACTCGTTGCGAATTTCCTACTTTTCGCACTAGTATCGTAATGTACTATTTTTACAACAGAGGTGGGTAGGTACATAATACACGGTTCAACAGCAGTCCACAAACTAGGCGAGGACTTTATTAGTGTGCACAGAATACATTTTCTACGGCAAGTTTTTTACCCAACACGACTACATTACAAAATCTTAATCTAAAGAAAACGAAGAGTTATATATCATACCTATATAAAAAAATTAAAACCTACCACTATATTAATAAATAATTTATTAGAATGAATAGTTTAAAAGAATAAATCATTGAAGATATCATTTTCCAATTTAGGAATTATGCCCCGTCATGTCGGAACATTCTGGGGAACATTATCCCCGCCACGTCTCTAGTCACAATCCGAAATGCTTGACCTGATTGTTCTAACATTGTTTTATGTTCCAGCGATGGTGTTCAACGGACGCCTTGGGCGCATCGCAAAGAGCGGATGCTGCGGATATAACAAGCCAACTATGTATACCGAAATAACACCCCTGCTGGCTAAAGGTAAAATCCCGTAGACTGAAGTGTTAAGGGGTAAGCCCTTAACAATTCAGTAAGCCCATATGGGTAAAAAATATAGTTTTTTTTTTTCAAAAAAATTCGATATTTATAACGGCGCGCGATTTTGTTTTTTTCAATATATCGATTCTGGATATTTAGTTTTAGTTATCTCTGCTCAAGCTTCGTATCATGAATATGACCAACCCGATATTTAAATAAAAGACAAGTCTTTTTTAAAAGACAAGACCAAGGTAGGCTCTATTAGGTTCAGTTTCCTTCACCTCGAAAATAAACAAAAATGTGTCTATAGACTATAACCGGTTTCATAATATGCATTGATGTAAAAGGTAGAGCCCGATGTACCGTGCCCCCAGAAAGCAAATGCCCACCCCAGCATGGTGTCCCAACCCACCCGATGGTGTTCAATGTGCCAAAACCATCGCTTTTCAAGAGCCATGCCCACCTCTGGAAAATAACCCTAGGTACCTACGCCAATGCGAAATGCGAGCGACTTTTTTTCACATTGTCCAGCTCGGTGATACCCTCGGATACAGCCGCTTCGTATAACACACCGTTTTGCATTATTGAAATTGCACCGGATTGAAAATGTAATGTTATCGCTATAATGTAGTGCGGCTACTTCTCGTTGAGCCGGGTTATGGTGACGATACATTCTACTGTTTTCCTCTGTGGGTCTACGAAGCGGCGTTCAACGTTTAGCTCTATTGTCATCAAGAAGCAATGTAGGGTAACCATAAATTATGAAGAACGGAATAAAATAAAATAATTTATGCAAAAAGAATTCAAGCGCACGGACTTGTATCGGACTTATTGCGCTGTACGATTGAAAAGTTTGGAGAAAAGTAGGCATTTTTGATATCACAGAAATACAAATCCTGTTAATAGAATTTTGATGACTAACGCCACTAACACATTCAGTAATAGTCATTTTGTTATATTTTCTATTAACCAAAACTCAGTATAGCTCAAATAAAACCATATCTAATGACAATTTAAATTCATGTTTGCGATTTTTTCTAAGGCTATAAAGTTTACAAAATTATAAAAATAATAACCGACAGCGCTAGAGAGGACATTGAAACAAAAATTTTTTTTTCAGATTTTAAACACTAACCATTAGAGAGTAAAATGTAGTTTTATACAAGTGATTTACGGTAATATCGGAGAAGCCAGCCTTAAATTTGAATTTTATAAAACTGTTATATTCGAAAAAACAAATCATAGGATATCTACATAAAGCATAAACTTGTTGTATAGCACAAACTCTGATTGATGATGATTGACTTAAATAAACATTACTTTTAAAAAAAGAAAAAATATTACATCGTATTGTTATACCCTAAATATGTAAGCAGCAATGCTTGCTCCCCAAACCTAGACCTCAGTCAGCACTTTCAGGCTTCAGGCTCCCATGGGCGCTCGACACAAGTCAGTCTCTAATCATCCTTCTTCCGCGCGGGTTGCGACCTCTCAATAATTTCAATAAATTCGATTTCCCATTTTACTTTAGTCTTTTTTTAAAAATACTTCTACAGAGACTCCTGTAACAGTACGTGGAGTAAAACTAGAAAGTTAATTAAAAATGGATTGAATTTAATTCGATTCAACGCAAGAATATGTACAAGGGTATTGGTGCTCTATAATTTTAAGTTTATGTGTCAATATATAAAGTTGTACATTCGCACTACATTTAAAAATCTTCGTGTTAAACGCTGCGTTTAGAGCAAAATCGGCGTCACTTTCGAAGGCACAACGCTGGAGGCATGGAACAGAAGTGTGGTGATAATTTTCTTTAAGAAAGGTGATAAAACCCTATTAAGGAATTACAGACCCATCTTACTTCTGAGCCATGTCTATAAACTGTTCTCAAGTCATTACGAATCGTCTCGCATGCCAGCTCGATGACTTCCAGCCCCCCGAACAAGCGGGTTCCCAAAAAAGCTTTACGTCGTACGTGGGACCACAAACATACGCTGCGGCTGATTAAACATAAGACCAAGGAGTATAATCTACCACTATGCTTAGCATTTGTGGACTACGAAAAAGCCTCCGAATCGATTGAAATATGGGCTGTACTGCCATGTGGCGCCGGATCAAGGCCGGTCACTCTATTTCCTTCCGTGGATGTCGTAGAAGACGACTAAGGAAATCAATTACCAGAAGACGGGCAGCAGCGTCTTCTTGAGATTCCAACCGCATACTGCGATCGCTAACCCGCCTGCCAAGCGTGGCGATTATGGCAAAACCCCTCATGGTTATGAAAACCACGAAGGAGGCCTATGTCCTGCAGTGGGCGTCAAATGGCTGATGATGATGATGATGTTGGGCTGTACTCCGGTGATGCTAAATCGACGAGGTACATCGAACATCGACTACATTGAAGTGCTGAAGTGTTTGAACAAAAAGGCCACAATGTCAGTCCAACTGCAGGATCAGAATATGTTCAAACGTATGACGTAACGTAACGAATACGTGTGTTCAAAGACGTATTCAAACTTCTGGACTGGGAAGGTTCGGCGTCAACCAAAGATTCTCTTTGCATCAACATTAGATCAAGATTAGAGTTCAATACTCAATGACCTGAACAGAGCTGCATACATAGTGGGTCTTAAAATTAACATGGACAAGACTAAGATGATGTCGAACTCACTATATTTATTATCTGTGAATGTATTTTCTCCGAATAAATAAATTTAAATTAACTCCCATGTAGCACCCACATCTGTCAACATTGGTCGCTCTGACCTCGAAGTTGTCGACCACTATGTATGCGTAAGAGGGACAAAAGGTCCAGTTGGGTAAGTCCAACTTCGAGAAATAGGTCACTCGTCCAATGCAACTAAATATTTTCGTGACCAAAATACCTCAGTGTCTCGAGAAAAAGGTGTAAGTATAACCAATGTGGTGAATTTTGGAAGTGAGACCTGGTCGCTGACTATGGGCCTCATAAAGCTCAAGGTCGCCCAACGAGCAATGGAAAGAGCTATGTTAGCAGTTTTACTGCGTGATCGAACCAGGAATGAGGAGATCCGCATAAGAACCCGAGTTACTGATATAGCTCAAAGAATTGCTCAGTTGAAGTGACAGTGCGCGGGGCTATGTGCTCGGAGAACTGATTGCCGTTGGGGCGGAAAAGTTCTGACCTGGCGACCGCAGCCCGGACGACGCGCAGCTTAGGCAGGCCCCCGGTGGCACTTGATGCACTTGGAAAACCATGAGGTTTCGACGTGATGCTCGTATAACAGAGTTTTTTTTGTCAGATTCATGTCCGAAAGATTTCAAATACATTAACCCAATTATTCTTTTTCAAATATCTTCAATGTACAGACACTCAATTTACAGTTTTATAATATTATAGAGAAGATAACCAAAAAAAACAACAAATTTTGCTTTCAACATCAGTCATTTGACGCCCACTGCAGGAAATAGGTCTTCTTCATGGTTTTCCTAACCACGAAGGGTTTTGCCATAATCGCCACGCTTGGCAAGCGGGTTGGCGATCGCAGTATGCTGTTGGAATCTCACGCTGCTGCTCGTCTCCTGATAACGTATTTCCTTAGTCGCCTTCTACAACATCCACGGAAAGAAATGGAGTGACGTTATTCTTAATCCGACGCCACACGGAAGTGGCTAATAATATATTGATATTTTTGTTTTAAATTTCTTATTAACAGTAATTAAGGATAATCCATGTTTTTTATCGTTTGCCCTAGTTAGCCATTATTAGACCTTAAGGTTACCACCGACCTACAATGTACGTCACATTTTGTGCGATCTCTTATAATAACAGTATTTGAAAGCAGGCTATAATTCCAAAAAAATTGTTTGTGTGATAATGTAAATACACTAAATTCCCTTCCTTCTACGAAACCCTACACTATGCGTGGCCTGATACGCATTTGGCCGGTTTTTTATACTTTGCATCGAATGACAAATCACTGTATTATATTGAGCATTCTACCTGCAATGTATGTGCGAACGACAAGCTGCGCCAACGGGAGACGGTGTGGTGAGCTAGAATAATAGAATACTGAATTTAATATAACCGCTACAAGGGATCAAATCTAGAATGGAGAAAGACCATGATCTGGCTTAAGGGATCGGCGCACTACGTATTCTAATCCGATGGGGATACAGCTAGTACTAAATATAATAACTTACATAGCAAAAAAATGGTCTTCCTGAAAGTGAAAGTAAATACAGAATGAGTTTAAAAAACATATTATAAAACTAAGAAAAACATTAAAATCCTACCAAGGTTGAGTTGTACATTCAACTCAACATTAGTCGGTTTTCTGAAAAAAAATGCTGCTATATAACTACAACGGTTCAAGAGATAAAGCCCTTTATAGATCTGACGGGCAGACAGTCAGACGGACTAACGTCGTAAGCATATTAATAGGATCCCGTTTAGCACCCTTTGGGTAAGGAACCCTTAAAGAAAGACAAAGAGGAGACCACAAACGGATAGGTAGAGACGCCGGTGCAGAATTTGGCGGCTAGACGACGATTGCCTGGGACTGAAAAGAAGAAGGATGGAGGTGATTTATTGTTACGAGGTTCATGACATGACCCTATTACCTACTTTCAGAGAAAAATGCTTTATTGGACCACTCGCGCCTTACAAACGGGAACGGGACATACACTAACGGCACGGCGCACATAAACGGGAACTCGCGGCACGACGTCGAGATGGCACCCGTTAAGCCGGAAACCAGCATGACCAGCGATTTAGGTACCTAGACATGATATAACTAGCCCGATGTTTCCAGTACAGAGCAAAGGGGCCTATTTCATACCTCTAACACTACAATTCGTGGTTTACTAGGACAATTCGATGTATACATAACCAATTAACCCACAATGATTATACCAAAAAATTATAAAATGTGTGATAAATGTGGTCTAAAGGTTTGATGATTGCGAATATTTTAAACATATTTTGGTTTTTCTTTACGTAGTCTTTAATAAAGAAAAGTCGTTGCCAAAATTATTCATTATGAAATAAAATTTTCTCAATTAAAAATACAGGATAAGAAAAATATGCCTGGAATATCCGCAATTGAATTATCCATCAAACCCTCACACCACATTCACCATGAGTATGCTCATTTATTTACAATCACTAAAAATATAACATTATGCGAGCGAGTCAGTATGCTTCACGTAAGAACAGCCTTAAATCGTTTTTTTTTAAGTTCACTATTAGTGAAAGTGTACTGGCTGGTTGGCACAGACGGCTGACGGCAAATCACCCTTTATATCCATGCACTCAACTCGTGTGAAAACTAATCAGTTACGTTACGTGACTTTGCAAGCAAAACGTAAACGGTTGATGTGCTGTGTACTGTTCGTAACCTTTTTAGCTTCTGCTGCACTCTGTTATAGGATATATTGATGGTTTGATGGCATGGTGCCCAGTGTCGCATTTTCTTAATCTTTGATTTCAATAAAGGCCAAGGCGGAGATGGCGGGACGATCTCTCTACCTTCTTGCCCGGATGGGAGATGACAGCTCAAGACAGGGAGTAGTGGAAGATCATGGGGGAGGCCTCTTTGCCCAGCAGTGGGACACAAACATGGCTAAATAAAAAAAAACAATCGGTAGCACAATGTCAGCTTTTACAAATCGTCATAAGTAAGATCGCACTATATGTACCTCAAATTGCATAAAGACCATTATTAACAAGTACGCATGTACAATAAAATGCGTGATAAAAATATACAGCGTTTTATTTTATTTAAAACAGAAAAACATGCCAGGCAGATAGAAAAAAAATTCACAGACGAAATCTACACAGATTCGTTTTGTGTGTTTAGAAAAGGTTCTAAACATAATTGGGGTTTGTTTAGTCGCAGGGCCTGACCTGGCCACACAGAAGGTACGTGGGGCGAGAGCGCAGAAAAGACGCGACGCTTTGTATAGAGTTCGCGCCCTCGCCCCGTCTCGTCTGTGTCTCGTCCCGGTCGTACATTTTGTATGAAAGGGAATTGGAAAGACGATGCGTCTTTTCCGCGCCCTGCCTCGCCTCACGTCCTTTATGCGTGTCTCAGGCCGCACAATGCTCACTTCACTTATTTCTATAACACTTTGAATGCGCGGATTGCCGCCAATTTGTCCAGTCAAGAACATGAAACGAAAAAAAAAACATTTTATAAAAGTGGTCATGGTGCGATCTAATGTATGAAAATTCGCAAAAGTTCTCATTGTGCTACCGATTGTATTGAAATGAAATTAAATTCACTAAGTGCGATAGTGTGCACGATGGCATCAAACCATCTATAATTCCCATAACAGAGTGCAGCAGAAGCTCCCTGTGGTCGTGGCCGAGGAAGGAGAGCCCGCTGCGAAGGCTGTATTGGGCTGTGACATGGCCCATAGCCCTGGTACTGTGGGCCACGGTGCCTGACTGCCGACGGCACCCGCGCCTCTACCCGCTCTGTTTCTTCCTGTGTGTGCTCTGGATCGGCGGCGTCTCCTATCTGGTCGCCTGGATCATCACTATACTCGGTGAGCTGTCTTTCAGGTGGTTTTCAAGCAAAGCGTAGCAAAAACGCGTCAATTATGTAGCCCTGCGCTGGCGACTGAAAGAGTTCTATTCTCAGTAGAAAGGTGATTTCCAGAACGAAATCCAATCTCCATATGCACGTGAAGTGGGGGGTTGTCCTCGTCAATACAAACAACGTTTGGTACGGGGAATACTTCCATATCGTGAAAAAAATATCAGCTGTTCCATACATTTTAATGCCGCAGATGGTACCTTTAGTATGGAACACCTCAGATGTTTTTTTTCACAGATTCACAGTCGTATTGCTACTGCAAATTCACGAATTCACAGAAAGAAAGTCGTTGATTGATACATGCTGGGGTTCGAATCCATGACGGAAGGCTTCGGAAGTGAACCAAGCGTTCTACCAACCGCGCTGCCACCGCTATCCCCAAGAGAGCTGATGATCAATTCACGTTATATTTCCCTAAAGTAATAAGTGATTTGATAAAATAACTGAAAAGTTTCACGGAAATGACAAAAATACAATTAGTTACTGAGATATTCCGTGACTTTCCGCGATTTTTTGTGTCGACATTGGTGTGTAGGTATGTCGTAGGCAATTAAAAATCATTTTATAAACCCTCGCTCGATTACAAAATGCCGATTAAATTATTACAGTAATTTAAAATGACTAAATTCATACATTTAATGAGCCTTGCATTGTTGAATACGAAAAACGCATTTATTTATTTATTAAGAGCGGGATTGATAATTAATACGATAATTAAAATCAACAAAATTCCCATCTCCGCCATATTAAGTTGAATACCAATCACACAATACCAAAGACTTCGTTTTCTAAGTTTCGTACATTTGTGAATTCACAGTAGCAATACCACCCGCTAAGGTTGAAGGAAAACATCGTGAGAAAACATCGTGAGGATGTGTGAGGTATTTGCATACCTACTTCGGCGGCAATCCCAGGTCTAACCAACTATATCGATCTGCGTCTTCAGGGGATACCATGGACCTTCCGGACAGTATAACTGGACTAACTATCCTGGCAGCTGGCACCAGTCTCCCCGAAGCCATTTCCAGTGTCGTTGTCACTAATCAAGGTAGGTACATATAAGTCTAAATGGGTACGCCATTTGTTGCGTGCTTAGTTAGTCTTTCAGTCTGAAGTACCTATTTATAAAAAAAACAAGATTCTTTTAAACACTTTTTAAATGTACGTCAGACTATTTCACTGAGTTTGAGGAGTGTTTTAGAGCAATCATGTTTTTATAACACCGTATGTGTTTCTCGCTAACCTGTTCTGATACTGTTATGATACCGACCTACGGTCTTTTGAAAACCGGCCAAGTGCGTGTCGGGCCACACGCTGTGTAGGGTCTCGTAGAAAGAGGGGGTTTTATCAGCTTTACAGAACTAACAATCTTATCAATGTAATTTTGAATGGATTTTGTACAAGTTTTCCTTTTATAAGTTGGTCGCCCGTAGCCCCGGCTGCCTGACTGATCTTAAACGATCACGAAGGTTAAGCAACGCTGGGCGCGTTCAGTGCATGGATGGGTCGCCGTCTATGCCTAACGCTAGTGGCATTTTTCCGAGCGGTTCTGTGCTTCGCAAGGCACGTTAAGCTGTTGGTGCCGCCTGCCGTCGATAGATGGCAGTCGTTAAGCCAAGTCAGAGGCCTTAGGGCGGCTTGACAACTTCTGACAGTAGACGAGCCACTAGTCTACAAGCCTCCACCAATCCGGACTTGGCCCCCGTGGTGGAGTATGGCCTATACCTTCCTCAGGGAAGAGACCCGTGCCCCTCGGTGGAGACATAATGGGTTGATGATGAAGTTGGTCGCCTATTACTCGTTAAAGCCTACGTAGCCGTGATAGTTTTCTTTTTAAGTTCATTATATTTCCTACTACCCTAATTTTTTTCACGTTTCTACAATCAACCGTTTAGCCAGGACGAAGCGGACGCCGTACTCGGACATTGCGCTTTAAACCTTAATATTTCGCAAACGGAACCCTTAATCAAAAAATGATCGTCCTACACCCATAATATTTGAAGCGTTCAATCCAACGATACCCCACTCTATGGTGTAAGCGAGAAAAAAAAAATGCATCGCTAATGTAGGTGTAGGGGGTACCGTTTTGTCGGCGTGCTTAATATGTAGATGTCTATGCCAAATTTCAGCTTTCTTGTACTAATCATCTCTCAGCTAGGCCAGAGAGACGGACAGACAGACAGACAAACAGACGGACGGACATGGCGAAACTATAAGGAACCCTAAAACTACGTCGACTACAGAACCCTAAAACTCTAATCTATTAAAACCATTAGTAGCTACTAGCTAGCCAGAGCGGTGGGTGCCTGCGCGCCGCATAAACGGAGAGACGGTTCTAATAATTGTTCGTCCATTTTTGGAAAGACGATTTCTCAACTCAATTTTCTTTTATTGACGTCTTAATTTAAAAATAAGTAATAGTCTAAACAGATGCCATTTTTTATTTTTAATTAGGTACATAACCGTGGCTTTCAAACCACCCAGATTTAAGCGTGTATATAAACAACTTTACTGGTTACTTTCCCTTGTTTACTATTTACCCGCAGACTATTGCAACTTCACAGTGGAAAGAAAATATGAAACATTTCACTGAAATCAGTTTTCAAATCTCATTTTTCTTTCATATAGGTAATGCAATAATCCGGGGCTGTCTCCCCCGACACGCGGCAGTCCGTGTCCGTCGCACGACCCTGACATAAACCTTCAATGCTCCTAGCCAATGACCTTGACCAGAATACAGATCTAGGTCCTCGTGTTTCCAGGTCACGGTTCCATGGGTATCAGCAGCTCGATTGGATCGAACACTTTCGACATCCTTCTGTGTTTGGGGCTGCCTTGGCTGGTGAAAGCTTTCTACTACCCCTCTGTACCGGGCAATCACTGGGTAAGCTAGTGTCCATAAAATCGGTCTCGGACTCGCTCGCATAATTTAAATATAGTGCCCCAATGTTATTTGTCGCTCTTTATGTTGATTTTACCGATGTATTGAGCAGCTACTTGTCCCTAACTAGTTTCAGTTTCTTTGAATTAAGGAACACCTGGTTGTTAAAGAGAGCTTGGGTCTGATATTTTAATGGTAATATATTTTTTTTATTTTGACTTTGACAGGCGCATTTCCTTTTATTTAAAAAAAGTGGGACGAACGGGTCCTTCAAAATTAATAAAATAATGGTTATAATACACACATATATATAATCGTTACGTATACGGGCAATTTTTCCTCTATGAAACGGCACGATAATGTGAGACGAACGTGTCTGAGGCCATAAAATCTGCTTAGAGTCCGAGTAGTCCAGCTGTGGGGATTTTGCTCTGAAAAAGGTGGAAAATAAACCGTAGGTATGTATGTTGTTCTGGTCAATACCTGAACAACAAACATCAAAAGAATTTATTTTCCACCAAATGCGAAACAAAGGCCTTTATGTGTCTCCACTGGCTGGACCTAGTAAAATTCTAAATCCCGAAAAAATATAAGTTCATTTAAAAGTTACGACACCAACATAAAAGGTGATAATGGTAAAAGTAAAAAGGAAAACAAAAACTACATAAACTAGATATCAGAATAAAAATACATACTCGTATTCAAAAATCACTCGAATTTTCGCAGTATCCATCTTTCTTGTCTAAATTGAATAACAAAAACAATTGAAAGTCGATATTCAAATGTTTCACATTTTTTAAAAAAAGAACATCATAAAAACCATTTGAAAAAAGTTTCATTCGAAAACCTCAAACCATGAAGATTCTATGTCAATTCAAAGAACCTATTGCAATAAAACGGCAATTTCATACTTTAACCACTATTATATATATATATTATTTACGCTTAAATGCTTAAGTAACGTTCTGTCACGCTCTTTTCTGAGAAATCCCAAGAGACATCACTACAGTTAACTATTTACTTAGCGAAATTCTCAATTCAGAAACTGGTCCATAGGCCTCCCCAAAGCACGTCCTTCCGTCTCTGGCCATACTCATCCAGGCGCTGCCAGCAATCTGCCTCAGATCGTCGGTCCAGCGAGCTGAAGGGCATCCTACGCTACGTTTGCTATTTCGTGATCTCTACTCGAGAACCTCTGAACGTACCACTTATCCAAAACACACATAGGATAAACTCACGCCTGTATCCCGGAGGGATAGGCAGAGACCAGGGTCTGCTTCTTGCCACGATCCTGGCAGGTCTCTTTCGCTTCATCAACATTCGTTAGCCATTGCATGCACGCACGTCGGTTTCGGCTACTTTTTGTCTTGCCCTTTGCTAAAGCATCCCCTATGTCCGCCTGGGACGTCCCTGACCGGCCCTTCTACCCACATTTGCTCGATATATTTGAAAAACAAATCGTAATTTCGTGATTCGCAGGTGACGATAAACTCGTCTGGAATCTCGTACAGCGCGATTTCGCTGCTGTCGACGCTGTTCGCACTATACGCGTGCTTGGCCCTGAACAAGTTCCGGCTGGACTGGCGCGTGGGCGGCGCCTGCGCAGCCGTCTACCTCGGCTTCGTGTTGCTGGCGGCGCTGCTTGAGCTCAACGTCTTCTTCGTTGTCAACCTGCCCGTCTGCCCTCACTAGGCCTTGCGGCTCTACTAAGGCCGTAATTTACTTCGTGTTATAGATAGTCTTAACAGTCGATGGGTATGTTAGTTAAGGCCACAGAGGCCTATTTCATAGAATCTTGGATTACTGTGACAATGCGCTGAACATTGCAGTGTCGATTTAACACACACATTAACAAATAGGAAGACTCGGCTATACAATGTACATCGAATTGTCGTAATTAACTAGGATTTGTAGTTGTATAAAACGAGGCCTTCACAGAAATATGTAGAGCGTGATCATCTTTAGATTATAGAGCGCCTAGTGGCAGCCCATGCTTAAATGCAAATACAAACTATAGATAGCAAGTATCATCTTGTATCTGCAGCATAGAATGCAAAAACTCAGCTGTGCCATTTTAGTTGATTCATTTGGATTGAACCCGGCTAGTAGGCTGGAGACGTAGGCCCTTATTGTCGTAGATCGATTTCTGGATGCGACCAGCTATAGTAGCTTGTATTTGCAGCTTAGAGTGCTAAAACATGAGAGATCGTTACAATGAGTTAAAATCTGTAGTACCTCTGCAATGTTCTGCAGAGCACAGTCTCAGTCTATAATTGGAGTACGCTTTCAAGGGCTACGATTCTACAAATCTGTAGCAGACACGGCTTCCTCCTCGCGCAGATTTTCGTAAGAATTAGAACTTCTTGTATGTTGTACCCTAGGCGTAGAGTAATAATAATGAAATCGGTCCCAAAATAGGATACCCTGTGCTATGGTAACCAGGCAAGGACGTCACAAACATGAAAATATGCCCAGACTGAGGCCATTTGTACAAATGAACGGCGGCCCCCAGAGGAAATCGTACCCGCCATCTCTGTTTTGGTAGCTAAGCGCCGTAATAAATAACAATTATTATACTTAAGCCCATCGGAATATTTTTAAAAGATTAGTAGGCTTGTAAGAATATTCGCAATGAATGGGCAAGTATTTTTCTACCCGTGATTTTAGTCATAGTCTAGTATTTAAGTCTAATTAAGCAATATAAATTAAACATAAAGTAATTAAAGTACTTAAATTCAAAAGGCAATAAAATTAATTCCGCTGAATTCATGAATTTATCAAAACCTGTGAAGGCATTTTAAGCTGCCTGTCTATGAAATTAAAATATTGCATTTTACCCTGAAGCTATTTCGAATGAACAACGACTGAGAATCAATATTTCATTAGCAAAGAGGCCGGGCCGTAGCCAGTCGGTAAATTGTGGGTGCCACTGTGTAACTTTTCCACTGTATGGAATCGTCCGATTTAACCTGTTCTGTACTTTCAAATAAATACAATAAATAAATAAATCATTAAAATGGATAACGCAATACAGTGGACAGTTACTTAGTAGAATGGCAAGACAGGCTAAAAATAACAGGGCCGGCTGGTAGAAACACGCATTCACGAACCAGTGATGACCGAACGAATTTAGGCAAAAATTGTCACACAGTGTGTTCCAAGTTTCATTGAAATCCGTTCTTCTGTTAAAGCCACGTTTTTATAATCTTAGTACACTCGGACCGAGTGACCTAGATTAGCTACTAAAATGTTACTCTTATTGTATATATCGGTGATCTTAATAAACTCTGATAAAATCATCCGATTTTAGTTCACGACCGGCCCGCTCTGCTCGTCTTCTGAACAAGATGGAATCGTAAAAACAAAATGGTGCCAACAGTAGAAACTCCTGCGTCTCGTAAGAAAAAAGTTAAGTGGCAGTGAAATGTTTATGTTTGTAAAGTTTTATGGAGCTGTGAATTTAATGAATGAAGTGTTGTGAAACTATTCTTTCTCTAATCTAATCTTTATACACTTTTTGTTGAAATTTGACTTTAAAACTATTTGAGAGGTTCCCCTTCTATTCATCGCAGCAGCATTGTTTTGGTAATTTTTGGCACGAGGAGCGACACCATTTGTAATAAGACGCCTATATACTGAAGCTAAAATGTGAATTCACTAAGATGTGTATACAGCACCATCCAAGTGGACTACATGTTTTAGTTACTAAGGAGAATCACTCTGTCCGAGCGTACTAAAATCATGAAAAGGCGGCTTTAAGCACGACGTTGTGTTCCAAAAAATACGCCCATCCAACGACCAGTAATCGGACTCCGACAAAGATACTAATGATAGTGAAACTATAGACCATATTATGTAAAGTAGGGTAGGTGCGTAAATAATGGGCGCATGGGCCTGTTTTATAAAAGTACAATTTCATTGTTAAACAATAATTCGATGCACATTGCATAGGAGTCTACTACTTGTTAATTGGTGGGTTGTTCCACCGAATTACATTTCTATGAAACAGACCACATGTGGACCGTGCCCACGCTATATGGTCAATTACCCACCCCAGGATGTTGGGTTACTGCATACGTGCATTGGGATTTGATCTTTTTAGAGCCAGCTCCCTGAAAATAACCCTAGATTCGCCTATGTGTATGACTGACGTGAAATCTGAAATACGAACTATATTCGGATGATTTTCGGCTTAAAACCTCTCACTGCAGGGCACAAGCCTTCCCAGAGAGAGAGAGAGAGACATAATAGGGGCTTAATCATTCCATGCCTACCGCCAAATGGCGATTTCTACCCCTGATGTATGTGAATTGTAAATTCCTCAGATAGGTACTCGGGTCCTTTTGACACATATTCCATCTACAAGTTTATTGGAGGCTATGATAAGCCGCAGAGCCAGACACAGCTTCAAATATTTGAACAATTCTTGTTTGAAGACATCAAATACATTATAAAACACATGCTGTCGCAAACAGGAGAAAAATTGAAATTACAATTAATGTTACAGTGAGGTAGGGTAGTTTTTATCAATATTAACTAGGAAAGTACTAACGCTACTAGCATTAATATAGAAGTTTCCTTATTCGAATCGGCATTGCACAGTGAAGTAGACATGAGGTAGGTAACAGAAAAAATCAGGTGTCACTTTTCACACAACACAGGCTGTAAAAAAAGTGTTTCAGATGAACTGGCACAGAACTCGCTGCTCTTTCGCATGAATGATGTAATTCGTGACAGTTAATGAGAACTGTTATTTCATCGCGACATAACACCAGGCAACTTTTCCATTCCGAAGCGTAAAAGTGTAAAAACGAAAACAATACGCAGCCGGCATGTGTAATTAGCGTCGCAGCACGCGAGGCTCGCGGCGCACGCGCTCGTCACCCGCCGCGCTCGCGCCGCCTATTTGCTCATACGAAATGACGTCGGGAACACGCCGCACTTCCCCTATCACACGGCGAACGCAACAGTACCACAAAAAGCAACGAGTACTCAATCACAATTTATAATCATATGCACAACAATATTTAATAAACGCAATCATCATGTCTTGTACCTACGTAGTATTTATCAGCTACTTAACTAAACCTAAATCAGTTTCGTGAGCTCGCGTGCGGCTGAAGGCGGCGCGATGACAATAATCGTCCACTGGAATGAGCCCGAGCGGTATTCGGCAACATTTTACCAACTTAAGTGCATGCGACTCACGAAACTGAAAAGGTAACTTTATAAATAAAACAAGAACGTGTACAACTAGCCCGTTAGTCTCGGGAAGAAGGAGAGCAGCCGGTTCCAGAGCGAGGGACTTCGAGTGGTGGTGTATACCGGCATGGTGGGCATGCACACCTTGTAGGGCTTGACGGAGCTGGTCTGGCCTACGAAGGGATAGGGGTGGCGCGCCAGCGGCGTGGCAGCCGAGCCCACCAAGCTTACGCTCACGGGCCGGGTGTTGACGCTCTGCCGCTGGCTGGCGCCGCCCAGCAGCACGACGGGGAAGCTGCCATGGCTTGGTTTGGCGCGCGGCGGCGGCGGCGGCGGCAGCGGCGGCGTGGGCCGCATCGTGGAAGTTGAGCTGGCGGTCTCGATCACATCGTGGTAGACCGAGTCGTCGTAGTCGCGCGCCTCGTCCGCCAGCGGCGCCACCAGCACGAGCTGCCGCAGGCTGTTGATGTCCTGCACGAGTTTGGCGTGCTCCTTCACGATGTCCTCTCCCTCGGCGAACAGGTGGTCGAACCGCTTCTGGATCTCGTGTGTGTTGAGCGCTGGCGCCGTCGTGGTCGACAGCTGCGCCTTCTTCTGACTACGCCAAGCTGTGGACAATTGAGTTATTCATCAACCTACATCTCCGCCTAATCTATGTCTTAATGTTATGATATTTCACATTCATAATTGTCTGTCAACTATTTGGGACGGCAAACGCAGTTTGATTACCTTCACTTTTAATTCTGGCAGGAGTTAAAGCTGTCACCTTCATAGGAACCTCGTAGCAATTCATCTGAAAACAAATGACCTCTTAGTAAATTCATTCCACTTTAACATGTAGGTAAAACAAACTTATAAGTAATTGTTTATTGTTGGAAAAGGTACGCCAGCAAAAGGATTATTTCCCTGGTATGTTTCCAGGAACACTTGAAACTTGTTAAGGTAATAAAAGAACTTTGAATCTGATATTCGCTAGCGTTCATAATAGCTTCTAATAGAAATTAACACAATAAGGTCATTAACTCGCGTAGCGCAGTAAACAATGCACAATGACTGGAGCGCAGTACAGTAGTGCAAACTCTGAAGTACACGGTTCAAGAAAACCTCGCATTTCTACAAAGTCTGTTGAGGCCTAAACGCTGCTACAACTTTGCACAGACGAGTGACATTACTCGATAAGGAGTCACAAAAAATACAGGTTGTTAGAAGATATTTATGATAGAATGAAAATGAACATACATTATTATTATTACACAACAAATTGCAAGAAGCATCAGCAGTACCTACCTAACGCACCGGTAAAATTTCGGGTTATAATTTTTAATTAGGTATATTGTGATTAAAAATTATAAAACCCATTGTAATTCAAAATATATTGAAATAAGCCAATAATCAAGTACCTACTCAACGATTTAATTGTATAAAAATTATGCACTTATTTCAAACACGATCAAAGATCAAACTACTTAGGTAGGTACCTATTTATTTAATCGTTGTGTTTTGGAGTTCCGCGCCCGAAGACGAGTGACGACACGCTACGGTGGTGTACGTTTTACCTTAAAAGCTTTTTGCTGTTTGTAATATCTTATGAACCGTATTTAGTATCTAGAAATTTTGATGTATGAGGTTTCAAATTAAAGATTGGATACGTCACTGAATACTGAATTCTTTCAGTATTCAATAGTTTAGGTAAAAATGCCTTTATTACAAAAGAAATTGTCTACTGCTTGACCAATTTCGATGAATGAGGTGTCAAATGAAAGATTGAATGAATGATTATGATTTAGATAACCACGAAAAAGGTCAGTTTCTAGCATTTCCTCATTTTCTCTTTCCTCTATTTGCCCTTTGGTGCCATAATGGGAGATTTTTCATCCTTTTCTATCGAATATCGACTGACAGAAGTGATAAAATTGCCTCCGTCAGTTAGAGTTCGTCATTAAAAACTTTCGTTCCAAATTATCGGCCTATCAATTTCGATACCATTGTCCTACGTACAAGAATGTCCATTATTTAAAGTAGGTGACACAATATACCTAGTTTTAAGCATTCATTATTAAAAAGCGCTACTACAAATAAAAAAACAGCGGAAATGGTAAATTGAAATGACACACTCTAACCAACATGTTCCCGGAATAGCGCATTTTTTAAAAGGCCTGTATAATATTAGGGGTTAAAGTATGAAATTGCCGTTTTATTGCAATAGGTTCTTTGAATTGACATAGAATCTTCATGGTTTGAGGTTTTCGAATGAAACTTTTTTCAAATGGTTTCTATGATGTTCTTTTTTTAAAAAATGTGAAACGTTTGAATATCGACTTTCAATTGTTTTTGTTATTCAATTTAGACAAGAAAGATGGATACTGCGAAAATTCGAGTGATTTTTGAATACGAGTTCCGACGCGGAACTAACGTGGCAGAAACAGCTCGCAATTTCAATGCTGCGTTTGGAGAGGGGTGTACTAATGAACGCACCGTGCGATTTTGGTTTAAACGCTTTCGTGATGGAAATTTCAACTTAAAGAACGAGCCACGAGGAAGACCGCCCACACAGGTGAATAACGATGAATTAAGAGAGATAGTGGAAGCCGACCCTAGTCAAACTACCCAGGAATTAGCGGCATGGCTTAACGTTACCTTACCCACAATATTGACTCACTTGCGTCAAATCAATAAAATAAAAAAATACGAAAAATGGGTGCCTCATAATCACTCGAATTTTCGCAGTATCCATCTTTCTTGTCTAAATTGAATAACAAAAACAATTGAAAGTCGATATTCAAATGTTTCACATTTTTAAAAAAAAGAACATCATAGAAACCATTTGAAAAAAGTTTCATTCGAAAACCTCAAACCATTAAGATTCTATGTCAATTCAAAGAACCTATTGCAATAAAACGGCAATTTCATACTTTAACCCCTATTATGTTTTCTTATACGGATGATGTCTCTAAGAGACCAACGGAAGTGATTGTACGATAGTTTAATTACCATATCGCTCATCCGGAACAACGACGGAATTACACCTTTGAAAATTGTGCAACTAAGTTTATTGTGTTATACTCCTTAAGGGAAGTTAAACACGAGGTAACATCGACACAATTGAATTTATATTCATTTCAGTCAAATGACGCATTATGCATTATATACTGATTCACTCATGTTCCTGAAAAAGCACAGTCGACCTGTGCTGTTAAATTTGCGAAAATGTAATTTTTACGTAATTATGTCGTTGTTATTCCGGATGAGCGATATTGTTTTATTCAGACATCGTATGTTCTACAAAACTGAACGCACTTTTGTCAGCATCGTAGATACGAGCCGCGCGCGCACAGCTAGATTTTTTTTATGATATCATATGGAGCCATGCACTGTTGACTCGCACTGTTGACTGCCTCGTTGGTCGTGGGTTCGATTCCAACAGTACACAATTGATACAGTACACATGGCCTCAGTCTGGGTGTATTTCCATGTTTGTGATGTCCTTGCGTGGTTAACATAGCACAGGGTACTCTGGTTTGGGACCAGGGTCCAGGACAAGTGATTGTGTTGTGTGGAAGTTGTTATTACTGCCTTCCAAAAGCTAGGATGCCGTTGTCGACCATCCAATCGATTTTGACTTTTTGATAACATCTAAATCAGAAAAAAATCTCTCCAACCCAATTTTTCCCAGCTTTTATACTTTCAGAGATAAAAAACTGAAAAATGCCGTTACATTAGTTTAATAATTAAATAACAACTGTATTTAAAAACACCAAATATACATTTTTGTTAAGCTGAATTTATCGTTGCTAATTAATGGTAAAGTAATTTTAAGGTATACTCAAAAAGATTTATCTTTTGATACCTGAAGTGTAGTCAAATTATGTATTAGTTATCAGGTAGGTACCTAGCATATATGTTTATTTCTGTTTTTTGCGCATAACTCTAAAGTTGATTTTTGGAGATAACGGCGTTTTAGCTTGTGGACGGAAGATTAGTGCTTAGGTATCCAAATATTGAAGGGCGCATGTTGACGACCCCGCAAAGTGCGGCGCGTGCGGTGTGTCCGGCCTTACTGATGCTGACAGATGCATACTCATTTTTCTTCAAATTTCATTCTGCCTTTTTAAGTATTTATTGTACGCCCAGAATATTCTATTACTTTTTTCTCTTTCTACCGAGATCTACCTTTTACTTCGAATTATTTTTTCTTCTTTCTCTATCAAAAACAAGAACGTATCAAAAAGCATTCAATTTTTTTCCACAGCTAAATCAATGTCTCCGCACCGTTTCACACAAAATTACAAATATTTAAAAAAAAAGTGCGACGCTATCCGATGCGTAAAATACATTGAAGGCTATCAAATCTGCGATTATCATTTCTACTTCTTCCTTTCCGATGTGTCACAGATATTAGTTTTTACCCTGACCTTCAACCGGGACAATGCAGATTTTTTAAAACTTATATTTACCTTGTATTTCCCCTCAGAGTTTTCCAGAAACTACTGAACTCACAGGATTAGGCTGCTAATCAAAAGTTTCAACTTTATTGGGTACCCAGAATGATCAATCACTTCCACTATCCATACCGGGACAACGTGCAAAACGGATGTATAATCCATTATATTTGTACCTCGGTTGATGGTTTTTATTATGGCCCTACGGCTATTTTTTGGAAACTTCTTAAGGCTGGGTTCTCCGACTTCACACCTAAATGAAGTGTTTTAAAATACATTTTACTCTTTTTAAATGTGAAAAAATATAAACTTTTTACTACTCAAAGTCCTATCTAGGGTCGTCGGTCTGTATTTTTATGATTTTTTAAGATTTATAGCATCAAAATCTTCGCGAACATGAATCTAAATTATTAATACATATGATTTTATTTGAGCTGCACTGAGTTTTGACAATAAAAAATATTCCAAAATGACTATCACTGAATCTGTTAGTGACGTCGGTCGACAAAATTCTATTAATAGGATTTGTATTTCTGTAATTTCAAAAATGCCTACTTTTTCCCAACTATTCGCTCGCGCAGCGCAATAAGTCCCATACAAGTCCATAAGCTGAGAGAAACTGGCCTTAAATGATCAGTATAATAAATATTTTATCCGCAAAAAAGTCATTTGATAAGCAAATAAATATTTTGGTCAGCAAAATGCGCAGTCACTTTCAGAAAAATAAGAGTCAGCAAATAAATCAAATAATATGGTGTTAGGCCGCCTTTAAATCATTTTGGCCAGCGGAATAAATGAGCAACAACCGGTGTCAGCAAACAAACCGAACATGGTTAGCAAATCAATTAATTACCCTCTAATACTTACAACAATTTGGAAGCTGATCAAGTCGGAGTTTTCTGCTGATCAATTTGAAATTTCCTGTTGTAACTTTGCTATTTTCTGCTAATTTGGAATTAGCTGCTGAGCAATATGCATTTTCCTATTCGCCAATTTGATTACTTTGCTGCTAAATTTTGTATTTTCCACCGATCAACGGCTAGTTGCAGCTCAAGACAATCTTTAAATGATTGCTGCCGGAAGATTTTATTTCTGACCAAAACCGCATATTTAAATATACTTAGGTACCTCTTTAAATGATTCCACTAAAATTTTACTGACAGTAACTATATTCAGTAAAAATAATCTGACTTTAAAATTGTTACGTTTAATTCTTTTTTTTTCTTTTACTAACTGTAAAGTCCGGGTGCTTACCCCTCTGAACCCGGATCCTCAATATCTGAATATTGACACAATAACTGAGCTATCAAGACATATTATACTTGTCCAGCCACTTACCTACTCTTGTTCAAATTTAAAGGGTGTTAAGAAATTGAAGCTTTATGTTGTAGTCGAAACTATTTATTTTAAAGCTGTCCTGCACTTATAGTTAGTTTATTAATTTATGATGACGAAATTAGTTTGTGCCTATGTATTTAAATTGTAATTGGCCTTTATTGCAGGCGTAAATTTTTTTTACGGTGCGACACTTATTTACGTCAGAGCGATTTATTCATAAGTGGTTTTTTTTTTTCACTGCTTCATGGGAATTTGATTTGTAGTAGTTTCTTAGTGGTGCTTCTACTTAACATAAGTTCAGTAGAATCTCTCAGCATGTTGGAGAATACTATTCAACTGATCATTTAGATAAACGATTACGTTAGATCTTATAAATTTTTCCTGTATGCGTTTCTTGGGTAGGTACGTGCACTATACAGAGTTCATTGACTTATTCTAGGCTCGAAACTTTAAAGCGGACTATAAATCTCTATCTGGCTAATATACTACGAGCACGCTATACACAATTATTATACAATTATTTTTCACATACAAAACAAACTAATAGCCGACGCGTTGATACGATAATAAGTCAGCCGATACAGTCATTAGGCAGTTTTCCTGGTCAGTGAAAAGAGCATTAATAATTTCGCATTACATCGCTACGGTCGAGTAAAAACTCTGTCAATTAGAGAATTATGCAGATGCGCCTTTTGCATGTGCACTGCAACATATTTTTTGCAACTGTCAACTTACTGCAAATTAAGATTTAGGTTTAATTACCTGCCTATCCCATTCGTTTGAACAGACAGAACTGATAATTTAAATAAAACACACGGTATTTTGAACGCATCTGCTGAGATTTTTTGACGATAAGGTACCAGTTTGCTTGATACGTTATTAACAATCAGGGATTCTATTTGATAGACAAAACTGGTGTTAGGCACATTCGACCTCAGCTAACATTCTTGTTGCTACCCAAGTCGCCCGTAATAAAAACGTCACCCAGTTGATATAACAGGGTGTATTGAGGCTGTATACAGATGATATTCCTTAGAAACTATCCCAATGGTTGGGTTCTATCTGAGTAAATATCCAGGCCACAGAAGAAGCAGACTTCTATGTATATAGCCCTCGCCCCAGGTATGTCTATCAAATTATCAATAAATAAATGCCAATATATAGTAGCAAAAATTTTAAGGGGACCGAGATTGTAACCGCGACCTACTAGTTGATAGGCAATTAGTTTAAAAAAGGGATGCTAAGTTAGACCGCCGTACTTGATTTGTACAAATGGTCTGAGTCTGTTGTATTTCATACGCACAAGCATCCTAATTTGAAACCAGGGCCTAGATTCTGTTAATGCATTGTAGTAACATGACAACTGCATGAATATGGCGGTTTTCATTTCATGGCTGCTTTAAGTCTACGCGGGCACACCCATCAAGCCTTCCAGGCGTCAATGGTACGAAAAAACACGTCACGTGACCCGACAGTGTACCTGTCATTATACTACAATGCACTAACAGAATCGAGGCCCTGTGTTGTGTGATTTTTTTACTTAGTACTTCCTACCACTTTATAAAAATAAATAACTGTGCATCAGTTATTTAATAACAGAAGACACCAATTTAGCTAGCGCCACGGCGGTTTTAAGCTTTGAGCCCTTGTGTCGAGTTGCTCTGCCGCTCTAGATTAGTTAGCGCTTCTCAGAGCAGTAAGGCTAGAATTAGCCGTTCAGAACTAGCCATTCCCGTGACGTGCGACCGCGAGTGGGATTAGTACAAAAAGTGGCCTGTATCCTACTTCAGGACGACGCAATCAATCTCTATACATAATTCATAAAAATAGATCAGTAGTTTAGGCGTGAAAACGTAAGCAAGACAGAATTACTTCCGCAATAGTTTGAATATTGTTGTCACCTCGAGAGCGGCGGGCAACTGCAGGCGCCTCTGACCGAAGATCCTGAAGGGCGAAGCGCGCGCCCGCAGGGCTAGCAGCAGCAACGGCACACACAGCAGACCGCGGGCTCGCATGGTGCACTCGACGGGACTGCGCTGGCGGCCGCGCCAGCGCCCGCGCCGCCGCCTTCTCCCACGCTCGGCGCTCGTTCGTTATGCCATTCATCAATCCTCACTTTTTATCAAGCAACACTATTAGCGTCTCGATATTGTATCATTTCATTCCACGAAAGTAAGATTGATAAAACATCAGTCACCGCCCCACTAGCTTTGGCGTTCTAGGTAATACTGTAGGTAAATGTATTTTTTTAAATAAACTTGCAACTTTCTATTCTATATTAAGATAATAACAGTATGCAACTATAAAGTTTGCTTGGCAAAAAGTTGCAGTTACTTCAGTTTTCGCTAGCACGTCACGCTTTTTTTTATCGAAAAATACTGTCTTCGTTCATTAGATATTTAGGTAAAGTTAATAAAACATGCGTTGCGTGCGATAAGGTAACTTTATTAAAAAATAGGTACTTAATTATTATACTTATTTACATTGTTGCAGTGTTCGTCTTATAATTACGAGCAACCCAAAAAAATGTCTTTTAAACGTACACTTTCCTATTGTACTCGAAGGAGCCAAATTATTTTGTACCAGTAACTAGGTAGTAATCAATATACAAAACATTGCGAGTAACATTTAAGAAAACAAAGGCACATATTTAACATAAAACTGTGCTTTATACAGGTATGTGCTGTTAGTGTTAAAAAATATATAAAATATTCTGTAATTTTGAGGCAAAAGCCCCTACAAAAAAAAGGAAAATTGTCAGCTCGAGAGAGCCACGAAGGGTTTTCTGGATGAAGCGAGTAGAGGCATTTCCATACAAACGTTTTACAAAAGTATTGTTCATTTCACCTCTGGAACTGGACGCAAATTAAAGTTAAAGACATCGCGTCTGTTCGATGAATCTAATTTGTTTTAAGGTGGACCCACTACACTTTCCATGCATTACGTCACATGTTAAACATCGCAAGCTAGCACATTACAGGGTTTACAGCAGCAGATGCAATTGTTACACTCCTTCTTCACACTTACCCCGTACCAAATAAACTTTTCGTGCATATTTTTTTAATACGATTTAAGTTTGTAAATGTAAAATAGAATAGAGTAATTTAATTCTTTTTATTTTTTTATTTAACGAGGCGAACCTAGGATCGATAATGAACTACAGACACATGTTTTTCTGTACTTTTGGACGACCTCGTAGCGCAGCGGTAGTGCATCTGCATACCATGCGAGAGGTCCCGGGTTCGAATCCCGGCTGGGGACAAAAAAAAAAAAACCCCAGGTCTTGGATGTTTACATGTTTGTGATGTCGTTGTTTCTGGTTCCCACGACACAGGGTATCCTAGTGTGGGGCCAGAAGCAATGTATGTGCCTGTATGTAAATGTTTATGTTTATGTTTATGTTTATTTGAACTACTTTTGTCAACGGTGCAGGAAAGTCCTGTCTGGTACGGAGCATAATAAGGTTACTAGGTTACTCAGTGCTACGTAATTATCAACCTATAAAACTAAAAGGGATTATTACGCCAGGAAAATCTATACACCCTTATTTATATTACAATATAAATGTCACTTTATTTTAGGTATTTTGTATTACAATTATGTTGATTGAGGTATGTTGCCTTGAATCCGTGCAGTACTTGCGCAATTAGTGTACTTTCTTTACAATTTTACTTATTAATACATACCTATTATAAATTATTTTTAGTAACGGAAATCTCTAATTATCTCCGGTTATGAAAGAATAAATAAAAGTAATTTTAGTGAGACTACTCGTGTATGGGATGTTGCCACCTTACGTACCGGGAAATTGTGATGTATGAGTTTTCTGGCCAAAAACAATTTTTTTCTTATGAACCTATTTTATTTGATGACTATTTTAACTAAACTTCACCAAAATGAACTAATTAATAAAAAAATGTTGCGATACGTTTTATTTTGGGTTATGAAAATTTAATAATTTTTTTAATTGTAATTAAACAAATAACTTTATTTTTTTCATTATAATTAAAAAAAAAACGTCGGAAATTCAAAATAAAATAAAATTAAAATAGGGATTAACATAACTTAAACTCACGCCTATATCCCAGAGGGATAGGCAGAGACCAGGCCGACTGCCCCTTCCTGACTTTCGCTTCATCAACATACATTAGTCGTTGCATGCACGCACGTTAGGGATTAATAAAATGAAAAATTTAATAACTTAATATCTCCCAATCCGTTGATTCCCCACATATAAGTTGCTAGGCTATTTACATTTCAGTTAACCCGCGTCTCCTCTGCGTATTTTACATCGACCATTACAAAAAATAGTGCGACAATTAATCTGCGTGACAAATCTGCTTGTATGAGTGGCCACTTACAAAATATACACACATGTATCTGAATTTTTATTCGGAGAATTTGTGACAGGTTTTTTTTTCTTTAATGTTGGGAAACAATGCAGTTACGTTTCGATAAAATGTTGGTCTTTGGGTTTTTATTGCAACGTTATCGGCCTCCGAGACAGTATTTTTATACGAACAGACTCAGACATGTTTTTGACTTCCGTTTACGTTCACACACAAACACATTACAATGCAGGAGACAGTGCTTTAGTTAGACGAATTACACAATACTACTACTTTAGAAAGAATCTGTGAAACGAATGTCGACGAGATTTTTTACTTATAAACATTAAAAATATTAACTTCTTTCACCATGTTTCTTTGTAAAAAACTAAGTACGTATACCACCGTACTCAGCATTTCTATGCGTTGAACCACTAGATGTCACGATGAGGATATTATTAATTGGTAAATGTCAGTACACTGTTATTCAATTTGTTTTAGTTTCTTATAACCTGCATAAACGACAAATTCAGTGACGAGATTAAAGCTTCAAGTGCTAATTACGATATTTTTTTAATAAAACATATATTGTACTTTTAATTTTTAAAAAAGTACAAATGATTCTAGCATAGGAAGAGGTAGCCTAAGACCTACAAGCAGGGGGGAGGGGAGTATATAGATATAAGTTGCTTAAAGTGGCCGCCTCTTGGGGCATAGCCTTTTATTATCTTCATTTTATACTAGTTAATTAAACCATACGTTGTATAATAACTCCAGATCCTTATATTGTGAATTTTCGGGCGCATTGCGTCTTTACCTGCTAAGGAAATGCTGTACAGTGTGGCGAGAAAATAAATAACCTAAAAACAGTTTCTTCATTATCGAAAAAAAAAACCATTGTTTTTTATTTCTACTAATATTTTATTTTATTTATCACTAGCTGTCTCGGCGAACTTCGTACCGCCACAGAATCCGTTTATTCGATTCTTGCACAACGCCATCTACTTTCAAAACACAACGTTCGCTCGCATAACGCCATCTATTTTAAACTTAAAAAAATATTATCCCACGGGAACGCATTACCGGGATATGAAGTATGCTATGTCTCAATTCAGGTCTTTATCTACCTGTACGCCAAGTTTCATGTAAATCCGTACAGCTTTTATTGCGTGATTCAGTAACAAACATCCAAACATCCAGATATCCAAACCTCCAAACATCGAAACATCCAAACATCTTCACCAACTTTCACATTTATAATATTTGTAGGAAGTAGGATACTTACTATCTTGGAAATTGACGCGATCAAAGGATCAAAAATTAAATTGAAAAAAAAAATGTAAAATTATCGTTACTGGAGAAACGGTTTGAAGGTTACCCATTATTACGCCACAGCGTGTATCTCGTGAACTCACGTACCAAATAGGTGTAAACTTTTAACGTAATTTCACATTTCAGCAATTTCTTATAGGTTTATATTTCTTGTACCTCGTAAAATTGCACCTTAACTTAAAGTTATATTATATTGTTTTTTCATAAAAGAAAATTTGGGCGTGCCAAAACTTAGTGACTAATTTCGCGACGGACGTTGGCCTTTAGTTACAAAACAGGCAATGTTATGTCTATGCTGGCACCATGATACTGCCAAAAGCTACGCACACATTGAGCACTAAAATTTAATTGTTACAAGCCAAACGTAAATTCCTCTTAGTAGTGGAGATTCACAGTCAACCCAGTATTTTACTAGATATTTTTTGAAATTAATGTACTTTCAAATAATTATCTGTAAGACTACGATGTGGTGTCCTAAAAACGTTTCACAGTAACTACAAAGTTTTGGTTCATTCATTGTGTGTTCATTGCAATCTCAAATTACTTTAAGACTACTCTTCTCTCTGGCATCCTACCGCTCGCACATCTTACAGTTTAAATCATTGTAAAAGTATAGTTTCACAAATGGGAAAGTTTGTAGTTTCTTTTTTTATGTAAAGTGTTTCTAGTTTTCATATACTTAGTTTTTGTTTTAGAGAAACATGGCGAAAGAAGTTATTAATAATGCTATTATGCTATATTAGAAACAATTGTGCTATAAGATATATTTTTGTAATCCTCTCTTTAGTTTTTGATAAAGAAAATTCACTTAATTTTAGTGGTAAATTTTCTTTATAGACCACTAAATATAGAACAACAAAAATGTATCTAAAATGTTCCTGATTTAACTTTGTAACACTGCCTAAGACCAAATTTGTTAAAGATATACTAAAAACTATACAATCATTAAAAAAAATTATGTGCGAGCGAGATTATTAGGGGCATGATTCATAGAACTACAATTCATGGTTTACTATGACAATTCGTTGTACATTGCGAAGTCGACTAACCCACCGATTAACAAGTAGGAAGACAGTTACTCAATGTACATCCTATTGTAATAATAAACTACGAATTGTAGTTATATGAAACTTGGCCCAGAATTAAAAGCAGTCTTAACTCTCATTCAATCAATATAAATAATCTAAAACTATTTCCGGTAATTCTTATGACGACGTGAATTTATCTTGTTACTTCCAATGTGATACTTATTATTGATATTGATACCATTAAAATCACTGTCTTAATTGAAAACCTTGGCAGTGTGTTCGTTGCATAATGAGACATTTATTTTGAGACCTTAAAGAGAATCATTATGCTTGTTACTAAATACATACCTTACAAATAAAGTGTTTGTTCAATTACGTAGAAAGTGCCACAATTGTCACAACTGCCGAAAATTTTTTGAAAGTCCAACACAACGAAAGTTGTTGCAAATGACACTCGTAATTAGACGAATTGCGCATTTTAATAATAACCCTGTATATGTTAATAGACGTCCCCAAGGTTTAAGACATCGGACTTCCATTAATTACGAGCGCTAGTAATGGGAGGGGTCCGGCACAACAACTTTGCAATTAAGAAATTATCTGTCTTGCAATAACATATAAACGAACCACTGCACGGCAGGGCTCGGAACCCTCCACATGTTACCAAATCTTACCAAAGGGTTGTATCTAATTACGTCCTAGCTAAAATCTATATTTATCTCTGGAATGTACACCAATCGGCTCAGTATGCCGCTATCACGCACATTACAGCGAAAATTTCGAGCAAGTAACCAGTATCGTATGATTACTACAGTACAGCTAACAATCAATATACTTCCTTAATAATTTAGTGTCCGATGTTTCGGTTACTTTAACAATCGTAATAAACCTTTTATAACAATCGTAATAAAATCAATCGTACCTTAACCGTACGCAGTGTTTGTATTGTTTGCAGTAAATAAACTACATGGGTCTGCTACGTGTAGCTTTGTATTCTAACAGCCTTTCAATTGTAGTTATAACGATAAAGTGTCATGTCGATGACAGCTTACCGGTATGGCCTGGACGAACCAGTCGTCGGTTTCCTGAAACAATAATGTTAGTTGAGTGTGGGTTACGGTGGGCGACACTGCCGACAACAGCAGCCGTCATCGTGCATTGAAATTAGGGGACATATGCCTGTTCAAACACCAGCTACTAATGAATTTAAAAAATGTACAATAAATTAAAGTATAATTACGTGATCCCTAGGAATGTAGTATGGTTTGATTTATTGTTTATTTTATTTCTAGTTGAGATGTAATAATTTCTTTTTTTTTTTTGCTAATCCGTTCTCAAAAAACTTTGTATGCGTGTTAAGGGGCTCCATGCAGTAACACTAGCACCTCTAATGGAAAAAGATCATCTTTCTTACAGAACGTTTTTGCAAAGTGTCAGACCAGTACAAAACGGCTAAAACATTATAATTAAACATGGTACACAGATTCTGCATTCATACATAGGATAATCTTTATTCGACTCCTAACGAAATCGCAAGCAGAGCTAGTCGGTCATAGTTATAGAATAACAATCAATATTTTAAAAAAATACTCGATAAGGGCCGATTAAAATAGTCTGTGGTGGAGATTTCACAATGAAAGGACGTAACCACAGATTAAATAAACTACCTCTGAGGAGAGCTTTAGAGGAATCGTGTTTTTATAAATAAGCCCGTAAAAGTACATTCGGTTGTCGCGCAATAAGGTAGCAAAGAATTTATATTTCACGCAAACATACTAAAATGGCTGAACGGATGTGGATGATGTTCTACACATAGATAAAGAATGTCCTGGATACTTTTTATCCAAATCCTGCCAATGCGTGTAGTCGACAGCAGATCAACCTTTAGACCCGTGCACTCTAATCAGTTACGTTACGGGCGACATTGCAATCAAAATGTAAAGGTTGGTCTGGTGTCGACTGTACCAAGTCCGGGCCGCAGCTAGTACCAATCTCAACAATTAGATTTCCATTCTATTAATTTTAATCTAAATTATTTATCGATTCATACAACCACAATGTAAATAAGAGGCAACGCAAAGCAGTCTTAAAAAATTACAACCATTTACTTATGCAGATAAAGAGCTCTTTATAGTCCAAAACGCACTGCTAGAGGCCAGATAGTGAAAATGTAGTTGCTACCAGCGAGCGAAGCAATATAGATTCGCAATGAGATAAATTATATTTAAACCGCAATGGCAACAAGCAAGTTACAAGAGAAATTACGTTCGTAAAAGAACTCTACATTGGATGAAGCAAAAGATGTTTGTCAGTATTGTTTCTTCTTAGAATTCTTTTCTCCTTCGAGGAGCCTGGGGTCGATATTAGGGATCTTCCACGTATGTCTATTCATGAGAAGTGACGGTTGTTAGTACAATCGCTAAAGCAAAGCGCTTTATCCAGCCTTGGGTTTAATAGAACTCAAACTAAAGACTTTTTTCGGTCGTAATTATAAAAAAAACGACTCCTCTAAAACAATCCTCAGAGGCAGTTCATTCAATCTTTGGTTACGTTTCTCCCTTTACTGCAGACTATTTAAACTGCCTCTGAGGAGTGTTTTAAGGAATCGGGTTTTAAGACCGTTAGTCTGTCGACAGTTGTTTATTTATTAATGTGTAACAAATCTGAGACCTCTTAACAACTGTTAAGTTACGAGGGAATGCATTTAAATGTAGAGTGGTGTCTTTTATTATTTAGCATTTTCTGACTGGAACTCCGTTCTGTGAAGTGTTCCAAAGAGCTTTTGTTTACTTTGGGCGAACTTTATTTTCCGGAATTGTTTTTTGTCCAGCTGGGTATATCATACGCCTTTTTATTTGTTTTCCACAATAAATAGCAAGAAACCTAAAGCTCAAAAATATCGATGGGCTGCACCATAATTATGTTCGAAAATTCATGGCACAGCTAATGTTTGTTTTGACGACAGAGGCGCATTCAGTTCAGAAAATTACAGCTCTAGGTAAGGTTAGCCATAAAGTAGTAAATATTCATCATAAAATAGCTGACCCGGCGCCGTTTTTTTCCTGTATTTTTCCGTGAATGTTTCCCACGTTCTAATATTTTTTTCTGCAATTCAGGGAGGAGACACATCTAACAAATAAACCACAAAAATATCATAAAAATTGGTCCAGCCGTTCGTGAGTTATAAATGGTGTAACTAGCCCGAATTTGTTTTATATATTAGAAGATTTATTTGATTAGTGATTCTAATTCCTCAACGAAAATCATATTTTGACCTTAGAAATCATTCTTGCTATCCTTACCTTATTTTCCTAGCGACACTAACTAAGCGTTTACGTCATCCTTCGGCGTATCAGCGGCTTTGCCTGGGGGAGGGACCTTGCTGCTGTCCATTACGCGCTTGGCCACCACTCTGTGCGCCGAGTAAACATGGTTCTCAAACTGCTTGTACATTCCGAAGGTGGCGGTACAGACTGTGCACTTGTACGACAAGTGCGCCGGCTTTAGTGTCAGGTTGTGGTCTTTAGCCACGTGATGCAGTAACTTCCACTGGTACACTCTCCCGCAAACTGGACACCGGCCCGCGTCCTTCCCTTTGTTGGCCGCTTCTTGCATGGAGCTGGTCACTAGACCGTGCGTCCCGAGTAAATGTCTTTCGAGGCCTTGGTCGGTGAAAAACCTGGAATTGTACGCATAATCGCGATCACCATTGCTCTTTTTATTTACTAATACATCGACACAGTGTTGTTGAATATCATACGACCTGAAAAGCGTCTCTTCAGTATTGATAGGTTAACCACTTCCAATAAGGAAGTTTTTATTAAATTTTTATTTTTAGTCTTGAAACTCTCTTTACGCGGTCAATTTATATGAAAAACTAGCTGTACCAGCTTGGATTTACATCTTATATCCATCCTTCAAGTCCAAACAAACTTCACCTCTTAATAATATAGTGATTGAAAATAAAATTTGAGAATTTATTCTTAACTTTAGCTTATTGGAAGTGATCCAACTTTCGAAACTGAACAAACTATATTCAGATATTGCATATGAATTCAATTCAAATATTTTTATTCATTATAAAAACAGAATGTTTACTTAACGAACATCGAAGTTGTTATTCAATATTGTTTACTTACCTAAACTGACACTTTTGGCAATTGAGCGGCGGTCTGTTGTAGATCATTTTGGGGTGTATTTTGACCTTGTGTATCCACTGCATATGGTTCCGCAGTTGCTCCAGATCCTTGATGTACCCGTCGCAGATCTCGCAGATGACGAATGTGCCCTTGCCCTGTGCGGGCGAGGTCGCGGACGCAGGCGGCGCGAACTGCGGCGCCCGCGGCAGCGGTGTGATCGAGATCGATGGCTGCTGATTCGCGGGTTTATTCCCTGGGCCGTTCTTGAACTACAAATCAATTACATGCCAATAGATTAAAGCTTTTTGATCTTTCAATGGAGTGTATGTTAAGGGTGTTGAGAATGATTAAGTTTACATAAGAGTTATATATGTTTTAGATGATTTTTCATGCAAAACACTTGCCTCTCATTAGATACCACCATAGTTTACCTTTAACCTAGAATAACCTATGATGATGTCTGATCATTAGAGATCACTTCAGCAAGGGATTGTCACGGGAAGTATTCGTGCACTTACTATATTCTTAAGGGATCTCCATGAGGTTCACTAGCGCCGCCAATGAAAAAAATATTCTTTTACAAATCGGTTTTAAAGTGTCTTTGAAAGATGTCAATGGTGATTTTGAAAAAACCTAGGACTCGACGGCACTTTCGCTAGAAACGTCTTCGGTTTTCGGTCGTGAGGTCTAAAAATCAATGATTAAGGACCGGTTTCTGAATTGAGAATTTCACTAAGTAAATACTTAAGTAACGTTCTGTCACGCTCTTTTCTGAGGAATTCGAAGAGACAGCAGTACAGTTAACCATTTACTTAGCGAAATTCTCAATACAGAAACTGGCCATAAGAAAGTTGAAAGACACCCAAAAACGACCTGTAAAAGAAGATACGAGTTTTTTTCACTGGTGGCGCGGCGCTACTGAGTCTCATGGAGCCCCTTAAGAATATAGTAAGTGCACGAATACTTAAAACATCAATGCAATGCATACCTTACTACGTTTTATGAAGAAATAAATTTGATCATAAAATAAGATATCATCATGATCATCATCAGCCATTTGACGCCCACTGCAGGACGAAGGAGGCTTCGTGGTTTTTATAACCTATAATATAAAAATAAGCTATAAATACTAGCAATGCAGCAGAGACTGACCTGTTGGCCGACAGGCGGCGACGAAAAGTGCCTGACAAGGATGTTTGGTCGCGAGGGCAGCGCAGGCTTTGTCTGCGCCGGAAGCTGCGGCCGTGGCTTAAAAGCAGTCAAAGGGCCAGAACCTATGTTTATTGGCGGTCGAATCAAATTGTTATTCATCTGTGGTCCCTTAAATCCCGCTGGGAATCCAGTCATCGCGTTACCGCGTGACTTGGCAATCTGAAATCAATTGATATGCTTCATTTGGAAGTGCTGTTCGATTGGTTGAGTTGGTTCTAAAACACGGACGTAAGGTTAGAGAGGTTGCCTAAGTTTGTTGTCACATGGAAAGATTACTCGGCTCCTCATGAAACAAGATAAGAATATTTTTTATTGAACACTAGAGCACATGACACAAAAAATTGCAAAAATACAATTGGTGGTTTTATTGCTAAAAGCAATAAAAAATATATTGTAGGTACAGTTTACTTTTTGAGCAAATTTTTGAAGGACTGAAGACATCGCAAGCCCTGTACCGTAACAAAACACAACATTATGGACATTTTACATAATTATCACTGCATGTGACGTGTCAAAGAGAATCTTACCTTTGGTATCTTGGCAGGTGGCTCCCACTCAATAGGAGGACTCAAATTGAGTTCCGGTTTGAACCTCTTGCCGCAGGCGATGAGGTGGCGCGCAAGTTTGCCCTTGCCATTGTCTTCGAACGGACAATTCGCACACTGGTGGTTCCCTGGTGCCTTTTCTAACTTTCCTTTGACGTTATGCGATACATCCATGTGCATATATATTTCGTGCGGTGTGCGGAGTTCGGCGGGGCAGAAATTACACTTGTACATTCCATTTTTCATATGAGGTGTTTCAAAGTGATTTGACATAACTAGCATTGATTCTGTTTGGAAACTGCAGAATTGACATTTCTTCTGATTGAAAGTAAATCCGGCATTATTCCTCTTACTGAGATCTATGTTCTTGGTTAGTAATGCAATGGCAAGCTCAGTTTCCGTCGTTCGCTTTCCAGACCTTTTCTCCTTGGTCAGCTTACGGTTTTGCAACTTCAAGAGATCATTCTGAACATACTCTTGCACCTGGTTTAGACCTATATCCATAAAGAATTTTCCGAGTGAGCAGTCAAAGTAGGTGTCCGTTTTCGCAGGCAATGTTTTATCTGTACTGGCAAGAACCTTTTTGGTGATTTCAACATCGTCCACATCTTTGATGACTACTTTTCTGTCTTCATCACTCAAAATTTCATCGTCAGACTCGGCGGTAGATTCTTCAGAACCATCCCATGACGCATCATCATCATCTTTTTTACGCCGCCCGTGACCTAAAAAGGATATTTTATACATAAATAAGTATATTAGACGTATAAGAAGATTATGTCCACCTTCAGAGTGAAAAAGTTAGATAAGAATCTATTACAAAATATCAGCCTGAAGAATAAGCGAAGAATTATATTTTCAATGAAAATAAAATGGTACAGTAAAAATTACATTTTTTCTTCGGTTTATCTTTTTTGGCAAGCTCGTCGGTAGGCGCATTGCCGCCGGTGTGTACGGCAGTTGCAACACTCTTCCCACTGTCCTCCTCACACTCCTTTTTCAACTTTTCTTTTTCCTGCGCCATTTCTTCTTCAAGTTGCTTGCCCAAGTTGTCGACAAACTCTCTGAAGGCCTTCACAGAAGGTTTCTCGTAGACATAAGGTACAATGAAGGATGGAGCTTCCACCACAAACATGTCATCAGTAAGGTATGGCAGCACTGGCGGTGAATTGCACTGCGTGGATACGCTAGCGGTAGCGGACGCGGGCGCGGAAGCGGTCGCGGGCGCGGAAGCGGTCGCGGGCGCGGAAGCGGTCGCGGGCGCGGAAGCGGTCGCGGCCGCGGGCACGTTTGCTGGCGCAGTCACCTTGTTTACTGGGGTGACGGTTGTCCCGCGTGCTGCAATGCTTTGATAAAGTTCTTCCACATTTACAGGGTAATCATGTTTAGCCTGCTGTTTGGCAGATTCCAGTGGCTTTTTTTGTAGTGCATCTTTTTTTGGACTATCATTAGGTTTCATATTTTTCGAGGCACGATGTATAAATGACTTGACGTGATTCATGAATGCTGTAGGTTTCTTTTTGTTTTTTACTTTCGAATTATCTACTCCAACCAGTTGTACGTCGTCATCGCCTTTGCCTGCATAAGATTTTCTTTTCAGAGATCTTCTGCTGCGCCGTAAGATTCTCGTATTGCCATTGTTAACAGTTGATTTAGACTTCACTTCCTGAAATAATAACCAAATTAACTAGAACATAAATAATGGCAAAAATTTTGATGATTTCTATGATCTGCTCCCTGATTCTGTAACTCAACTCAGTAAACTCCTCAAATTTTGACAACACTGGTGTGAAATAATGTGAAATAGTGTCGTTTTCGTATGTTACAAAATAGCAGGGCTGAAAACAGATAAAAAACCGACCAAGTGCGTGTCGGGTCACGCAGAGTGTGGGGTTCAGTAGGAGGGTTTTTAGGGTTCCATAAACATAGGGTAAGGGACCCTATTACTAAGACTTCACTGTCTGTCCGTCTGTCACCAGGCTGTATCTCATGAACCGTGATAACTAACAACAAGTACTAAAAACAGAATAAACTAAATATTTAAGGGGGGCTCCCACACAACAAACGTGATTTTTTTACCGTTTTGTGTTCGATATTAATAACGGCAACAGGTAGACGCTTGAAATATTCAAATGTTGTATAGATAATGGTACGGAACCCTTCGTGCGAGAGTCCGACTCACTATTGGCTGGTTTTTTACCTGTTTTACTTCATTAAGGTAATTTTCAACGGAATTTGTACGAAATTTTCCTTTTATAACTTGGTACTCATTACTCGTTCATTTGTAAAGCCTACTGAGCCGTAACACTTTTAATTCTAATTTATTAAATAAGAAGTAAAAGTATTAAATAATTATATGTGCTTAACCATTTGAGAGGGAGGGGAACACCCAATCGAACCCTAAAAATGACAGTTGTGTCTGTCAAGTGTTTTCTAATTACGGCTTTGACTTTAGTACTTGTCGTCTCTGTGCGAAGCCGCGGACAGACAGACGGGTAGACGGATGGTAATGGCGAAACTATAAGGGTTCCTTGTTGACTATGGAACCCTAAAAAGTTAGCCTTCATACTGAAGCACTCTTTCCACGGGAAACTTAAAGCGCAATACCAGAGCCAGGGAACATTTTCTTACAGTTCTAAAAAGGTCTCAAATATAAGGTTTCAGTATCTACTTATGTCAATATTCATTCATTACCCAGAATTTGACGGAAACGAAAACGCGATAATACTTATTATTTCTGCGCAGAAATAAATTCAAAAGTAGGGCCTATTATTTCTCTTTATCACATCCTACTAACTAATATGTAAACCTTGCCTCAATTTGTTTTTTCTTAACGTAAGCAATTCACATTTGCGTGACATGACCGCTTTATTTTTCGTTTAAGGTCACATTTAAAATTATAATTGGTGCAACCGTTCATTTAACTTTTGACAGATGCACACCCTTAACCCCCATAACCACCCCAAACACCATTAACTTCATGGACACCTTGTTTTCACAATAGTGACGCGACGTGTTTTGCTACAATATTATAACGAGTGGATTACGAAGACTATTCAAGTCGATTTTGTACAAAAATATGAACCTATCTTAACACAAAGATCTATACTATAAGAAATTAGGTTTAAATATTAAAAGGAGAAGGCAGTGGCTGAAAACCAGCGCTGCCCGGGACTGATCCGGGTCAGCCAGCACCAGCTGAGCCACTACCTTTTGCCTTATTTTATGTTATCACTTGTTAAGCCTTACTTTGTAATAGTTTTTTTTTTCTGATGAGGTAATAAATACTTTTTTATCTTTATCTTATCTTTATCTTTAAAAGTGACAAAATAATATCAAAACTCGCTCGGCAGTTTTGTATTTTATCACGCTCAGACAGACAAACTATAAAAAATCCTACTTATATTATAAATGTGAGTTTGTGAAGATCTTTTGATATTTGGAGGTTTGTTACCCAATCATGCAATAACGGCTTAACGGATTTATATGAAACTTGGCGTACAGATAGACAAAGACCTGAATTGAGACATAGCATACTTGATATTCCGGTAATGCGTTCCCATGGGATAATATTTATTTTAAGTTTAAAATATATGGCATTGCGCGAGCGCACATGTGTTTCAAAAATAGATGGCGTTGTACAAGAATCGTATAAACGAATTCTGTGGCGGTAGGAAGTATCAATGCATCAATCGATTCAAACTTCAACATAATTATAATCAATTATGAAGCTTAATCAAGCTTTTAAGCCTCTAAATAGGTTTTTAAATAAAGCTTTCAAAAGATAAATAAACGGTTGGTCCGACGACAATCAAACCCACCATATGACGCTCATGAGCTTCACTAGCGCCACCAAAAAAGAAAATAATTTTCTACATAGATTACAGATTTATTTTTGCAAAAAGTGTCACATCAAACTCACACTCATGTTAATAGTGATTTTTAGCACCCAGGCTGAGATGAGAACCTATCTAACAAAGGCTATGAAGTGGATAAGTTAAAGGCTAACATAACATAATCTAACTAACATAGCATTTATTGTTGTACCTGTAATTTTTGTTCAGGTCTTTGTTGATACTAATCAGTTAAATTTCATCCAAATCCGCTCAGCCGTTTTTGCCCAGGAAGCAGTGTTCGGAAAAGACACCTCTCTATTGGTCCGAACGAGGTGTTGACATAGTATGGATACCGAGTTGCCATTGTACGGCCCCAGATGGGCATTTCAAGCCAGACTGATTTTAGCACTAAGTAAAAAATTCCCGCGCGCATTTACGCTTATTACGGACTTCCATATCAACGTAGAAATTGACGTCTTTTAAAACAAAAGATACAAACCTCAGATGTCACCACACAGTCATCATCATTGTCACTCTCAATCTCATGAACTTCTGAAGGGCTTCCACAGTTAACAATGCCATTTTGCTTCTTGGAAATGTGGCTATCGATGAAAATAATATCACTTTGGTTATTGGTTGGGTTGTCTTCATCATCCAGTGATTCGTTTTCAGAGTCCGAGTGAATGCTGACAGTGTCAATAGCTTTCCGATTAGTGCCTTCGGAAATATCATCTTCAGAGGTATCTTCTGAATCAAGCTCGTCAGAATCCTGGAAGTTAAAATAAACATTGTTTTTTTTTTATTGGGTTATTGTTCGCTAAGACTTCCTTGCTTGTATAAGAAGCGGCTTTTAATGCTTTTAGATATGGGTTTGGGTAATATTGGATGTTAACTCTCTTTTTTGCATGGTAGATAAACAAAGAAATGCCATAATTATCTAGTTCAACTGGACATTTCTTCACTTAGCCCCATAGTTGGGCCATTGTATGTTGCGTTGCAAGTGCAGAGGTACGACACTACGGTCTCCTCACAATGTTTTCCTTCAACTGTAACGAAGGGTACTTCAACTTCACAAATGTACGTAACTTAGAAAACAAAGTCATTAGAAGTACATGCCTGGATTCGAACTCACGACCTACCGAATGAGCGCAAGGTTACTCATTTGCGCTATCTACTAAACTCTTATTAAAAATAATATAAAAAGGCTGAGACATGTGGCTTGATCAATTTTGATTAATGAGATGTCATAGTAAAGGAGAAAGGAGGAGAAAACTCACAAGGAAAATAAAACATTTGCTTAAACCAAAACCCCTGGAAGGATCAGGCTCTTAAAAGAACTAGAAAATAACAATAAGACAATTGTCAGAGATTCAGGGTTTCTTGCACTAGAATAAGCTACAATGACACTAAGCTACACAAAGACCGACAGATAGAGGTGAAAAACTTTTAACACCCCTCTTTTGCTTAAAAATTATCACAAATGCACCATGGTTTACAAAAACCAACCACGTTCATAAATATCAGAACATGCTGAATGTCTAATGGAAGAAAGCCTAACATGCAACCAAACTGAACCAACATATGAATAAATTCGGGATACAGATTTGGAGCAAGGAACCTAAAAAGTTACATAGCCCCGGTTTCTCATACACTAACAAGCTGTTAATCTACTGTTAACAGCTGTCAGTGGCTTTTTTTTGTATGCACTTTGCTCAATTGACAGCTGTTAACAGTATATTAACAGCGTTTTAGTGTACGAGAAACTGCAGGTTAATCTCTGACTTGAGTGAGAGATTTACATCTTCATACATAAGAATAATTTCCAATATAAACATTAAGTGTCACATATTTTTTTTATAACTAATAACTAAACTAACCTGAGTAGTGTCTTGAGAATCTTCCTCAACTAAAGCCGTATGTTTGACCTTTTCCTTGGCTTGGTCTTCACTGAGTTTCACTGTAACAATTTGCTCATTTAAATCAGCTTTGCTCTGCAAGCTTTCTACAGAGTTTGGATAGGATTCATTGGTGTTGTTACTATCCTCCTCTATACTATTAGTGTTTTCTTTTAGAGGCACTAATGGATCAGACTGTACAGCATCTAGTTTAGTGGTTTCTTCATCATGTGTATTACTATCCTCTGTTGCATCAAGACTGTGATCTCCATTGTCAGATATTTTCTTTTCCGAGTTTTCTTGATCAGAAATAGTTTTAAGGTCCGTCACATCACTGGCAGAGTCCAAAGGATCATCCATGATGGTGCCATTTGTATCTCCATTCATAGCGAAGAGTGACTCTCCATCTAAAAATGCATGGGTTGAACATTATATTGATGTTGTAAAATTGGAGGTGGAGACCTGCAACCCCTTGAATGTTTTTTTGAACTGACTGGTTAAGACAGCAAATCAAAGGCAGAGCAGTCACATGGAGAAGGAGTAGAAGCGGCGCCTTTAAGGAGGTCCTTATATACCCTTCCAGATGGCGGTAGCATTCAAAATGACGGTTCTAGAACTTAAATACTTCTAGACATAGATAGAGGAGCTCGGTTAGTAAAGTTGGACCTACTTCACTACTTACACAATTGCAAGGACACGAAAATTGCAAAATTTTATTTTACATTTACAAACTCGACTATATTATATATTATTATTCAGGATAAGGATTAAGTGGCTGACGGATGAACGGACTGGTCAGCCTGATCCCGATTCCAGGGGGCGACAACATTCCATTCCAGTAAAACTGGCGCCAAATTGTCAACCTCAATATTTATTCAATCATAATTAGACGCAAATAATAACTACATAGTTCGATCCATAAATCGCATTGAATAATTTAGGAAAGAAAAGTTGGTTGACGAGTGAAGTTAGTTAAAAATTGTAAATATCTAGAATTTTCACAATTTTTACAATATTTTTTGCGGCATAAATTTACCGGCAAACAATAAATGAGTAGTCCAAAATGAGCCAAATGAGGGGATCCTTAATATTTTTTCTACTAAAAGCTACTTTTAGTATTCGGAGCCCGTGCAATCTCGATCTTCTTCGGTCATTTCAATAGTGGAAACGGATCTCAAGCCAACCTAAAAACAATAGTAACGTATGTACCTAACATAACTGAATTATCGGAAATCATTCTAAATATTATGAGAAATCTTTACGGCTGCATTAGGTGAAAGTAAATTGGTGTTTTTAATGGTATTTACCTATTTTTTTAAATATAAACAGCACACGACGTCATGCACTCCAAAAGCAAGAAAATGCAATATGGCTGCCGCGTTCAGTGTTGCCAGCAGGGACTTGTCAAAAGTTGCCTGAAAGAGACATGAAAGGATGAAAGTAACCTTACCTGTGAACCTTACAAATCCATACAAAGGTACTGTCATTTAACCTTTTGAGTCGTGTAACCTAGATGGAACCTGACTTAGTTGAAAATCACCTAAAAGGTTACAAAAGTAATGTTCAAGCATCGCTGGCCGCGCTAGGCAGCAGTGTTGCCAGATCGCCCTTTGAAGTCCCCCCCCCCCCAATCTGAACACAATCTCCCCGGAAGTAGTCATTTTCAAAAGATAAACAAAGTATTTTTTAATTTAAAGAAAAAAAATGGAAAATTAGTAAGTACGTTTGTTTCAAATAAAACACAAAATTTATTTTTAAAAAAAGCTATATTTCCTGCCTTAGCCTTAGCTTATAAAACATCTTCGAGCATGTCGCTTTCAATCCTTTTATATTTTTTTCTGAATAAAGCTTGGAAACATTTGTGGAGACTGAACAAAACACATGCATCCTTTAGTAACGAATTCTAAGAATGGCCTCTACAGTTTCAATTGACAGCCTATTGCGCAATTTATCTTTAATTATATTTACTTGAAGAAATGCTCTTTCAACAACTGCATTAGAAATGATAGCGTCAAAATTGGATTTTGTCGCTGTCATTTTCACAATCAGCGAAAAACAGATTGTAATGTGTATGAATAACATAACATAACATTACATAACATTTACATACAGGCACATACATTGCTTCTGGCCCCACACTAGGATACCCTGTGTCGTGGGAACCAGAAACAACGACATTACAAACATGAATGAATGCTTTACAGGCCGTTCTTGGTCATTAAAATTATATGAAAAGCTCGTACGAGATTTTTTGCGTGATAATGTTATCGTTCAACCATGTGCGTCCTTATTTTGGAGATAAAAGACTAGCCTCCAAAAAAACCCCGAACTCCATTGTTTACCTCCAAAGAACTCCTCCCTCCAAAATTCTCCCCCAATAAAAAAAAACCTCTGAGTTAGGAGGGAAACTACCCATCTGGCAACACTGCTAGGCTTGTACAAATACCGATATATTAAAATATCGATGTACGTTTTTTATACTAAATGACTATCCACATTATTAGCCAAAAGGATTTGTGCGGACTATAAAGGAACTAATTTCCTTTATAGTCCGCACAAATCTTTTTGGCGGTAACGTGAACATAGTCACAGATCGTTTGCACATCGCTTACTGTCTTGACAGTGTATGTATGAGTAATTGACTACTTTAGTAATTGACTAATAGTAATTTACTACACATCACACATACACAGCAAAGACAGTAAGCGATGTGCAAACGATATGTGACTATGTTCACATTAGCGCCAAAAAAATCTGTGCGGACTATACTAGCAAGAAAATTTTTAAACGTCGATTTAAAGACAAAGACGGTCATATATGATTTAGAGGAATCGTGCTTTTATAATTGTATAAAAGCACGATTCCTCTAAATCATTCCTCAGATGACGTTTAATTAATCATACGGTTTTATTTATAAAAACACGATTCCTTAAGAAGTTAAGACTGTTTTGAGAAATGAGACAGTTTAAATAGTTTTCTGTTAAGAGAAAAATTGCATAGACTAAATACTTGCGACTAAGTACAAGACTTTAACGGTCTTATTTATAAAAAGAACGAAGTTAAAGCCGGCTTATAAGAGGAACTCCTCCCATAATCCGGCTTTAACTTCGTCCTAACAGTGTTTTAGTTGAATAAACTTTTTCTTATATAATTATAAGACCGTAAGTATCGCAGACCTGATTAAACTTTTAAATCATTTTATCGATTGATTTTTTCTTTAACGGTAAAAAAATTCTCGTCACAACAATATTTTTCCGGATCGTGTCTTGTTAACAACTGCCGGCATCGAATAAGCCTCAATTTGCTTAGGAGTTGGTTTAAGTAGCAAACTTTTCTTAGACCTTGAGATCATATTTCAATATTCTGCTCAGTATTCTTTATGTACTGGTCTGAAGACCCATCTTCTGAGTTTGACATTGGTTTCGGCAAAGTCGCTCCCTGATCAACTTGATGATGGCCAGAATTCTAACAGAGCGAGGACGGCCACTTCTTGGGCGGTCATCAAGAGAACAAGTCTCCGTGTACCGCTTCAATATGTAGCAAATAAAATTACAGCTAGCCCCGAAAGATACAGTATTAACTTTTTTGTTATGTTCCAAACTCAAAATTATAAGCAATTGAAGCAAAGTGGACAATAGGTAAAATAGAGATATAAAACTTGGTTCTAACCTTGTCTCAAAACTTATGAACACACGGGGTACTAAAAGTGGCTTAGGGGCTGAGTTCCGCGGGGATTTCATTATATAAATTGATTTACGTATTTCTGTCAAAGTATTCGAGTCTCTATAAGCCGTCAAAATTCAATCGTTAGGATAGACAGCACGACCCGAACTGTGTTGATATTTTGATACAAGTCAAAGGAAGCTTGCGGCAAGTGCTTGCAACGGTTTACAATGTATCCACACGTTTGTGGGTCGTTTAATATCGATAAATAAAAAACCGGCCAAGTGCGTGTCGAGCCACGCGCAGTGTATGGTTCCGTAGAAAGAGGGGGTTTTATCTGCTTTATAGAACTAACAACTTCATTAAATAAATTTTCCATGGATTTCGTACGAAGTTTTCTTTTGTTTAGTTAAATGGTCGCTAACTTGTACTCATTAGTCTTTTGAGTTCATTATATGTACTAATACCCTGAATTTCACATTTTTCACGTTAATACAATCAACTGTTTAGCTAGGAGAAGGGTAGGAGAGGGGAATTTTATTCCCGTTTTGTTTGCGTGATTTATATGTACCTATGATTAATTATGTCAGTGCCAAATTTCAACTTACTAGAACTAATCGTCTCTGAGCTAGGCTGCGGACAGACAGACAGACAGACAGACAAAACTATCCTTATGGACTACGGAATCCTAAAAAGACTAAATTTAAAGAATTAAGTTTTGCTTGTCCACGACATACTAGCGTCTTCGCAAACATGTGGACGCCGAGATTTGTTTGGCCATAATTTGCCAAGTATTTGTAGAGGCTCACGGCTTGTGGCAAACGGCAAGCGTGGGGACGCGGCATGACAGCTCTCTAAGCGTGGTTTATTGCCCGACTGTGGTGGAGTCCAAAAGGAGGGTAATTGGATTGTATGTCTCTCATCATCAACCCATTATGTCCCCGCGGAAGGTATAGGCCATACTCCACCACGGGGGCCAAGTCCGGATTGGTGGAGGCTTGTAGACTAGTGGCTCGTCTACTGTCAGAAGTTTTCAAGCCGCCCTAAGGCCTCTGACTTGGCTTAACGACTGCCATCTATCGACGGCAGCCGGCACCAACAGCTTAACGTGCCTTGCGAAGCACGAAACCACTCGCAAAAATGCCACTAGCATTAGGCATAGACGGCGACCCATCCATGCACTGAACGCGCCCTGTGTTGCTTAACCTTCGTGATCGTTTAAGATAACTCAGGCAGCCGGGGCTACGAGCGATTATGTCTGTATAAGCATGTCCGATTCTAGGTTCCCCCTTAACTGCTTAAGCAATCAAACGAATCTTCGTATTTGCGCAAGTGTCATAGGCTATATAAAATCAGTATAAATGTAAGAAAAATTTAAAATCATCACTAAAACGATAAAAATAAAAAACTGAAATAAAAAATAATCAACAACCCCACTGCTGAACACTAACTACTAAGCAGGTGGGACCTAAATTCAATGTGAAGTACCGGGGTTGGTCTCGAATGCTTAGTAGTTACATGTTCAGCAGGGTAGGCTGTCTTTGTATATAAAAAAATGTTTGAGTTTCGTAACGGCAGAGGTGTCAAAAGTGGCGTTATGAAACATTCATTTAAATAATCTTATAATATTTTAAAATATATTTCGTCTTGAACCATCTACCAGCCGTACAAGAGTCAACTTTTCGATAATTTTTACTCATTCTTCAAGTGTGTATAAGTATTAGTTTTTCTATTTTATTTCATGTTTTCTTGAGTCACAGTAATTATAGAACAATATTGTTAGGTTAGATTTGATATAAAAACATGTTTTATGGTGAAGAGTCAGCATTGCTGACAAAATTTACCTACACGCATTTTTTAATCACATAATATTCCTCCAGTGATACACTGAGTAGCTTTTGACACTAGTTTGAATGATTATTCTATAGATTGCTTTTGGCAAGGTTGGTCGCGATGAGACCGTTGATTTGTCCTTGGGATGACCTTATCTTCATTAGAATTTGAAAAAAGTCAATGACGACCTGACATAATTATGTTCCCAATGTAGAAGGCTTATCATTATACTTTATCCTGAGCCGAAATTTTCATACCTTTCATACAGGGGATACAGGCGTGAGTTTATGTTATGTTATGAAATTTTCATCTTTGGGGGCTCGAAGACCTGGTTTCGAGCACTAGAATCATAAAGTGTAGCTTTTGAGATTTCCGAGCCTCCAGAGCCTGCTGAGGTTCTCTTTTTTCCTGATTTGGAATTATTTCCAAGTCTAATTCTGGTTTTGATTCGAATGACTCGTTAAGATCTATAGAATTCTGCTTTCCTTGATTTATAAACTTCTGATTCAACATTTTTATATTTTCATTTGTGTCTACTGAAACTTTGATCAAGGTGTTAAACATCTCCAACTGTTGATCCAAGATAGAGGCCATCATATGTTCGGAGCTACCCTGTTGAACGGGTTGTCCAGAAGTGCTTCCCCGCATCGGGCTACTTGTGATGTCATCTTCCCGGTATCTTTTCCTGGTGTCTCATTTTGTGAGTCTCTCTGACGCTGCTTAGAGCTGATATATTTCTCGGCGTCTCTCTTAACTTTGTTGATTTTTGCGCTGTAACCTTCCATTTGATGTTACGCACGCATTCCATTCCACCGTTCGTGAATGTTTTCCATGAGTTTACGAGGGGAATACAAGAGTGCACGACCTAAGGGCCTAGTTAAGAATTTCCGTCTTATTTCTCTGTAAGAGCGTTCTGACAAAGTGGTTGCCGATAGATCGAAAGACCAAACTAAGAGCCAGTTGCCGAATTGAGAATTTCGCATACTTAATAGTTAACTGTAGTGTTGTCCCTTCGAATTTCTTAGAAAAGAGCGTGATAGAACGTTACTTAAGTATTTGCTTAGTGAAATTTTCAATTCAGAAACCGGCCTTAAGTCTTTTGTTGGGATAGCAAATCGGATTTTCGCCTCAATGAGCAGGCAAAATTTCTTTTCCGAAAATCTCTTCAAGTAAAAAATCGCAGATATCCTAAGAACGCCAGTCCTTAGGAAAGTATTCATCTAAGGACTCGATGATTAATGCCCAGGCAGATTCATCACCGTCAGTTAGGGGGCCTGCAGCGATCTTGCCCATAGTGCATATTTCAGGAGCCATTTTCTGTAAAGACCAAAGAAGCCTTGAACGTGATGTATGGTCGCTTGCTAAAAGATGCAGCTATATCGCACTGAACCAGAGCATATGTCACATCGCACCGATTTGAGACGACAACATGATGCGATGTCGTATCAATGATGCGCCTTCTGAGGCAACGCGTTGCAACGCCGTTAACTTGATACGACCGACGGTGTGTCGCATCGAAATGAGGCGATGCTGTTAACTCGATATGACGTCGCATTAGAGCATGGATAACGATTTTCGGTAATACCGAAAAACCGGAATACCGGACAAAATATTCGCATTTGAAAAACCGGTTTTGATAAACCTAATACCGGTATTTCGATATTTTTGATAGCTATTATTGTTGAATCTCTTAATTGTGTCAAAATTCAAAACTACGCGCGCACCCGAGCGACTCAACGGGCTGTTCGACTCTATATCCAAATAATAACTTCATAATGTAAAAATGTAGGGAATTTTCCAATTTCAATCTGGCTTTAACAGATTTTGCTGCACTGTAAATATAGAACTACCTGCTAATGCTTAGATAGTTTCGAATAAGCCTGATGGGCACTTTTTAGGGTTCCGTATCCGAAGGGTGTCAAACGGGACCCCATTACTAAGACGATCCGATAAAACATAACATAAGTAATATCAAGGACTCTGACTGACGCGGAGTCTCTTCACTGGGGCTAGGGCGCCGAGCGGAAAAAAAATAACAGGGATGATCCCAACGTGGAACAAACAATCATGAAACTTACCTAGAATTTACTATATTCCACTGAGAATTTTCTTACGTGTTTCTTGTTCGAGTATTAAAAGCGCACTGAAAGAAAACAAAATGGTGCCGCGCTGCACGACTCATCCTTCACAAACACAGGTTAGAGGGAACGAGACAGCAGGAGAGCGATCAATGAGACAGAAAGAGACAGAGATATTTCGAGTTAAAGGAGCGTAATCTCAAGTGGTTCAAGCGAAGGCTCAAACACCTAATAAATATATAATTATATAAGAAACACTATTTTGTAAACATTATTGTAAACATAATCTTATCTTATGTTATCCATTGAATTGTGAGTATAAATATCAGTTTTGATTTCAGCATGATGTTTTACATTTTATAATAATTATGCTACAAATATGTAAGTTTTACATACAAAATATTAATGCTACTGTTTTAATTTCAGGTGAAGAAACTACCAAGAAGGTTAGCTTGATGAATAAATAAAGAATCATTGAATAATTTTTTTTTATTATTTACAACTATCCTAATTTATAAATTAAAAAATGTGATCATGTGATATTGCCTATAAGGCGGAACAAAGTTCGCCGGGTCAGCTAGTGTTATTATAAAAAAGCGACTACGTCGAGTGGACATATCGATTGGCGGTGCGTGGAGGTGATAAGATATTTTTGAACAAGAAGAAGAAGAAGAAAGACATTTATTATACCAACAAGATACATTCGATTATTCAAAATTATTTCTTCTTCTTCTTCGGTTCTTTAACTCCTAGGGGAGCATAGGGCCTTAACCACAGATTTCCACTTCTACTGGTCGTTCGCGTTCAGGCCAGATAATGCCGATCGACTTAATCTCTTGGTCTATAGATCATTTCCAGATGATCCTTGGCCGCCCCCTCTTTTGGTTGCCCAAAGGGGTGTACGTAAGGGCTTGTCTGGTCAGGCATATCTTGTCCCTGCGTAGTGTGATATAAATTAAAAATTGTACCTACTTTTCGCTTTTTGTTAAATAACATTACTGGTGGATGACAATATTTTTTTTTTGCTTAACGACTATTTGTGGCTTTCTAGACGGATTCAAGAAAGTTATAAAACACAAGAGAGTGTGAGAAAATTAGTAAAGATTAAGGAAAAAGTGATTAGGGTGAAAAAAATACCCTCCAAGTATGCAGTGATCCTCCAGCGGGCAATAATCCCATTCTGCTATTTCCAGCAAAGGTAGCCTCCACCACCGTGACCTTACCGAAATGGTGCGCCATTTGTGTTCTGAGTGCCTAGCCTACCGCTTGGAGCTTAGGAGGCCCGGGCGCGACCTACATATAACTTGAGGTCTATCCACTTTAGAACGGGCCGGGGAACGTGGCCGGAACGAGCGCCACGTTTGTCGAAGCATAACTTAACAACTTATACAAGTAATCTTTGGTCTTCCTTTCCATTCGTCCACGGCACAGGCAAAAAAAAAAAAGAAAACACGTCAATCGTCAATCAATCAAAAAGTGTTCTGTGAATGTGAGTCAAATCCGAAACTCGAGCTGGACTTGGGATATTGATAAAAATGTGAAATAGCTGCATTCTGAACACCCACGTCCTTGTTTCGATTTTATTTATAATTCTATCCGACTGCTCCTGTTACATTAACTACATTACATTACATTAAAACATTGTGATATGTTGATTACAATGGGATATCGTATATTGTTAGTCTTTGTTTTCGCAATAATATGTGTTAGAACTGAAGAAGAAGCTTCTTCATCACGGATGTCCAAGGAGGAACGTTTCCAACTTAGGTAAGATAGCTAAAACCGCTGTAAAAGGGCGCAACTGCTGTGTATAAAATTGACTTCATTGTATTTTTTGCTACGCAGGGAGGAAGCACGGAAAATGTTTTATCATGCCTACAACGCTTACATGGACAACGCATACCCTGCTGACGAACTCATGCCACTCACCTGTAAGGGCAGGTGGAAAGGGATCACACCTAGCCGAGGTGATATGGATGATTCGCTGGGAAAGTAAGTTATAATAGCTTGAGTCCCATGCATCTCCACTTGCAATGCTATTTAATAGGAAGGATTATCTTTGTGACTACATTCCCTTTTTGATTTTCAATATCATCTCTCAATTCCAGCTTCTCCATGACACTGGTAGACAGCCTGGACACTCTTGCTGTAATGGGTGACTTTGCGGAGTTCAGCAAAGGTATTCAGTTGGTCATACAAGATGTGAAGTTTGACAATGATATCATTGTCTCTGTATTTGAGACCAATATTAGAGTGCTGGGGTGAGTGAAATTTTACTATCCTGTTATATTTATAAAAATAAAAAAGTAAGGAAAAATGGCACAGTTCCTCTACCCGGGTTCCTCTACGGGTTCAAGTCCCGGCATGGGCGGAATTTGAAGCCGCTAAATAGGTTTTTCAAATTTTCCTCAGCACGAGTTTGTGCAACAAAAAGCATATAATATGGAGGATGTTCCACCAATTCGAAGCCAGCACCATTAATGGCAGCCATCGCAACTTTGGACATTATGTGCGCTGGGGCGTTATCTTGACCCCTAGTTCACCCCTAGTACTTTTACTACAATAATAAAATATAATTTATTATTGTTACTAACATTTCAACACCATTCTGTCTTTCTGACTATGATTATATAGATACCTACTGACTAAAAATAATTTTTATTTTATTTACTATAATAAGATCGAAAAGTGGAGGACCCATTGCACTAGACCAATGAGGCAGTCTCATAACTATGGTTGGTTGTCTATCAGTGGTCTGCTCTCCGCGCACGTGTTGGCATCGAGGCTGCAGAGTGATGTGCCCGCGCTGCAGTGGTACTCGGGCCAGCTGTTGGCCCTCGCCGAGGACCTGGGCCGCCGGCTGCTGCCCGCCTTCAATACTTCCACCGGAATCCCCCACGGACGAGTGAGGCAAAATACTCACTGTTTTTTATTTGGGAGCTCATTAGTGGAGTGTTGATGTTAAGAAGACCTCTTATTCCCATAAAAATGTAGTTCGGATCCGTTCGATCGTAGATCTGGCATGTCGTTTGTGAATGGGCGTTGGTCCTAAATATTGGCAATAGTTATAATGCTAAAATTATAATTAATAATATTCACAGATTTTTTATATTTTGGTGAATAAGTGTGTGACTAATTCGACCTTCTAACGTTCGTTTCACACCTGAATGAAAGTAGGATCAATATTTTTTAATAAAAACTGCCAAGACATTGGCATCTCAGTATTCTGTAAAAAAACAAATATATCTTTAAATAAATATAACTTTTGTGTTTGCACAGCTTAGGAGTCTTTATAGTTTTGTTTATTTAAAGAGTTTTTGTATCGAGTCGTGGTCACCAAGATCTGTTTTTTAATTCGATGCAAAAAAGAAGAGGCAGTGTTACCTTTATAAAATATAACGTTAGACTGTAATAAAGTAGACTCGTGTGACCGTAAACTTTATTGCACCAAAGACATTAATATTTAGTTGCTCATAAAAGAGAAGTATTTAAAAAACACTAACGTAACTCACACAATTTTTATTTGGAAGTAAAATGGGATTATTAGTTTTTTACGTTTCAGCATCACTTGGATGTTGATAACCTTGGGTTTGAGGTTTGACACATTCATGAAGACGTAATTTATTTTTAAAAAACCTATTTAACTTAAACCTACGTAATTTATTGTCAAAGATTCCGTTTTTTTCTGGGTAACGCTAATGTTTTTTCCCGTGTTCTCTTGTGATTTTGACAATTTTGGCTTGTTTATAGAGTCCTCATGAGTAGTGCCATGCCATGTCATGCCATGCCATGCCGTGCCGGTCCGTGCTCGTACCAGACGCCAGATCACTGGGCTCCGCGACATAGAGTACGTCAACAAATGTAATGGGTTGTGATGGTTTACGACCCCGGACGGCACTATGTCAAAGCGACAGTATTTTAATTTTCCATCGAATTAAAAAAACAGACTAGAAACTTTTAGCTTGTAGGATCTCAGTTGATAACGTAATTCCGTGCATGACGTACTTCCGTTTTCGTAGACTCTAGTTCTTTCTTTTTTGCTTTAAAAAATAATTAAAGCATCCCAAATCGAAATATTCAGTCGAGACTCTCAAAATTATCCATTTTCTCGAAAAAAAAATATAAACACAGATCATAATTTCTTTAGGACAATGAATGCCCATTAAAATCAAACTACGTTTGTATGGAAATTCCTCCCTATGAATGGGGAGCTTGCGTCTAACTTAGATTGGAGTTAAATTGCTTTCATACCATAGAAGATAATAATATATAAAAACTAAAAAAAATAAAAATTAACCCTTAAAAATATTTTTTCAGGGATTTTCGGGATCTTAAGTGTGAGATCGCCACACCGGCCAAGTGTGAGTCGGACTCGCGCACGTAGGATTCCGTACCGTTATCTATACAATATTTGAATATTTCAAGCGTCTACCTGTTGCAGTTATTAATATCGAGTAAAAAAATCACGTTTGTTGTATGGGAGCCCCCTTAAATATTTATTTTATTCTGATTTTAATATTGTTATAGCGGCAACAGAAATACATCATCTGTGAAAATTTCAACTGTCTCACTATCACGGTTCATGAGATACAGCCTGGTGACAGACGGACAGACGGACGGACGGACAGCGGAGTCTTAGCGGAACCTTACCCTTTGGGTACGGAACCCTAAAAACTTATTAGATTTAGTGTTTTCGTTGAATTCTAAACGTTTTCTTATAAGGGTATGCGTACATGCATAAAAACATTATTTTACGATATAACTCAAATATTGATAAAAAAAGCTTTGGCCTCTGCATATACATAATGAGATGCTTTATACGGCGTCCAGTGGCACCTTCAAGCACACTAGATAGGTGAAGGGGCCACTCGGATGCTGCAGTGCCGGGGACATTGTTTTTTAGATGGAGTAGGCTTGCCCAGCACCTATACCATCCTGACAGCTTAGTCGGCCTAGCCCACAGGAAAGACCCAAAGTCAATACGTGCGGAGCCAACTAACACACATTATAAGGCGTTACGTGCAAGTTGTGACGTCACAGCTTGAGCCCGACTTTTAAGGCGCGTTTCTGTTCCACGTGACTATATTGACTTTTCGTCGGGTCATATTATGAAAAGTATTAGTCTTAAAGAAAAAATATACCACGTTTATTTTCCCTTTAACACGACCTCTCCGATTATATTAAAAGTTTTTTTGAGCAACTTTTCGATTGTAGTTTTATGAAACGCGGCCCTGGCCAACAATCGGCGAGCTCCTCACGCTGATTGGTAAATCCTTTTACTACGACGGCGAACCTCGTTTGCCACCGACATGCTAAGAAAAAGCTAGTGATAATTGAATCTTAATATGCACAGATAAACCTGCGCCACGGCATTCACGGCCTTTCGGAGTCGCGCGAGACCTGCACCGCGTGCGCCGGCACCATGATCCTGGAGATGGCGGCGCTGTCGCGGCTTACCGGCAATCCGCTGTACGAGCAGAAGGCGCATAAGGCCATGGACCGCCTCTGGAAGATTCGTCACAGGTGAGTACAAAGGAATAACTTGGTCGCTTGCCACTATCCTGACAAACCTCTAATCCTATGTATCAGCAGATGAATTAAGAAAGTACGATTAATGCAGTAATAGTTGGAACGTTTAAAAAAAGTACGTGTTAATTTGAATGACAGGACTATAGGTTGGACTAGAAGTTGTTGTGTTGAGGATTTTGGGCCTGAATTGAGCAAGGAATGTTGCATTGGTTCGGACTGACGAAAGAATAGAATATGTGAGGGGTCGCCCCAGGCGGGCTTATTTCGACCAAATAGGTAAGTCTTAGCGAAGGGTGAGATAAAAAGTATCCGAAAATAGCATGCGAGTATACAGCGACCAATAAATGTTGAAGTAGGTAGTTTATTGACTAATACATACACAGAACACAATACATATTATAGGTACAACTTTCAAGTACATAGCTCATCATAATTGTTAATTTAGACATGTACGTGTGCAGCCTCTTTCTGGCCCGGTCGGGAAGCCGGGGATTCCCAGCCGAGTGCCGGGCCCCGGGGCACCTCACTCTTACCATGAGATTGCGGGCTTCGGGCCTAAGTAGAATAGCCCAAAGCCATCGTAACCAGATTGTCGGTAAATCGCATAACGTTATTAAGCACTAAGAATGATGTTCTCTGGAGGCCCGCTGATTCGTTGCTTTTTGCAGGACATCCGACCTGATGGGCACAGTGATAAACATCCACTCAGGCGATTGGGTGCGCAAGGACTCGGGTGTTGGCGCTGGCATAGATTCCTACTATGAGTACTGTCTGAAGGCCTACATTCTGCTGGGAGACGAGAAGTATCTGGCGCGATTCAACAGACACTACAATGCCGTCATGAAGTACATCAGTCGCGGACCTGTCATGCTAGACGTGCATATGCATAGGTGAGACCTTCGCTACTGTAGCGCGAAGTATGAACGACAGACGGACAGACGGGCGTTGAGACGAAAATCCTGTAAATAAGGTCTGGGCATACAATAAAGTTCTTAGCGATTCCTAAAGTGGGTACCGCGTAATCCAAGAGTTCCGGGAATCACTGTAGTCACTGAATTGTCGGTTAATTTTGACTGTTATATAATTCTTCAGCTACAAATATTATTTTGGATTAATATAATGGTACTTTGCCCAGCAGTGGGACTTAAACAATAAGGCTACTAAGAAAAAACAGACGTGCATATGCATAGGTGAGACCTTCGCTACTGTAGCACGAAGTATGAACGACAAACGGATAGACGGGCGTTGAGACGAAATGAGACGAAAATCCTGTAAATAATGTCTGGGCATACAATAAAGTTCTTAGCGATTCCTAAAGTGGGTACCGCGTAATCCAAGAGTTCCGGGAATCACTTTAGTCACTGAATAATCGGATAATTTTGACTGTTATATAATTCTTCAGCTACAAATATTATTTTGGATTAATATAATGGTACTTTGCCCAGCAGTGGGACTTAAACAACGAGGCTATAAAAAAAAAACCGGCCAAGTGCATGTCAGGCCACGCGCAATGTAGGGTTCCGTAGAAAGTGGGTTTTTTTATCTGCTTTACAGAACTAACAACTTCATGAAGTCATTTTAAATGGATTTTGTACGAAATTTTACTTTTATAAGTTGGTTGCCTGTTACTCGTTAACTAGTAAAGCCTACTTAGCCGTGATACTTTTCCTTTTAAGTTCATTATATTATGTGCCACTACCCTGAATTTTTTCATGTTTTTACAATCAACCATTTAGCTTAGGGAGACGCCCTACTCGGACATAAATTTGCGCTTTAAAGCTTAATATTTTGCAAACGGAACCCTAAATCAAAAAATGGTCTTCATCTCAACATCAGCCTACGCTTGTCCACTGATGGACATAGGCCTCTCCTATTGCACGCCACTGAGCACGGCCCTCGGCTACTCTTATTCAGCTCTTGCCAGCCGCCCACCCAGTCTGTGGACGTCCTACACTACGTTCTACGTTCCGGTCTTTCTACACCCACAATATTTTTCAACGACCAATCCAACGATTCCCCACATGATGGGGTAGACGAGCAAAATAAATATCATCCCCACTTTTTATGTTGGGGAAGGTATAGCACAAAAAAAATTCAACATTTTATTCTTTAACTTTGTCGGCGTGATAAATATGTATATACATACCAAATTACAGCTTTCCAGTACCACCGATCTTTGGTACTAGAAACCGGCTTTGGACCGGCCGCAGACGGACAAACAGGCAGACGGACGGACATGGCGAAACTATAAGGGTTCCGTGTCGGACTACGGAATCCTACAAAGTAAACCAGATAAACAATCGCGATTATACCCGTTTAATTGTGTAACTCTGTTGTAGAGCGGGCCTCTCCTAATAGAGGTGAGGTTTTTAAACTTAAATGGAGAGACCCAACCACTGTTTTATTTCATTGGTTATGTAAGTAAATAATTTTGATTTTTTTTTTGCATAAGGACCCGTTTGTTCGCAGGCCTCACCTGCAGTCGCGCAACTTTATGGACGCGCTGCTGGCGTTCTGGCCGGGGCTGCAGGTGTTGCTGGGAGACGTGCGACCCGCCGTCGAGACCCACGAGATGCTCTACCAGGTCATGCAGAGACACACCTTCATCCCCGAGGCGTTCACTTCCGACTTCCAGGTGTGTAGGTGCTTGCTGTGTACATACAGAACCTCATTTTTGGTACCATCTCTAGAATTCTAGTAATTAAGGTGTTTGGGTTGTTTTTTCATCTCGAAGATTTTACTTCGTCAGATGCTATTCAAATACCAAAATATTATTAATTTTCTCTACTATCGTGATGATTGTTTTCCTTTCCAATTATAAGCAATTTAGTATTTTTTGTAGGTGTGGTCTACATAGCGCTGAGGTGAACACCTCGGATTTCCTCACGATTTTTTCTCTCACGGTTAGCGAATAGTACTATAATTTCACAAATGTACGTAACGTAGAAAACAAAGTCATTGGTACATGCCGGTATTCGTACCCACGACCTTCCGAATGTGGTCCACCGCTCCGGTACCACCGCTCTAAATGGTTATTTTCCAATTTTATAAAAATGGTTATTGGAAAGTGGAAATTACACAGATATTTTTTAACCTAAGAGTACAGACGGTGACCTTATCATTACCACGGAAACGTCCCGATCGAACGACCCCTTCTTACATAAGCAGCCTATATACGTCCCACTGTAGGGCACAGGCCTTCTCTCAGGCAGAGAGTATGGCCTTAATCACCACGCGTGCCCACCGCGGGTCGGATGCCTTCTTATTTGGATGCAAATTTTGTGCACAAAAATAAATGAATCGCGTCATTTAATTAAACATTTCTTGTCACCTTTTTCGCCGTATGTAACCCGCAATTTTTTTTTTTTGCGCGCGTTTACCATCGTATTCTAGCATTTTGGCAAATTACAATATTTGTATCGCGACATTATCACCTAAGTACATAACGTTAAAAACGACATGCGCACGCACCCTGGACGGGTGACCGAGACAGACCGAGATCACCCGAGATGCTATGTACATAAGCAGTCTATATACGACCCACTGTAGGGTACAGGCCTTCTCTCAGGGAGAGAGTATGGCCTTAATCACCACGAGTGCCCACCGCGGATTGGCGATTTCAAGGGCATGTGAATAGCTCAGACACTCAGGTTTCCTCACGAAGTTTTCCTTCACGTTAGCGAGTGGTATTGCTACGATAACTTGACAAATGTACATAACTTAGAAGACGAAGTCATAGATACATGCTCGCACTGGGAATCGAACCTGGGTCTCTCGCTTTCGAGTCCTATGTTCTACCCACTAGGCTACCACCGCCCATGAGATGCTATGTAGGTACGCGGGAACTAAGCGCGCGGTTCATCGGAACCTGTGACTGTGACGTGTCAAGCGCATGGCGTCAGATCGCGCCCGTTTTTCGAACATGTGCACTAAAATCTCTGTTACTTCGTCGTTTCTTAGCCGATTTCGATATTTTTTTCACAGAATATTATATTGCTTTTGTCGTATCTATAAGACTGCAAACTTAGTTCAAAACGTGAATGATCCTCGTTGGATGAACGCGTCGATTTCATTTCATTGCCGCGTCAAGTCTACGCGCGCACACGTATTATAACTTGGCGTCGTCGTCGTCCAATAACTTTATAGCTAAGATTTAAGATTCATAGGCTGGTTGACGCGACTCGGGAAATGCTTAAGTGATACTTGATTTGATTAAGTGTAAAATAGTGGACAGACTAAGCCATAGTTCTCTTTTTTGAGACCCATGTACTAAGAACATTTCACAGCACAAGTTGAATGAACTCATTGCCTGCGTCGTAATTAAGTCTTCGCTATTTAGAACTACTTCTGATACACAGCAATCCTTATCTTGATAATATTGAATGACTATTTGTTATCGAATGATAACGATTCTGAAGGCTTTGTTGGATAGATAATAATTATCTTTAGAAAGAAATTATTTTTGCCACTGCGAGCCACGGATAATGGCTAGGCTTAAATTGAAACACCGCTTTATTTATTAAACACTCTTTATTATTGCATTATTTTAACCCGACGTGTCAGGCTTTATTAATAAGGAACGAAGACAGGATAAAGTTTTTATTTGCTAATTTAAGTTCAGGTAACTAGCAATTAATGGTATGAAAGCGGTATTTCAATTGAACCATAGCTCCAGTTATATAAAAAACTGAGGTGCTCGCAATTATTCTATTCTACAATTTAAAGCAACCGCCATAGGAACGAAGCTTAGGAATGGATCATACGAATGTAGGACATGAATTTATTGCCCGTACGTGTTAGGTGGTCGGCAAGTCGCTATGGGTGTTAGGTAATCCGTGTAAAGATTCTCTACTGGAATTAAATTATTTTCTTGTCTCTCTTGATTCCCTTTACAATTCACTTCGACCAGGTTCCATCCCATAACGCCCGCTCCATACCATTACTGCACCCCATTCTGATCCCGCACGGATTATACCATCACTGTACAACCGACCGGTTCCCAGGTGCACTGGGGCCAACACCCACTGCGGCCGGAGTTCCTGGAGTCCACCTACTTCCTCCACCGCGCCACCAACGACGACCATTACCTGCACGTAGGGAAGGCGGTCCTGAAAGCGCTTCAGCAGTACACGCGGGTCCCCTGCGGCTACGCGGCGGTCAACGACGTGCGAACGCGTGTCCAAGAAGACCGCATGGACTCGTTCGTCCTCGCAGAGACGTTCAAATACCTCTACATGCTGTTCGGGGAAGACAAAGACTTGCCTGTCAAACTGGAGGATTATGTGCTGACGACTGAGGCGCATTTCCTGCCGCTCACGCTGGCCACGGCTGGCCGAAATGCTACCTACTTCACGTTGAAAATGGATGATCAAGACGAGGATAAGTACAGGAAGTAAGTGGTATTTTTCTCGTTATAAATATAAAGCGACGAATGCTGAGTGTCTGCGGTGTTCACGCGTTTGAAATTGCCAATCCGCGGTGGGCACGCATGTAATTAAGCCTATACTCTTGTTCTGAGAGAAGGCGTGTGCCCTGCAGTGGGTCGTTTATAGGCTACAGAAAAAAACAAAGGGTTATTAATTTAAAAACCGGACAAGTCGGATTCGCCCACCGAGGGTTCCGTACAAATTTGTAGGTTACATTATTATAAATAATTCAGGAATCGAGTCTCGCTGTTTTTTCCGAGCTTTTCCGAACTTCAAAGACTATTTTTAATGATTAATTACAAATGTATAGTTTTCATATTGGTCACTGTACTTGTATATTACTTGCCAAATTTCATAGTCTAGGTCAACAGAAAGTACCCTATAAATTTTATTCGCTTGAGCGTCGAATTATACGTTTTTATGCGGCATAAACGGCCGTAACTTTTTTTTACGTTAACTTAGATGTTATATTTTCACAGCCTCAAGGGACTATAGACCTGTGTATATGGTTAAATTCCAACTCGATACCCCCACTTGTTCCCGCGATAAAGGTCTTGACAGATAGACGGACAGACTCACGGACCAACGGACGGACGGACGGATAACAACAACGTGATCCTGTATGGGTTCCGTCCCCCAAAACACTTTGTTGTCCGGGCGTTCCGTTTTTTTTCTTTTTGGGGTACGGAACCCTAACTAGGCTATAGGTCTAGTTTGCCGCGAGATACAGATGGCCCCAAATAAATATCCAGTGGATAAATCGTTAATGCAACTGGACGAAGACGCCGTACAAACATCAACAGTTGAAACCGCGAGTCGATTTTGATACCGCGTTGTAGGTACGTATAGTTACTTCCGCGCCATATCTCGCTCAGGCTTGATTATTTGCTACGACTTTAGCCAATGGCCATGCGGAATCAGGAGGTTACATGAGTCAGCTGAGCATTCGTTATGTGCTCATACGAACCGCGCATCGATTCTCCATTCGCACATCCCCGATCAGCTCAGTGAGGAGGGATCAGGGGCCTGTGTCATAGAACTACAATTCATGGTTTACTATGGCAATTCGATGTACATTGCAGAGGCGATTAACCCACAGATTAACAAGTAGACTCTGCTACGCAATGTGCCTCGAATTGTCATTATTGACTACGAATTATAGTTTTATGAAACTCGGTCCAGACGGTAATTTTTTCATACACTGGTAATTTATTCCGCATATTTCGGCCCGAATGAAAAGTCTAAATAGAGAATGACCGTCAAGTGCCGAATTAGTTCATTATTGTGAACTAATCCAACATGTAGGGAAAAACGTCTAAACACAGATTGAACATTCCGACATTCCACCACATTCCAAGTAGATGGGCACCGTTTTGAAAAAAAAAAATCAATGGACCTTAATTTTTGCGTCGTTTGCACTATGATAGCACAAACAAGGAAGTGCGAGACGGGTTCACGCACCGAGGGTTCCGTCCCACCATAAAATATAATATTACGTATTTAGCGAAAATGTGTTTTTGTTTCATTCAGTTCAGAATCTTTAACGGTCCCGAAATAAAGTCTGAGTACGACTTAGACTCACTCTGTTCCGTGTGGCGCCGGATTAAGAATAGCGTCACTCCGTTTCCTTCCGTGGATGTCGTAGAAGGCGACTGAGGAAATCAATTACCAGGAGACGGGCAGCAGCGTCTTCCTGAGATTCCAAACGCAACTGCGATCTTGATCATGTTTATGAAAACCACGAAGGAGGCCTGTGTCCTGCAGTGGGCGTCAAATGGCTGATGATGATGATGATGATGATGACGACTCAGACTTGGCCGGTTTTTATTGTTATTTGTTATACTATAGGTACTGCCCTAAAATCACACCAAGTTTGGCTCTTGTACGTATTACCGTTTTCACGACTCTATCAAAGAGAAATAAGTTTCTTTTATAAAGTAGTTGGAGTCCATATACCTACTTAGAGTTTTCGGTATATTTTGCCGTTTACTGGGCAGTCAGCCAGAATAACACGTATTCTATGAAAAATTCAACTGGCTACCTATTACGGTTCAATGGAATAAGCCCTTTGTACCCTTAGGTCAGATGGACAGATGCTCCCTTTGAGTACGCAACCGCTACGGTCGCAATTTACGCACGCAATTTACGTTCACTGGAGTGAATCGACTTTATTCACTCCCATTGTCTCCCGCAGGACGTGTCCCAATACCGCTTCGCTGGTAGCAGAGAAGGTGCGCCAACCGATGCGACAGCTTCTTGGCGCGAGCGCAGCGCGGCCGCCCGCGCGTCTCCGTCTGCTCAAGGACCCGCGGCAAATTCACGCACTATCCGATATGGGGATTTCAGTCCTGTCACTGCCCGATGGGAGAGTTCAGCTGCTCTATACAACCTCGACGGTAAGCTTGTTTGTATAAATAGTAGAACTATACTACCCGCGCGCACCTCCACCAACCGCATCCCGCGTTGGACTGATCCGAGGCCTAATGCGCACCGAATCCCGACGTTTGTGATGGCAAATATTATGGAATTTGACAGTTAGACGAGTGGGAATCGTTCAGGATTTGTTGTGAGAGGGGTACTCATCGGCTAAACTTCCGCGCGTGGTTTGTAGCTTCCCTCGCGCGTTTTCGCCTGCGCCGCAAACTCACGTACCATCCGATATGGGGATTTCAGTCCCGCTACCGTGTTGTGGGAGAGTTCAGCTGCTCTGCAACCTTGACGGTAAGCCATCGACATAGACCGTGAGACTATGCTACCCGCGCGCAGGAGGTTTACCGATGAGTAAGCCTTCTGCACACGTGCGCACTTTCGTCTGCTCAAGGACCCGCGACAAATTCACGCACTATGCGATATAGCGACTTCAGTCCGAGTGTAATAAATAATAAATTGTTGTAGGTTTTCCAATTAAACCAACCGCGATTAGAACTTTAGATTGCGCTTCGAATATTCTGGCAAACTAATTGTTACTTTATCTCGAGGCCACCGATTGTTTCAAGTTTGAAAGTTATCCAAAATCACCAGTTGTACGTAGCAACTATAAAACTAGTAATTTATAACTGAAAACCTTCAGTTTTGGGGCCCCACTGCACTGATCTATTTATTGACAAATTTATCTTTTGCACCAACTCCTTACATAGAAACTCATACGTGCGAAGTATCATGAGATTGTAGACGAGAGACTATTTTTACCTCAAATTATTAAATAAACTCATCTCTTTTCAGATGTATGAATTTTTTCCCAAAAGGTCCAATAGAACTGACAAGATACAAGCTTTTTTAAATATGAACAGTTCAGCTTCATAAATGTGTTCTTCTTTCAATAATTATATTTAATTTTTAATTAACTTTCTGTTTTATTTCCGTATGTTTTGATACGACTGATAATGTAAAGTTGCATTTACTCATTATAAATCGTACACTAATTTAGCCCACATATAACACAGAATAAACCTTCGTTTGTTATGAAGGCAAAGTCGGCGAAGGAGGCGGCGGAGGGGCTGACGTTCATGCGAGAGATGAGCAAGTGGAACTCTCTGAGCGACGCGGACAACGGTGTGGTGGCGAGCGGCGTGCGCGTGCGCAGCCGCCTGCTGCCGGCCGGGCCCAGCCACTTCGGCCGCGAGCTGACGCCCGCCGACCGCCTCGCCACCGCACTCGCCTACGCCGACCCCGCCGACGCCTGCTCTCCCCTCCTCAACGCCCCCGCCCTCGCTGGCAAGGGCGCCATCGCGCAGCGCGGCCACTGCACCTTCGCGCAGAAGGTCCGCAACCTCAAACACGCCGGCGCCCACCTCGCCGTCATCGTCGACAATGTCGAGGGCTCCACCCACGAGAACACGGCGCTCTTCGCCATGTCCGGCGACGGGCGGGACGACATCGACATACCCGCCGTGTTCCTTTTCTGGCGCGAGGCCCAGTACCTCGCTGAGGCCCTCGAGGAGGATCCGAACCTGGTGATCACGGTGGGCGAGCTCAAGTCGATGCAACGCGAGGACGAAGGCGCATGCGCGGCGAGCGAGTGCGCCGCTCTGCAGGACGGCGGTGCGCCCGCCGACAAGGAGTCCTTCGACCATCTCAAGAAGGTGCTGAGTCAGCTGGTGGCTCAGTTCGAGCTGTCGCTGTCGAGCGAGGAGGCGGCGGCGGCGCCGCCGCACTCCTGCGCGGACGACCTCACCACGCCCGAGGCGTACCCCCACCAGGCCAAGAAGACTGCCTCTAAAGAGACCGCCCCGGAGGCGGCGCCCAACGTTAGTATAGCCAACGAGAAACTAGACACTAAAACTAGCACACACGACGAAGAAGTCACAGAAGACGACAACAGCAAAAACAAATCGGACGATTTTTGACACCCTCCCGTGCGATGAAATGAATTGTACATAAAAGAACTTTACTCGTGTTTTTGTAAATCATGCACATGTAAATTTGTAAATATTCATTAGGTACTCATATAAGAGATCAACTACCAACTCGATGAATTTTGTGCCTTTTTCAATATCCGCCACCGATGTGAGTTGGTCATTTCAATTTATACAATCTTTACTAAGATAATAATGAAATAGTCGTGTCTGTTCATATTTTGATGTGACGGTGATCTAAAATAAGTAAAAAAAAACAATAAATGTATGTTTAAAAAAACCTCCAAATGGTTTAAAAAAAACTGTTTATCAAAAAACCCATTTTTCAAAAACTTTGTTAATAAAAACACACTTGTTACGTTTGTAAATACATTCGTTTATTCTCCCATTCAGCACAGTGTCATTGAAACAGGGTCCTAATTCCCGCATGCCTTATGTCCACAATATAAGTATTTTTTCTCGTAAGAACGAATTTACGCTTAAAATGAGGAAGAGTCCTCTTTCGTTCTTATGAGTCAGAGGCAGTTTAAATATTCTGTGGTTGCGTCTTCCCCCCTGCCACAGACTATTTAAACTGCATTTGAGGAGTGTTCAGGAATTGTATTTTATAAATAAGACTAAGTAAATATAAACAAACATGCAGGACCTCGTACCAATTTCACGGCTTCTGAAGATTATAGGTACTACGATTACACAACGATTAGGTTGAGCAGTTTCCAACTGCGCCTTGGGCGCGCGGCCTCGGCGGTCGCGCTGGTCAGGCTCACATGGCCGATTTGAGCGCAGACTTGAGCCGTCTACCGTTTAACGGGCTGTAGTCTGGGGCGGGCACGGACGGCGGCTGGTCCCAGGGGTCCCGTCGCCACGGCGGGATCACGGACGGCGACGGCGCAGGCTCCTGCTGAGCCCGCGGCTCCTCCAGGTACGAGAACGGCTGCCCGGCGTTCGCCGCCCGGCTGTGGTGCCACGAGTCGGAGCGGTCGAACGCGCGGCTGTCGAACAATGGGTTAGGCGGTGGAGCTAACATTGTCCGAACTGGGCTATCAGCCTGCATCAGTTAACGGTACACAGAAAACCTTTATAGTTTGTGCGGGGATACACTAAGTTCTTATAAATGATACGGACTTCGGAAACTTCTAACTGATTAATTGACAGTAGTAAATAGGATTAAGATGAGGGATGAGATGAACTGATTTGTACGGATAATGTGGACGCGACGAGTGTTCGTCTGAACTCAGATTGCCGCTAATAGATAGGGGGTGACGGTAAAGGTCCGCGGCCTCGCAGAATAGCTGACAAAACTCGTGTACACTTTAAAACTGTTTGGGTTGGGCCCTACATAGGTCATACGGACAAGTATATATGCCTACAAGTAACCTAGTTTTAAATAAATTGGATTCATACCTACCTACCACAATTATTTATCACTCTATTTATAACCTTTGCACGTATTTTTTATCACAAGCCTGTTAGTTTTTCTCCTTTTTTAAAGTGTGCAATAACAAATCATATTATTACTCTATTTGAGTTCGAGTTCTCTCGTGGTATAATAATCCTGTTCTTTCGCGGGCACAGTTGGCATGGGTTGGGTTCCGTTTGGCCCCCTGCGGTAAGGAACCCTGAGAACTCAGTCCTTGTATCACGTAACTTTCCACTCTATCGGGTTAAGAAGCATTTAGACGACTCCAAAATGTCAAAATAGTTAAGTACCTATTTGACAGTGCGGAGCGGGCTGCCGACAACTCCATACAGTGGAGGACTTACGTGGTCGCACACCTGGTCTAACTAATAACATGTTTTTAACATTCAGGGAACCTATAATAAAATACAGATGCGTGCGTTAAGGAAGTAGGTATTTATAGATGAAATGGTTGGAGGTGTGATAAAATCCATGCCTACCTGCTGCTGTAGTCGTTAGGAGCATCGCGCCACGAAGGTATGCTGACGTTTTCACTGTCGACGTACGCCCGGTTGATTTGTGTGCTGAAACACAAGTGAACTTTACAATTTGCCGTATCGGTTAAAGTTACTTAAGGGGGTTCAGGGCGTAACACTAGGACCTCGAGGACCAATTGTATAGGCTAAACTTAGACATGTAAGCCTTTTAATGTATTTTGTTTTCTGGTGTGTACAATAGTGTTCTAATCTAATGTAACCATCACCGAGGAAAAAATTCGTATCTTTTTTTACAATCATAGAGAACGCTTTGATCAACCCCAAGAGCGGCAATAAGAAAGTAAAGAGCGTCACACAAGTCATAGTCGGACCGGTGTTATTGTGAGTCGCAAACTGAAGTCGAACCACTCGATGCACTCTACTCCGTTGTATTACAGGCGACTTTGCAACCTAAAAGCTCTTTGTTCATGCTATTTCTTATGAAACGTCCTGTTCAATGTTTCGTGATGGTTGATGTGCTGTCGACTGTATCTATATAGTAGGCACGTATGTACTTACCCTCTTTCAAACGGCGACTCAAACGGCTGAGGTCGCGGCCAAACGTCTGATGTTCTTTTGTGTCTGGAAATAACATAATTTTATTTAAACAACAATGAATTTTAAAGATACACTAACACGAGTTCTCTATCTTACTTTGTAGTTGTATGCTAATACCTACGATCTGAAAAAAATGTACAGAATCGACTGAACGCCTGAATAGGTACCTACTACCTACAGTTCGCATGGTGTAAAACTGGGGTGCACTGTATAACCATATTACATTACAGTATATTATTATAACATTACATAAGCAGCCTATATACGTCCCCACTGTAGGCCACAGGCCTTCTCTCAGGGAGAGAGTATGGGCTTAATCACCACGAGTGCACACCGCGGATTGGCGATTTCAAGCGCCGAGGTATGTGAATAGTCCAGACAAAAATCATATTAGCAAAAAGTGCCTGCACAATCTCCCAATCATGTTAATAGCGATTTTAAGGACCTATGGCCGTCAACCTAAGGCAAAACGCCTAGGACTAGATAGCATTAACGCCAAAAACGGCCGTTTTTGCCATATATGCTATCTAATCCCATGTCCGATGATTCTAGGTTCTCTGTCGTGGGTCCTAAAAATAACTGTTAACATGATTGAGAGATTGTACAGATACTTTTTGCTAATACGATCTGTAAAACAATTTTTTTTTTTCATCGGTGGCGCTAGTTAGCCCTATGTAAGTGAGTTAATGTAAGTATTTCATGTATATTTAGAAGAAGAAGAAGAAGAACAGAGACATTTATTATACCAACAAGATACATCACAGAAACACTAAATTTCAAGCACTAAATGTTTTTTTATAACACCACGAACTTATGGTTTCACCTCGAGCTTCTAAATTTCCTTAGGAGCTCAAACATGCAATAATTATTAGGTTTCCGCACCCGAAAGGTAGCCAACGGGAGTATGTTTGTCTGTCTGTTAGTTGTTAATGTTAAGTAAAGTAAAAAATATATTTATTGCCACCAACAAAAGATTAGGTAGGTAACTGTTAGTATGGCGGATTGCCCAAAAAATAATACGAGTACCTATAACAATACAAAAACGATGTGAACTTACGTGGAAAACGCATTCAGTGGCCCTCGCGTGTGAACGGAATGCTGTGAAAAATAATAACAACATTAGGTAAGAACTTCATCCTATTAAATGTTGAAAAAAACTAATCTAAAAAACTCGAACCAAACCATGCAAGATTTTTCACTCTAGGTCATCGAGCTATGATGTATGTAGGTATGTAGGTTCCTACTGACGACCCTTTAGTTAGTAGATTGTTAACCGAGGGCTGAAAGGCACCCATTCCTGACGAGATGTTTTGGCGCTCGAACGAAGTGAGACGAGTAAAACACTCTACTTTTCATTACGAATACGAGGAAAGTAAACACAAGCCAGTTAAAATAAAAAAATATAAAACTTAAGGAAATCAAGCCGAAACAGACGGATGGTCTAGCTCGCGCGCCAACTTGTGCTAGCCGTACATCACAATTCGCAAGATGGCGCGCGACCGCGAAAGACGGCCATTTTGAATTTGCGTATTTGGTGGTTTTATCTGTGTCTTAAACAATATTTTAATTTATTTCGCAAATCACATCTCGCCTTGAAAGTGACTAATAAATACATAAAGTACATTATATTAATTATAAACATCAAAAAGAATTTAAATGTCAACAAAACTAATAAATGAAGAATTATGGCTGTATAGGTTACTACCATTGCGTTGTTCAATATAAACGATATAAACAATATAAACAATATATACGATTCATATATTTTTTTTTTAATACTTTTCTGCTTTAGAGCAGGCATGTACCACTTTCAGCACGGTGCCTGGATGAACAATGACCCCCTTTCAGAGTATGAGTAATGAAAACATTTTTATTGCAATGTTGGTAGTAACGTAATGCGTACTACACGGATGTACTGTACATTGTGAAGATTGACGTGCTATCGACTATCCAGTAGATAGTGCACTGCATAAGACCGTGTAAAGTTACTACGTGATACCTACTTTGCATTCGTGCACATTACACAAATACGTTGTGGGTCCTTGCAGCTTAGCAACGAAAAGATTTTTCATTATTTTTTTTAAATAGGTTGGTCACTATGGTAGGCTAACAGATCTCAGAAGCTAACTTAAATTTGTTATCGCAAAGACATTGCTTTATGTGATAAAACTAAAAATTTCCAATTTTCGGATTTTTTTGCTTTGCTTGAGTGACTCTTGTGAGTGCTTCCCGCTAACTTTCATGATTCTGTGTTAAGGGGATCCAATGGGCTAACAAGTGCCACCTCAGAACACAAAAAGAAGGAGAAGTGCCTTATGGGCGTGGCACTGTCGATCAACGTTAGCCCGGTTGGGCTAACCTCGGCGAAACTTTTAAATATGGCCGTCAATCGCCTCGCGCCCGCTATCGCCGTAACATATGTGAAAAATGCCTGATTACCTACAGAAATCGCTGTGATACATGCTATTCAAATAACAGTGCAGTGTCTTTTCACCGGTAAGCCTATTTTACTCACTTTATCCATCTTTAAACTACGAAAAATCATAATTATAATAATTTTCCTGTGCAATATGCACTCCAGTACTAAGAACATAAATAAGACGTATTTATATCGTCGGGTTTACTCCATTGCTGTTTTTATGTAGAATTTTCGTAAAGGTTTTCTAACTTGGAAAAGCAGGCCCGCAATGGACCGTCTCGCGAAACTGACTATTGTTGTATGCGATGTTTCGTGGTACGGCCGCATGTATTTGCCGTGAACTGTCAAAGTCACCAGTAGGTGTCAGCGGGAGTCATAGTGATGGGGTAGTTGCTTTCTTTGCAGACTGATTAAGTATCGATACTTTCGTCGCATTTACACTCGTTCGTCCAGACTTCCAAAATTACTAGAACCAATTATAATGTACGACTAGGTAGCTATTGTCCGCGACTCCGTCCACGTGGACTTCAGTTGCTAAGGAAGCTTTTATTTTAGTTGCAGATTTTGTAATATGAACAGGCTTAGTTTTGACCACGTATTTCAAAAAGTTTTTAATAAAGGTTTAATTTCAGGTTTCCCAAAGACCCTAATAGGAAGGATAAATGGATTGAAAATACAGGGAGAGGGCCTAACTGGCTTCCTCTCAAATCAAATACCGGTTGCTCCATCCATTTTACGGAGAAATGTTTCCAGATGCTAAAGAGGGGTTCTAAATAATCTTATAAATGAAATTCGATTAATTTAAAATAAAGTAAATGAAGTGTTTTCAATAATTTCATAATTTATTTAATATTTTAAATCCGTATTAGAAAGTTTAGGATATTGTTACTGTTGAAACATGCGTTCCTGAAGAAATAACAGGTGACCAGGTAATGCTTTTAATATTTTCATAATTTATTTACTATTTTAGATCCCCTTGTAACGGATATTTTTTCTGTCAAAGAATACTGCGAATGTCAAAGACCCCTGTAAATAATTAAAGAAAAAAATATTAGATTTTTTACAAATGCATACTTTTTGTATTTTAGATACAACAACGAGTTGCTGAAGTCTCAGAAACTGGTAGATTTATGTCAATTGAAGAAAAACCCCGAAAAAAGAAATCACGCAAAACATTGAACCATGTCAATAAGTGTCAAGTTCTAAATAAATATTTTTTCTGTCAAAGAATACTGCGAATGTCAAAGACCCCTGTAAATAATTAAAGAAAAAAATATTAGATTTTTTACAAATGCATACTTTTTGTATTTTAGATACAACAACGAGTTGCTGAAGTCTCAGAAACTGGTAGATTTATGTCAATTGAAGAAAAACCCCGAAAAAAGAAATCACGCAAAACATTGAACCATGTCAATAAGTGTCAAGTTCTAAATAAATATTTACATTTTAGGGGACATTAAAATATTCTCTGCAGGATCTCAGTCGTACGATGATGTTATCTTTTTAATGTAAATGTGTTTTGAAAGTTTCTTTAAGTTTATGTTTCACAAGTTTCTTTGAGTTCTTACTACCTAATGTATTTTTCACAAGTTAATAAAAATATTATTATTTATGTGATATTATTAAGAATGTTTTTTATGTTTCCATCACAGTTATCACCCACCAAGGCAATAAAAATTTCAATCTAAACTCAGAAACATCTACAGTCACGCTCATTAATTCACGAGTTAAAATACGTAGTTCCAGATTTTTTAAAGTGTGCGCTATACAAAAACGCGCGGAAGGTGAAGGCAAAACGCAGGCATCTTGCCGCTTCAAACAAAAATTACGTAGGCGATATGTTTTGAATTATATTCAAGCGGCGCGGCACAGCCAACGTCGTTTCGTCGCCTATGTAGGTTTTCATACCTACATTTTGTAGGTATAAAAACGTTTTTAAGCGGCAAGATGCTTGCGCTGTCCCTTAACCTTACATACCTACGCAGTTTCTGTATAATTCAAGCCTAACGTTTATCAGCAAATGGTCTCTAAACTTTGACATTTAGAATATTTGTATGATTAGAATTTACGATGAAACAGAATTCACGAATTATACGATAGGTAGGTATGAACAAAACTGACATATTTAGGAATTAACACATTGGTAGGCAAAGCCTGTAAAAATAAAACCTTAGGCAGCCTTTTGCAAAGGATTACTTCAACGAAATAAAGTAGTTACAAACTACGTGACATAAAGAAATAATTAGTTACTATTTAGGTATAGACGGTATAGATGGCAAGAAAAAAATCGACATAATGTACAAAAAAAATTTTGTACAATGTACAATTTTTTTAAAGTATAATCGATAATGTACTTTTTCGTTCCCATCCCTAATGTTGTGCTGCTCTTCTCATTGGCTGTTTCATTTGTGTTAACAGCGAATCGTGAGCCGGTTGTTTATGTTGTAATCAAATACAGATTATGAGGAAACTGTAGCTGTGTGAGTAAGTGGCGACATCGGTTTTCTAGCAAACGGGCCATAATAACACTTCTCCTTATTTTTGTGTTCTGTGAGTGCCACCAATGAAAAAAAATCATATCTTTTAACGATCGTATTTGATTAGGACCCACGACAAAGAACCTAGAATCACGAACCTCGGACTAGACTAGATAGCATTTGTGCCAATAACGGCCGTTTTTGGTATTAATGATATCTAGTCCTAGGTTTTTGGATTTAGGTTCACGGCCATGGGTCCTAAAAATCACTATTAACATGATTGAGAGATTGTACAGGCACTTCTTGCTAATAAGATCTTTAAAAAAGATATGGTTTTTTCCCTTTATGACGCTCGTGCTACTCTATGGAGCCCCTTAACGGGAAGTGCTCTATGTTTCGATAGTGAGTGATTTTGATTGTATGAGAACTGTAATTGATATTATGGTCTTTTTAATGCGGTGACTTAGTACCTAGCTTGAATTGTTCACACTTTCGAGAGCTGTGTTTACTTGCGTAGAGTATTTGGTGTTGATTTCAATTTGTTAACCATACCCGAACCTGAGAAAAGGGTCTTTGTAGGCGGATAAACGGTTAAAAAAGTGATTCTTTAAGGGTACCGGTTTTTTAGCTACAGAACCCTGAAAAACTTAGACATATAGCAAGTGGGTAAGTTTGAACTAAATAACACAAAAAATTCCAAACATACCTGCCTAGTCAAGTTAAAATGTGACATTTGTAGTTGAAGCAATCGAACTGATTTGTTGTGGGCGGCGCCACTAGTCAGCGCCCATCCCAGAATTGTATTGTCCTCATATGTTAAGTTCCTGGGCCACCAATACCTCTGAGATGAGCGCGAGCCGCCGCGCCTTGATGCCGGCTAGGAGCAGCACGACAGCGTACCCGACGTTGGCGCCGAGCAGCACGTAGCCCTTGAGAGCGAGGCTGGTCAGCAGCAGCGCGCCAAGCCGCAGCAGGTCTAGCCTCCACAAGTTCGCGTACATTGACTCATCCACAAGTTCCACGCTCGCCTGGGAAGCAAATAACCTCTATCACCTTTGGGTAAATCCTGGTGATAGGATTATAGGAGCAAATGAAACCGGACGTGATCTAAACATGTTTATTTGTAAATTCTGAACCGATTGAGGGGTTATTCTATTCACCATGTTATTCGTTGTTGCTTAACTCGCGGAGAAAAAACTAAATTTCAGACTAAATGTGTTAGTGACGTCGCGACGTCACTAACCGATACGTCGGTCGTCAAAATCCTTGTTTTTTCAAGAAGGCTATTTTTCCCCACCCATAGAAATCGTGCGCTCGGAGTACCCGGCCAAGAAGTGCCAATTGAGCCCAGAGTTAAGAGGCTAACACACAAGCCTCAGCTATCCATGTCGGTGTGGACATGAATGAAAGATAAGAGAAGGCGCGTCAGTGAAATAAAAAATGGATTCTGTCCGTCGTGACGTTGGGTATCGCACGTGTCACGAATTCTTCCAAATTTTTCTCGCTGTAACTTGCTTATTTTAAGTGTTTAGTTAGTTGTGGTGAGCTTTTGATTGATTACATTGGATCCAAAGAGCCGCCCGACCCGGGCGGCGGTATCTCTGATGTTAACGTTAGTCCCCCTGTGTTTTCTCAACCCATGGAAATGGCGGACGAGCCATCGGCTTCACGTAAGCGTGCTTTACGCGACCGTGAGGCTGATGACTTTCACGCTCGCAAAAAGGCTATCGTGGATGTTTCATCGCCGAATATAAATGTGGATGATTCACCAATTCTTTTTGTTAGCCCCGTATTTACAGAGTCCAAAAAGTATGGTCCGGAGGACAAAGGTCCGTTTATTGTCCATGTTCATAAAGAGGAAAGAGATGCAGACATAACTTCAGGAGTGTCCTTGAAACCAATTAAATTCGGTCAGTTCATGGCATTGAATAAGGTTGGAAACATAGTCTTGGGCGGAATAAAATCTGTTGGCAGAAATAGAATTTCAGTCGAATTTAAATCTGGTGAGGATGCGAATAAGTTTCTAAATCATCCGGCTTTACCTGGAGCAAAATACCTGGCAAATATCCCAACATACAATGTTACAAGAATGGGAGTTGTAAGGAGCGTCCCCACAGATTGGTCCATGGCCCAGCTTGTGGAGGCAGTGGAACTCCCGGTGGGATGCGGAATAATTATCAAGGCTCGAAGAATTACAATGTTGTTTAATTTATTTATTTTAATCGTTTAGCCTTTACAAAAAATGAGTCTGTTATTGCAACATTTCTTGATATCGTAGGCGCTTATGACAATGTCCTGCTTCCAGTACTCAAAAATAAAATGATTCAGCTGAGTATCCCTGTGAGGCTGATAAATTTCATATGTAACTTATTAATGTCAAGAACTATTCTTATACGTAATTATGACTCTTTTCTCGCCCCGAGATTGGTCTGGAGGGGGTTGCCGCAGAGGTCTGTTCTGAGCCCCCTACTATACAGTTTATACACGTATGATTTGGAACAATCTGTTTCCTCATTCTGCAGTATATTGCAGTATGCTGATGATCTAGCCTTATACCTTCCCGTAAAAGACTTCGATGACGGCTCGGATCAACTTAATTCTGCTATGTTATACTTGGACGATTGGCTCACTAATCATGGCCTCTCTCTTTCCATCTCCAAAAGTAGTCTTGTGGTTTTCTCGAGGAAAAGGAATGTTCCGGTAATTAATATCCTGGTCTACGGTCAACCGATCCCAGTTTCTACTGAAGTCAAGTTTTTAGGTGTGATTCTTGACTCAAAAATGACAGGCATTCCTCATTTAAATTATGTCCTAAAGAAATGCGAGAGAGTGCTGAATGTCTTGCGTTGTCTGGCAGGAGTTTGGTGGGGTGCTCACCCTTACTCCCTAAAACTAATATTATTCGCAGCCACTTTGACTACGCCTCTTTTTTATTAGAACCTTGCAGCAAAATGGCCCTTGAGAAATTAGATAAGATGCAATTTAGATGCCTACGGGTAATAATTGGTGCTATGAGATCTTCTCCAACAAGAGCCCTTCAGGTGGAATGTGTGGACCCCCCCCCTTAAATTTCGGCGCCAATACCTTTCCGACAGATTCTTCTTAAATGTTGCTCAATTTATAGACCATCCTCTTCTCAAAATACTTGCCTTTTTATCTCTACTCTCTTCTTCTGATTATTGGTCACATAAAGATCTACCATGCATGGTAAAAAGCTACTTAAAATTTCAGGATATTTCTTTGCACTAATCAGAAACTTTCCCTCTCTTTTCTATTGACTTTGATGCATTGATTTATTCCCCTAATATTCTTCTTTCTTTTGACATCAGTAAACATTCTCAGGATGCCGATCATAGATTTAGGGAGATACTGGCAAACCGATGGGCTGGTTGAGTTTCTATTTACTGTGATGCTTCAAAATTGACCGATGATGGATGCGTTGGGGCTGCGGTTTGGATCCCCCGGTTCAACGTAATATTAGAATATAAATGCCCCCCCTATACTTCCGTATTCACAGCTGAAGCAATTGCCATCTTGGAAGCCATTTTGTTCGTAGAAGCACATAAAAATTTCTTTCAGAAGGCTATTATCTTTTCAGATTCACTGAGTTACCTTCAGGCTATACTTGCCAATCCGTTTAAGTCAAAAAATAAATTTCCCATTATTTTTAAAATCAGAGATGCTCTTTATAAATGTAAATCTAGTGACATAGATGTAGTAATCGCCTGGATTCCGGGACACACCGGGATTCGGGGCAACGAATACGTGGACTCCTGTGCCAAAAGAGCAGTACAATCTGGTTTAAATACCTATTGCCACAACTATTCTCATGACCTGCGCTCTTTAGCGGCCGTTGATTTAAATAACTCCTGGAATTCAGAATGGAAATCCTATCGTGAGTCTAAAAGAACACAGTACAGCACCATCCAAGAATCAATCCCTGCGAAACCATGGTTTTTCTTTTTCCGTAATGCGGATAAAAATGTTACCTCGACAATATGTTGTCTTCGCCTGGGCCATGCCTGCACCCCAGCCTTCCTTGCGAAAATTCGGATTAGGGACAACTCGCTATGTGAGTGCGGTTTGGACGACGGGACTCCGGATCACATCTTTTTTAACTGCTCAAAATTATCTTCTTCCCTATATAATTATCTTCCTTCCAATCTCCCTCTTCCCACAAATTTTCGTTCTCTGTTACAATTAGTATTCTCTCCATTTATTAAAGATCTATGTAATTTTATAAAAATTTACAAAATTCGATTGTGATTGTCTGTCTATTACTAATGTATCTGGTTTTTTATGTATTTTCTTTTTTGTTATTACTACATCACCACAACTAACTTACGGGATTTTGTTAAATATAAAAAAAAAAGTTGCTATCTCCAAAACTCGACATTGGCAGAATCCTTAGGGTAGCCATAAATAAGAATTGAATTGAAATTAAAAATTTATTAAAAAGCTAGCAGAATAATGAAATATGTTATATTAGGGGTTAAAGTATGAAATTGCCGTTTTATTGCAATAGGTTATTTGAATTGACATAGAATCTTCATGGTTTGAGGTTTTCGAATGAAACTTTTTTCAAATGGTTTCTATGATGTTCTTTTTTTAAAAAATGTGAAACATTTGAATATCGACTTTCAATTGTTTTTGTTATTCAATTTAGACAAGAAAGATGGATACTGCGAAAATTCGAGTGATTATGAGGCACCCATTTTTCGTATTTTTTTATTTTATTGATTTGACGCAAGTGAGTCAATATTGTGGGTAAGGTAACGTTAAACCATGCCGCTAATTCCTGGGTAGTTTGACTAGGCTTGGCTTCCACTATCTCTCTTAATTCATCGTTATTCACCTGTGTGGGCGGTCTTCCTCGTGGCTCGTTCTTTAAGTCGAAATTTCCATCACGAAAGCGTTTAAACCAAAATCGCACGGTGCGTTCATTAGTAGACCCCTCTCCAAACGCAGCATTGATATTGCGGGCTGTTTCTGCCGCGTTAGTTCCGCGTCGGAACTCGTATTCAAAAATCACTCGATTTTTCGCAGTATCCATCTTTCTTGTCTAAATTGAATAACAAAAACAATTGAAAGTCGATATTCAAATGCTTCACATTTTTTAAAAAAAGAACATCATAGAAACCATTTGAAAAAAGTTTCATTCGAAAACCTCAAACCATGAAGATTCTATGTCAATTCAAAGAACCTATTGCAATAAAACGGCAATTTCATACTTTAACCCCTAATATAAAACAAAGAACTTTTAAGTACCTACTTAGTACTTCTATGATGATGAGTTATTCGTTTCCCTTAATCTAATCGATAACATTTAAATACGTTGCTCAGATAATTACGATTGCTAAATGGTTATGCGGTGATTCTGCCATTTTAGGGTTCCGTACCTCAAAAGGAAAAACGGAACCCTTATAGGATTATTTTGTTGTCCGTCCGTTTATCACGGGAACGCGTGCAGGTATCGAGTTAAAATTAAAAACATTACCTACAGTCCCTTGCTGTGAAAAAACCATTGAATGCGGATCGATTATGAACGGATTTGATATCGACTATTCACTAACTTGGGGTTGTTCTATATTAAGTAGGTAACAGTCTTGCACTGAACACAAAACGATACAAAGAGCTTATCACAAAACATCTTATATAGGTATCTACAAAAGGCGAGCAATCCGCACTCACTTATCAAAGCCCAGCCCAAACCGTTAGACTTAGAAAGCTGAAATTTTGACCGAGAGATACGAACGGATTTTAAAAAAGACGCAACGTTGAAAAGGGGAAAGGAAAACGTTTGTATGGGTAGTAAAATTTTTGTGATGTGATTCTCTTGAAACTTATAAGAAATATACTTCAATAAAATAATTGAAACCTGTATTTCTCAGTTTTTCAAAATTCTACCCCTGAAAAAAGAGGGTAAAAAGGGGTGCCTAAGTTTGTACGGAAAATAAAATATTTGTGGTCGTACTTTCTCGAAACTTAGTTCCACAAAATTTACGAAACACAAATTTCTCAGTTTATCAAAATTCAACCCGTAAGAGGGTGAAAATGGGTGCCAAAGTTTGTATGGAGAGTAGAGTATATGTGGTCGGATTTTCTGGAAACTTACAACAAAATTTGTTGACATGAAATGTAGGTACTTTAAAAATAATAATGAAACATGTTTTTCACAATTCAACCCATGAGACGGTGAAGTGTGTCAGCATTTGTAAGGGAATTAAAATACTGTCACATTTACAAACTAATTTACAACTTAGGTACAAATGTACGTCAACTAATGGAGTAAGTCCGTATTACACGATGTTTCAAAATTCGATTGAAGGAGTACCAAAGTTTGTACGGGGAGAAAATATTTGTGTAATGAACTTAATATAAAATACACTTCAATAAAATTTATGAAACACGTTTTTCGCAGTTTTTAAAATTCAACCCAAAAAAGGGCAAGAAGGGGTGTGAAAATTTGTATGGGAAGTAACATTTTTGTCGTCGGATTTTCTTGAAACTTAATACAAATTTATAATTTTCGAAAGTGAGCAACACGCCCATGGTCGCGTCGACTGCGACCACGGCTACTGTGGCCGCGCTCCACGCGTGGGCCACCAACCAACCTGAACTTTTTTTACCAACCTCTGGTTGAGATTACGAAAGTCCAGCGCGAGCAAAACGCCCATGGTTGCATCGACCACGACCACGGCTGTTGTAGCCGCGCTCCTTGCGTAAGCCACCAGCCAACTTAAAAAATTCTTACCAGTCTCTGCTTGAGCGTCCGAAAGTCCAGCGCGAGTACACGCCCAAGGTTGCGTCGACCACGACCACGGCTGCTGTGGCCGTGCTAATCGTGTAGGCCACCAACCATCCTGAAGATTTCTTACCAGTCTCTGGTTAAGCGTCCGAAAGTCCAGCCCGAGCAACACGCCCAAGGTGGCGTCGACCACGACCACGGCTGCTGTGGCCGCGCTCCACGCGTAGGCCACCATGCCGAAGTACTCCGTGGCTCGCTCGTCAGCCACTGTTGGTTATTATAGGACACTTATACTGCTGTGAACGAAATGGTGGTTCTCCGTGCGCATGGATTTGTATAGGACTTATTGCGCTGCGCGAGCGAAAAGTTGGAGAAAAAGTAGGCATTTTTGAAATTACGGAAATATAAATCCTATTAATTAAATTTTGACGGCCGACGTGACTAACACATTCAGTGATAGTCATTTTGGTATATTTTTATCCAAAACTCAGAACAGCTGAAATAAAACCATATCTAGTGATAATTTAGACTCATGTTCGCGATTTTTTTTATGCTACTAAATTCAAAAAATCATAAAATAATGACCAACGGCCCTAGATAGGACATTGAAAAGTAATATTTTTTTTTTCTGATTTTAAATACTAACCACTTCTCCAGTGGTTTTAAAACAGCTGATTTAGGGTAATGTCGGAGAACCCAGCCATAACTCTATCATTAAATTAATAAGGTATCGTGTTAATCGTGTATACCCTAAGCTCAGACCTAAAATTATTTCCTTTAGTTTAGTATATACTTAAAAATATTATCAAAACGTACAAATAGGTGCGGCTTTTAGGCTGTGAGAAAGCGGATACTAGGGTGCCGAATTTGTAGCACGGCAAAGCCGTGTTAGTAGTGGTACCGCTGGGAACTAGTGGTAGACGCTAAGTCAAAATATCAAAGGTACATTAGGTAAGCAACTTGCTGGGATGCCAAATAGGACCCCACCCTTCGGGGACTGACTCGGTAGGTACATGCCGGCATACCTAATTATTGTGAGAAAACTTCAACTGGCTTCCATCAACTTATAATCATCATCATCATCATTCAGCCACAAGAAGTCCACTGCTGGACATAGGCCTCCTCCATGGATTTCCAAAAAGACCGGTTGGAAGCGGCCTGCCTCCAGCGTCTTCCTGCCACTTGAATGACGTCATCTGTCCATCTTGTGGCTGGTCGTCCCACGCTGCGCTTGCCGATATGTGGTCTCCATTCGAGAACTTTTCGGCCCCATCGGCCATCAGTTCTGCGTGCTATGTGCCCCGCCCACTGCCACTTCAACTTACTAATCCGCTGGGCTATGTCGACGACTTTCGTTCGTCTACGGATCTCATCATTTCTGATAATAATAAAACAATTTGTTGCAGGTTGCAGATGAAAAGCAATTTGTAGGTCATACAGACGTCTAGGGTCCCGTATAGGGCACCCTTTGTCCCTGAATCTTGGCGATGTCCCGAGGTAAAGTCGAGGTAGATATTGAAGGTTCATTCGCGTGGGATTCAGATGAATAATTTTTTTAACAAAGTGACTTGGTCTAGCTGTGTGATAAATCTATTCAGTCGTTTATGCTCGATTGCAAGAAAACGTACCTACTTTCTTATTTTTACTGTTAGTGGAAAATTCATCTGGTTACTTTTGGACATAAAGCACAAAGGAAAAAACCAGTGGAACCCTACAGTAGTTCACTCTACGAATGAAACTATCTCTGAGTTCACTACAAACAAAAATGTTGTAAGGAGTGCCTATATACCTACTTTAGTACAGGCAGTATTGCAACATATTTTATCAAAATATTTCTGGTTGCGATCCTGATTCCCTACAAACTTTGTTCAAAACATTTCCACAAAGTCCTATTGTATTTTTCTGAAATTAATTTCACAAGTACGCGCAAAATTTTCCATGGTTCATTATTTTCTTCTACGGCTTCCCTTCCACAAACAGTTTAAATGGGTAGTTTATTCGGAAGTAGGTCTTAAGAAAACCGTTTTTTTCAACTGATCTTAATAATAAGTATAGGTAAGTACAGTAGACAGCACATAAACCTTCACACCCGTGCACTCTAATCACTTATGTTATGTCCAATCAAAGTGATCCTGGACCAGACTCAAGTCACCGGTCGACCTTTACATATTTTTTTTGCAGTCGGCCAAATAGTAGGTAAAATAGCTAGGTATATGTAAAATTTTATCAAATAACTATATAGGTAGAATCACGTCCCGTGCATAATTAAATCCTACTACAAATTCACAACTGCAATAACCTGCAAAATCATATCCTCCTCTACAGCATATAGGTACCTTCTAATCTAGGGAGAGTTTACCTGGCACGCACGGGTTATAGTACTATACTATAGTATATAAGGGAATATTAGGGAAGAGCGGGTGATCGTGCTCTTCCACTATACTTAAAGGGAAAAAAAACATTTTGCTTGCGCGACGCAGGAATGTTAGAGTTTATAGTGCGCGCGCAGAGTTGACATGTGCTCGCCACAGTACTTTTGGATGTAATAAAATTAGGTGCCTATGGGCTGCATGGTAACGAACAAATAACTTACCAATAAATAAGCAAATCGAGGCAACGAGCCAGACTGCGGAGAAGCTGAGACTGATGATCAGCCACACGCGCATATCGCTCGGGCTCATGATGCCTGCCTGTAGCTCTTCATTGTACTCACAACTTCGGTCTGGAAAATGCAGAATGCATACATATTCTAGTTCAAGCGGCGTAATACCTATGTAAAAAACCGGCTAAGAGCTCGCATACCGAGCGAAGGTTCCGTGCTGCCTTAGTTGTTTGATGTCTGACTCACACTTGGCCGGTTTGTCATTTTCCGTACCCAAAGGGTATGGGACCCTATTACTAAGACTCCGCTGTCCGTCCGTTCGTCCATCTGACACCAGACTGTATATGATGAACCGGGAAAGGTAGATTTTTACAGATGATGTATTTCTGTTGCCGCTATAACAACAAAGACTAAAAACAGAATAGAATAAATATTAAAGGGGGGCTCCCATACAACAAACGTGATTTTTTTGCCATTTTTTGCTCGATATTAATAACGGCAACAGGTAGACGCTTGAAATATTAAAATGTTGCTTCGTGCTCGAGATCGGCTCGCACCTAGCCGGTTTTTATACATGATGTAACAAAATCTCTATATACATCTGAAAATGGAGGGTCGTCAATACGAACAACTTTTACTGGAAACTTCGAAACCGCGAAAGAAATATCACCTGTCCCGTAGCACAGAGGAAAAACCGGCCAAGTGCGTGTCGAGCCACGCGCAATGTAGGGTTCCGTAGAAAGAAGGCTTTTTATCTATTTTACAGAACCAATGATTTAGGGTTCCGTTTGCAAAATATTAAGCTTAAAGCGCAAATTTTTGTTCGAGTAGGGCGTCTCCCCCCCCCCCTCTCCTGGCTAACGGTTGATTGTAGGAACGTTAAAAAAATTCAGCGTAGTAGCACATATAATGAACTTAAAAGGAAAAGTATCATGGCTAAGTAGGCTTTACTAGTTAACGAGTAATAGGCCACCAACTTTTAAGAGTAAAATTTCGTACAAAATCCATTGAAAATGACTTCGATGAAGATAGAGATAGAATATTCTTTATTGTATGTACACCAGGAATTACATATGAGAATTTAACAATAATATAGTACAGTACAATTGGCGACCTTATTACTTTTAGTTCTGTAAAGCAAATAAAAAAATCCTCTTTCTACGGAACCCTATGTTGCGCGTGGACCGACACGCACTTGGAAGGTTTTGGATGTGTATAATAATATGGGTTAGTATTCATGAGTATGGATAGTTCAAGTATGAAACCTTAAAAAAACTCCTCTATAATTAATTTATGGAGCAGGGTGGTATTTACATTACTTATCCGTGTGGCGCCGGATTAAGAATAGCGTCACTCCATTTCATTCCGTGGATGTCGTAGAAGCGAACTAAGGAAATATATTACCAGGAGACGGGCAGCAGCGTCTTCCAACCACATACTGCGATCGCCAACTCGCCTACCGAGACTGGCGATTATGGCAAAACCCTTCATGGTTTGTAAAACCATGAGGGAGGCCTATGTACTGCAGTGGGCGTCAAATGGCTGTTGATGATGATGATAAAGGGTGGAAAGCAATTGCTTTCCACCCGAAAGCAATACCGCCGAACAAGCAACATTTTCTGCTATTCAAAATGTGTTATGGTATCAAATTCACATCCCTGACATCGGTGAATAAAATTGTAACGTAAAGTAAAATGTAACTCGCTGTGCAAGTAGGTAGGTATATTTAATTTCATTCAGCTTTAGTCTACATAATATAAACAAACCGTACGAAACCGTTTAAATAGGTTCGGGAAGCAATATTTTATGAAAAAAATAAATGTGGAGTTTCTTTGTTAGCTTCTTCTCCGCATAATCTATTAATTGTGAAACTAACAGCTTTGACGTTCATTAAGTAAACATTTTGTTTTTATAGTGAATAAAATTTTTGACTTTGACTTCAATATCAAGTTAACAACCTGATAGTCAACTCGTCTTGAGTCATTAATAAATCTCATTCAAATATGAACATGAAATGAACCGAAATATAGGCAGGTGTAGACAAATTCATCATCATCATCATTCAGCCACAAGAAGTCCACTGCTGGACATAGGCCTCCTCCATGGATTTCCAAAAAGACCGGTTGGAAGCGGCCTGCATCCAGCGTCTTCCTGCCACTTGAATGACGTCATCTGTCCATCTTGTGGCTGGTCGTCCCACGCTGCGCTTGCCGATATGTGGTCTCCATTCGAGAACTTTTCGGCCCCATCGGCCATCAGTTCTGCGTGCTATGTGCCCCGCCCACTGCCACTTCAACTTACTAATCCGCTGGACAAATTCGCAAAGGCTGAAAAGACTGAAGCACCTTTTAAGCAAGCAAGGGCTACATACAAGAACATGCTTTATGAAATTAATGCCTGCGGCTATTCGAGATATTCCAAGAAAGTCTTTGATTGATGACTCTATGAATCGCCATTTATGAATCGCCATTGAGGGACTTACTATTTTTCTAATAGAAGATAATGCATGCAAACGCAGTTAGTCCTTATCATAAATATTTCGCCTTCACTACTCGCCCCTGGCGATTATATTTTTATATTGAATCACCTGTTAATCTTATCATCTATGTACAGACGACGGCGGCTAGAAAATCGTGTACCATTTTTGCTCAACCTGCGCTCGAAGAAAGGTTTGCCGCACATAAAAAGAGTTACCGCGGTTAACGCTAACTGTCGCTGATTGTACAATATATTATTATTAGTAATATTGGTGACGAATTCGACTTTTTTACCTCTATCTATCACACCGAAAATTATTTAGTGAGGCAGAAGTGTTATCGCGGCACCGCTCTGTGTAGAAATGTTTATTGGAATCTAGCACGAACACTTTCAGTTTCGCAAAAAACAGGTAAAATTTAAGTACTTACCTTGAAAATAGTGCACCTTTAGCTGATGCGTGAATAACTCGCTTGGAGCTACAGTGGCGTTGGCATTTGAGCATTGGGACTGGCTTGCCAGCAACACCGAGGACACTATTATCACGGCTACCGCTTGGAACTGAAATTCAATAAAGTTTTTAAACTTCGGAAGTCTCAATTGTTGTTTAGGTATCAAGGACAGGACATTGTTCGTGTGTTACCTCTCTATATACAGGTGTGTTTTGTACAGTATACAAGTGACCGTTTCATGGTCATCTTTACAGACGTAACCAGCAAAGGCATGAATACAGAAATAAAATGTTTTAGAAAACTAAATCAAAACGGGGAGTGCCCGATGCTTTCGAAGTTAAGGTATTGAGTAATTTAGGCAAAATTGCATTCTACACGAATTCGAGTTGTTACTGATGATTCTCTGAAGAGAGAGAGAGATCGAGGGGAGTAGACAGAGGAGTTGCTACTTACGACAGCAATGCAACCAGCCGCATAGGCCACCCGGATGATATGTTTCGGCAGGGGTGCCATCTTCATCAGCTACCTGCACACCATCGGCCGACGCGTCCGACGTCGATCAGACATTAACATTACTTACGGCCTATAATCACCCCTCTATCGCAATCTGATAACGCGCGCGATTAAGCTGAAAGTGTTTGTGGTATGCTGGACGTCACAAATGAATTCATAATTATAGTGAATTATTGTATAGTTTCTTTCCTTTCTATAGTGTTGAAATAATCGCTTACGCTCGGCCATAATAACTTTTTTTTATTACAAACCAGGATGAACACATTTTTATTTGAGTATATAGCGCCGTATCTTGCTCGCCAAATACCCACTCACGCTGTACGCCTAGCACGCAAGAGTTCGATGTTTTTTTGATAGAAATAGTGTAGTACGGCGCTATACAGGGCGAATTAAAATCACCGTATACCTACATCTGAAAAAGAGGTGTTGACAAGCTTTGCGAAAAAAATGCTGTTCTAAATAAGTATATTAATATCAGAACGGATTCGTAATATTTAAGTTTTCACCACAGAGAAAATGTTCTTATTGATCAGTCGAAATATGGCGATTTTATTACGCTCTCTGTAGAGCCCGCGCGTAGAGTGCGTGCTAAGCATAATTTGTCCACAGGTTACCGCTTTGAGAATAAATCAAACAAGTACTGTATATAAAATGTACCAATATAATAATGATATCATTTAAAGTCTTAGGCCGACTTGCACCACTTTCTTAAATGTGACTTAAACAGCATTTAACTAAAATTCTTCATACCAAAGTCGATCTAAATGACGACTTAAGTGCTTAAGTGGCATTTAAGAAGTGGTGCAAGTCGGCCTTTCACTACTTACAGATAACTTAACTAAAGGCGAGCGTCACCTATACCTGACAATAAGGTATACTTAAACAATAATAAAAAGTAGAAGTAAATTTTAATTAATTAGTTGCTTAACACAATCTCATCAAATATATGAGATATGTAAGCGTTAAATTAAAAGTTGAAGGTCAAATGAAGGCCCTGCATTTATACTATACTCCGTTCCACGAGTCGAACTCCTAGGGAACAAATACTCGCACCTCATTGGTCAATGCGCGCGGCTTGAGATAAGCTAAATAATAAGCGAAGATTCGTAGGGTACGTTTACATCCTGGCGCTCACCAACTATGCTTTATATATAATTTTTTTATAGAAAACAACTTTTTCGTACAGTATCAGTTTTGATGATCGAGTGATATATTATTTCTTATTTCTAACTTATTTACAATCATGTCAAGTCGTAAGAAGTTTCTAAAAGACACGAATTTCTTAAAACGTTATGTGTATCGTAAATAAAAGTTTTATCTGTTGATGAAAAATGACGTTTTTTTACGTTTTCTCACTTCAAAGTTTTCAATATACGACATGTTTAATACTTTTAATAATACGCGCACTAACACCCACGTCCGATCACTGCGAGAGATACGAAGAATACGTCATGTAAAACGATCTTAAGAAATGCAGTGGCTATCGAAAGTCACGCGCATTAAGCAATGGGCGCACATGGACAATTTTCTTTGAGAGCTCGTTTCATGGAATGGATTATACCCTATTTCGAAACACTATATATTCAGCAAATATCTTGATTAAATAACTTTAACGGCCTGTAGACGTATCTCATTGGCGGGGGATGGCGATAGAACACTTCGTAAAATTAACAAATAATTAAAAATAACGTTGGTATCAAGTGTCCATCGCAAGCTTATCCCGACTAGGCCGATTTTTGGTCTAGTTATGTGCCGGGCTTTATCTAAAATGTAGGCTCTCGCTTAGTAAGTAATTTTACTAAAATACAGTGACTATCGTGCTGCTTACACAATGATTGTTACTAATCGTTGTTGCTCCGGATAAAATGTTCAATTAAAATTAGCTCTATACGCACTCTATAAAAACACATAGAGTGGAATAGGGCGGAACACATAATGTACTAATCTTAGGGCACAACTGGAAATAAATACATAGTTCATACAAATGTTTTTACACGACTCTCCACATAAAAAGAAGTATACAGTTTTTAAGGTTCATCTATATGTAAATATTTGTCTGTTTCTTTATTTCATCATAACATCGAGACGCTAGAACCGATCTAAATGTGTGATCGAATTTACGCAATACCTAAAAATAATTTCTTCAATATCAATCACGAAACCATAAAAAAATAATATCAATGTCAAATAAAAAAATTCATTCATAGTGTGGAAAAAACTAAAAAATACATATAATTCAATAATTTTTCATTCTTGCCGGCATTGCATCCACGAATTAAAAGTGGTTAAATTTCTCGACACTGAGAAATGAAACCACTAACGGTCCGGTGTGTGGTGTTACCGTAAAAAATTATAGAGGTTTTTTTGACGCTTAGAAAACTATGCATTTAATATCCTGCGTAACATAAGGTACCTACAACTACCTTATTTTTGTAATAATATATTTTCCATACACACAAATACATCGTCTTTTGTAAGTAGCTACAGATGTCAAAACATCAACTTTGCATCCATGTACAGTCGAAAGCACACCCCCTTTCATCCGCATGTACTCTTCTGAATCACTAGTGAGTTCACATCTTAATAGGTTGATGTGCTACCTACAGTTCAATACAAAACTTATTTATAGCATCGCGTTCGGCTAAATAAAAAACCGGCCAAGTGCGAGTCAGATTCGCGCTCGAAGGGTTCCGTACCATTATATATACAACATTAGACACAAAGATCGAAAAAAAAAACGACAAAAAATCACGTTTGTTGTATGGGAGTCCCTCTTAAATGTCTATTTTATTTTAATTCAATTATTTATTTTTGAAGTGAATATAGAACTAAATACTCTGTGAACCCTAAAAAGTTGCTTATTCAACAGCATGCCTTAGCCCGTAGCTCTTCAGAGCGTCCTCTTCTGAAGGCTTGGCGATCCCTACACTCATAAGTACTCATAACAATGTTGGTTATTTTATATCGTTTATTTGTATGTGATGGTGAGGTAGTTGATTACACATAAATGCTATTGGTACTTTCAAATTGCGTGACCCGGTGCCTAATTCAATGGCGCCACTAATGAATAAAATCATATCCTCTTTCAGTGATAGCTAGTTTTAGGACTTGCAGTCTAGAACGCAGGGCCAAGAACCGAGGCCTACATACATAGTATATTTGCTAAAAACGGCCCTATATAGCGGAAATGGATTAGTCTTATAGACTTTTGGCCCTGGGTACTACGCGTTAGCACTATTCTATTATGAATTTTTACGATGCTATTAGAAGACATATTTTTTAATTGGTTAGCTCCGGGTAGTCTATGAACACCGCGTGACCTGACGTCACGTGATTAATTCATTCAAATCCGATTATTATTATTTTTGTAACCAGAAACACGCCGCCAACACCCGAGATGACGTGGCGTCGATGGTAGGCAGGATGTTTGTTTTGTCTATGCGCAAAGCTTTGCTTTTATGCAATGAATAATTCTAATAATAATAATGATATTTCTGGTGATTCTAGAAAAAAATACGAGTTGACTTAATAAGTGCGATGTCGAGTCGCGTCGGGTGTGCTTCGCTTTTCCTAAGACCACCTAGGACCCGACCCCAAAAGCCAACGAGGCTTTGTATGAAACTAATGACTGTTGCCTATACCTAAACATAATAATACTGTGTAACAGTAACAAAACCTTAGACTCTAAGTCAATCCATACATCTACAACGTGTTATTAAAATAGCTCAAGAATTGAAAAACCGTTCCTTGAGCAACATTTTGTTGAAATTTCAAATCATCATCATTTTCATACGAATTTCAAACTTTTCCTTCTTTGAAGTGATTACATTTCGATAATGCAGAAATGGTTTTAGGTTTTGCTGTATTTTAATAACGTAAAGATGCGTCCATACTTGAAGGGCAACATTTTACTACAAAACGTTTACGGCCTTATATATAAATAAATAACTTCCACACAATACAATCACTTGACCTGGTTCCAAACGGGGATACCCTGTGCTATGGTAACCAGGAAAGGACGTCACAAACTTGAAAATACACCCATACTGAGGCCATTTGTACAAATGTACGGCGGCCTCCACTGGTAATCGAACCCACGACCTCTGTTTTGGTAACTAACCACCTTAACGGCTTGACCAACGAGGCAGGCGTTGTAGAGTCGTTATAAAAACACGATTCCTCTAAAACACTCCTCCGAGGCAGTTTATAATCTGTGGTTACGTCTTTTCCTTGTAAAATCTCCACCATATATTGGTCGGCGTTGTCGAGTGTTTTAAGGAATCGGGTTTTTATAAGCCGTCTAAACGATGTGTAATCTGCGCCACATAAAATGCCGTGGATGAACACCAACCATAGTTTGATGAAAAACATTACAATAGGTAGGGAAATATTTTAGAATTTACGTGTGTATAAGTGTGTGCACTATTTCTATCTATCTAGGTAGAGGTAAGATATATTCACACTACAGCCTTTAGTGGGTAGCACTGGCGGGGACGAAGTCGCGCGCAAAACTCTAGTCTCTTAATACAACACATCCAGCTCCGTTATTTGTTGGTGAGCTGGAACAGGCATAGCAAACTTAGAAGGGCATTACGAGATCTGAAACAGAATTGCCCAAGGGTTGTAAGATTTGTAAGGATTCAATTTCAACATTTCCCCTTCAATTGTACGGTCTAACTTTTGAAGCCCTTCGCTTTACAAAGTTCTCCTTCAAAGGGAAACGCCTTGAAAAGTTAGACCACAAATACGAGTGGAAAAATAGTTATTTGTTATAAAAGAGTGCAAAGTTGCTTTTTAACCGCGTGCTCAATTTTGACGACCGAGCAAGCGAAGGATTCAAAAATTGAATCACGAGCACGGCGAGTGATTTAAAAAATTAGAATCCTGAGCGTTAGCGAGGGAATCAAAAAAGCACGAGGTGAAAAATCTTTGCACTCGAGTGCAACACGCAACTTTTCATCCCACCTCAGCGAGGAAATGACTAAATGAAAAAAAACATGCAAAGTTGTATGATAAATTCGGCACCATGGCGGTAGAAGTAAATAGGTTTAATGATGTTTTGAATTTACAAACTTAGAGCACACGATGTTCCAAATTAAATTTACTTTATCCTCTAGCGGATAAAAACTGCTTTTACACAGATATTGAAGAGCAAAAATACTCTTTCCGAGATGGGGGGGATGAAAAAGTATTTAAGTGTTTAAAAGAACACAATTAAATGGCGCAGGCAATTCTGAAAACTCGGTACAGTTGAAAATAATATCTATTAAATAGTATAAAAACCTTAACAATAAAAATTTGAAATCGGAAGAGTAACCTAGATAATTATTCTAACTTGCGTTTTTTTATTATTAATGTTCTTAATGAGATAAAAAAATGTAAGGTCAGTTTCGATAAAATCAGATAAAATATGGAGTTTTTCTAGATCATGTTACAAAATTATTGGAATTGTGATATGAAATTGTATAGGAGCGGGGTTGGACTTGTTCTAAACACGTGTTTTAAACAGAGCTTTTTTACGTTTTGGTGTACAAAATTGTTTTAGAACATTATCGGAAACGTGAAATATCGACCCTATTTGGGAGGTTAATCAACTTACGTCGTGGTAGCGGCGAGGGTGTGTGGTTCGTTCTGTACTGGCTGACGTTGGAGCCCGCTCTGTGAACAGCTGGAAATTGGTACAAATGGTTTCAAAGATATTATATACATAGTTTTAGGGTTATTATAACCTTTTTGTGTAAACAAAATTAAGTAGGTAGCTATTCGGCTTTGGCACAAAGAAATGGGCGTGGACTGAATTTTGTTCAGGGACAGGGAAAGATTTTTGGCAAGAAGATTTCCACCTCAATTGTCAAAGTGATAGACCACGCGTCAACTTTTATAGGTAAACATATTCGAGCGCGCATTCTTGCCATACGTGCAATATTTTTCTTAAATTTGGGAATACAATACAATGATCCATTTGGTATTGGATGACCGAGCAGGGCACTTGGATACTTACAAGCCTTCCTGTACCTGGGGTGCATAGTGTAATCCGGCTCCGGGATCGGGGGCAGCTCCTCGTAAGGCGGGCGGAATGTAGGAACACGGCACCTAAAGTGGGTCACTGGGACACTCACAAGCTTTTCTGTACTTGGGGTGCATGTTTGGGGTACGTCTCCGGGACCGAGGGCAGCTCTACGCAGGGCGGGCACAATTCAGGACTACGGAACTGGCATTAAAGTGGGTCACTGGGATACTCACAAGCCTTCCTGTACTTGGGGTGCAGTGTGTAGTCTGGCACTGGGACTGGGGGCAGCTCCTCGTCAGGAGGTAGCTGGTCCCGCATGCGGTGCGCTGCGGCCGGAATGTAGGACCACGGCATCTGGCCTTGGAGTTCCGCCGCTGTGCCGCGGCGCCTGACCAAAGAGTTAAAGAGTATCACCTCCTGTTAAGGTGGGGCAGGCATTCGCTTTTTAGCCAACCCCCTGTTAAATTACCCTAGCTAAGCCAACGCCGGACAGAGTGATTCGTCTTGTGTTACGCTTTTGTCGGTTGAGTTTTTTTGCTATCCTCTTATCGAAAATAGGCCCGATAGCGAAGGTGGCTTGGCTTGTAATTAATGTCTATTATATTATCAATGAGAAACTTTTAAGGTAAAAAACCTTTAGTTCAACCTGCACATCTTCTTAAATTAATCAATCAAATACATAGATTTGAATTGATTTTTGTTAACTTATTAACAGTTACTTATAAGATCATATTTAGAAGGGAGGGTTCAAAAAGCTGACATACCTTTATGGAACAAAATCGTCAGGCTCAGAGGTTAAGATAGGAGTGCCAGAGAGATCTATTTTGGGGCCGTTCCTTTTCCTCATATATGTAAATTATTTACCGTTGATGGTTCAAACTATGTCATTTTTATTATTTGCAGAAGACATGCCATTTATTTTTAAAATTAAGAGACAAGGACCTTGACTTTACAAATAATGCTCTCTCTCAGATACCAAACTGTTTCGCTTCTAATAAATTATTGTTAAATTAAAAAAAGACAAAATGTATATAGTTTACTCTACCAAATCTCAAAATAGTTGACAGCAACACGAGAGCAATTATTTAGATGACAAAGATGTCTGGAATTAAACCCAGTTCAATGCACTAGTTCTAGGTTTGAGAATAACATGTAAACTCTGTTACTTAAGAAACATGATTGTATTCTTTTTTGTTGCACTAACCCGTGCTGAGGACAATTTTAAAAATCCTATTTAGGGGCTAAAAATACCACCCATGCCGGGACTTGAACCAACGACATCTGGCTAACCGTACCAGGGCTCTCCCAACTGAGCAAATGGGCAAGTGCAGGCATCAGTGAAATTTCGAGTCTCTTTACAAAATTCTCTGTATTAAGTACAGGCAGCGACATCTGGCCAAAGTAATTTACATCACTTGCAGCCCCGAGTAACCCACTTTGCAGTTAGGTTTCTACATCGGAATGATATCGCTGTACCTACATGATTATATTCTTTTTTGTTGCACTAACCCGTGCTGAGGACTATTTTAAAAACCTATTTAGAAGCTAAGAATTCCACCCATGCCAGGACTTGAACCCGCGCCCTCTGGCTAACCGTGCCGGAGCTCTCCCAACTGAGCTAATGGGCAAGTGCAGGCATCAGTGAAATTTCGAGCCTCTTTTAGCCTCTAAATAGATTTTTAAAATTAAGGAACATATTTGAAAAGATTAAATTTGGAGTTTTTTTGTCCATTTTTTTTTCCAAAATGATCTAGATTTTGTAACGTACATTAATTCACAGTTTCTGTGTTATTTTGAATAAAAGTTTTGAAGTTTTCGAAATTAAATTGAGGTTTCCCGTCACGGGGACGGGCTTTTTCGTATTATTTTGAGGATTGTTTTACTTCCTATCGTTGCGCCCGCACGTCCGCAGCTCGCTCTAACATGGATAGAGCTTTACGTTGAATCTCAAAGTAGGATATTTATTTTACCCCTTGGCGTCGAGGTGTGCGGTGGGCTCGCCGGCCGGCTGTCCGCTCGGCGGCGACCACCGGCTGGAGGTGTCCACCACGCTCGCGTCCAGCCGCCGCTGCTGCTCCGCCATCAGGTTCTCGAGCCGTTGCGGCAGCGACAGCAGGTTGGGGGGGAAGTTCACGCGTTGCTTGTCCGGGTCGGCCGGCCGCACCGGCGGCGGCGTCCTCATATTATGGAGAACTTTATTTATTCATACTTTCTGGTTTTCTTGTTGTTTTACATATCTTAATGTTATGCCTTTGGAACATATTATTTCTATCCATGTATCATTCATAAATTAATTTATTTCATTAAATACAAACGTTCACGAACATGACAGTTAACACTAAATCGTTACAGTACTATAATGTACAGTAGGTACTGTACTGTGTAGTATACAGTATTTTCTTTTGTTAACTTTCCTGTATTGTGTTTTTGTGTGCAATAAAGTATAATAACAATACTAGGACAACCTCTCACAAAGATCTATCTAGTACATCACATCATTAGCCATTTGACGCCCACTGCAGGACATAGGCCTCCCTCATGGTTTTCCCTACAGGGAAGGTTATAACCTTGAAGCGTTTAGCCATTATCGCCACGCTTGGCAGGCGGGTTGGCGATCGCAGCATGCGATTGTAATCTCAGGATTAAGAACAGCGTCACTGCATTTCATTCCGTGGATGTCGTAGAAGGCGACCAAGGATCTATCTAGCATTATCTTATATTCATTCATCAAACCTGCCATCCCATCCGCAGACAGATGTCGTTTTACAGATCGAATGACAATGAGTGTAAACCAGGAAGTGTAGTTAGCTCTATGAACTAGAGCCCTTCGTGTGCCAAACGTTAGCGAAAAGTCTTAAAATTAAGTTGTTTGCTCGTCTTCATCTCAATTATTCAAAGTATATCAAACGTAGGTATATTAATATAGTCCCGTTTGCACGGAACCTCAAAAACTATAATGATATCTAATGACGACCACGTGTCGCAGCGGTAGTGCATCTGCATACCATGCGAGAGGTCCTGGGTTCGAATCCCGGCCGGGGACAAAAAAAAACCCAGGTCTTGGATGTTTATATGTTTGTGATGTCGTTGTTTCTGGTTCCCACAACACAGGGTATCCTAGTGTGAGGCCAGACGCAATGTATGTGCCTGTATGTAAATGTTTATGTTTATGTTCTATCAACGGTATTTCTAGTGAACGATCCCTCAATAATCTATTGTTTGAAAGGGTCGCCTAATCAATCGATTACTGCGATTAATCTACTGCGGCAACCCCAAAAGCAGATTATAACCAGCTCGCTAAAATTCACCGCTAAGTAAACATGTCACTGTAGAACTGAAATGGAGCCCCTCAAGTTAAAAGCCTTACCTGTCGGGAGAATCTGGCAGAAAGTCAGGACTGGGCGATCGGCGCATGCGACCGAGCCGCGCGCTCCAGATGGGCCGGTTTATCAGCCACGTAGGGATCCGACGAATCAGGGTCACGCGCGGGATCCTCGTACCTTCCCCTGCTGCACCCTCTTCTAGCTTCTCTATTCGAGCTATCTGAGGGATTAGGGATATGTTGATTTCGGTGGATTGATAAAAACTAAATTAAAAAATAACCAACAACCCGACTGCTGAGCCTTATCTATTAAAAATAAAAATATTGAATTTGGGCCCCGCCTGCTTAGTATTTAATGCTCAGCAGTCGGGTTGTTTGTTAATTTTTAATTTTGTTTTTTTATTTTTGTCTTCTTAGTGATTTTTTTTTTGTTGGCTTAATTTCTATAAGCCTATGAGACACGCGCAAAAACGACGAATCGATTGAGATATTATTTGTCAACATCTGTCCATTGATTAAAGAGTTAGGAGGGAACATAGAATCGGACATAATATGTAAATATTATTTACATACATACGAGCCAAACACAATACTCTTCATTTGGGCTCCGCCGCAGTCGGGTACAAGGAGAAGTTGCAAGTGTTTTCAAACAACATAACATACCGTGTTCACAACCAGGATCTAGATTCTATCAATGGATTGGTAGTACAATGACAATGGGAAACTTGCGTCTAACTTAGATTAGAGTGACATTGATTTTATAACACAGAAAATATATATAAAAACTTAGGAAAAATTACAAGATAGAACTATAAGTAAGTATATTTTTTTCGGGGTTTTCGGAATCACAAAAATAGTGAAAAATAAAGTTAGTCTAATAATAAAAATGTGTTATTTAGTTTTTTCAATGCATTCTAAACGTTTTGTTGTAAGGGTGTAGATTGATAAAAAAATATTTTACAAGATAGCTCAAATATCGATAAATAAGGCGTTACGTGCAAGTCGTGACGTCATATTTTAAGCCCGATTTGTAAGGCGCATTTTTGTACCACGATTGTTATATTATGAAAAGTATATATCCTGCACTGGGCGTCAAATGGCTGATGATGATGATGATGACGATGATTAGTCGTAGAGGAAAAAGATTACCACGTTTATTTACCGTTTAACATGGCCTCTCCTATTATATATTTAAAGTTTTTTGTTGCAAGTTCTTCATTGCGTGAACGAAAACTTAATTCAAAAAGAAATGTGTGTGTCCACGTCTTCCGATTTGGTCTTCTGTCGAAGTACCGCGGAAAAAATACAAGTCTAAACAAGTGCACGCACATCATCGTCATCGTCGTAGTTGTACCGGTCACCGCACTCCACGAGCACGCAGACCACCAGGAATACGTTGAACAGCACGGTGACGACGAAGCGGGAGTACAAAATCACCATCACCCAAGACGCCATGCTGGTGTCGAGGATCTGGCCTCCGGCGCCGCTCAGCACGCCGCCCACGAAATCCACCAGCTCGGTCAAGGTCTGCGGAGGGACGCACCACATTCAATAGAAGTTCTGTGCCGGCGCGTGTTCAGATGACGTATCCCTTGATTTAAACAAAGCGTTGATATAACTTATATAGTTTGGGACCAAGAGATTGTGTTGTGTGGAAGTGGAAGTTATATCAACGCTATGTGTATATATATACATATATATACATATATATACATATATATACATATATATATATATATATATATATATATATATATATATATATATATATATATATAAGTTTGTATATATATATATATACAAACTTAAACCATTGTTTTTTAGCATAAAAATCGAATTCAGATTTTAAATACTAACCATCAGAAAAAGTAATCAGGTGTTTTAAAATACATTTTATGCTGTAATGGTAAGTATTAGAAAATAAAACGTATTTTAAAACACCTGATTTACGGGGTAATGTCGAAGAACCCAGCCTTAAGGAATTTTCAACACAATTCAAATATCGTCAAACAAAACTTGTAATTTTTATAACAAATTCGCCCATTTCTACAATATGAGACTACTCTGTCTAATAACTATAATACCTAGTTACTTATAACATTAGGCGTCAGTTACCTTACCTACTGTTATTTGTGTTCGACAACCGGTCTGTTATGAGTTTTAGTGACACAATGAACTGAAAAGGATCTACTTATCTGGATAGTCACGGTCACAAAAATGTAAACCTAGCACTTGCATAAACATTGATAAGAATAGACCTAAAGCTAACCCTACGAGGGCCTAGTATTTTCTGTTGCTCCTTAGTATGTAACTAGTGCGCTACAGATTGTATCACAAGGATCACAGGTCCAACAGAAGAATGCAGAACAAATATCCATTTAACATTGTATGACGTGTAAAGTAGATGTGAATAGAAAAGCCGGCCGAGTGCCAGTCGTACTCGCGCACGCAGGGGCTCCGTACCGTTAAAATAAATTATAACCAATCCAAGAACGGCCGACGGCCGTACAAAGATCTGTGTCGAGTTTAAACTGGTCTTGATTCTATATTAAACCATAATATAGAATCAACCTTTACATTTCAGTGGCAAATCGCCCGTAATGCAGCTGAGTAGAGTGCACGGATGTTAACATTGATGTGCTGTCGTCGGCGCTACATAATCCCAGTGACGTAACTATAGGGATCCAATGAATTTGCCACGGGTCTCCGATGGTATAGTTACGCCACTGCATAATCCCATTGACTTTACGAACAAAGTTTAACAATGTCGGAATCGCGAAAAATATATTAATTTATCTACTTATCTAGTGTCGTATGGTCAAGCCTTGCGTACTGTAGGTGATGGTTTTTTTTACGATTTAACGAGTTGGTGAAAAGTCGTTTTTGTCGGTCTTATAAAATAGAAGTCGTATTGGTGAGCCGAATAATTTTCCGCAACACGCTGCAGAGTTCGATAGGGATCACAATGATGAACGGAATGCGTATGAGAGAATATCATTTGTGGAGCAACTCACTCTAGTCCGAAAGGTATCGGTAATGTAGGTGACAGTCGCACAGATGTCCACGCCAAATGTCACCACCATCACGGCCATCCACGGCCACCGGATGTGCGCCGACCGGTTGTTCTTGGCGCCACCGTCTAGACAAACATTTTTTGGAAGTAAATACAAAGTAATTTTTATTTTATTTTTAATTAAGTTACTATTTTTTCTAATATTTTAATTATAAGCTTTATTCAAGTCAATAACAGATCACTTACTGCTAAAAAATCACTGGCTGCTGTAAAACCAAATAAGTAAGTATACACTACATCACATAATTTAACAGGATCGATAAAGGTAGGGAAAAATTGTAGCTGTAAATTTTAACGTCTAAACAATCCTAAAAATAGTACAGGGTCCCGTTTGCAGCCTTCGGGTAAGGAAGCCTAAAACGCTGTTACGGCCATGTTCAATCTCGCGCGCGCTATCAAAATACTAAATGAATCAGCGTGATATTGAAATAGTGCACTCAAGACCGTTAACGCTCAACAAAACAGATTAAAGAACTAGGGCACTCAAGCACGCTAAGCAAACGATCAAGCCTCAGGCGCATTAGGTACAAATAAAGAGCTCAGGATATAAAGACTTTTTTTAATACAGTTGCTCAAAAAGTGGCGTATTGCAGGGACGTAGGTATAGCGTTCGGGATGTGGGCTAATTACATACTCGAGCTTTTTCTTTACCTTTTCCGAACTCGTGCGTTCTCTTTCCCAACTGTCAAGATAATGTCTATTAAAAAGAAAAAACCAACCACAAAGTTTTTACAAAAAAAATTCATAGAGGTTTTTATGATTCATGCAAATATTTCTAAAAAGAATCTAGGTACTAATTTGCTTCAATATCAGATTTAATGATTTGATTCAATGAGTTAGGTTAGATTTCATTTCATTTCATCTCATTAAATTTCATTTTCATTTCATATCAATAAAAAAATTCTACTGAAGTCTTGGCTGTATGGCCATGGTTCCCTTTGCCTACCCAGAATGGGTGAAGAAAAAAAATCTCTGCTTATATTCTTTTACGGTTGGCGCCATTGTCCAAAAACTTTCTTTATCTACACTAATGTTGTAACATTCTACTTATGTTTTCAATACTTGACTTATAATTACTACTGTTATAGCGCAGACAACAAAACACTCAATTTAAGCAATTTCACATGATGGTATAATATTCACATCGATACCGTAAAATCTCATTATAACATCAATAAAACGCGACCAACTTGATTGCAGGGCCAATCAGGTTGGACGCGTTTTATTGAAGCTCGCAACTGCGCTCTCATTGGTTAAATTTTAATGGCGGCAAAATCACTGTGATTGATTATACACGTACGCGTGAATTTAATTTTTAATTGCATTAGTGAAGATAAAGTAGTGTATGCAACTGCATATAACACGGGTATTAAAACACTCGTTACTATTATGAAACTCGCTGCGCTCGTTTCATAAACTCACACTCGTGTTTTAATACCCTTCATTATATGACAGTTGCATAAACTACTATTATTAAACTACTGTATTAAAAATAGTTGTTCAGTACACGTGCGGAACCGTCATTGCAACTTGTTCCGACTGTCGTAGACATTTGTCGGAACTCTTTGCAATGACAGGCTTTCCGCACTCGTAATATACTATTTCTTAAACATTAAATATTGTCATTACTTTTGTTCGTTGTTATTATGTTAATAAAATAATTAAAATGAGTTCCGATGATTCTGAAAGTGAAAATTAAATGAACATTTACTGCACTCCACCAGATTTAAGATCGGAAGCTAAATTAGCGATGGAAAACCTGCTTCTAGCAAAATCAAATGAAAAATTTATTATGTAAAAGGCCCCTTTTTAATTCCTTGCATTTTTTTAAGAAAAGCACTATATATGCCTCGGCCGAAATAGCAATTGCCTGTCTCGTATCATTGAAGTCCTCGCCTGCGGCTCGGCCTTCAAACTCATACTCGATCTGCAGTTGCCTATTTCGCTGCCTTTGCAATAATGTACTATTAAATAGCGTACGGGCGGCAGCCGCGATTTACGTGCTTGGGGGAGCATAGTCAATTTCCGCACTTACATATCAGAGCACCGCTGGTGACGATCCATATCACGCTCAGACCACAATATACCGCATTGATGATGAATGTCCGGAAAGTGGGGAGAGGCTCGGTGGTCACCAGGACGAAGGCCTGGTCGGCCATGCCGTCGATGGCCTGCCCTATGGACACCCGCGTGTCACATGTCGCTGTGTCTGGAATTGTACAGGGATGATGGTCTTTGACGGTAAGATATCTCTGGAGAAAAGTTTCTACAGTCGAAAATATGAACTATTGCGAATCTATTCTACTTGTACAAAAATCCGCTCAGTCTGGATGAGTTTGCAATGGACACGTAAGAGCAATTATTTTTATTATTTTTTAAAAAAGAAGGTAAGATAATGTTTCATTTACGCGGTGGTAGCCTAGTGGGTAGGATATTGGACTCGGAAGCGGGAGACCCAGGTTCGATTCCCAGTGTGGGCATGTACTTATGACTTTGTTTTCTAAGTTATGTACATTTGTGAAGTTATAGTAGCAATAACTGTAAAGGAAAACATCGTGAGGAAACCTGGGTGTCTGAGCTATTCACAGCGCTTGAAATCGCCAATCCGCGGTGGGCACGCGTGGTAATTAAGCCCATACTCTCTCTCTCTCTCTCTGAGAGAAGGCCTGTGCCCTACAGTTGGACGTATACAGGCTGCTTATGAATGTTTTATTTACACACCAAAACACACTTCTTTACATTTGTGTAATCTAAACTGATATTTAATTATTAAAAACTAAAATCACTAGAACTTCAAAACAATGCAATATAAGTGCTAAATAACACTTATCTACATCAACTAAGTACACAATCATAATTGATATATAATGATACAAGTGTTAGCAGTTTTAAAACATGCAAATAGAAATAATAAAAATGTTAAGTAGTAATTAATAAGTCCGAAGAATTTTAAGTCACATCCCGCGTCCCCCGCCTGCCCGCACGTTCATGCTATATACGCCCCAAATATGTTTTTTGTCGGGTATTGTAATAGATATTTTTTTCTTCGTCTTTCTTTCATCTATTATAGACGTCTATAATATAGACGTAAGGATTAATACTATGTTTACTCCCTAAGCACCCTGAACAAGTTTCTGAAGATATCGCTTACGTCTCTACCCACGCACTCTACACCCCTTTTGGGCCACCTGTTGGGCGTACCAAATGACTCTGTGTATCCCTTAAGATTCAATCGTAAGTGCGTGTAAAAGCGGCGACCCAGCAGTGCTAACTAGCGCCACCAATTGGAGCAAAAAAAATCATAAGTGTCCAAAAATATCTATAACAATTATTGATATTTTTGATGTTCACTTTTCTAAAAACTTGTCAGATTTGCAGAGGGTGCTTTAGAAATCTTTTATCAATTCTATCAACATAGAACCTACTCTGAAATCACGAAAAAACTATCAAGTGTTGAACACTAAACGTGCCCTAATTAGCAAATTTATAATATTCTCGGAATTTACGAAAATAGCCAATACATTTTATCACATTTTAGAGTTGGTCCCGTACTGTTTGTGTTAACCTTCCAGAATAACGCTGTACACAAATTTTTCTATACCTCTATTAACTCTAGTTATGGCGTTCTGCATAAAGTATCTTGTCTTTGATTGCGAAAACTTACTATGGAAGTAAAGAATGCGTATGTAGAGCAGCAACGGAAGTTCCCTCAGGAGGTCTATGATGCAAAAATACTGGCACAGAGCTAATGTTGTCAGGACAAGCTGGATGGAGGCTTGTATCTGAAATCAATGTTAGATAGTTAAGTAAAACATTTATCTTATTTGCACCAGCACACACACATACATAGAATAAAAAGGAAGCTGTATAACAAGTAGAGCCGGATTAAGGATAGCTTCGCTCCATTTGTCGTAGAAGACGACTAAGGAAATCAATTACCAGGAGACGGGCAGCAACGTCTTCCTGAAATTCTAACCGCATACTGCGATCGCCAACCCGCCTGCCAAGCCTGGCGATTATGGCAAAACCCCTCATGGTTATGAAAACCACGAAGGAGGCCTATGCGCTGCAGTGGGCGTCACATGGCTGATGAGTATGATGATGATGATGATGATGAAATAAAAATAAACACAAGCAAAACTATTAAGCCTACACAAAAACCATGGAGAGTACAGGACAATAATTTGCGGGAATTGCGGGTATATGGATGGACCATATACTGGATCGGCCACCTATACCTGGTTGGCAATGTTTTTTTTATCTAGTGACGTCACCATTATGAAGAATATTTGGCGTTTCATTTAATTTCATTTTTAAATTATTAAAATAAAAACATTTAAAAATTTGAACCCAAAAGATTGGGTTAATTATAAAATTACAAAATAAGTTAGGCTAATGTAGCTTTTTTGTAAACTTTTTTTGATCTTTTTTTGTGAGTCAACTATTATTAGTTGAGATATTCTAGTTACATGAAAACCGGCCAAGTGCTTGTCGAGCCACGCGTTCCGTAGAAAGAGGGGTTTTTATCTGCTTTACAGAACTAACAACTTCATTGAAGTCATTTTCAATGGATTTGTAACAAATTTTACTTTTGTAAGTTGTTTGCATATTACTCGTTAACTAGTATAGCCTACTTAGCCGTGATACTTTTCTTTTTAAGTTCATTATATTATGTGCTGCTACCTTTTTCTTTTCTACCTACAATCAACCGTTTAGCCAGGAGAGCGGGGGGACGCCCTACTCGGACAAAAATTTGCGCTTTAAAGCTAAATATTACGCAAACGGAACCGTAAATCAAAAAATAGTCTTCCTACACCCACAATATTTTCTTTTTTTTATCTTTTTTTTACGTTAACTTGGAAGTTTGATTTTTTCACCGCCTCAAAGGACTGTACACTTGAATAAGCATATGGTTTTAATTTCAACTCGATGCCTTCACGTGTTACTGACATAAAATGTCTCTGACAGACAGACGGACGGGCGGACGGACAACAAAGTGATCCTATAAGGATATATTGCAGGGTTGCCATACAAGAGATGCCATTAATTTACAGACTACCAACTATTGTGTGATTTTATATGTGTTATAGTCATAGTTCGTTGATTCAAAAATATCAATAGATGACATAGATATTTAGCTAGGAAAACGCTAAAATATGACTGAGTGTACAAGCATTTATTTAACCTAATCTACTTCCCTACATCTGTAAATGATCAGTAGATTATAGATATAGCTAGTCTGCAGCACCCGAAAGTGTACTCGCGTTTTATTCGATTCTCGCACTTATGTTGTAACTTGTTAGACTTAAGTGTTATGGTCTGTTTGGGTAGATACGCTTAAAGATGTTGATCAGGGCATACGTGTCGCAACAGATAAACCAAGTAGATACCTGCATCATCAGTCGGCCATCCGTACGTAGGGGCTACACGAAATATTCGAAAACGATATCAGCTTATTGATATTGATAAAATGTGAGAATACTCTCGTTTACGATAACATACCGTCTGATAATAGTCAATGTGTCATGTCAACAGAACTACATAAGTTAGAGTTTTTTTTCTTTAGCATTTATCCTTATATTCCTTCACAAGTCCCTAGACATGACGTACTTGCTAAGGCCGATTACATCTCAGAATATTTAAAAGTTATGGGCGCAGCCAGGATTTTGTTTAGGGGGGGCAGGCAATGTAAAACTTATTACATCCACGCTCCAAAAATCGTACCCAGTTAATAAAAAATATACGTATTAATTTTATTGCTTTAGCAGTATTATCCATGGTTTTTCACAAAAGAGTAAAATTATTTACGGGAAGTATCTACCACAGTTTTCTGCTGACCGAGAGCAACCTTTTATTTTTAACCTATAATGAAACGCGACCAGCCCGACCGAGCCTAGCTACAACATTTAGATTTTAATGAAAAGACTAAAAAAGACTAAAAGGTCCCTATGCGTGGAAAAACCACATCATCCGACTCTAAAATCCCTTTTGACCTTGATGAGTTCAATAGGCATTTCGTATCGGTGCTCACTATAGATCCTCAGACTGAATCTGAAACCCTGCGGCAAACCTGATCAATGCCTAAAGCCTGCTTCAACTCCTTTGAATTTTCACCTCTTGGCAGTGACGACGTCAAGAAACTTATCCTCACCCTTAAGTCGAAAGCCGTCGGCTGAGATAATATGGGGCGCGCTATGCTCTCCCACCTCCTTGACAACCTTTTTCCTGCCATTACCCGAATCGTCATCTTTTCTCTAACCTCTGGTCGATTCCCAGACTTATGGCGCAAAGCCTACGTCGTTCCCCTCCCCAAGATTCCTGTTCCCACCTTACCTTCTTGGTACCGACCAATCTCTATTCTGCCTTTCCTTTCCAAAGTCCTGGAGTCACTTGTCAACCAACAGCTATCCAAGTTCCTCTCCTCAAGTGGTCTCTTGAATCCCTTCAAATCTAGTTTTCGAGCAGGGCATAGCACCACCACGGCTGTCTTAAAGGTCACCACGGACATAAGGGCTAGCATAGAGGAGCACCTGGTCACCACTCTCGTCCTCATCGATTTTAGCAACGCTTTTAATGCTGTCGACCTACCTTCTCCTTCTAGCCCCCCTTCGTAGTCTCCCTGTTTCCTTCCAATCTGACTGGACGGAGTTAAATACTGGTGTTGGGGAACATTCGGCATCCATTCCGCAATTCACTTCCAATATTTCTTGCCGCTACCATCTATACGCGGATGGCCTCCAACTTTATAGACTGACCAGCACTGACGATCTAGGTCAAGCTATTTCGGGTCTGAATGAGGATCTATGTCGGATTCAGAGGTGGTCTGAGAGTTTCGGCATCACCGTCAACTCCTCTAAATGCCAGGCGATCATCATTGGCGGTTCGAGGCAGCTTGCAAAGACCGACTTCGTCTCGCTCCCTTTTTGCATGGCTGCCTAATAGCCTTTTCACAAACGGTTACTGATCTCGGCCTCGTCATCGAGCGGAAACTTTGCTGGGATGCTCAGGTGAAGGCGGTTTCGCAGAAATTCTATGCCTCTCTCCACTCATTGCTTCGTCTGAAGAACTTTCTCCATACAAATAACAAAACTTCTCTTGTGAATTCCCTTCTCCTCGATCTCTCGCAGAAATTACTGAATAAACTCGATCGTCTGCAGAGCATTCATATCTTCGGTCTACGCAAATATGATGTGTAAAAATTTCGCACCAGGTTGAGGTGGTTCGATATCGTAGAAACCTTCAAATTTTCTGCACCCTCTTCTCTGTTCTTAACGACCCCAACACCCCCCAATATCTCAAGTGCCAATTTGCCTTCTTTTCCTGCACACAGCATAGAACTCCGTTCCTCACAAAATCATACTTGTACCCCCTTATAAAAGTATATTTTTTAATTTTTTTTTTACACTCCTACCAACTCTTTCCTTTACCTCCTGCGGTTGACTGGTAGAAAATGCTTATGGCATTAAGTCAGCGGCATTGTACGGTTTTTTTTTTTATGTTAGTGCAATAAAAGTATCAGTAAATAAATAAACAAATAAATCTAATAAGTTATTTATCTTTAGAGTAACACGATTTGTCGCATTTTGTGAGACTTGTAAAACCCGCAATGCAAAAAGGGAAGCGAGACAAAGTCGATCTTTGCAAGCTGCCTACACCAGGAAAAACACAAACATAAAATATATACAATTATCGTATTAAGATTCCCATTTCTTTTACAATTACGCATTTAGCAAGTTTTCATTCGTCCTTGATTGCATAGCTGGATTGAAACTGTGCGCTGCGCATGAGCTATTTGCACGGGGAAGACGCGGGACATTAGGCTAGTCCGCTTTTATTTATTGCTATCAATTAGTTTACGCAAGCGAGGAAGTAGAATCACTAAAACATAAATAATAAAATTCCTTCTCTCAGATTTAGGGTTTAAGTATAATGTAGAGTTGTAAAGACAGCAACACAACCGACAGTTTTACGTATTGCCCAAAAATATTCACGCAGGTTCATAAAGGCACTCACCACCGAGTCTCAGTCTGCTGGTTTCAATAAAAATGGAACCTAATTAGTTGCGTTTAAATTACTAATTTGAAGCTAAGAAGAGTTACGAATAAAAATAATCAAATTATGCTAAGCAATCGTACTTAACAATGAGTTTGGAAAGTAAGCGAAACTGTAATACGTACCAAAGTCGTTATACCGGCCACCAGGAGTATAGTATTTTTGGCCATTTTCTCCGTCCTCGGGAACTTTAGGTGTTTGTTGCAGACGTATATCACATTCGCGGTTCAAACTAAAGTGTGCCGACTACGCACTGAGTAGCAACAGATAGATACAATGAGACCCACCCAGAGCTATCCTTTTAGTTTGAAATTCGCACTTATGCCACATACGATAAGAACAAGGCGGAGCGGAATGGCGGTGGCTGTACCGAATTGCACTGATAAACTCTTCTCGCGATAAACTGTCTTAATACATAGATCTTAAGGCCAACATTTCTTTAAGAGTACTTCGCTAGCCAGCTCAGCGAAATGTGACTCGATATTCTCGCTGTACAAGAAAACAATGACTTTACTGTTGACTCTCCAATGGTAGCTCCAGATGATATGCCACTTATTACAGATATTGTTGAGGTATAATTCACCAAATTCTTTATCTCTAGTGAGACTATAGTATTTGGCTTTCTGCCCTAACTGCACCACATCTGAGACGCTACAGAAATATCTCTGAAAAAGATATCAAGATCGCACATTTTTCTTGTTGAACAAATAGTACCTAATCTACTAACAAGGTGGCCTGTAGGTCTATTTATTTAATCCTTCGAGCTTAAAGCTTCATTTAATGCGCACACGAAGTTAATTTACTATCATATTTATCTGGATCTGAATTACAGATAAAAAGTTATTACACATAAGTATGACCTAGTCTACTACAATTTTTTCATAGTTATGGATTTTTCTTGAATAGCTTAAAGCATTTCATCAACTGAAGAAGAAAACTCGGCCAATTGTGAGACAGGCTCGTGCACCGCGGGTTCCGATATAAAATATGTTTTCTTCCATTCAGCTCGAGACTTCCACTAAGGAGTCCGACTCAAGCTTGACCAGTTTTTGGGTAGAATGTTAAGACGAACGTGGAGTCGACTAATTATACGATGTTTCCTACTTGTTTACTCCTTAAAACTCAACAACTGATCGAGAAACGAGATCAGGTTTATCAAACACTCGAAGTAAAACCCAACTGAGACATTAACCATTTTGTACGTATGAAAAATGTAAAAATACAATTAGTTTCTCAGACTCGGTGGAGCGATGATCTTCGCAGGGCGGCTGGCAAGAGCTGGATGAGAGTAGCCGAGGACCGTGCTCAGTGGCGTGCAATAGGAGAGGCCTATGTCCAGCAGTGAACAATCATAGGCTGATGATGATGATGATGATGATGACAATTAGTTTTTGCATTTTAAGCCAATCACTAGGAAAACTGATCAGACTACCATCAAACTTCGACCAATCCGATTGGCGTTCGTTTGCATTAAGTTCGGTTGATCTGCTCGTACCCACCAAAACACGAGCGGAATGATACGAGTATGAGTATGAACCAAGGGTACAGTTGATTGCTAATAAAATTTTACATTTTCATTGCAAAGCCCGCCGTAACCCAATCGAGTATAGAGCGCGCATTTACAGGTTCCCGTCCTTTCGACTGTACTTATCTTCAGGTGAAGCTAGAAGAATGTATCTTATTCTTAATCCAGTGACTACAATGTCAGTAATTAGCTCAATACTTTTAACAGGTCGATTAGCATAGTGGCATGTAGCCGCTAAGTGCGAGCCAAGATATAAAAGACCCTCAAACTGAATACCTCTGCAGTTCTTCTTTAACTATGGCGAAACTAGTAAGTTAAACTGAATTGCCTTATTTATTACCATCTCACGCATGTTCTAATGCAAAGACTTTCTACTCACTTCCCATAATATCAGCCTTCGATTTGAAATAATCTACTTCTTTTTGGGGTTGTGTGTTTACTTTACACTAGCTGTCCCGGCGAACTTCGTACCGCCACAGAATCCGTTTATACGATTCTTGCACAACGCCATCTATTTTAAACTTAAAATACATATTATCCCACGGGTACGCATTACCGGGATATCAAGAATGCTATGTCTCAATTCAGGTCTTTATCTATCTGTACGCCAAGTTTCATGTAAATCCGTTCAGCCGTTATTGCATGATTGAGAAACAAACATCCAATCCTCCGACATCCAAACCTCCAACACCCAAACATCTTCACAAACTTTCACATTTATAATATTAGTAGGATTGCATAATGCGTTTTGGTGGTCGTTGCATTACTCCATCATTCTACTAACCGCCTAAAATCTACTTGTGAGTTCTCGTTAGAATCCTCCTTTCATCCTGAGTAACACGGAGTACATAAACTGGCACCGTTGTTTTTAGGGAAGAATAAAGAAGAATTTTTTTTTACTGTAACTGAAAAGTGGGGATGATTTTTTTTTTCGTCTACCCCATCATGTGGAGCATCGTTGGATTGGTCGTTGAAAAATATTGTGGTGCGGGAAGACTATTTTTTATGTAGGGTTCCGTTTGTGAAATATTAAGCTTTATTGTGCAAATTTTTGTCCGAGTAGGGCGTCCCCCCCCTTCTCTCCTGGCTAAACGGTTGATTGTAGAAACGTGAAAAGAATCAGGGTAGTAGCACATATAATAAACTTAAAAGGAAAAGTATTACGGCTAAGTAGGCTTTACTAGTTAACGAGTAATATGCAACCAACTTATAAAAGTAAAATTTCGTATAAAATCCATTGAAAATGACTTCGATGATGAAGTTGTCACTTCTGTAAAGCAGATAAAAACTCCTCTTTCTACGGAACCCTACATTGCGCGTGGCCCCACATGCAATTGGCCGGTTTATTTTTGTTTTCGATATACTTCATCCGTTTTTACTATCACCTAAGCGAACTTGAAATATTTCCTAGGCACTATAGCGGCTACCTGATCACCCAACGTATCTCTTGGAAATAGGAGGTTCCAGAATAGTGAGGAATAAAGATCTAAAATTTTATATAGCACTCGAAGAGTACCATATCAGGTCACGCTTTTGAAAGTTAAGTTACTTAGTTTAGTAGTCTTCAGGCCCAAAGGAATCATCAATGGTTGTGTGAAAAAAAAACCTTTCATTCACGCAAAGTAATTTTATGCATTATTTTCATGTTACAGATATTCCTGCTGGTAATTCCGCTGTGGATAGCCAGCTGCCAACATCATGACTATGCGGTTCCGAAAAACGTGAATAGCTCTACCAACGACACTAATAAAGACTTGTAAGTCGAAAGTCTGTTGACTTGCCACTGACTTAATTTGTTATCTACGGTTAATAGCCGACAGTTGTTTTTTTTTATGCACTATGGCCAATTTTGATTAGTCTTTGTAAGTTATAAAGAATGTTAATTAACTAAAAACCAAACAAAAGCTACTGACACTGAATACATAAGAACTGCTTTATCACGGAAATTTAGCTGGTAAATAATGTTTTTGGCTTACTGAAAAAAGTTAGCACACAATGGACGCATAATTGCACTTTGGAAGCTGCGCGTCCATAGCGTGCTAACAAAACCTATTTTAACCGACTTCAAAAAAGGAGGAGGTTATCAATTCGACGCGTATGTTTTTTTTCGCATACCTAACTCCGTCAAATCTTAACCGAAGTCGACAATTCTGATTTTGTTGAATAGATATAACGTCCCATTGGTCCCATTTTAATTTTGTGAAGATCTGATGAAGACTTTCAGAGATGGAGTACGGAACTCTTCGATGGGCAACAGTAAATAAGGCCTATTATACATATTATAGGCCGTATGTTTAATAAAATAGCGTAATAGTAGCCCCTCAGAAGTGTCCTGTGAGTAGCCCCAAGGTAATTTGGTGACGTTCTGGTGAAGACTTTCGGAAATGGAAATTGATAACTTCAAATGATAAAGAAACGAATTAAGTAGGGTAAATTATGGTAATAAGGAACTTGTTTATTTTTCTCCCGCTTCCCCACTAAAAATTGAAAAACAAAATTTTTAAACAAAAAATAAAAACCGACTTAAGAAGTCGGTTTTTATTTCGGTATAGTCAGTGCCCAGTTTCATGACCAGAACTTATATTTTGGGCACCGACTACAAATTATACTTCAATACCTACATGTAGGTTTAAGTTCTACTCCGGTTTAAGTCCCGGGGAAGGACATAGAAAGAATACTTTTCATCCCGGAAATTACTCATTCCATGCGGACAAACTCGCGGGCAAAACCTAGTTTAAAATAAGTGTTTTAAAAGAAAGCTGTAAACGATAAGATTCCTTAAACGAATATCTTTACGCCATTTGATGCATTTCGTATCTAAAAACCAGGAAAGTCTAACTGAGTACCGATCAAATACAACTTATATTCGATATTTTTATTATTTTTCAAAACTATGCATGATCTTTCGAGAAGGTCGTTATTAAATTATTTATACAGCCTATATACAGGATTAGGTAACTCTAAAATACACAATAGGTAGGTACACACCAAACGCACGCCACGCATTACACGCCAAAGAAAGCGTAAAGCGCGATTTTAATAACATTATGTAAGCCCTGATATTTCGATAATATCAATCCAAGAAAAAAGTAAACCAATTATTATATTCTCTATAGCGTAGCGAGTGATTCAAGTGTCAGAATCCTGAGCGACGCGAGTGATCCATGGCCCTCAATGTAAATCCGTACTTTATTCAAGAGTTGCATACTATACTTTATACCATGACTACGAGAAAAAGAAATAATTTAAGCGAAAACAGACATTTAATGACGAAAAAGGAAGGTTAAAATAATTGAAATGCATATTAAAATTGGAACAATTACTAAAATTAAGAGTAATTTTCTTATTACTATTATTAGGATGGTCAACTTGTGAAGCGATATTTTTTTTCTGTAATGGCAGTAAAGAACACAAAATAGTTTTTCACACCTGCTAATCAGAAAAGATCCCTTGATTCCCTCAAATGAGGGATCAAAGTTGTACTTTTCTTCCCTGATATTCTAGTTTTTTTTTATTGGCCTCAGCATGATCCGTGTGCAAATTTTCACAAAATGTAATTCCAATTCGATTTTTATTTTGTTGCAATCGATCATAATTGTCTTCCACGGCACATAATAGTAGTTTATGCAACTGTCATATAATGAAGGGTATTAAAACACGAGTTTCATAATAATAGGGGTTAAAGTATGAAATTGCCGTTTTATTGCAATAGGTTCTTTGAATTGACATAGAATCTTCATGGTTTGAGGTTTTCGAATGAAACTTTTTTCAAATGGTTTCTATGATGTTCTTTTTTTAAAAAATGTGAAACATTTGAATATCGACTTTCAATTGTTTTTGTTATTCAATTTAGACCGGATTTTTCAATAGTCAGATAAAACTTAACTGGAGAATAAAACTAATGTGCTCACTGTCTTGTCGTATGATTTAGATAGTGATAGCATGAAATTTATTCTCCAGTTAAGTTTTATATGACTATTGAAAAATTGGCCCTTAGACAAGAAAGATGGATACTGCGAAAATTCGAGTGATTTTTTAATACGAGTTCCGACGCGGAACTAACGCGGCAGAAACAGCCCGCAATATCAATGCTACGTTTGGAGAGGGGTCTACTAATGAACGCACCGTGCGATTTTGGTTTAAACGCTTTCGTGATGGAAATTTCGACTTAAAGAACGAGCCACGGGGAAGACCGCCCACACAGGTGAATAACGATGAATTAAGAGAGATAGTGGAAGCCGACCCTAGTCAAACTACCCAGGAATTAGCGGCATGGTTTAACGTTACCTTACCCACAATATTGACTCACTTGCGTCAAATCAATAAACAGCCCCGACTCATGAATCGATCTTCACCATTATTGCTCCACGACAACGCGAGACCTCACACAGCACGAGAAACCATTTTGACCCTTCAGGAACTGCAGTTAGAAACCATTCGTCATCCTCCGTATTCACCAAACCTTGCTCCAACGGACTACCATTTTTTTCGTGATTTGGACAATTATCTACGTGACAAGAAGTTTTCTTCCCAGGAGGCAGTACAAAATGCTTTTACACAGTTTGTGCAGTCTAGATCGTCGGAGTTCTATCGCAAAGGCATTAATGACCTTCCCATTAGATGGCAGCAATGTATAGATAATAATAGCAACTATTTTGATTAAATAAATTTGTTAAAAATTTAAAAAATAAACAATTTAGATTTTCAGTACAAATCGGCAATTTCATACTTTAACCCCTAATAGTAACGAGTGTTTTAATACCCGTGTTATATGCAGTTGCATACACTACTTTATCTTCACTAATGCAATTAAAAATTAAATTCACGCGTACGTGTATAATCACAGTGATTTTGCCGCCATTAAAATTTAACCAATGAGAGCGCAGCTGCGCGCTTCAATAAAACGCGACCAACCTGATTGGCCCTGCAATCAAGTTGGTCGCGTTATATTGATGTTATAATGAGATTTTACGATATCGATGTGAATATTATACCATCATGTGAAATTGCTTAAATTGAGTGTTTTGTTGTCTGCGCTATAAAAGTAGTAATTATAAGTCAAGTATTGAAAACATAAGTAGAATGTTACAACATTAGTGTAGATAAATAATTTTTCCTTATAGCAGGTGTGAAAAGCAGTATGTGTCACTCGGTAGCAAAATTATTTCCGTCTTGGGCGTAAACACTTGAATCCCTCGCTACGCTCAAGATTCTAATCTTTCGCTTCACTCAGGATTCAATATACCGCCCTCGCCGTAAATATATCATTTTGCTCCCTTGAGACACAATCTACTATTTATTCTAATGCTGAACTAAGAATGTTTTTATTGTTATTTTTGTATTTTATTTAATTTTATTGATGAAATCAAACATTCTTCGACGTGTTTCGCGGTCTCTTGCTACAAATAATAATTCTTTAAACGTCACTGGTCTCTTGTCGTTGTACAGGTATGTCATCCGTGCAATGGTGTACCAAGTGGGGATACTGACGAACGCAAGTGACTACCAAGAACTCGAGAACGATACGCATCCGTAAGTCACAATATGAAGGATTCCCTTCGGTAAATAGACGCGCGCGCCCAATGAAACCTTAGAAGTACTCCTTTTATCGCAGCTCAAGTGAAAAAAAACCTGACAAGTACAAGTCGGACTCGCCCACTGAGGGTTCCGTACAAATTTATAGGCAGGTATTTACATATTATAAATAGTTCAGGAATCGAGTCTCGCAGTATTTTCCGAGCTTTCCCCGAACTTTAGACTATTTTTAGGGGTCCGTACCTCAAAAGGAAAAACGGAACCCTTATAGGATCACTTTGTTGTCCATTCGTTCGTCCGTCCGTCCCATCCGCCTGTCTGTCATGACCCTTTATCTCGGGAACGCGTGGAGGTATCGAGTTAAAATTATCACCGTATTAGCAAGTCATGGAAGCTATGAAAAAATTAAACTGTTTATTCAAAACTTATTAACTGTTTATTTTAAATTAAAACCATATACTTAAGTCTACAGTCCCATAAAGCTGTGAAAAAATCAAACTTCTAAGGTAACGTAAAAAAAGTTACGGCCGTTTATGCCGCAAAAAATGTATATTTCGACATTGTCAAGGGAATCAAAATGTATAGGGTACTTTCCGTTGACCTAGAGTGTTGAAATATACTTTATCTACACTCATATCATACATAATCTTCAAATTAAGAATTCAAAGGTAAACACATATTGACAGGCTTTAAACAATACATAACTTTAAAGAAAATAAAAAAAAAGTGTAATAATAAAGTTACATTAAAGGTCAGATTTTTCACTTTATGTTACAGTTATTTTTTTTAAAGTGTTGCTGTGATCACAGAACAAAACATAAGTTTTTTTTTTAATGTCAAAAGTTGACTCTATAAAAAACCTAATTTCATTTTCGTGGTAGGTACCAAAAGTGCAACTAAAAATACCTAAAATTGCGCGCGCAAAACTGAGTGCAGACGATTGAATGTCAAGATACTTTTGTCGAAATTGCACCATTTTGTTTCAAAAATTTCATTATGAGTGTAGATAAAGTAGTGTATGAGACTGCACATAACTTGGTATTAAAACACTCGCGAATGCTATTAAAAAACTCGCCAAGGCTTGTTTTTTAAAATCTCGCTCGTGTTTTAATAACCCTCATTATGTGACAGTCACATAAACTACTTTTACATATCTCTTGCTCTGTAAGTAGTCACTTACTTCCCTGAATGCCAGGGTGTATGGATATCATTACAGCATAGGTTTCAAAACATACCATGTAATGTTAACATTACAGCATAGGTTTTGGAATTTCAAAAAAGAACTGTCATACTCATACTGCAAGAAGAATATTTTTTAAAAGTTAATATTTTTTTTCTCGGTATCGATTATTTACTCGAATCGGAATCGAGACAATTTATATTAGAATTTATGAAGATTTTATTTTAAATATCGAACTATTTGTTTCACAGTCACATTGTATGTTAATTGAAATCGATTTAAAAATCAAACTGGCCAGCATGATTTGACGCGCTTGCGTGCCATAAAATCGTGAAGAGTAAAAGTCAGTCGACTAGCTAGGCGCGAAAGTAATTTTTTTCGTGTTTTGGTGTTCTTTCTCAAAAGTCCTGCTTTATTGTTTTTTTACTTACATCACAATCGATATGTAAAGCAGAGTGTTTACCTGGGGTGTAAGCATCAATTGCATACTCGGGCTAATTAGCGCCCTCGCTGCGCTCGGGCGCCAAAAACCTCGTATGCGATTGATGTCATACAGCCCTTGGTTAACAATCTACTATTTTATCACATCTATTCGAAAAGACCTAGTTCGTCCACCTCTGGAGTAAAACTATTTTTAAGCTCGAGTGGTGTACTTTTCATCCCTCGTGCACTCAGGATTCTACTCTATAATCCTTCGTGCACTCGGGATAACAAAGAAACACTCTCGCCTTAAAAATAGTATTTTACTCCCTCGGTAAACAATCTACTATTTTTTGCGGCATAAACCGCCTTATCTTTTTTACATTAACTTACAATTTTGATTTTTTCACAGCTTCAAGGAACTGTAGAATATGGTTTTAATTTCAACTCGATAACTCCACGCGTTCCCGAGATTCAGGGTCTTGATAGACAGACGGCCGGCAACAAAGTGATCCTATAAGGGTTCCGTTTTTTTACTTTTGATGTACTGAACCGTAATTAAGTTAGCTGGCCTTGTCTGTCCTATGGGCTCAGATAGGCGGGCCAAAATTGCGACTGGGTCTCGCCGCAAAATGGAGTCTGACGACGCGTCAGACCAAGGGGAAGATTGCGGAATGGCCATTTTTGGCCGGATGGTGCGAGGGGCTGAGGGTGGGGAGGAGAGGACTTTACTAAGCAGATGATGATATATACTCGGACAAAATTTGCACTTTGAAGCTTAATATTTCGCAAACAGAACCCTAAATCCAAAAATGGTCGTTCTACATCTACAATATTTTTCAACGACCAATCCAACGATGCCCCTCATGATGGGGTAGACGAAAAAAAAAATCATCTCCACTTTAGATGAGGTATGTACAGTAAAAAAAAAATCCAACATTTTATTCTTTAACTTTATCGGCATGAGTATTGAGTATTGAGTATTTATTTGCTAAAGCATGGTAATTACAAATTATGTAGGTGGTAACTTAAAATTATGCCACAAGCATGCTCTACCCGTCAGGGTGCGCAAATATTATTTTTGTTTTAAAAAAAAAATAAATGATAAATATGTATTCACATACCTACAGTAGTACTTTAACTCAACGTTTTTATCCCGGTCTTTTGGATAAACGACATTTCGGTCGATTTAATGTAATGTAATTCGGGAAACATCTTTCTGTATATGGTGTTTCAAAATGGCGTAGGAAACTAACTTTTCACACCTCCTGCTCGACAATGCCTTATTACGTACCGTCAAATATCATCGTAAAGCATGGCCTTGTCTCTCGAGGGCAATAATAATGAAGAATTTCCCTAGGGAATAAAGTGATTTGAATTTAGAATGTCAAAATTCGCATGAAAACTATGGAGAAGCCCCGCATTGCAATTCGAAATTCGAATTGTTGTTCGAAACTCACCTCTTTTTTTTCTTTTTTTTCTGAAATACTGTGTCCTGTGACCGCGCGAAACACCAACAAAAAAAAGAAAAAAAGGCGCGAATTGCAAATACGGATTTAAAAGTTATATTCAATTTAAGTTGCTAAGCCGTAAAAGAGTGTGGACTTTATATTTAATTTCAGGTTTTAATACATATTTTCAACTTATGCAGCCCTGTCTTTTTATTGTCTCCCAGATGGTGTGAAAAGTAGAGTATTCACCTCTGGAATAAAACATGTCTTAGTCTCGGGCGGTATGAACCCCTCGCTTCACTCAGGACTCTACATAACTCCCTCGCTTCGCTCAGGAGTTAAAATTTAACTCCCTCGCTGCGCTCGCGAGTTAACTCGGAGTCCTTCGCTCCGCTCAGGGTTCAATATGCCGCCCATGACATAATACATGGTTTTATTCCCTTAGTACATAATCTACTATTTTTTCACATTGTCAAATAGACTGGCTACTACGTGTACCTAGCAGGCTCGGAAGGACAAGTGATTATGGAAAACCCTAACAATGGTTTAGTGTCTACGCCAGCGCAGTTTGGTGCCGATATTAGGGGTTTCTATGTCTCTCTACCGTCCAATCCAATCTCCAAAGTCCCCGCCAACCTCACCAAAACCTACTTCAACCGACCTCCATTACCAGCGGGGCGCTTGAAGCTCTAACCTTCTACCACAAGAACGGCACCAATGTGGACCTAAGCAGCATACCGCAACCCCTGCTGACCAACATCACTGGGCAGAACTTCGTCGGAGTGGCCCCGGTATCCACAGCCAATGACGACGAGAAACAGTTCAATTGGGCAGCAGAGAAGCCTGGAACTATCTACAGTGCCAAAGGTACGAAGGAAGTTAAAATCTTTTGTCGATAAGAGAACGTACATGATGACATGTATGCAAAATACACTTATCTCGCATTAATAAGGGGACTTTCGCGTCTTTGACGTTGTCCCATCCTTGCGTTGTCCCCATAGTAAAAGTCCCTACGGCCGCCGACAAAACCACGCTACGTAAACAGTTAGGTGGGAAGAATTATTTTTGTTGCTACGAAACCAGTTACGTTCAAAGAGGTTTTTTTTTAGAAGAATATTTTTTTCAATAGGCTTCTACTGGCTGCGTTTATCGTGGTTCCTGACGTATGTCCTTCACTGGGCCTTCAGCTGTCAGCATACCAAATATTATCAAGATCTGTTGTTCAATGTTCTTATTTATTTTATTTATAGTTTTAAAGAATGTACACCGTATGTACCTACATTGAAAGTTAGCAGTTATAATGAGTTTAGTTTTGGCAGTGGTAAATATTGTTTTATATGAATAAAAGTAAATTTCATTTAAAGCAGATTTCATTTTCTTTTCTTATTGTTAACTAGCGACCCGCCCCGGCTTCGCACGGGGTGCAATGCTGATACTCTACCATATTTATACATGTATTATACATATAAACCTACCTCTTGAATCACTCTATCAATGCAAAGATGTGTCAGAAACTGTTTTCGTAGCATGAAAAATAATTATTCCCACGTAACTAGTTACGTAGCATTGGTTTCGTGGGCGGCCGTAGGTAACTAGTTTCGGAGGAAGAAAAAAACCTCTTTGTACGTAACTGGTATCGTAGCAAGAAAAATAATTCTTCCCACGTAACTGGTTACGTAGCGTGGTTTCGTCGGCGGCCGAAGAGGTAAAAGTTATTTGTATTGACAAGACAATGTAAGGAAAACTGTGATACGCTCTCTATATAATGTATCGATAGGTTATTTATGGCCAAAACGGGATTTGATCAATTCACGTGAGATTAGAAAATAATTGATTTGATCAAGTCCTTAAGGCCGTCCGCTGCGTTTAGCGGGTACAAGTCGCGGGCGCCCGCGCGGCGTGCTGTTTCATGTTATCTAATAAAATAGCGCTGCGTGAGGCGGCTCTCCCGTCGCACGCGGCTCGGGCGACGAAGCCCGCCCCGTGGGCAACGGGGCACGCTCGTGTGTCGATATTACTCTTGCCTGCGTCGTTGTCCATTGCTAGTTAGTAATCAACAAATAAACCATTACGATATCGACCGCGTGATCGAAATTGTACTGGCGGACTGGCGGCGCTTCGAGAGGTGGAAGTCCGTCGCGGGCACCCGCGATATAAGTAAATAAACAATATAAGTAACCCAAGAACCGGATCTAGCTTTATCAAAAAGGCATCACATAATTCATATCTCAGAGATATAGGTATATGATCGAATCCCGGTTTTTCACATATCCTTCCAACATATTGTGGCCCCTTGTGGCCATGGTTGTAACAATTACTTATACAACACTAGGTCTGTTATGTCTGCTGGTTCTGTCGGAAGACAGATATATTCCATCGATGCTCCAAAGCCACCTCGTGTTTCACGATATCGAAGGTGGTTGAAGTCAGCTATCGTAAATAAGAGAACTTATTATTTTCATAAAACATACCTACCACCCCACGTGGCATTGATAATCCCAAATCCTCCCACTGACCTGGAGGCCGACCTGACAAGTTATTGACGTTTCTTAAATGCTCAAGTTAATGACCCATGTTCCATTTACGATGCAGGAAATGCACGCAGCCCGCGCGGCACGGAAGATATCAATGATGAAACTGAGACTACAACTGATTACGACTCCAACGAATACTTAAAGTCACCCCAAGTTCCAGACGGCAACGATAAGCACTTCTTAGGGCCTTGGATCGAGAGGACGCTGAGAAAAAGGGGCATGAAAGAGGAAACTGACACTGAGAAGTTCATAAAAGTGGTCGATGGCAATGCAGTGATTCCGCAGGGCGCTGGAATTCAGTCCGTAGCTCTACCGCCGCTCCTGAGTCTCAACAACAACTTCTCCGACATACCGGTTCCTATTCCAAACACCTCGATAATCCATTACGCCAGGGTTAACACCCTGATTATGTCTGCGAATAGCACCTCATAACTACCAATCACATAGCGCGCGCACTGTAGTTCCTTTTTGGTACCGAATTTGTTTTTCTCCTCATCTGAAACTCTACCTACGTAGCATGAGAAACATAAAGACGCTAATATTGCGATATTAGGTAAGTATAATAAGTGCAACGATCTCTTGATCAACTACATACCTACTAAAAGTTTATAAGAGTAGCCGGAGGTATTTTTCAAAACCGGTGTTTCGGTGACCGTTCGGCGTCCACCGGTTTTCCGGTTTTTCCGGTGATTTCGATTTTGTCATGATTTTATTTATTACTAGCTATGCCCGCGACTCCGTTCGCGTACATTTCGATTTTTACGAAGCATTTGTATGGGGGCCACGTCTTATCATAACTGGAGCTAGAATTTAAATAGCCTATCCTGTGTCCCAGATGTCTATATGTTTTTATACCAAATTTCATGAAATTCGGATAATTGGTTTAAGAGTTATGGAGGAACATACATACATACACACATACAGAAAAAAATTCTAAAAATCGTGAAATTAGTTTCAGTATCATACATTGAGCCTATAAACACAATATCTCTGAAAACAAACTAACTTACTCCATGACCGACCCTTACAGATTTATTATTAGTATAGATTATGTTACTGGACCGCACGGTTTTGTAGCGGATAAGAATAACATGAAATTACTAGAACTAAAATTGTAGCAAATAAAACGTGAGTTTATATCAGTTTTTCGATTAATAATCCAGCCGCTTCTGACAGTCTGCCTTGGACCGTCAATCTACCAGGATCCTTTGAAAGTCAAAAAGTAGCACAGAAACTGCAAGTTAATGAACGTTACGTTCTGACTCGAAAAACGTAATTTGCCAACGATGCGCTAAGAAAAAGACTTTCGGAACCTCTGATATGTTGTTCTCAGCTGAAGATTTCACATGCTGGAGATTTAACCAGCTGACCAAAAGCAGTTGATGTCTGGAATATCTTCAACTACCTTTTGGCTTTGCCTATAACTTCGTAACTTGAATAGTCTGTCCTAATTAGATTAGATTAGATTAGATTAATACTCTTTATTGTACACGATACATACATGAAAAATCGTAAATATTTAAGTTACATAGTATACAACTGGTGGTCTTATCGCTAAAATCGATTATAGACATATTCTTCTACGACGAAGACCGGCTCTGGCATCATTATATCGTTGAACATGACATTAGTTCTGTCCAGGTTCATGATGAGGATCACACATCGGGAGACAGTATTACGGTCGCGGAGCATCCCACTGATGCATCGATTGTGCCATTATATCTATTCGCCGTTAATATTAATATCTGGCCCAGTCCAATCCACTGTTTTCAAGTTTCGCAAATAAAAAATGTCCCTGTCTCACACCTCAAAGCAATTGGATATAGACATTATAGTTGCAGCTTTTTTTATTCTGTGGTTGCAGCAATTCCAGATTAGCCGAGGTCTCGACCGAGTCGAAAGGTTTTTCGTAGTCTACAAATCCCAAACAAAACGGGCGATTGTACTTCCCGGTTTTCTGTATTATTTGCCGCACTATATATGTGGTCTATGTTTCTGTAGCCTTTTCGGAACCTAGCCTGCTCTGGGGGCTAAAATTCATAGTTTTTTTTGTTTAGCAGTATGCTTTCCGATAAAGCTCCTAACATTGCTCTGATTTTGCTCAAATCTAAAATGACGGGTTATAGGGATCGCTATGTCGATTCTGAATTAAATGTATCGATGTGACGCCTAATATAAGTACTTTTATATATAGTTTGCAACATCGCGAACACCATGTTTTGTTAAACGATCTATGATGGAACATAACTGAAAAAAACGAAAATCGGTTTTGCTAAATCTAAAAATTTTGGGAAATGGCGCCAAAACCGGGTAAGCCGGTTTTTTCGGTTTCGATGAAACCGGTTTTGTGACCCCTAATAAATTAAATATGTTAGGATAAAGGTACTTATTGTGTTAAGTAGCTGTTGCAGCTATGTACTTATTTTCAAACAAGAAACTATTATGGAATTAGTGGACAATAAAAGCAATGTTACATAATATTATAATTATATCACTTGTTCTAAAATAAAGTGAAATAAAATATCCGAGCCTTTTATAAGGAACACTAATCCAATGTTTCACGTTTTAAAGGACTTCAGATCTTAGATAAGAACAAACCAATAAGTAGGCAACGAACAAATTAACAGCGAATAAAAATGCACTTCATTTTTTTACTCAATATATATTTTTTATCATATTATGGAAATAAAGAGCAAACAAAGACGAGTTTTGCGTGAAAACTAGTGTCTCCACGGTCGGCGTGCGCAGGCTGGCGCGCCTGCCCAGTGCGGGGCCCCTAATGATCGCTAGGCTCCGTGCCAGCCTGCCGCCGCCGCGCGCCATGAACTCCCCCAAACTGAACGACCGATGCCCCAGTAGCCTCAGCAACGGGAAAAAACTCCTCAGCAGCGACTCCAAAGAGGACTCGTTGGATAATTCCGTAAGTGGCCTTTATTTTATGTCATTGACCTTAGGTAATGCGGCGCCTAATCATAATTTCATTAGCATCGGCTCAATCGACTGCACAGTTTTATTGAACACTCTATTTTCGTCGCTGTCTTTCCGAAAGTTGATAAGTTTAGGTACCTACCACCTGTCTTATATTTTGGACTGCCTTATAAAAACGGCTCTATAATATAGGTATATTTTGGGTGCTTATACAATTTTGCTTTAGAAAAATACGGAACCCTAAAAATCACGTTACTTACTGGGTTCCTCAGTTATTCAGAACGACGCGACAGTCGCTTGGCAGAAATACCACAGCGGTTTTTATTGTACCTATTCCTATAAGAATAGGGCGCAGCGTAAATAATGGATAACTTGAAAACCGTTTTTTCAGCACTTATCGATGGTTTGACCACTTATTAAAAAAACTTTTGCTTTCTGAGCGGATCAATGATTATCGAGAGTGAAAAAACGGTTTTCAGGCTAAAATTGTCTGTCAAGTTTCTTACCGAAATTCTTTCATAGATAAATATAACGATTTTGTTTACGCAGGTGAAGGAGTCATTGAAATCTGAGCGAGCCGGCAAGAATGAAGAAGACTGGCGTCGACGCACTATTATTGTGGAGAAGAAAAACAACAGTTATGGCTTCACGTTGCAGAGCTACGGCATCCATTACAAAAAGGTAATCTAAGCATTTTATCAGTACATCAGCTTAGCGTCTGCGTCCATGGTACGCCGGTCAGTGGAGGTTAAAGAACAGGTAATTTATGTGAACCCCACCGCTCGTTGACTTTCCACACACACGCACACGCACAGACCCTTTTGTCGCAAAGTTCACTCGTCGACAAAAGCTTCTCGCGCAGATTCATCTAAAGCAGGGTTTCTCTAAAAGTCTAAACTTATAGCTCCACGTTTAACCTAGCCCTGCTAGATTTCCAAATGATAGCGAACCCCTAACCTTCCCTAAACACTGAGCAAACCAGTGTTTCCAGTGTTTTTAGAATAGTAGAGATGAACTTTACTATAAACCGGCCAAGTGCGTGTCGAGACACGCGCAGTATAGGGTTCCATAGAAAGAGGGGGTTTTATTTGCTTTAAAGAACTAACAACTTCGTTAAAGTAATTTTCAATGGATTTTGTACAAAGTTTACCTTTTATAGGTTGGTCGCCGATTACTCGTTAACTTGAAAAGCTACTTAGCCGTGATAGTTTTCATTTTAGTTCATTACATGTGCTACTACCCTGATTTTTTTCACGTTTCTATAATTAACCGTTTAGCCAGGAGAGGGTGGGGGAGCGCCGGATAAAAATTTGCGCTTTAAAGCTTTATATTTCGCAAACGGAACCCTAAATCAAAAAATGGTCTTCCTACACCCACAAAGACTAATCCAACGATATCCCACACTATGATGGCGACAAAAAAATGCATACCTAATTGAGGCCGTCAGCGCAAAAGTGGCCTAAGCTTAACATAGTTAGTGTGGAGATAATGAGGTATAAATTTTCATGAATTTAAAGTTTTGTTGGAAAAAACAATACGCGCAAAGAGAATGTTTACAACGCCATCTGTTATCGACGGGTGAAACTAGGGATAGGCCGGATTTGCATAAAAAATTATTATGTTTCAAATAAATTGCAATTGATAAGTACGAATATGAAAAATTGTGCGTTAGGCTACTTTTGCGCTGACGGCCTCAATTTAGATGCAGGGGAGGTACCCTAATAAAAATTTCTTTTCGAGGTTTTATTCTAGTGTTTTGTCGGCGTGTTCCATATGTATGTCGATGCCAAATTTCAGCTTTCTCGTTCTAATCGTCTCTGAGCTAGGCCGCGGACAAACAGACGGTCAGACAGACGGACCGACAGACGGACAGACAGACAGAGAGAAAGGCAGGCGACAGACGGTCGGACATGGCGAAACAATAAGGGTTCCTTGTTGACTACGGAACCCTAAAAATTGGTAGAAATTGGAAGATTTGAAAAAGAAAATTGGTAGATCTACCTATCCTATAAATACAGTTCAGAAGATTTGGAAGCATTTGTAAAAAAGAGATTCGTATGAAAATATATTAATATAATTATATTACATTGTGTAAATCTTGTCGCAAACCCCCTACCATTGACTGGCAAACCTCGTATCCCACTTTGAGTAGCCGTGATCATCATCATCAGCCATTTGACGCCCACTGCAGTTACATAGGCCTCCTTCGTTGTTTTCATAACTATGAGGGGTTTTGCCATAATCGCCACGCTTGGCAGGCGGGTTGGCAATCGCAGTATGCGGTTGGAGTCTCAGGAAAACGCTGCGGCCCGTCTCCTGATAATTGATTTCCTTAGTCGCCTTCTACGACATCCACGGAAGGAAATGGAGTGACGCTATTCTTAATCCGGCGCCACACGGCCCTGATCTATACGGACAGTCTTAAAAATGAAAAAAAATACACAAGATTTAACATTCAACTTAAAAATCTACTAATGAAAAAGTGCTATTACTCCATAGATGAATATATAGGTGATAAAGAATTATAACAACCTAGGTATAAAAAGAAAACTAGCTTAATATCTTAGCTGTAAATTTTGATTTATTTAAGTACATGCATGTTCTACAATTGTATACGCCACACATGTCAATCTGCTATACCCTTACAGGGTTCATGTTCAACTAGTTAAGTAACTTCTGTATCTTTTCGAGATTGTTCATGAAATGCATTGAATAAATGAAATGAAATGAACAAGAAAGTTATAGGTACAACATAATAACTTGCTTCATTGGAATACAATCATTCAGCTCCATTCCTATGCCAACTATGGCAATAAACGTGATGTCTTCTGCTCTGCCAACAGGAGCAAGAGATCGAGGTGATAACTTACGTGGACCACGTGGAGGCGGACGGCCCAGCGGCAGCGGCGGGCATGCGTGAGGGTGACGTCATTCTGTCCATCAACGGCGCGGACGTGGAGCGCGCCGAGCACGCCACCATCGTCCAGGCCATCAACAAGTGTGATGCGCGCATGCGTATGGTCGTCATATTCGAGGACTGCGTCAGAAAAGTCGAACTGCACCTTAAATACATCAACATACAGCGAGCCATACAGAACAAAATGCGCGAATTGGAACAGCTCACCGTCAAGGAGCGCCAGCTCTTCGACTCCAATTGGAAAACTCACAGCCTGCCGTCGCAGAAGAAGAAAAACTCTCCCGTAGATGCAATCTCAGATACAGAGGACGTCAATGCCGGCGATAATATGAATGGGAGTTACTGCAGACCTACGCTATCAAGTGAGAACGTCACTGCCAAACCGCCACAGGCAAATGTGTTTATGTACCAGTACTTAGACCCCAGATATGGAACGTGCGTCATCCAACCGAACATAAGGACTGGCAGTTTCGTGATAACCGTCGGTTCACCGAGAAACAGACGGGACTGCCATCATTACGTGTTGAAGACGCCTTCCGAGTGCCACCGCGCGCCTGAGCCTCACAACAACGATTACAAGTCCGCTAACAGCAAACATTCCAAGCCGCACAGGAGCAGCCACGGACACAGCTGCACGGCCTGCGTGCCCAACTACAACAACCAAGATGCGAACAGTCTGGAGGCGTACGACCTAGCTAGCCCCTGCTGCGACCCGCACTGTGTACCCAATTCTAGAAAGAAAGTCAGGCGCAAGAAGGAATGCAGCAAAGAGCACAAGCGAAAGGACAAATGTCAACAAATTGATAAATCAACCCAGAAACATGAAAATTGCTCACATTCACGGCCAAAAAAAGTGTGCGCCTCCAGCCATTGCTCAAGCCGATACCGATACTTGACTACAGATTCGGCACAGACCAGCCAGTGTAGCCTGCAGTCCTACGCCCCCAGCAATACCACGGCACCGTGCGAAAACTCCGCCTCCAGCTACAGCACTTCCCTCAGCAGCGACACGCTTTTTTGGGACAACGACCGTTCCGAAGCGAAGTCGTCTCCGAAAATACAATACCAGAGCTCCAGCCAGCAAGTGAAACCGAAGTCGTGGGACAACTTGACTACGAAGGCTTTCGGGGGGTACGGTTTCGGCTACGGGTACTTGGACACGAACTCCAAGCACGTGAACCGATCGAAGAGCCACGGTCGCAGCCACGGCGGCCGTAACAGCACTCAGAGCCACCACGAGTACCAGCCACACGCGCACGAGAAGCACGCGCACCGGCAGAGCTCGGGCGCGCACCACTACGTGAGCTATGGGCGCAGCCACAGCCACTGCGCGCCCACAAAGTCCACCGAAAGCCTTATCGTGGTGCCAAAGTACCAGTTAGAAAGCAGCGGGTCGGAGACGCGACTGGCCTGCGAGTGCGCCGAAACAGTGGAGTATTACCGCCGAGTCAGCACGACCAAAAGCCCCGGCGACTCGCGCTCCACCGCCTACTACATGCAGCACTTTATCTACCCAACTCACTCCTACAAGAAGAAGGACGTCAACGTTAGCTCGGAAATAACAAGACTGTAGGTTGCGGTTGGCTCGTTCGCTATGATGGCGTTAGAGTAGATAGGCGTTTGCTCACAACTACCTTAGCAAATTTTCCGATAGTGTATGAAATTTAACTAAGTAGCATTAAAATGTTTTAACACAACTTTGAAATAATTTTGCTCTGTTGTATTTTACAGTTTTTATAAAAATAAAACTTAGACTTTTACATTGGATTTGATTTTATTTGGCCACATAAACTAAAATTAGATACTAGGTGACCAAGTTTAGATACCCCAGCCTTTCATGTTATCGGAAAATGCAGCCGGTTTGATAGATTAAAACAAATTAATTAATTAATTGTTGTATTACCGTACACGCATTGCGTCTATTGAATCAATGTTTTCCTCGTAGATTTCTGCAATCACAGATGTCTTCCGTCCGACATCTTACTCAATACCACAGTAAAAAACGACGAGATAATCATAATCAACGTTGAAACAATCCGCAGTTACTCCGAGAGCTTTCATTGTTCTTTGTCCTATGTGTATTAGAGTTCGTAGATTTACGTGACGTCATTTCGGCAGTTATCTCACACCACGATTTACAGCTTACTTCCTATTTCGAGATGATTAACTGAGGCGAATTTGAGCGCTATCAGTGAAATTAGGTGGGTGAACTTATATCTGGGTTGGGTTCATCTTGGGTGGAGATCGCGGGTCAGGCGGCGGACAGCGGCGCGGCGCGGCAGACCGTCGCAGCGCGCCACCCCGTCGGCATGCGTCCTCCGAAGCGCCCGCGCGCCTCCCGGCGGCAAAAAGCCCCGCTCACTCTGTTCTTTCTAATCATCCTTGTACTCGGAATCTTCTCACCAATATTTGCCGAAAAACCGGACCTCATTTCGCAACGATTGCAACAACACGAAGTACGTATTTCCATTGTCTTTGAAATTTTTGAGAAGTCTAACTATAAACTTTGTTAAATTTAAACTTAACGCCAAAATGGCACAGTATAAGTAATTTCTGTTTGATAACAATAATTCTCAGCTTTATCAATGCGACTGTCATGCGAAAGATAAGCGCAAATAGGCTTCTAGGCTAGTATTGAGACTTCGATCTCGAGCTTCCATTTCTGTATTTTGGGCTTGAAATAAATAAATGAATGTTTTTTTTCCGCAGTTTCATATCATCTGTAAATATGAAGATTCCCAATTATGTGTATCATGGCCTATGAGAGCCAAGGATTCTTATGTATTGCTTGAAAATATTATTGAGGACTCGGATCGGCCGATCCAATGTGGCATCAACGTTATGAAAGCTCTATCGCCGTACAGCCCTATGATCCAGGTAAGTTGTGCTTCCATTTCCAAAACTTTTTTCAGTTTCACTTTTCCATTTTGGAATTTAGGCGCTTCTACGTTTGAGTTTTCAAGTCGACTTTTAAGTTCAGTTTCAGTACGTTGCAAGAGGTGAGCCCTCCAAAAGTAACTAACAATTCATTGGGACCATAAAACAAATTTGAATATCAAACTGTATCTGACGGGCGAAATGTGGGAGAGTTGCAAACTACTGCAAACTAAATTACAGTTAGCTATAATTGAAATATCATCTTAATTTTTGGAATCAGTTCGAAAATTAAAATGTTTTCTAAAATAATCCAAATTCTCTTAAGAAACCTCTTCCATCACGCTAATTCCATAGTTACTTAAATACAACAATACTTAATGTTTAAAGTGTAAACACCATGGATAAATAATCCTGTCGCAAAGTAGGGCGAGTCCTGAAATTTACTTATTTGGCATAGCGAATTTAAGCTTTGCGATATATCTGATGTCGCGATATGATTTGCAAGCGTGTATGTCAACTTTTAAGTAATTATCTAATAAGAATAATGAGTCTTGATGACCTAGATTATTATAATTAGTCATTGTTACTCACAAATAATTATGAAGGAAGAGCGACGCTCTTTGATTTATAATGGAATTAAAGCTAATATTGCAATTAAAGTTATTACTCAGATCTACTTCTAGGAAAAGATAGATCGTATTCCAGGCTCCAGTAAGTATTTAGTTATGCCGAACACCTACATCCGTGATTAGACTACTGCCGGCTATCTGTAGCAATGAATTCCTGAAATCCCAAAAAAGTAGGTCAATGATCAACCCTAACCCTGTATCATTGTATTAAGTCGCTGATAACCATTATTCAACCTACCAAGTTACGGCGCCACTCAAAGTACCTAACGTTTTTATCGCATTTAATGCTTGGGACGATAACCAATTTTTCTCAATGTTCAAAACTACCTAATTCCCTTGGCCTATTAATAAAGTTACACAACCATCAAAATGGGACAACTATATTACTACCTAACGTTATTTCAAGGCGAAGACTGCAAGAATAACAAAACTTTACATTAGATTGAATTAAAAATATTTCGTTTTTGAAACAGGTAACGCCATTGGACTCGACGGGGCCCACAAGAAACATATTCTGCAAAGATATCATCAGTGTTACCGTGAGCGCTTTAATTCCGCCACAATATCCACTCCAATCCTTATTGAGCAGTCAGTACCGCACCCGTAGACAAGCTACGTACCCGCACGGAGGCAGATACCGTGGCCAGACGCAATCCCAATATCTGAGTATAGACCAGGGCAACGGAGGCGACGAAGGAAAAGCTGAAGCGCTTTCTGCTGCCGATAGCTCAAGGGCTAGCGTCAGTAAGTACCGGCCCTTTTCCTGCTTCCCAAATCATACTCCCAAGGTGACGACCACAGAACATTTTGATCTGTGGTCGTCACCTAAAGCTAGGCTTTAAAGATCAAACGTATAAAATACATTTCTAATTTGCGACTGATTGTTACGTTTCAATAGATAGGAAGTTTTACCTAGTTTACACAAAGCTATTGTTGATTCCAGGTGGCAAAAGTGGTATGGGCCAAGCACAAAGTCAAACGATGTACGATCCGAGTTGCGACGAATGTTTGGGCGGGATTGAGCCAGGCGCGGCGAGCTTGCAGCGAATACCAGGGGATGGAATATCAGGAGGCAGAGGGTCTTATGGAACTGGCAGACCAGGAGGGCAAGGGACTTTTGGACAAGGCGGTAGACCGGATCAGCAAGGAATTTATAGTAGTGGTGTCCCAGGACAAGGATCTTTCGGTCGGATCCCTGGTGGGGGCGGTGGCGGTGGTGGACTGCAAGGACCATTTGGCCAGGTCCCTGGAGTTTCAGGGGGACAAGGACCGTATGGTGGCGGAGGTCCTGATCAACTAGGGACGTTTGGTGCCGGAGGGCCTGGGCAACAGGGAACTTTTGGTGGCGGAGGTCCTGGTCAACAAGGGACGTTTGGTGGTGGAGGGCCTGGACAACAAGGGACGTTTGGTGGTGGAGGGCCTGGACAACAAGGGTCTTTTGGGGCAGGACCTGGTCGACAAGGGACGATTGGAGGAGGATCCGGACAGCAAGGGACATTTGGTCAAGTCCCAGGTGGTGGAGGACTAGGTCAACAAGGACCTTCTGGAGCAGTACCTAGACAACAAGGTACCTTTGGTCAAGTCCCAAGTGGCGGAGAACCGGGACATCAAGGTTTTTTGGGAGGAAGACCAGGACAACAAGGGGCATTTGGAGGAGGACCTGGACAACAAGGGTCGTTTGGTCAAGTCCCAGGTAGCGGGGGACCTGGTCAGCAAGGTTCTTTAGGAGGACGGCCTGGCCAACAAGGGACGTTTGGTGGAGGACCTGGACAACAAGGGACCTTTGGTCAAATCCCGGGTGGCGGAGGACCTGCCCAGCAAGGACCTTTAGGAGGAAGACCAGGATCACAAGGGGCATTTGGAGGAGGACCTGGACAACAAGGGTCGTTTGGTCAAGTCCCAGGTAGCGGGGGACCTGGTCAGCAAGGTTCTTTAGGAGGACGGCCTGGCCAACAAGGGACGTTTGGTGGAGGACCTGGACAACAAGGGACCTTTGGTCAAATCCCGGGTGGCGGAGGACCAGGTCAGCAAGGATCTTTGGGAGGAAGACCAGGACAACAAGGGACCTTTGGTCAAGTCCCAGGTGCTGGTGGACCTGGTCCACAAGGGACGTTTGGAGGAGGACCTGGGCAACAAGGGACCTTTGCTCAAGTCCCAGGTGACGCTGGACCTGGTCAGCAAGGTAATTTTGGAGGTAGACCTGGACAACAAGGAATATTTGGTCAAGGAGGTGGACCTGGGCAGCAAGGTACATTCGGCCAAACCCCAGGTGGGGGAGGGAACTTTGGGCCAGGTGGAATTAGGCCAGGGCAGCAAGGAACATTGGCTCAGGGTTCGGGAGGCGTTGGTCCTAGCCAAGGATCTTATGGGCAACAACCAGGCGGGGGTAGACCAGGCGGGTCTTTTGGAGTGACACCAGGCGCAGGAGGCCAGCAGGGACCTTTTGGACAAAACCCGGGAGGAGGTGGCTTAGGTCAGCCAGGATCTTTTGGACAAACACCAGGGGGTAGACCAGGGCTGCAAGGTTCATTTGGGCAAGTGCCAGGAGGATTTGCAGGAGACCGCGGAACGTTTAGCCAAAGGCCAGGCGGTGGCCAGCCAGGGCAACAGGTATCAATGGGTCAAACACCTACAATTAATAGACCAGGAGAACAAGGTACTTTTGGTCAAACACCGGGAGTAGGTCGACCGGGTACTTTCGGTCAGATACCAGGCGGAGGCAGACCAGGCCAAGACACATTTGTGCAGATTCCAGGCGGCGGTAGGCCAGCACAGCCGGGATCATTTGGACAAACCCCAGGTGGAAGTAGACCAGGAGCTGAGGGAATGTTTGGCCAAATACCATCAGGAGGAAGGCCCGGCCAACAGGGGCCTGTGGGTCCAACGCCAGGAGTTAGACCGGGAGAACAAGCTCTTTATGGTCCTGCTGGAGGCAGACCAGAAGCACCAGGAACTTTTGGTCAAACACCGGTAGGGACGAGACCAGATCAGGGAGTATTTAGTCAAATACCCTCAGGTGGAAGGCCAGGAGAACAAGGATCACTTGGGCAAATTCCAACCGGGGGGAGGCCGGGAGAGTCTGGGATATATGGGCAAAGACCCGGCGGTCAAGGTACATTCAGTCAAATACCAGGTGGAGGGGAAACAGGCGTGCAGGGTGGGGTTAGGCCGGGATCACAAGGAACTTTCGGGGCGACAGTACCTGGAGGAAGACCACAAGGGCCCGTACAAACATCAGGAGCTGTCGCACCTGGGGGAGTTGCAACATGGCCCGGTCCAGGCCCCTTCCTTGGCCCTAACGGAGAAACTATTTATTGTTGCATGGCTTCAAACAAAAACGGCAATGGCCCGCAATACGGCCCCGGAGTCATTGGAGGTACACAGCAGACCAATATTCCTTTCGGTACTGGTACAGTAGTTCCTCAGCAATCAGGTGGATCACAAGGCATTGGACCCTTGGTTGGAGCCCAACAGCCCGGAGGAACCTATGGAACAGGAGCAATCGGCGGTTCCCAGCAACCAGGAAGTCAATATGCACCAGGAGGAACGATAGGAGTTGGCCCCAACGCCATTGGATCCGTAGGTGGGTCTCAACAACCAGGAGGATTATACGGTCCAGGTTCCCTTGGAGGAGCGCAACCAGGTGGTCTCTACGGAACAGGATCCACCGGAGATACATCTCAACCTGGTGGAATATACAGTGGACCACAGCAACCGGGTGGAATATATGGCACGGGAAATGTTGGGGGCTCGCAACAGCCGGGTGGAACATATGGCACAGGGCCCTTCGGAGGTTCACAACAACCGGGAGGAGCATATGGCACAGGGCCCTTTGGAGGGCCGCTGCAATCTGGGGGTATATATGGGCCTGGAACTATCGGAGGTGGATCACAAGGCATAACACCAGGAACTCAGCAATCCGGCGGAATATACGGTCCAGGAGGTATTAGTGGATCGCAACAACCAGGCGGATTGGCTTACGGTCCAGGCACTACTGTAGGTGGAAACCAACCAGGTGGAACATACGGCCCTGGAACAATCGGAGGGTCACAACAGCCAGGTGGTCAGTTCGGTACAGGAACTATCGGAGGACCTCAGCAGGGAAGCGGAACCTTTGGAACCGATGGAGGGACCCAACTGCTAGGCGGCCCATATGGATCTGGAACTATTGGTGGAACACAACCAGGTGGACCTTACGGTATTGGTTCAGTCGGTGGTGTGCAACCAGGCGGTTCATACGGTACAGGAGGAATTGGAGGAGGACAACAGCCAGGTGGCAATTACGGTGTTGGAGGGGTCGGTGGATCGCAGCAACCTGGAGGAACATACGGCACAGGTGTTACGGGAGAGCCGCAACCAGGAGGGCAATTCGGCAATGGCGGGGTTCGCGGGACGCAACAGTCCAGTGGACCATATGGCACTGGCGTAATCGGTGGCTCGCAACCAGGGGGAACATACGACACTGGCGGTGTTGGAGGTGCACAACAAGGAGGACAGTATGGTCCAGGATCGCAGGGAGGTAGGCCTTATGGAGCTGGGACAGTTGACGGCCAGGGCGGCCGTGGCGGTACTGGCACCTACTTCGGCCCAGGCGGACAAACTGCCGGAGTTTACGGTGGTCCCGACGGTGGTGGGACGTACGGCGCACAAGTAGGAAGTCGAAGAGTAAGTGTCAACTGGTTATTGGTTGCAAAATTCATGATAAATCTCAAGATATTAGCTAATCATCACCTTTTTACAGGTGGGGCCGGGCGGAATCTATTACAACGGTACGGTAACATTTTTTACATGTATATTACTTAAACATTGAAAACACGAGTTATAAAAAAAAATACTTCATTATAGGAGCACCACAAAATTACATAGACCCGAATGCGATAGGAGCACCGATCGATGACGACTCTGAGGCCTTGGCAAGTGTAAACCAGGATAAGAATGGGACTATCGCCAGCGCGTCTTCCAAAGGAGGAAACGACAAAGGGCGCGCGCAGACGCAAGTGCAGGGGACGTACACGGGCTCGGGGTCGTTCTCGGCGCAGGCTCAGATCAGCGACGAGAGCAAGGCGGCCGAGAGCGAGGTATCAGGCGGGAAGCACGGCGCCGTGAGCAACGCGCAGGGCCGCGGCCGAAGCGCTAAGTCGCAGGCCAGCGTGCAGCTCGGCTCCGAGACAGGCGCGCTGCAGTCGCAGGCGCAGAGCGACGGCGCGGCGCACTCCTCCAACACGCAAGTACAGGGCAGCATTAAGGGCGGCATGGCCGACGCGCAGGCGCACGGCCCCGGCAGCACCTCTTCGCAGGCCCAGATCGGCTTCACACCCTACAATGAGGGAGACAAATCGCACGATCTGCTCGCGACACCGTTCGTCGGCGGAGGCACCGCCTCGTCACAATCCAGCGGACGCATGGGCCAGTCGCAGTCGCAACTCCAGGGCACCTTCAAGTACGGCATCACGTACAACGGCGCCGCCCAGTCGGGCTCCAGCGTGGACAAGGAAGCAGTGTTCCCTAACAGGCTCACGTTTAATAAAATCGATGTCTTCGATGAAGCCAATAAGAACATAAACGTTAGTTCGGATGATGTATTACCAGTTCCAAGTCCGTTACCCGAGTCGGATTCGGTTTCGCAGCGATCCGTCGACGACTACGAGACGGAACCGACGGTCAGCGCGAAGCTGGGACACCCGCACTCGGAGCATCACGTGGCGGAGCACGGGCCGGGCGCCACGCCCGCGCCGGCCGGCACCACGCGCGCCCTCACCGCGCACGCCAACTCGCCGGACTACGAGGACGTTACCGACAAAGACGGAATCCTTACGGACGACTACGACGGCGAACTTGGACCCGAGCCCGTCGAGAGCGAGTATCAGGTTTTCGAGGAGGACACGGCGCGACCGACTCCGCAGGCCCCAGCGGGAAGCTCCAGCAGGAAAAGTCTGGAGCTGAAGCAGAGCAACGGCAGGAGTTCGCAGCACATCTTGCTGGGCCCGCTGCAGCGGCAGGACGCGATGATCACACAGCGTACGTCCGAGCAGCCGGAGTACGGGCGCGTGTACCAGCCGGGCGAGCGGGTGCCGGGCACCGGCTACACTATCCCGGTGGGCTTCACCGGCAGCGTCAAGTCGCTCGCGTCCAAGGACCACACGTACGCCATCGGCTCCAAGTACTCGCCGTCGCAGGCGCAGACGGTCGCCCTGAGCCCCGGCAGCGGCCGCGTCAACTACAATTATCCCAAAGGCAACGCGTCCAGCTATGGCAGGAACGTGAACCCTAAAGACCTGCGCTCACTAGCCGAGAAGCCGGAGGACAACCGCTACTTGTCCTTCTCCAAGTCCGTGACGGGCGCGCTAGACGGCGACAACAACGTCAAGAAGCAGTACTCCCACACGTACTACACCAAATCGTCGTCTTGCGGGTACTTCTCGTTCACGTGTACGATGGTGAGCGGCACAAACGGTAATAAGAAGGTGTGCCGGCCCAAGATACCGACCAACCCCGATGGGACCCCGATGAGATGCTAAGGTTTTTTATTATTTTAGTGCTCCTAAGAACCGTAGTCGGTAATTTATGATTAAAGTGATTTAATTTGCACTGCCTGATGATAAGAATTGTATTAAAGTATTTTGGTTATAAAATAATAGTATTGCAAAGAAACGTGTGACGGAAATCTTCAACAGAAGTAGAAATGTTAAGTTAGAACTATTGAACCGAACAATTCCAAAATAATGGTCTATTCAGAAAGCCGCCTCTGTTTACACAGCATATCGAACATTAACATGTAAGCTCTTATAAAAAATGTAAGAGTAGGTAATAGTCATTTGTTATGTAAGATTTGATATGATTAGAAACAAAATTATATTCAATTCAATACAATTTATTGACATGATTTTTACATTAATATATTATGATTCCATGAAACGAAGTGTGTAACTTATGCGTAGACAAATATAAGAGTTTATTGGCAATGCCATGAGTTTAATATGTCTAGTATAATTAATCCTAGGATAAATAAAGATGAAATTTGCAAATCCTGGAAGTTTGTTTTAATCTGTTATATGACTACGCGCATCTTACACACAATAATATGGAAGTGGATACACGTTAGGTAAGTTATTATTAATGTACAACACAATAATTTCCAAGGAAGTTCTTAGAATCTATGAATATTATTAAAATACCTAAAGGTACCTTAATGAATACAAATTTAAGAAAATATTTTTAGACAAGTGTAAAATTATAGCGTGGTATAGAATTTTGAATGTTTTTATTTCAATAAATGGCGCAACTATACACAAAAAAGAAAAAAATTGTTAATTTCTATTCTATTGACTATTGAGCAACAAATGCTGATGTTTCAATTGAAATCAGATCTTAAATTTGATATTACAGAGTATATTTTCAATTAATTTTGACATTCGAAGTTCAGTATTTTTCCAGCGTCTTAAGATTTATGAAATTACGAGTAATTGTTTCAATCCGTAATTAGATGTCGTTTAAATACGAACTAGCAACATAATAAATTAATGATTAAAACGTGGGAATGTTTCACTCGCAGGATCGACAAAAATATCACAGAATCTATGTTAACAATATTAAGTACTCGCTCGCGTTACAAAATAATAAGTAGGTATTTCCATGGCACTGTCTTAAACTATTTTAATTAATTTATCATAAAATTAAACATTCAGTAAAGATCGCGGCTGCCACCCAGAACTTTAGGGTTAAGTATGTTGGGTTTGTAAGTATAGCATGACAGGATAAAAATGAGGTAAATTATGGCGCAACGTAAAAGGGTTAAGTACAAATGAAATATCTTATAGCATGCCATTTGAATTATTGATCATAGTATATCAGCTAACGCTTAGCTAAATTTACAATAGTATAATTAAACAAATCTACACACAAAACTAAAACAAATATGAGTACGCCAGCTAAGCTGCAGTTTAGATGTATAAAAAACACACTGTTTACGTGTTCTTTAAAATAACACTAAAGTCTAACATGGCAATATTACTTTGTATAGTCGGCATCCGAAAGTAAACAGTTTCCATTTTAATTATAGTGTATAAAAAGATTTGTTCTGATCTTGGGACCAAGTTTTCGGAAATGTCGGAATTAAGGCTCCGACACACTAATAACACGCCACCCGACGCGACCCCTTGTATGATTAGTTGCGTCGCGTCGGATTTTCCTAATGTGAAAATAGTAACTAATATTTGATTTGACTCAACACGCGTCGCGTCGCGTTGGGTCGGGTCGCGTCGCGTTTCAATAATTTGTTTCCGCCTTTATACTTACTCCCGGTTAAACGTACCCATGCAAAAAAAATTGTTAACTGCTAACAGCTGCCAGTCGGTCAAATAGTATAACATAATTAACTGCTTATCCTAACCTACGGCGCTCAGACCTGGTCCTTGAGTGAACAAATTCCACAAAGGTCTTATCAAATAACTGTTAAGTTAAAATGTAACAACCTTAAGGACCGGTTTCTGAATTGAGAATTTCACTAATTAAATACTTAAGTAACGTTCTGTCACGCTCTTTTCTGAGAAATTTGAAAAGACAGCACTACAGTTAAGTATTTACTTAGCGAAATTCTCAATTCAGAAACTGGCCCTAAAACTTGTGGAATGCAATAAAGTATTGAGTATGGTCCTATGCTAGTGCGCAATGGAGCGTAGCATTCTAGGTGTAAAGATTGGCGTATTCTGAATACGCCGTTGCACTCAAAAAGCAATATTGCAAATGTTGGCATGGTGACCGCCGTGCTCCAGTCGAACTAGGCTGCCCATCTCTGCCGCATGAGCTCAGAGAGGTGGGCGAAAATAGCACCTATTGACTCACACAATGGACACTGGCGACGCGGCAGACTTGGGCCGGGATGGTGAAACGATCTAAACAAATTCTTGCTGCGATGGTGCGTGGCCACTGGCCATGGAAAAGGAAGATTGCAGAGCAGAAGGGGAGGCCTTTTCCCAGCAGTGCATTACAGCATTACAGGCTAACAAAACGCCAACAACAGTCTGTTAACAGGTTATTAAGGTCCGGGAAACCGGGGAAGGATAAAATTTGTGGATAAATTTTGCTGAAATTAGTCTGTGCAATAGAATTGTAAAGTATACAGTGACGCATAGATAAGAATACATCATATCACATCACTAACGGATTGATTAACTCTCGGTTTCTAGAAGAGCGATCAAATGTTAATCTCATGTTAATCTCACGTCAAGCTAATTTCAGCCAATCACGTGCCGGTATTTTGAATTAATCTTAGATTAATCTCTTGTTACATTTGAACACTCTTTCAGAAACTGAGGCTAAGTGTAGTAATATCACAATGAAATGTAATAAATCGTAAGGAACTAGACCAGTGGCAGTTTTTGTTGCAAACATCATGAATGCTACTGAATATAATATGTGCTGTGTTTAAGTAAAGCAGTCATGGTGGCCTGAGATTCTAGTTACGTTGTGAATATTTTGATTTCATTACGGAAGGACGTAAATTATATTATGTATTTGTATATTAGAACTCTATTATTCTGTAAGCACGTTTAATTTTGTTCTCCACTGGCTTATAATAAATATTTGCGTCATAACCAAACTTACGTTACCACGCCCACAGTGTTACGGCAAGGAGCATTGTAAATACAGGAGATTCGCAATACCACCTTTTATACTAAACACTCTTATTAAAATTATATGATTACATAATTTAAACACACTGGATGTTAACATTTAAGAACAAAATGAGATCAATTAGCAGAGAGACGCAAGAGTATAATAAAATTATGTCTAATAACTTGAATCAGTGATCCTATGTTAACACTACCTGGAATACTGGTCGCAGGAACACACCTTAGTTTAAAAATATGTTTACATAGAACACATCTATGTACGCAATAAATATAGTAACATTTATAGTATCATAGCCACAATATTCATTTAAAAGTACACTCTCCGTCTATAGCTATTTGGGTAAGAATAATAAATAATGTTAATAAAGGACCGTCAGTCCTGCCGGAATACAACACATACCAGATAGGTAAAGGTCTACTATAATCTCATGGCATAAAACATAAATAAAAGAATATGATTTTCATATGACAATGTCAAGTGACATCGGTCAAATCAAAGTACGAGATCTGTCAACCGCTGCTGAGATTTTGTGATTTCTTTTTGAAATTTGTTGTTTTCTTAAGCGAGAAATATTGTTTTCAATGTTTATCGTAATATAAAAAGGAACAAGAAGTTGTAAATTAAACTCAATCTTTGATTTTAAAGTGCGTGGAGAGTTGACCGGTAAGTTGGACTGAGTTGTTTTGATACTTTTTAGTTTATTTTATATTTTTCTAACGTACTAAATTGTGACTTCTTTATAGGGGTTTCCAGTACTACTCAACGGCGAATCGTAGCTGAGGGCACATCAAATGATGGTTTGTTTCCGCGCCTGGTAAAAAGAGGAGAGGGGGGAAGAATTAAATCAACTTGGACAGTTTCGATTTACAGTTGATTAGGAATAGATTAAACGAATTAAATACAGTTCGGAAGGAAATTCCTACAGTAGAAACTGTTACAAATTCTTCGACAAAATAATGATTTCAACGGAGGGAGAGAATCCCTGAGGTAAGAAAAATATTAATTCATAATCCCACTCACTCTCACTCGTAAGAGGAGGCCTGAGCCGTGCAGTGAGACGTATTATGATGATAAATGACTAAGCTATCGTTAGAGTAACATAATAAATATAATTTTTTACAGTCTTATATTTGAGGACATTGGTTATGATTATGTTAAATGCGAATCATAAAGAACCATTTTGATGGAGAGGTGACATAAAACTACAAAGATACAAGTTTTTTTAAGCGTATAAAGGAAAACCGCGAAGCTGAAGAGCATAATAAATTGGATGTGATTTATTTAGATGAGGCTTACATTCACGGTTCATGTTCTGTAAACAAGTGCTGGGAAAGCAAAGATATTGCAGGTCCCTCTAAAAGTTTTCACTTGGAGCGAGGTGGATCATTGTAAATGCTGGCGGAGAAAGTGGCTTTGTACCAAATTGTTGTCTGGTGTACAGGTCAACAAGTGTAACTGCTGACTACCACCACGATTTGTATAAGAACAATTTTACAAAATGGGTGACAGAGAAGCTAATTCCAAATCTGACAAAACCTTCACTAATTGTTACGTTGGATAATGCTAGTTATCATTCCGTACGTATGAACAAACCGCCCCCACAAGCCAATCTTATCGCTGATATAATAGAATGGCTCCGTGCAAATGATTTACTGATGATCTTTGGCGTAAATGTCAACTACTTGAAGTAGTGAAACAAAACATGTCTGCACCCTTATATGAGACAGATGAAGTATTAAAACCGCACGGTCACGAAGTTTTAAGGCTCCCACCTTATCATTGCACATTGAATCCCATAGAAATGATTTGGGGTATAATGAAGCAAAAAGTTGCTGATAAAAATCTAGACAGGCCTACATAAAATTATTAACAGAAGAAGCTCTCTCACAAATTGTTGCAAAGGATTCGCGAAAATGTTGTGAACATGTAAATTGAAAACGATTTCATCAAGCAAGATAGAATAATTGAAATTTCAGTCCTCATTCAGAACTAGAAAACGATTTATTTAGTTATTTGTATGATTGAAATTATATAATAAATCACTACATAAAGTAATTTACAATTGATTTATTTTTCATGACATATTTTCCTATGTTGAGAAACCGACAAACATAACCACATTCTTCATACACATAACTAATATACTTCATGTTCATTAAGACATAAATAGAAATTAAACAGTATCAAGATCGTTTAATCGAATTTCCCCTGTATTGCACACAACAATTTTTTATTTCCCTATTTGCCATGAGATTCTGGTAGACCTATACAAATATTTTTAAGGGTCTTAATATAAGTGTTTTATTTTACCGAAAAAATAATAAAACAATGGTACATCGTAACATGTCTGTGGATTTGCATTTTTCTTTTGTTCTACTGTTGAATTGTTTGAGCACAGTTAAATTAAATTCAACACTTTTCTCACCATACGAATAGGCGGATTTGTATCGGAGACCAGCCCTTGTATCACGCAACTTTCCACTCTATCGGGTTAAGCATTTGGAAGACTCCAAAGTGTCAAAATATGTACGTATTTGACAGTTCGGAGTAAGCTAAATCAGACAACTCCATACAGTGGAGGCCTTACATGGTCGCACCCCAGACCAGGCTTAAACTCTGCTTTTGTCTGCGCTCGCTCAAGAGAACTCATGTGCAACCGCAGATAAAACGCCTGCCAGGCCAGCTGGTGAGGCCAAAGTTCCTGTGTTTACGTCTTTTCAGATCTAAACCCACAACAGATGCATAAGTCGCACGACGGACTCAAGCCCAAGGCGGGCTTCGCTAAACGGCGACTAACAAGATAAAAAAATAAAATATAGCCTCCATCAACAATAAAAATTGACGAACATCTCGAAAAGTGTATAAACCGCGCACGATATCAGGGACGCGACCCTTTGAAACGGTCAAAGCTCGCGAAACGATATAAGTGTTGTAAGTGAATTATATTAAATAAATAAAAAAAAATTTGTAAATTGTTGGTAGTGTTAAGTATTATTATTTGCCACGTCTTTTTATGATTCACTGAAGGAAAGGAATGATTTGAAGATGCGGAAAGCTCCGATGATTCTTTCTCTGGAGAAAAGAGAATAGTAAAATTGGAAGAATTTTTTTTTATTATAATAAACAATTTTGTGTATTTCAGCTATATACAGATTGAATTAGTACAAACTATTGATAAATATTTAAAACTCATTTTGTAACCGTTCATCGCCCTAAAACTGTCATTTTCAATACAATTCCACAACGTTCCATTTCATTCTGATCGCGAGCGGATTATACAACTTCGTTAAAAATAGTTTTAATTTAGTGGTCAATAGGAATAGCATAATATTATCGTAGAATTTCAATTATCATTAATGGGAATAAATGTGGCATTGAAAGCTAAAACGTTTCCGCCACTGAGCGCACCCCATCCACCGATCAAAGAGGTGACAAATACTTATCTTAATTTGGGACTAGAGAGCCTCATAACAATTACGTAAATATTTTTTTTTTCAAACAAAATAGTGTTCGCTAAATAAAATATTGATTTTTGGGGTGGATACTTAGGGGTTGCCTAAATAAATAAACTATGGGGTTTAAAGTTTTTGGCGGCCTTTTCCTAACGGTGTTCTACAATTTTTGTTCAGTGCTGCTTATCGATGTTTCCCATATTATGAAAACTTATTTATTCTTCAGGACACCCATATTTCGCTTGCTGTATGAATCAAATACTCGCTATCAGCTTTAACAACGAACCGTTAATCAACACGGTTGTGATTTGATGGATGCATTTGCACGCATAACGCTAAATATTAAAAAAAACAGCCAAGTGCTAGTCGGACTCGCGCAAGAATAGTTCCGTACCATTACCTATACAACATTTGAATATTTCAAGCGTCTTCCTGTTGCCGTTATGAATATCGAACAAAAAACGGCAAAAAAGTCACGTTTGTTGTTAATTTTTTGCTAATTATCTTTGTGATTGACATAGCATATAAGTTTAGCAGGTTGACGTGGCAGTGCTGGTCACATTTGCCGAAGAACCGGTAACCGATGGAGTAAAAAGGTTCTCGAGTGGAGACAAAGAACTGGCTGAAACTGGGAGCCACAACTGGAGGAAAATCATAGCAAATGATCTAAGTTTAAATTTTGCAGTATTGTTGTGGATCAAATCACAATCGTGTTGTTTACGGACTCATAGTTTACGCCAATAGCGTGACTTTAATTTATAAAGCAGTACAATTTCAATATGGCAGCAGAAACCGGCATTAGGGAAAAGGCCGCCAGAGGTTTAACCTCCACGTAGGTGGGTAGTAATCACTGGGGGGGGGATCACCTGGGGGCGCCGGAGGTTTAGGGGGCGCCGCGCAGCCGCTTCAGACGCTCCTTCTCCATGTGGTCCACCGGGGGCTCTCGCTCGAACGACACCAGTTCAAGGGCTGAAAGAAGGAGACAACATTAGTCGATAAATACACTGATACTGAACAAATGGATGAGATCGGCACCACGTTTTGGACTTTATGGACTTCGGTTTTGAGTCAAATTGGCTACTCGAAGGGAACAGGGATCGGCACCACGTTTTGGACCTTGTGGACTTCGGTTTTGAGTCAAATTGGCTACTTTAGACATGGAAGATAGATTGCAGATGAAGAAAAAATTATTTTGTGCAACTTTTGATTGTGGCACTATATAATTGAAACTAGCTTATCAACTTCGTACGAAACAGACCCGTGGGGTATAGACGTTGGCGGGGACGGGGCAGTACACGGGGGTTCCGTCATAGGTCATAATGGTCTAGTATGCGATAGCACGAAACCGCCATAATTGCTTGTTAATTTACTAACTAGATCCCAAACTATCTTAGACTATAAATAGAAATACCCTCATTACATTTTTTCATTGTATTATTGTCAGCGGAAGTGATAACATCGAACGACAACTAGTTACGCGTACCTGTGAGTCATTAAAAGTGCTGTTTTTCAATTTACAAATTCTCGGAATTCTCAGTGCAAAGTTTGACGAATCACAATGAATATTCAAGATAAAGGTATGTCCTCTTCTTTAAAATATTTTTATTATTATTTTCATTATTTTCATTATTTTTACATGGGTGCTACGAAACATTGTCACTGAATGTAAAATTTTACTTCATTCATTGTTTTTAACTAAAGTTTTAACTATGTACCCGGGCTCACCCACAAATATTTTTTACGTCAGAATGAAGCTTAAACTGTGTAGTTTTATAAACTATACCATCTGAGTGCGCCTGTCCGCTCATACCTTATTTATGAAGGTGCTCCGCTTTCGTAGCCCATTTGCTACGAAATAGTGTACAGTATCAGATTCTCTAGAAAATATATCTTAGAAATCTGGCATACTTGTGAAGGTTCGGAGACAGAAAGAGCTCGCCGTGTGCTAGAAAAAATAATGCATATGGTGCCAAACAGCGAAAACTGTGAAATTGAAGTTCTTCGTCAATGTATTCAAAATTTAAGCAACTCGAAGCTTGGATAAGCTGAAAAAGAGTCACCTGGAGTGGTTGGAGCATCACGAAGTTGTCGACATCGTTAAGAGCTCTGCAACAGGAGGCGCTTCTTTTCGTGAAATTGTAAATATTCAGCAGTCTTTCGGTGCTAGTGGTCGGCCGAAAAAAGATTTCTCGGAGTGCAGTAAACGGTCCCAACGTAGAAGATTAGCAGATCTTTCTAAGGTGGATGAGTCCGCAATCACCACTTTGAAGGATACATCCAGCCATTCCGACACCAAGACTTGTGAGATTGTTGTTGATGAAGTGATATCGTTACTTGCTGAGGCCAAGCTAACAAAGCACCAGTACATGTTGGTTAAGAACTTTGTTAACTCAAAAATCTCACCTGTGATGCCTTCATATCAAACGATTCTTGATGCCAAAAAGCGTTGCTATACTATAAATCGGACAGTGAGTGAAACTAGCGCGGAAGTGGAACTACAATGTTTGCTGGACCATACCGCGACACGGATAGTAGATTTACAAGAAGAAGTACTATCAAGTATTGACCACGAAACTCTTGGTGATTTATTTTTAATCGGAAAGTGGGGGTTCAAACCCGTCAACGGCAGCTCTGGTCACGCAGAATAAAAGCAGTGTTTCTCAGAAAATCCAGAACTAGATGATGGGAGTATGCTAGTCACGTCATACGTCCCATTACGACTTGTATCAATTGTGCAAACCACTGGAGAAGAAACTCTTATATGGAAGAATCCGCGTTCGTCTTCTACAAGATACTGCAGGCCTATACGGTTTCGTTTTGCGAAGGAAACCAAGGAGCTATCCCAACAAGAAGTGCAGTACTTTGAGGAAAAAATAAGACGTTTGTTGCCCACTGAATACAAAGACTTACAAATCCATCATGATCTGCATTTGACAATGGTAGATGGTAAAGTTTGTAGCGCATTAGCCGATACCTCCTGTTCGAAATGCCTTTTGTGCGAAGCATCACCTAAAGAGATGAACAAGATCGACGAGTGCCTCAGAAAAGAAATTTACGCCTAGAATTTTGAGTTTGGGTTGTCTCCGCTTCATTCGTGAATAAGGTTCTTCGAATACTTGATCCACGTGTCGTATCATCTTGATTTCATAACCTGGCAAGCTCGCTCAACGGAAGCAAAGCAATTATTAGCGGACAGAAAGACGCGTATTCAGAAAGAATTCAAGCAGAAATTAGGTTTGATTGTTGACAAGCCACGTAGTGGAGGAAGCGGTAACTCAAACGATGGTAACACTGCGCGCAAGTTTTTTGCTAACTCAGCAGTTGCAGCCGAAATCACGGGTCTAAAGAAAGACTTAATAGACAGGTGTGGCACTATATTAAGTTCTCTTTCATCTGGATACAAAATTAATTCGGGTAGATTTAAATTGTTTGCTACAGAAACGGCGCGGTTGCTTGTCAATGAGTATCCATGGTATAATATGCCAGCTTCTGTTCACAAAGTTCTCATTCACGGGTCAGAAGTAATCGAAAATATGTTGATATAGATAGATCAATAGGAGAACTCTCTGAAGAAGCAGCCGAGTCAACGAATAAGAATATAAAATCATTTAGGTTAAATAACACGCGAAAATTCTCAAGGGAGTTAACTAACTCCGATCTTTTGAATAGACTGCTCTTAAATTCCGATCCTTTAATAACTAGTCTCAGGGAGCTCCCTCGTAAAAAAAGGCAACTTTAGGTAAATCTGTAATTAGTTTCTTAGATATATAGATTTAGTAGATTTTTTGGTTGTTGAGTTTCATGTTTAATCTATTATATGTATTTATTGGTATGCCCATAAATAATAATTGTTCTTTTTATTTCTGTCATTATATGATGTTAGAATATGTTTTTTTAGCACTAGTTTTAATAATGTGGACTAATTTTCACGTTTAAATCATAATATAAGTTTTGTAATATAGAAACAATATAATAAAAAATCTTTGTATTTCTGCGAATATTTTGATATCTTTAAGCAAAATATTTATTTTTTTACTTAATAATGAGTTTAATTATTTATAAATTGTCAATTTACGTCAATTCAGGTAGTTTCATCACTAATATTATGACATAGAAACCGTTTACGCAGTTTCGACCGCATCTTCAGTTAGTTTCATCACTAATATTATGATGACATAGAAACCGTTTACGCTGTTTCGACCGCATCTCTTAGGGCGCCGTACCACAGTGCAGTAGGACGAACGAGCGAGCGACGAGCTACGCACAGTAGTATTTCTGAGTATACTTATAATGTGAATGACTGATTGAGAGACAACGCACAACCAAGTAACATCAGCTAAACACAATCACTTGTCCTGGTTCCAAACTAGGATACCCTGTGATATGGGTATTCTATCAGAACAAGGGCGTCACAAATAACAGCTACCCTGACTGAGGGTACAAATCAAAGTTTGTACAAATCGGCGTTCCACAGCGGGAAGGGTTTTCAGATTGGGTTTGTTTTCGCGCAATTGGGAAAAAAAAACTTGGAATGGCAATTTATGAGGTAAAATAGTATTGAAGAAAATATATAAAAAAATCTCATAGATCTTTACTAGAAAAATAGCGATTTCGCAACGCACTGCGGTAGAATAAAATCATCTTTCCTGTTTCAGTGTTGACAGACCAAAACACAGATTAGTACGGTTACTAACACATTATTATTATTAATTCTTTATTGCACAAAGACAGTGTACAAAAGGTGGACTTAATGCTAATGGCATTTTCTACCAGTCAACCTGCAGGAGGTACAGGGGAGGCAAAAATTGACACATTGAACAAATATTAATCCTAATATTAGGGGTTAAAGTATGAAATTGCCGTTTTATTGCAATAGGTTCTTTAAATTGACATAGAATCTTCATGGTTTGAGGTTTTCGAATGAAACTTTTTTCAAATGGTTTCTATGATGTTCTTTTTTTAAAAAATGTGAAACATTTGAATATCGAATATTGAATATCAACAAGGCAACACAAGTTTCAACACGCGTTTCTTTCTGCAGATCAGTCAAATCATGAGGCACCCATTTTTCGTATTTTTTTATTTTATTGATTTGACGCAAATGAGTCAATATTGTGGGTAAGGTAACGTTAAACCATGCCGCTAATTCCTGGGTAGTACTATCTCTCTTAATTCATCGTTATTCACCTGTGTGGGCGGTCTTCCTCGTAGCTCGTTCTTTAAGTCGAAATTTCCATCACGAAAGCGTTTAAACCAAAATCGCACGGTGCGTTCATTAGTAGACCCCTATCCAAACGCAGCATTGATATTGCGGGCTGTTTCTGCCGCGTTAGTTCCGCGTCGGAACTCGTATTCAAAAATCACTCGAATTTTCGCAGTATCCATCTTTCTTGTCTAAATTGAATAACAAAAACAATTGAAAGTCGATATTCAAATGTTTCACATTTTTAACAAATGAACATCATAAAAACCATTTGAAAAAAGTTTCATTCGAAAACCTCAAACCATGAAGATTCTATGTCAATTCAAAGAACCTATTGCAATAAAACGGCAATTTCATACTTTAACCCCTATTATTACCCGAAAACAATCCTGTTCAATTCAATTAAAAAAACCGGCCACGTGCTTGTCTGGCTTCGCGCAGTGTAGGGTTCCGTAGAAGGAAGAGTGCCTGCTTTACAAAATAACAACTTATAAAAGTAATTTTCAATAGAATTTGTACGTAAGAGTAGGTTTCTTTTTATAGTTGGTCGCCTATTACTCGTTAACTTGTAAAGCCTACTTAGCCGTGCTAATGTTCCTTTTAAGTTCATTATATGTGGTACTGCCCTGAATATTTTCACGTTTCTACAATCAACCGTTTATCCGGGAGAGGGGGGGTTTATTAGAGTAGGGGGACGCCCTACTCTAAAACGCGTTTTAAAGCTTAATGTTTCGCAAACGAATCCTTAAATCGAAAAATGGTTTCTTACACACACAATATTTTTAAAGGACCAATCCAACGATACGCCACGCCACACTATGGTGTAGGCGAGAAAAAAATGCATCGCTATTTAGGTGCAGGGGAGGTACCCGTATCTATGCCAAATTTCAGCTTTCTAGTACTTTTCGGCTCTGTGCTAAGCCGCAAACAGACAGACAGACGGACGGACATGGCAAAACTATATAAAGGTTCCTTGTTGACTACGAAACCCTAAAAAGGGGGGGGGGGGTTGCTGCAAAACCATTATTTTGGTGAAGCCCAGTCATCGTGATCTAACTTATGTGAACCCATACATCAAATGTCAAATCAAACGTGTTTTCGTTAGTTTATAAATCTTTACTGTAGGCACCAAATAAAAAACCGGTCAAGTGCGAGTCGGACTCGCGCACGAAGGGTTCCGTACCAGACCAAGACCGAATTTGAGAACAGCGCCATCAAGAACCAACAAGAAGCGTTAACATTTAACGACACGACATCGGCGCTGTGAAGGTTACATATCTATGTACGCCATACGCCATCTGGCCGCTAGATGGCGAGCGCTGTCTTTAGACAACATTTGTTGTATGGGAGTCCGCCTTAAATATTTGTTTTATTCTGTTTTTAGTATTTGAAGCAATAACGTCAACAGAAATACATTATCTGTGAAAATTTCAACTGCGTAACTATCACGGTTCATGAGATACAGCCTGGTGGTAGACAGACAGACAGACAGACAGACGGACAGTGAAGTCTCAATAATAGGGTCCCGTTCGGCACCCTTCGTGTACGGAACCTCAAAAACATTAAAAGCCTTACATATCTAAGTTTAGCCGTGTACAATTGGCGTCTTACTGTTAAAAGCTCTTCCAGATAACCTTAGGATGGATAAAACTGATAGAGCAACGAATTAGTGATCACTTAGCTCACCTGTCGTGCGGGGGTAGAGGAGCGGTAGAACGCCGGCTTCTCATTCGGGAGGTCGTGGGTTCGAATCCCGGCATGTGCCAATGACTTTGTTTCCTAAGTTACGTACATTTGTAATAGCAGTACCACTCGCTAACTGTGAAGGAAAACATCGTGAGGAAACCCTAGTGTCTGAGGTTCTCACTTGCTATACGCTTGCTATACGTACAATTATGAGGCTAAGTGCGGAAATCTCAGGTCTAACTAGAACTAGCTCACCTGTCTCCGAAAGCGTGGGCCGGTCGTTGAGGAACCGCCAGACGGGCGGATGGGGCGCCAGAGGCGACGGCGATGCAGCGCCCTCCTCGCTAAGCAGACGCCGCGACGCCAGCTGCATGTTGACGTGGCGCGCGAGAAGCGAACACTTCTCGAAGTTCACCCGATTGCCTGGCAACCTGCGCGCGATTTGCAAGAAGAAAATATCTTAAGAAAGATATTTGCTGTTATTGAACGTTCTGTTCTGAAACCGGCGTGCCTGTATGCAACGCCTAATTTATGTTGATGAAGCGAAAGTCATCTGTCAGGATAGTAGCAAGTGCCAGACCCTGGTCTCTGCCTATCCCACCGGGATATGGGAGTGAGTTTATGAATGTTCATTTTGTATCAGTTTTGTATCGTATTCAATACCTTAATGGGGGCGCAGGTGGGAATACGGTAAAAAGTGAGGGTTTGTTTGGTAAAAACAGGCATCAGTTTTTCTGGTCCTAGAAACTCACAATCAACGGCCGGCTCACAGAGTTAATAGACTTTGAGTAACGGGTGGGCATCAGTGGATTTTTTTTTTCATTATAATGTTTTTCAAATAAGTAATTTACTTGTTTTTAATAATTGTTTAGCCGCTCTCGGAAACCTACTGGTTTATCAATCATCTTATTATCGATCGATCGATTTGTTAGATTGGTACTTGTACCAAGCAATGTATTAACTTAAGATGATTTGAGAAAAGACTTCTCCACTACAACTCGACCCGAAGACAGTGGACAACATTGTGCATTCACATTCAACAAACAGAATGTAAATCTTTACATTGAAATAAATATTTCATTGCTGAAAGTGAAAATATTTTATTTACCATAAAATCTATGGTTACAAGACACAAATCAATAAATATGTATTATTTTTATGGTAAAAAGGAAGGGGCTCAGCTAATTGCTACGACTGCATGCGTAGTCAGTAGCGCTGGTTGTCAGCCCGTCCTCTTTATTCACATTCTGAAGAAATCTCTAATTGCACAAAATAATTTTACATATCTCTTGCTCTGTAAGTAGTCACTTACTTCCCTGAATGCCGGGGTGTATGGATATTATTACAGCATAGGTTTCAAAACATACCATGTAATGTTAACATTACAGCATAGGTTTTGGAATTTGAAAAAAGAACTGTCATATTCATACTGCAAGAAGAATATTTTTTAAAAGTTAATATTTTTTTTCTCGGTATCGATTATTTACTCGAATCGGAATCGAAACAAATTAAATTAGAATTTAATTATGAAGATTTTATTTTAAATATCGAACTATTTGTTTCGCAGTCACATCGTATGTTAATTGAAATCGATTTAAAAATCAAACTGGCCAGCACGATTTGACGCGCTTGCGTGCCATAAAGTCGTGAAGAGTAAAAAAGTCAGTCGACTAGCTAGGCACGAAAGTAAATTTTTTTCGTGTTTTGGAGTTCTTTCTCAAAAGTCCTGCTTTCTTGTTTTTTTACTTACCTCACAATCGATATGTAAAGCAGAGTGTTTACCTCGGGTGTAACATCAATTGCATACTCGGGCTAATCTACTATAACAATGCTAAATATAGTCCAAAGCACCAACATTTTATATAAACTATGACATAAATTTACAAAATGTAAACTTGTAAGCCATGCTGATAGTATGCGCTTACTTGCTCGGGCTGCCTTGGTTGGCGAAGTGCAGGTCGCGACACGTGACTGACAGCAGCGGCACTGCCGTCTCTGTGGGCGCCGCCGCCAGCGCCGCGCGGTATCTGTAAGGAAGACTCGAGTTTAGCAAGGGCAGTACAATTTTTTATGTCCAAAGAAGCGACTTTCCGGTACATTAATTGTCAAATTCTGACATTATGGCACCACATAATGTCAGAATTTGACAATTATTATTGTTATAAAATGAGTGTTAACGAGCGCGGACGATGGCTCGGTGTAGCGGTATCGGTACCTAAATGATGATTTACTAATGTTTGACCAAAAACGTATGACAAATGATCATTTTTACAAATAACGTTTTAAAAAATTGTCACTCGGTAAATATCAAATTTACCAAACGTATATTATAAATGATCATTTGACAAATACAAATTTCGCAAATATTTTACTCTGCAAATGAGTTGGCTGTTAAAACTATAATTTGTAAATTTTTATTTGACCACATATTTCGTTTGACAAATTCGCGGTTTTACAAAATGACGGTAGATAAATTGTTATTTGATAAAAACAACTATTTTCAAGTACCAATTTAATGATTTGTTAAGATATTGGATATTTCAACTATGTTTTACATAATGACATCGCTTCGCTCGGCTTTGGGTTTTTTATCAAAGTCAAAAGTCAAAGTCAAAAATTTTTATTCACTATAAAAATAAAATGTTTACTTAATCAACGTCAAAGCTGTTAGTTTCACAATTAATAGATTATGCGGAGAAGAAGCTAACAAAGAAACTCCACACTTATTCTTTTCAGTGATTTATTCTTATCATCATGGAACCTCACACTGCGCTGCGCTCGTTGCCGCACCTATATTTCTCTATTCGCCTTGTAATTTAAAATTATAAAATCATTATTTATGTTATAAGTTGATTACACTACTGTATTTATGTCATTTGATTTATTGCAAGACCGCATATTTTTTTAAAAGTATTAATAAAATTCTGACAATAAAAATAAATGATCAGATACAGTTTTTCTTTTTTATTAGACTATGTAGAATATTACATACTCGTATTACATGATTTTACTTAAATGTGTTTATACCTTGCGCTGTTTTACCAATTCACGTGTATAATAAAATATTTGTATGTCAAATGATGTTTTATAAAATAATAATTTGTTCGATAATTATTTGTCAAATGAGTTATATATATACAGAAACAATACTCTGTATAAAGATCAATTTGAGAAGCATAATTTTGTCGAATGTTATTTGTCAGATGAAAATTTGTATTTTGTTAATAGATAAATTGGTCACAATGGGGCAAAGAGAAACTGGACAATAGAGGCAGGATGTCCGAAATTCTTCTCCATTGTCTTTTATTACTTTTACGCGGCTTAACATTTTGCAGCCTTTCATGTTTTATTTGCTAAAGACACGGGTCTAACCAGGTGTGCCAAGCTTTCTGTCTGCCTTAATGTTTCGTAGAAATACCGCTAGCACTATTGTTACAAGTTGGCATTTAAGATAATATTATCAGTGCTTTTCGTGAACAATGGAGCGCAACCAAGCGGCTGCGCCGGCTTGCCAAAGAATGCTGTGTTCCTATTGGTCGACGGCGCAGAACCTTACACCCCCGCGCCCCTATGGACGGAGGTTCGAAGCAATGTTCACGTTAAGCAAAGTCAGTTCACGCCACGCTCTCTTCTAAATAAGGCTACATCTGTTATTTGCCAACAAACGAGGATTTACACCCCCCTGTTGGGTATAAATATTCTGCTGTGGATCTTATTTCACCGCCGCCGTCACCTTCTACCACGTACCCTCTCGCGCCCGCTGCCGCTGTTGCCCGGAAAGCTGGACGAGAGACTGTCGCCTGAATCCTCTACAATGAGTATGTATACTTTTGAGGGTTTGATAGGTAACAAAATTACGGACATTTTAACCTCGTCATACATTTTCAAACAAACAATACATGTTTGTTTTTATATCCTTAGTTTTTTTTATAAAGAAAAGGTGTCTGCCAAATTATTAATTTTATTCTGGAATCAAATTTTCTCAATCAGAAACCAGGTACAGATAAGAAAAATGTCTATTGATTGTCCGTAATTTTATTATCTATCAAACCCTCAGACCACATATTTTATCAAAAGTATACTATTATTTTACACTAATTAAAAATGTTAGATTGTGCGAGCGAGACAGCATGCCAAACATAGAAACAGCCTTTAACGTTTTTAGGTTTGCGTAACCGAAGGGCACAAACGGGATTAATGTGCCTGCAGACTGTATAAATTTTTCTATTCATATTTTCATAATAGACTACTTGATTTATATATATAATGTAAATAAATAGTATGTAAATTACGTCTCTGTCCGACATATATGTCTGTCTCACTCTGATTCTGTGTGCGCAAAAACCACTGAAGACAGACGCAAAAACAATTGAATTAAACTTACCATGATTATAGCTCAGATTCCTGTGTAACATATAGGCTATATAACATCACGCATAAGTCTACAGGGGGCGACAAATCAATATAAATATCATCATAAACCGGTTAATTGTATGAGACACTATAGAAAAACCAATACGCAATGACTCTGAGCTTTCAGGGCCGAAGTTCATAGCACTGCAATTTGTATTTTATTATGTCAATTCGAGGTACATTGCGTTGCAGATTCGTTTTATTAATCTGTGTATCAATCGGCCTTGCAATTTACATAAAATTGTCACAGTAAACATACATTTTAATTTCCTGAAATAGGCCCCAGGTAGCAACCGACTGAAGTCGGTTGCTATGGCAACCTCTCCCTGGCGAGCGAGACGATATAATAGTTTCTTTTTAAGTATGTCTGTTAATAAAATTATCTTGATAACATGCGAAACAAATTAATTATTATCCACTTTAAAATGAGTATAGAACATATTTAATAACATAAAAGAACTGAATGAACAATGACATTTATTATTGAGAATAAAAGCATCAGAAGAAAATATTCTATGTAACCAACATTATAACGCAAACATAAAAAAATTCTGATAGTTGCGTTCCGAAACATAATAAGATTCTGTGACAAAAAAACATTCTCTTTAGGTAGGTATACTGCAAAATAATCACACAATATAGTTTCAGTTTAGATAATTATGTCTAAACGTACCTCTTGATTTCTAATCCATAGACTAGATCGTAGTATCGCTACATAAAAAGTTTCCTCTAGTCTGTGAACTAGGTACATTTGAAGTGACATTTCATGCTAGACACTTCCTAAAAATTAAAATCTCTAGCCATATCGGTTATTATTTTCGGTAAATAAATTTGTTAGTCTTACCTCCGATATTGGGTAGATCTATTCAAATAACATTTGCAAGCATGTCTACTAGACGTAATAAACACCTGGCATGGTTTCCACTCGGCTCCACACACAGCTCCAGCTGTCGCAACTGCTGACCGCATACGGCTGACGTTCGCGACCACTAGAATAAAACAAACACTTAGAAATGCTCCTCCTCTCGATCCAAATGTCTGTTCGTCTTCATATTACACACTTGTTATATGCGGTGGTAGCCTAGTGGGTAGAACATTGGACTCGGAAGCGGGAGACCCAGGTTCGATTCCCAGTGCGGGCATGTACCTATGACTTTGTTTTCTAAGTTACGTACATTTGTGAAGTTATAGTACCAATACCACTCGCTAACGGTGAAGGAAAACATCGTGAGGAAACCTGAGTGTCTGAGCTATTCATATACCTCAGCGCTTGAAATCGCCAATCCGCGGTGGGCACGCGTGGTGATTAAGCCCATACTCTCTCCCTGAGAGAAGGCCTGTGCCCTACAGTGGGACGTATATAGGCTGCTTATGTATATGCTAGCCTTATGGTGCGGTGGTAGCGGAAGGGTAGAACGCCGGCTTCTCATTCGGGAGGTCGTGGGTCCGAATCCTGGCATATACGAATGACTTTGTTTTCCAATGGTACATTAGTGAAGTTGTAGTAGCAATAGCACTCACTAACGGTTTAAGCACAAAGGTCGGAGAACTGATGGCCGTTGGGGCGGAAATGTTCTGACCTGGGGACAGCGGACCGGACGACGCAGCGTGGGTAGGCCCCCCCACCAGATTATAATAATAATATAATAATAATAATAACCGATAATACTCTCTCTGAGAGAAGGCCCGTGCCTACAGTGGGACGTATATAGGCTGCTTATGAATAACCGATAATAATATAAAAATAAGACCGGGAAGCTTCGAAGCCCATGAGGGAAGCCTGTCCTGCAGTGATGAACTGTGAAGGAAAACATCGTGAGGAAACCCTGGTGTCTGAGGGTATTTACATACCTTAGCGCTTGCTATATACACTATGGCCCAAATATGAGGCTAAGTGCGGAAATCTCAGGTCTAACTGGAACTAGCCTGATTTATTTCAAACGAACTGTAACATCTATGAAGTTATATTAGTGAAAATATAAACATTATGTTTATATCTACCGTCTTCTTGAGTCTCGTGATGGGCGTCATGTTGAGAGCGCTGATGATGGCCATGAGCGAGTTAAAGTTGCCAAGATTGAAGCACTCGCGCGCCGTCATCACCCACTGCTCCACAACGCGCGACCGGTATTTGCTCTTCAGGGCCTGTCCGCAAAGATAAAATAATGAAAATCATGAAGTGAAATGAAGATATGAGAGTCTGATGATGAGAAAGGAGAATGATCAAAAACAGTCTATGTTGCGCTTTAAGCAATTACACCTCAAAATGTTTCTTTTGAAAAATGATTTCATAGTTCTATTTGATAAATTAAAAGAATCAGGGGTTTAAAAGTAATAATTAAAAAATATCTGTATTGATTGTATAACTAAAAAGGATTGCAGGGATGCTATAGGCGTATTCTGTGACTTGTCGAAAGCATTTGATTGCGTAGCGTAGACCATGAAACACTTCTCTTAAAATTAAAACACTATGGAATAAATGGGAACAGCCTAAAACTTATGAGATCGTATTTAAAAGGGAGGATTCAAACAGCTGACATAAATAGAATTAAATCATCAGGGTCAGAGGTTAAGATAGGAGTGCCACAGGATCTATTTTAGGGCCGTTCCTTTTCCTTGTATATGTAAATGATTTGCCGTTCATGGTTCAAAACATGTCAGAGATAGTATTATTTGCAGATGACACGTCACTTATTTTTAAAATTAAGAGACAAGAAAATGACTTCGACGATACAAATGATGCTCTATCTCAGGTACTAAACTGGTTCACTTCTAATAACTTATTGTTAAATTCAATAAAAAAAATGTATAAAGTTTACTCTACCAAATGTCAAAATAGTTGACAGCAGCGTTGTATTGGGGAATGACAAACTAGAAATTGTAGAAGAAACTGTATTTCTAGGTATCACAATTGATGCAAAGCTTCAATGGGGACCTCATATAAACAAATTGCCCAATAGGCTTAGTTCTGCAGCATAGGCAGTCAAAAGAATCCGGGAATTAACTGACGTCGCAAATGCTAGGCTTGTTTATTTTCGTTACTTCCACAGTATTATGTCCTACGGCATACTACTGTGGGGTCGGGCAGCAGACATTGAGACCATCTTTGTATTACAGAAGAGAGCGATCAGATTCATTTATAAGCTAGGCAGTAGAGATTCGTTAAGAGATTTCTTTAAAGAAACTAACATCCTAACAGTTGCTAGTCAGTATATCTATGAGAATATTATGTACGTCAGGAAAAATATAAGTAATTTTAAAACCGTAGGTAGCCAACACGATGTAAATACTAGAAGTAAACATAAACTTTCTTTCCCAAGATTTAGGCTGGCAAAGGTTAATACATCCTTTATGGGGCATTGTATACGTTTTTATAATAAGATCCCTGAAGATATAATAAACTTGCCCGAAGTGCGGTTCAAAAAATGTGTAAAGCGCACTCTATGCCAAAAGGGCTATTATAGCATTAAGGATTATTTAGATGACAAAGATGTGTGGAATTAAAGCCAGTTCAATGCATCCTAGTACTAGCTTTTTAGAGCGATATAGTCATATATATTTTGTATTTTATACAGAATTATTACTTAGCACTAACTAACCATACCTACCTAATAATGACCTATGTTTATAATTCAAACTGACTAGGTGCCAATGCCAACCCAAAATAACACTAAGATTTCTCGAAACTTCCATCTAATATTTTCATAATATTTTTCCTGCATAATCCAGAGCTAATTCCTCCTAGACTAAATAGACTAACTCCTATAGTAAATTGATCATTCTCCTTTAAAAAACTCTGCATCTATTGTACATAGGCAGATAGAATTTGTGGTAAATACTAACGGTCTTATTTATAAAAAACGATTCCTTAAAACACTCGATAAACGCCTATTAAAATAGTCTGTGGTGGAGATTTTACAAGGGACAGACGTAACTGCAGATTAAATAAACTGACTCTGAGGAGTTAATTTAATTTAGAGGAATTGTGTATTTATAAATAAGGCCGTAAGATTTCGAACTAAATCTGATCCGACTCTACCGACAAAAAATCAAGCAAGTGAATCCGGAAACCTAGATTATTCATGATTTTCCATTGTAAAGATTTGCGAGTCTTGTTGGTATAATAAAAGTCTTTCTTCTTCTTTTTCTTTTTCTTCTTAAACCAGCTCAAGCTCCGTGTACTGTGGTAGTTCGTGAAGATACGATCGTCTGATGATGATCAGCACAAAAACACCTGACGTAAAGGAAACCTGCGTGGAGAAACCCGAGTACCTGAAGTTTTCCCATACCTCACCGCATGAAGCGCCATTCGCGCCATTGAATATTTTTTTTCTGGCTTACTAAAATATTATAAATGTTAGCACGTAATAGCTGCGTAATTCTCAGCGTTCTTAAGGCATCTTAAAAATGCTGGAAATCACATGTCTATAGAACCTAAGCCCATAAACCTAGGGCTAGACAGCAGAGCGGTAGCTAACAACGGCCTTTCTTGACAGAAGTGCTATGTATGTAGTCATACTTCCTTGGGTCTACTAGAGTCTAAAAATTACTATTACGACGATTGAGATTTTTGTCAAACACTTTTTACAAAAACGTTTATTAATACACTTTTTTTTAAATTTGTTTAATTCACATTGGACGGTAACCATAACGACACATCATCAGTGTGGTAGATTTTACACTTTTTCTAATGCCGTTGTGCGAACATTGTATGAATACTAATCCAACGATGTGCTGTAAAGATTGTCTAATGTTAAACCGCCCAAACTCGTGGAGCCCCTTAACCACAATGCTACAGTCCACATATGGCCACAATACCTTGAGAATATCAGTCGCTACGAGGTAGCTCAGCCTGTTGAACCAGCCGGCGTAAGCCTCAAGGTTCCTGGTGGTCTTGGTGTGGACGTGGTGCAGGCTGATGCCGCGACTGCCGCCGTTGGAGGGCGCGGGCGCAGGCTGCGCGGGCGCAAATGTTTGCACCAACTCCTCGGGCCCAACGAAGGAGAGCCGATGGAGCTCCACGATCGTCAGTTGATTGGCTAGCTCCACCGGCGCCAGGCCCAGCGTTAGGATGTCGCCCTGGAGGGATAAGCGGACGTATATTTTATTTCATTCAGCTTTATCCTAGATGCCAAGAAACATCTTTGATAGAAACCGCTAGTCTCCACCTCAGCCGCCAGTCCTCAGGTCAACCGCGAGTCTCCACTTCAGCCGCCAGTCCTCACCTCAACCGCGTGACTCTACCTCAGCCGCCAGTTCTCACCTCGACCGTGTGTCTCCACCTCAGCCGCCAGTCCTAAACTCAACCTTTCGTCCTTAAAAACCTATTTAGAGGCTAAAAATTCCACCCATGCCAGGACATGCACCCTCGTATTAAGTACGTACTTACATTTATAATAGGTAGGTAGATACGATCCGATCTGAGGTGATCCGACAGAGAACCAAACATAGACACAGCCCACCGAATTAGCGTGCTGAAGTGGCAGTGGGCCGGCCATATCACCCGAAGAACTTATAACCGATGGGGTAGACGAGTTCTTGAGTGGAGACCGCGGATCGGTAAACGTAGTGTAGGACGTCCTCTGACTCGGTGGAGCGATGATCTTCGCAGGGTTGCTGGCAAGAGCTGGATGAGAGTAGCCGTGAACCGTGCTCAGCGGCGTGCAATAGGAGAGGCCTATGTCCAGCAGTGGAGAAGCGCAGGCCGATGATGATGATGATGAGGTAGATACGAATGTAACAAACGAGCGATCTCGCGCCATCAAACTTAAAATTTTGGCGAATTTTAATGTACTGTATCACCTGTATGTCATGTTATAAATAAACAAAATAAGAAAAAAACCGCAAGACTCCACCTCAGCCGCCAGCCCTTACCTCGACCAGCAGTCCTGGCCTAACCTGCCAGTTCTCACCTGAGTGAGTTGGTCCACGGAAGCGACCGACGGGATCTCCACCAGCGTCTCCTCATACTGCTCCAAAGCCGTCAGTCGCTCCAGCAGTCTCTCCAGCATTGCCGACACCTCGCCTCGGACCGATGCCATATGCTCGGCCGCGCATCTGTTACAAGCGACTGTTAAGGTGCTGTGTGGATGTCACAGCATCAGAACTAAGGTGATTGGCATGCTCTCAAAGATTATAATCTAATTACTCATCGAAATAATGGATAAATACGTATTTTTATCTATTTTCACGCGCCTCCGACAAGTGTTTTAAATCATCTGAAAGAGTTTTACTGAACAAACAAAAAATTTACTCAATTGACCTTGTCTATGTTTCTTTGCTTCAATTACCTAATTGCTGCCAAAAAATATTATTGAAATACAGAAAAAAAAAATAGAAATATACTTGTCTATTTACGGCTACGCAAAATATTAAAACACTCAAATAAACTCAAGTTAAGGCAATCTGAGATGCTCTTGAATTTAAAAATAAATAATTTGATTTGATTTGTTTATCGATCCAAAAAAGTTCAAAAATTGGTCTACACTAAAAGCTATTTATAAACCAATGCATTGGTTGCATAAAGTGTATGTATATATTTAGCCTATATATATACGTCACACTGTAGGGCACAGGCCTTCTCTCAGAGAGAGAGTATGGGCTTAATCACCACGCTCGCCCACCGCGGATTGGCAATTTCAAGCGCCGAGCTACGTGAGCACCTTAGACACTCAGGTTTCCTCACGATGTTTTCCTTCACAGTTAGCGAGCATTGTTACTTTAACTTCACAAATCAAAGTCATTGGTACATGCCGGGATTCGAACCCAGAACCTCCCGAATGAGAAGCCGGCGTTCTACCGCTCCGCTACCACCGCACTTAAAGTTGCATAAAGTGCCAACCCAGAATAATTAATTACACACAAAAGTTCTACAATTTTTCTGTTCTGGATGCAAAATAGTGGACCTGTAAACATCGATGGACTGATAAGAGCACTCTTAACCCTTTTCCGAATTGAGACATTATACTCACAGACACCCACGACTAAATTACCTTTGCGTGATGTTGCGTACAAGGGCCATTACCCGATCGTCGCGGAAGTCGTACGGGAACGAGCTGGTCCACTGGTTCAGGATGCGCACCAGCGCTATCATGTCTGTTAGCTCTTTATCCACTAGCTCCCTCACTTCGGCCTTCCCCTGTTGGCGCAAACCAAAGTCGAGCTCAGGTGCTGTTCATCCGCACCCTCGTTCGTACGGGATTCTGATGAAATGTAGAATGCCTAGACACTCTCTGGCTCATGGACTATGTCTACGCAAAAAATTACGTCGAGTTAGTTTAATTATTGCTTTGTTTGTTTTACTAATGCAGATTCTCATGTAGCGTAGCTTCATGGTTCCACGCAATTGTGGTGTCCGCACATTATTTGCGCAGCAAATCGTGACTGACAGTTTAGGTAGCGTATGTTACCCGGGATGACTTTAGGATTCTAACAATACCACACACTTTTGAATAACGCGTTTAGAACTTATGGTGAAGAAAAAAAGGCACACATACAAACTAATTTTAGAAACATGTGCAGTTTTAAAAATGTAATGCATTAGCTATAAGGCGTAACGAGTTTTAAATCCGTGCAAAAGAAAGTAGGTTTTGTCGAGTAAGAACCAGAAGAAATATTTGTGGTGGCATACTTGGATTTGCTGAGCCAAAATGATTGGTTGGTTAAAAAATGCTTACAATTTTGTCGTAATTCTTAAAATATCTTTTGCAAAGTTTGCCGAGCAGCTCGTGTGGCTTGATAAAGAGACGACAGCACAATAGCAACGTGAAAGTGAAAGATTTGCTGGCTCCTGGCCGGAGCATGTCCACCAGGGTCTCCAGCGAAGCACTGATGATCTGGCCATCTTTGTACTCGATGTCATTCTTTTCTGGCATGCAATCTGCATATGGCAAGTTTGCTAAAGCCTTCACTCCGGTTGCTAATACTGTAGGCATCTGAAAATAATAAGAAATTGTATTTTGCAATAGTCGATTGATCAAGTGGTGTGGTAACATTAAAAGTAACAAACATAATTTAGATTAATCAGAGTATCTATTTCGCTCTTCTGAATCATGTTTAATTATGAACATACATTGAACGGATCTGGTCACGTTTCAATTTATTAGGTAAACTTTTCGGCAGCACATCACAGTAGTTCGCCGCACTGTCATGTCAGGAGAAGGCAATTCATTGTGAACATTGATCCATAATTACAAGAATAGAATCACTAAAAGTTACCACCTACTGAAAAGGTCATGTTTAGGCCTTTTGACATATTGCTTTTTTACTAAGTCGTCCTTATTCATGCAAAGTAATGGATAATTGCAAGCAGTAACTCCTGCACTGAGGGTACCAAACAAATAATACAAACTTTGCAGAGAAAAAATAATGTAGATTATTAATTAATGTAGTGTACGAGAAACCGGGGATTAATACTATGATGAAATTCAAAAAATTACTAGAAACAATACCTACAACAAACTAGAGATTTCTGATGTTTTCCTCTAGTAGCTGTGAGACAGGTCAAGGGGAAGTGCTCTATAGGTTTTAATTATTACTATTAAACTTACTAGTTTGCAGGTACAAAAGAGGGCACATAAATGGTCATATCTTTTGAGAGCATTGACTCAGAAGCAACTTATGCCTGTGCTCAACTTGATAATTCTCCCATTCTGAGATACAGCATTTGACAGATACATGGATCAACAACAAAGTGATTTGGGTAATCTTTTCTCAATGATGGTACAGACCCCAAAAATAAATATTTTAATAATTTCAATTAAATTATTCATGACAATTTAGTAACAAGCAAATATAGATAGGTCTCTTAAAATTCTCACAAATTGATTCATAGTGTAAAAGTATTTTTGAAGACATCAAATATATAGCATACAATGAACCTTTGTTCATCTTGGGATTATAATCCTTGACAGGATAAGCAGTGTTAGCACAACTTTTGTATATTTATAGTAATAGAACTGCTCACTAACAGTGAAGATAAGCATTGCAAGGAAACCTGAATATGTGTGGTTTTCACATACATTAGTGCTGATGTGGTGGGCATGTGCCCACCACAGTGATTAATCCCATAATCTCTCTTAAGTGCTAGAGCCCCAAACATATTTAGGTTGCTAATTATAATGGGATTCCACATAAATTAGGTATATTTTATTTCTCAGCAGGTGCATGTACCTAAGTAATGTTTTATAGGCAAAATAGAGAAGTGTTTTATCAACTCACCGGTTGTCCATCATTTTTGCTTTGAGAAGCTACAAAGTTTATTGCACCATTCATTACAATATGCTTGCAGGAGTTATCTGATATGAACTTGTTGCCCCTCACCATGGAATAGTAGTCATCATTCTGCAACAAATTCATGATTATACAATTACCCAATTTATTAAATGGAAAGAGTAATTTGTAAAGTTGTTTAAAAAAGAGTTGCCTAAATGTTGCATTTCTCAACCCAGATGCACTGAGGTGTGACTATGAGGTTTATTACCCAATTACTTTTGTTTATAATTGCATCAACTGCCAAAACTTTGATAAGTGCCACTGAGCAGCCAATGATTTGTAAATGGTAGAAACAACTGAAATTGGTAGATGCATATAATATATATCCAGAATATTATACTGCTATCAGAAGCCTGTGATTGTTCTACATTTAACATGCCGAAAGGGAATAAACCCCATATCTGCCAAAAGCAGATGTTGTGTTTTAGGCTCAGGATATTCAGAGATGAGGATGTTTGTTAAATAACCTTTGTTACTCACATCATAGTAGGATAGTCCTGTTCCATGCAGGAGAGCTGAGCTAGGAGGCAGTGGGGCATGGTCCGAGGGAGGCGGTGGGAGAGGTGCTGCCTCAGCCGGTGGAGGAGGCACTTTCATATGACAACCACTACATGAGGCTTCGTTTAGTTTGCTTGCGTAATAATACATAGCCATTCAATTCCTTCTCAGAGACCTATGTTGGGTGCATTACAATTTCGCAACTCAAGTCTGAAGGGCCATTGCTTCTTCCTAGAATGTTATTTCAATTTAGGTAAAGGCACGTAGATAACTAATGCGTAATTTTTAACGTAGTGCGTAAATTTATTTCCGACTTGGTACCTACACAAATATGCGATGTTTTGGCGATGTCATGTAAAGAAAACATTTAATATGTTCTCAATTAAATTACGACAAGAATGAAAATGTTTACAAATAATTACTGTTTAAAAAATTGTTATTATTGATTTACAAGCGATTTAATTTCATTTCCATGGGAAAGAAAGGTGAAAGTTGTAGACATACCTGCGTATCAAAAGTACCTACGAAGCACTGACTGAAATTATTGCTTGCGCTTTCCGGATTATAGCTTTTACGGTCACAATTAATAATTTAAGCTATTTAAGTGGCTTAACCAGTCGCTAAGGGATCGAAATGTAAAGAAAAGGAGCGCCAAACAATTTTAATACATTCACCAAGCAAAGCAAGCGAGACAACTTTTTTTTTAGATGTCGTCCATAGACAATTTTTGTTGGGGCAAGGAAATAATATTGATGTATAGTGATGAAAGTAGATTTAAAGTAGGCCCCCTCTTATTGGTAGATTTAATTTAACAGTTAACGGCAACACCGTTAATTTGAAGTTTTTTTCGCCGTATAGTGAAGTGTATCGATAATTACGGCTAAATATATATCGAAGTAAATATAGATACATAGTGTAAATTTTAGTACTATTAATTACGTAATTGTTAATAATATGCAGTCTAAGATATTAAATGTAGGTTTATTATCAACAACGTTACAGAAACATACCGACACAGTCAATCAAATCAAAAGTCTTCTTAAAAAGCATAGACAAACCGGTACATTAGATAGACCATTTATCTTCAGTAAGGAGGTACTAAATCATTATTTCAACACACCTCCTTGATTTAGTATCCCTTACAATAATAACTAACTACCTATAAAACCTATTACACACATTGTTTAAAATACTCAGCATAAAATTAATAATCAATAGACCCTATGTCCATATTCCTATAACACACATTGTTTAAAAGAAAACACTTTAACAATCTCTAATACCTAACAAACCTCTAAATTTTTGAAACTTAACCTTACCCAGAGCTTTTGTTAATATATCCGCAATCTGATCTTCGGTTGAAATTTTATTGACACTAATTAAACCCTTTTTCTCATAATCATAAACAAAATGATAACTTATATCGATGTGCTTAGAATTCTTAGAGAACTTTCCATTTTTAGCCAAACCAATAGCACCTGTATTGTCTTCATAAATGTTAACACTATTCTCAATTTCAACACCTAGATCACTTAAAACTCCTCTTATAGGTAACACCTCTTCAACACAATCGGCTAATGCATAGTACTCTGCATGTGTAGACGCTCTAGAAACTATTTTCTGCTTTTGTGATCTCCACATCACAACATTTCCAAATACTTTAATCACAATTCCGCTTGTAGATTTTCTATCTTGCGTGTCCGCTGCCCAATCAGCATCTACGTATGCATTCATCGTTTCATTATATGCTGTTCCATAGCTCAACTTCAGGTTTCTTGTATGATATAAATATTTCAGCACTCGTAAAGCATATTTGTAATGTCTTTCATCATGGTTCTTTTGAAATCTGCTCATATAGTTTACTGAATACGCTACATCTGGTCGTGTTCCATTTGCTACAAACAACAAAGCTCCTATTAAATTTCTATATTTTAGTTTCTCATTCGTTTTATTTGCAAGCTCCAATCGCAGATTTATTTCCATAGGCGTATTATATCCCTTAGAATCTTTAATTTTGTATTTCTCAGCCAAACTTTCAATGTATTGTTCTTGACTTAAATACATCTTCTTTTCTTTCGGATTATAATCAATGTTGATACCTAAATACAGTTTTACGCATCCTAGATCTTTCATACGGAACCGATCACTTAACATTTGTTTCACTTTTTCAATACTTGTCTTATCTTCGCCTGTAATCAACAAATCGTCAACATATAAAATAATGTAAATCTTCTTTAAATTTACACACCCTGTATATAAACAATAGTCGTATGCAGATCTTTTCAAATTTATACTACAGAAAAAATTGTGAATACAATCATACCAATCTCGTGGACTTTCTCGTAGTCCGTACAGTGCCTTTTTCAATAAGCAAACTTTGCCTGGTTGTATATCATAACCATCTGGTGGATATATAAAAACTTCTGACTTTATGGTTCCATTCAGGAACGCAGTTTCTACGTCCATCTGTTCAATATCCCATCCTCGTACACAAGCAGTTGATAATAAAACTTTTAAGGTAGTCATTCTGGCAACTGGCGAATATATTTCTTCATTCTCTTCATACATCTGTTGAAAGCCTCTGGCGACAACTCTTGCTTTATATTTTCCACTTGACTTAATTGTGTAAATCCACTTCACTTCTATAATTTTCTTGTTCATTGGCTCATTTACGATTTCCCAGGTTTCATTCGTTTCTAAACTATTTATCTCTGATTGCATAGCATTTTTCCATTTCATAGATTCAGCGCTATTCATCGCCTCTTCATAATTTTCTGGTACATTCGCATTACACATATTAACGTAAATAACATAATCTTTAAATTTTTCTGGTACTTTTCTTGTTCTCACCGGTCTTCCATATTCAATTACTTCTCTTGGTTCTTCAGTTTCATTTCGATCTTCTATATCTTCAACAGTATCATTAAATACTTGATCATTTTCCTTTTCATCTTCTTTATCACTATTATCTTCAATCAATCTTGCTGTCTCATCTACAAATGTTACATGTCTGCTTACAGTCACTTTATTCTCCACTAACACTTTGTATCCCGTTTCTGTGTAACCTATTAAAATACCTTTAACTGCTTTTGAATTCAATTTTGAAGTCCTTCTCTCTTCAGGGATTCTCACATATACTTTGGTTCCTATTATTCTCATTTTAGTCACATCTGGTTTTCTTCCAAAAAATATCTCGTATGGTGTCCTTTTAACTTCTGTATTCGTCAACAATCTGTTTCCAATATAAACTGCTGTTTCCACTAATATTGGCCAATACTCTTTATCTATTTTTGCTTCAGATATTAAACACCTCGTTCTGTCCATAATCGTTCTATTAAATCTCTCTGCGACGCCATTCAATTCATGTGTATATGCTGGACATGGATTTATGTACATCCCTTTCTCCTTGGCCAATTTGAAAAAAATCTTTATTTATGTATTCTCTTCCATTATCGCATCGTAATTCCTTAATTCTTTTCCCCGTCGTATTCTCAACGAAATTCATGTAAGCTACAAAACACTCAAACACTTCACTTTTATATTTAATGCAATACACTTTGGCTATTCTACTATAATCATCGATGAAAGATACGAAGTAACGTTCACCTTCAATACCTGTAGGATTTAATGGACCATTCACATCAGTATGTACTATTTCTAAAATATCACGTGCTCGGTGTCGATTATTTTCGAAAGGTATGTTAAACATTTTATTTTTTAAACAAATCTTGCACTGTATATGATCAATTTCAAGTTTATCAGGTAAACCGTTCAGTAACTTTTGTTGACACATCTTATTTAAATTTATAAAATTTGTGTGTCCAAGAATTCTATGCCACTTTTCTTTTTCTGTCATATTGCATGTTGTGTATGATTTTACAAAATTCGTTTCTACTTTCCCATTCAATAAAAACAATTTGTTTTTCCTTTCAGCAACAGCTAATAAATTATTGCTAGACCCATCGTAAATTTTAGCTCCATATTTGTCGAATATTATATACTTATTATGCTTTGTGATAGACGATACACTCAATAAATTCTGTTTCATATTTGGTACATAATAAAAATTCGTAATAGTAGTTTTGACCCATTCACCAGTTACATAAAAGTACGTTAATACATTTCCTATTTTATTTGCTTTCAGAGGAAAACCATCTCCTACTTTAATATCAACCGGACTTTCCAAATTTTTAACATCTACAAAATATTCATCATTATTTATAATGTGGTCAGAACATCCACTATCTAACAACCATGTTAAATTGTCTTTACTAGTACATTTTTCACTCACCGGATCCGTCGCTGAAGTCATTACCTCGACATTGTATAATTCTCCCCTTTCGGCCGCTACCGCAACTGAGTTTCGTAACCAGGTGCGAAAGAAGAATGAAAACTCCTTGTTCGCAACCAGTTGCGAAAGAATACCTTTTATTCTTCTTTCGCAACTTGGTTTCGAAAAAGGACTTTGCAAATATGTGGTTGAGAAAAAAGAAAAGCGTAGTCCTAATTCGCAACCAATATCAGTAATATTACATGTTAAATGGCTCTACTTATTAGTTACAAGTGGATTTACTAAGATTTTTTTAAGTTTAAGTGTGGAACACCAATACTACGAGTAGCTTAGCACAATCAAGAAAAACAATCAAATAATAATGAGACTTTATTTTTATATTATCAATCTTAGACGCAGGCCGGCAGGCCTTAGTGGATTAATAATAAGCGTCAGTCATGGTATCGAACTACCATATTACATATGGGCAAATTATTTCGATACAATGACCGACACTTATTATTCCGCTCTTCAACTCTTCTATTGCCGAGGTTATTTCTTCATCAATTTCCTCGTACTCTTTGTTTTTCTTCTTGCTAACTTTTCTGAGGTCAAAGGACGTAGACTCAGTCTCCAAAACGTGAAGCAAATGAGCCAGAGTGGGATTTTTGCGGCCAACGTATTTATTAATTTTTGCATGCCAACCTTCTATATTATTATTAGTTCTAATAGCTTCATCATGACAGCAACATTCTTTCTCTATTTTATCTTTTGAAACCCATTGCTTCTTAAAGTAGGCATTAAATTTATTTATTTCTATACATACTGGACTCCTTGCCATAACATATCGATATCCTGTATTTATGAAATTTTGCGGTAAGCGAGCTAGTCCTATACATCTAGCGACGTGCCTCTTCTTAGGTCTTGTATTGATATTGAGAGCCTTAGCCTTCCTCCAGAGGCATCGGTTAAAATGATAGTAACATCCACGAAAAACAATTGTTGGGAATACTCTTCTGATGGCATGAATAGCAGCAAGTTCAAAATCCATCGTAATTTTTTTCGGTACCCATGTGGATAATGTGGTCTTTATCAAGTTGAACAGTATTTCGTAACTTTTCATTTTCTTATCGCACATCAGACAAAATAATAGTGGCGTTACACACTTGTTTTGTTCATTATACCCATGTATAGTATATAATTGTTTAAATCCTTTTGGACAACTTTTAAACGTGCCGTCGGCAAAAAAATGATGATACTTTCTAATTTGCTCTCTATTTTCTTTGCTACAAAACACAATTATTCTTTGGGAATCATCGTCATAATCCGCCAATAAAAACTCAGTATACTTTGCAGGTACAACAACGTCGCTTGGGTTTACAAACCGTACTTTAGGAGCACCTAATATTTTGTTACGTTCGTTATAGAGTCCAGTTTTCACACTACTGTATTTTCGTACTTCTTCTAGAAGTTGGATACCGCTATCGTTTATTTGCTTGACCACTTTGTCGTATTGCTGTTGTATTGATTGAAAATTACAGCTGCTTATCTGTTTCAGTTGATCGAATTCTTTTAGTACTATGTTTTTGGCATGGCTGGCCGTACAGTTTGCATCATGTTCTTTAATTTTTTTAATCTCATTTCGCTGATTCAATGTTAAGTTCCCTTTGCAAATCGTTTCATTACAACACTTCCAAAATGAGTCCCCGTTTACATAAATTTTCTTACGGTGGAACCGGTGCCCGTCGTATAGCAGTTTTGTTCCTCCTCGTTTAGTTGATATAAAATCTAATTTGCTTGAGGTCGGAAAAATATTAGATGAAGACATTATTACATTTAAATGATGCACAGCACAACAGTGATGCACAACATAAATTATAAGTCATTATGGCAGAATTGTCAAGATTAGATAACAACCATTCATTTCAACTAGTAGTAAGTACCTACGCACTCGAAAAAGTATGAGGTTGCGAATAAAGAACAGAAAATCCTGCACCGCTACTGGTTGCGAAAAACAAATGCATTATGCCTATAGTTGCGAACGAAGAATAAAAGGTATTCTTTCGCAACTGGTTGCGAACAAGGAGTTTTCATTCTTCTTTCGCACCTGGTTACGAAACTCAGTTGCGGTAGCGGCCGAAAGGAATTCTCCTCGCCTCTGGTCTCTTGGTACTCTCGTACCGTCTTCGCTTGGGTTAAAATAACATTCTCGCACCATACCTTGTGCTGTACCTCTTCCTCGATCAAAATTTCTTCCTCGAAAATTACCTCTTCCTCTTGTCATCGTACTCGAATTTGCTCTCATTCCTCTAGAATTCTGTCCTCTCCAATTTTGATTTCCTCGCATGTTACTCATTCCTCTAAAATTGTAGTTTCCGCGCCAATTCGTAAAATTCTGGTTTTCTCTTTCCTTTCTTGGACAATCTCTTAGATAATGGCCGGGCTGATTACATCCATAACAGTTTCCTATCTGGCTTTGCGTCGTTCTCTTCTGAATGTTAAATGATTCCATCGGTTTAGGATTATTTTCTTCCTTCTTCTTGTAGTCTAACAGTAGCTTTGACTTTACATATTCAACAGACTTGTCCTTTTCTGGCAATGCATCAATTATGTCAACTATATGTGCGTAACACTCCGGCAGACATAATAATAAATGGTTCAACTTATCATCATTAGTCATCTCTTCTCCCGCACTCTTCAATTCATTGACAGTTTTTTCAAAAATATTCAAAAAATCTGTCGGGTTGTCAACCTCTGACATTTTCAACTTTAACAATTTTCTCTTGCACAATAGCTTATTCGCACTAGACTTTGCTTGATAAATCGTATCTAATTTTTCAATCATTTTTGCCGCATCCGTTTCTGACATAATTATTTCTAGCTGACTGTCACTCACGCTATTAACGATATAATTTTTCGCCTTCATCTCCTTCTTTAACCAATCACTTTCTGTGATATTGGCTGGTTTAGTTTCATTTGAGATCACTTCATAACATCCCTTCATTTCCAAAAACAATTTCAATCTGTATTTCCATTTGTCGTAATTCGTGCCATCGAAAATTTGTAAAGAACAATCTTCTTTTCCGTTCGACATTTTTGAAAAATGTATTTACCTTATTTTCTTGAAATATTTTTTCCGTCAACATTCAATCATTACGTAAATATTTTTTCGAAACTCCGCTCTGCTACCATGTTAATAATATGCAGTCTAAGATATTAAATGTAGGTTTATTATCAACAACGTTACAGAAACATACCGACACAGTCAATCAAATCAAAAGTCTTCTTAAAAAGCATAGACAAACCGGTACATTAGATAGACCATTTATCTTCAGTAAGGAGGTACTAAATCATTATTTCAACAGTAATAAATTAAATTCACTATTTATTGATTTATGGCACTCACCATTTTACAGTACGTAGGAAAAGGAAAATCCTCATTATCGATGTTTTGTATCCCAACCAACATAATGGGCCAACACTACCATCGTGATATCCATCGGTCATTAGAAAATGGCGTCAGCCAAGTTTTTGGAAGATGCTTTATCTACAAACGTTGACGAGTCTGCTGTAAACGCTATTGTAGGTTCTCTTGAAAACCAGTTAGTTACGTCGTCCTCATCGTCGTCATCTCAAAATAATATTGGAATAATCAATCAAAGCCAAATAGGGAACATTACATCAAGTGGAAGTTCTATTATTGGTGTACAAAAATATAACGCTGACCAAAGCAGTAATCTAAATTTCACTTCTTCACCTAATACAAGTGTTTCATTCAATCATGTGCAAGGTTCTATACACTCTGGTATCATCGTGTCGCAGCCTAATTTGAGTAATATAAGTAAATGTAACGAAACACTAAATGTTATTTATTCGCAATCATCTCCAGCGCTGCACAATCCCGTTACATCGAACCGAGTGACGTTCCCGGCTCAGTCCCTGCCGAACGGAGGCCTCAGCCTTGCGGGACCCAACATCATCCACACTGTGGCGCAGAACCCGAACAAAATCACCATGCAGACCCCATTAGTGATCAAACAAGGCACATCCAGTGGACAAGTTGGCATACAACCTGGTATGGTCACAGTCCCTATGACAGTCAACTCAAGCATGGCTGGCTCCTTACAAAATGTGATGACATTGAACAAACCAGGACAGAATGTAGTTGCATCGACACAGAATATGGGAGGACAAACGCAACAGACCATAATTCCAAATGTTCAAATACTGAATATGAGACCGAGTAATCCAGGAGTGGCAGCACAGAAGTCTGTGGCCACTGTGTCACCTCGGGTTGTGATTGGAGCGCCACAGGTGGTGGGAGCACGGGCGGCAAATCCTGGGGTGAGTTCTACTCTAGCTTTTGAAGCCACATTAACATGCACCTGCTCAACTGCTGGTTATTCACCCTTGAACTATAGTTGTATCAATAAAAACAAGTCACCTTGGCAACTGCATGCTCAATAATAACTTAACTCCGTGGAAATCCTGTAGGAATCCATGAAAAAAGAGGCAACTATTTAAGAATCTGGGTTTTGTTTGGTGTTTTCAGTTGTACATATAAAAGAATGGGTGTTTAAGTTTTCAACATTTAGTTAGGTTTTACTTACCTGACACCATTCATGATATCCAGTGTAAATTTTCATAATACCTGATAATCATTGACATTAGTACTTCTCCCCAAGTCCATCTAACATTTCTATCTAACTACTATATCTTAACAACCAAGCAGATTTTTAATCAAATTTTATGTCTAGCTGCTTAGTATGTTTTATTGAAATGTGTAAACAAGTACATATACAGTCTTATTTATAAAAAATCTATTTCACTAAAACAAGATAAGAAAAATAAAAATGTGATTATTCCAATAAACACAATTTGGTACAGATGAGAAATTTACCATATAAAAGTAGTGGTAGCACAGATAGATTGAAGTAGTTATCTGTTGATCTCCATGCTAGATTGTAATTATAATAAATCCAAAACACTCAGTCAAAATGGTTTCAAAATCAGTCAAAATGGTTTCAAAATCATGATTTGAAAAGTTAATTCACTATTTTAATTAGGTACCTGTAAATCCTAAGTACTTTAAGTTGTAATTAAAGTACATAGTTTTAATTTTGCACTAAAACAATTTTTATATCTACTGTAATACTAAATGTATTATATAGAACTGTCACAAAAAGTGTTGCTTAAAAAGCTTCTGAAACAGGTTTTACTTAATTTGTTACAAATAAGACTGACCTGCCTCAACACTGCAAATGTCATATGCACCATTCATCTAACTCATCCATTAAATGTTTCTCACACAACCCTTATATTATCTAACAAATGACCGGCTTTAAATTCATTCTTATTACAAAATTTCGTTTTTACTACACAAGTATTATTATTTATTTGAATACAGAACACTTGTCTGATTTATAAACCAGTGCCACATTGGATGAATTGAAATAGAGCGTTCATTTTTAGATAACGCTGCAAACACTGCAAGGTCTGCAACCAGGGCACCAAGGTCATTTGTTGTTAAAGACCGAGAATGGTCAGTACCAGCTGCTGAGGGTGGGTCCGGCGCCCCAGGCCAGCACTCTCGCGACGCCGCAGGCGCAGAGCCTTCGCCTGTCGACCGTGCCCTCTGTAAGTAGGCACTACTGACTCCCGCCACATTCCGCCCGCTGCAACTAACTCACGCCACTCAGTCTGTGCCAGGCCATCAAGAGACGCGTGAATTAGTGCAGTCCGGTCTAATCTGTCATGACATTACCATGCATGTGTTATATGGTGGTGGGTGGTGCATGCCTCTCCGCTGGTAATTAATGAGGTAATCTATCTACTAATTTGTTTATACTATACATAATTTACACTGCACCTTCGATAAAGGACCTATTGTCAGTATAATTCATCTAGCAACTGCTGGAACCTTGATACATTTGGAAATGGCTTATTTATTGGACAATTTTAAGTAACAACATCTTGTAACAAAAAAACAATATTTAAAAATACATAGCACAAATGCATGTACAAATAGTGGCAGATGATGCGATAGAACTGGTATTACTGTTGTCTGGTGGTTCCGCGCAGCACCCTGGCGTGGCCACGGTGTCGACGAGTGTGGCGGCACCGCAGATGCAGCAGCAGCAGCAGCAGCAAATGCAGCAGCCGGCGCCAGCCCCCGTGGTCGCCGCGACCGTACCCCCCGTGGCCGCGCCGCCGCTGCCTCCTAACACCTCCACACAGGTTGGTAGCCCATCTCCTTCCTTTTTTTTTTGTAGCATTCAGTGTGTTCTATTGATGGCCAACAGCATACCAATTTTATTTAATTGAATTGAAAGCACGACACACAAACTAAATTTTACGTATAGTGAAATAGATTATATAAATAGATGTATTTAAAACTGAAAGTTTACTTTATTTCTGCACTTGTTTTCTGTTTGCCACACCAAACTAATTTAATTCCAAATGTTTATGTTACCAAAATTATTTTGTTTTTCTCTATGAAATAAAGAAAGTCTGTGCCCTACAGTGTGGCATAATATCATAGTAAGCAGCCTATATACCACCACTGTAGGGCACAGGCCTTCTCTCAGAGAGATAGTATGGGCTTAATCACCACGCCCACCGCGGATTGGCGATTTCAAGCGCTGAGATATTCGAATAGCTCAGATACTCTGGTTCCTTCACGATGTTTTCCTTCACCGTTAGCGAGTGGTATTGCTACTATAACTTCACAAATGTACATAAGTTAGAAAGAAAAGTCATAGGTACATGCCCGCACTGGGAATCGAACCTGGGTTTCCCGCTTCCAAGTCCAATGTTCTACCCACTAGGCCACCACCGCTATGTATTCTCCTGCCTATGTATTCTCAAAATTCCCAATAACTGAAATATTACCTAAAGGACAATTTGCCTTTATTTGCACCTATCTGCACTAAACGAGTCGGTTGCTCCGAAGTCATTGGGAGCCTTCAAAATTCTCAAATTCCTAATTCGCCGTAAGTGGCGCCGGATCCATAAATTTGTTTCGTTCGGCTCGATTCACATGTTCAGCTCGCTTAGGTACATGTTAAATGGCCAGTGTCCACTTAAAAAAAACGAGTCATTCCAACAGAAACCATCGTCAGACAACACCAAAGAGAAGTGCCGGAACTTTCTTGCCAACCTGCTGGACCTGTCTAGCAAGGAGCCCAAATCAGTGGAGCGCAATGTACGGAATCTCATCCAGGAACTGATAGATGCTCAGGTCGAGCCAGAAGAGTTCTGCGACAGACTGGAAAAACTACTCAATGCGAGTCCGCAGCCCTGCCTCATAGGTTTCTTGAAGGTAAGCTTGCTACTTAAATAGTAAGGCTTAAGACACATCATACGCTATTGTACTATAGGCTGTGAGACAACTCCAGCACTTTGAAAGCGCTTGTAATGGGATCCGATCTTGCTTTTGAATACGGGGTTCCGGCTCCGGAAATGCAGGCGTATAATTTAGCAGCTATAACATTAGCTCCATAGTAAGTGTAAACATGTACTCGTTTAGGCCAACCCGGTCCTTAGCCATTATCGTTTATGAGCCTTAGTAAAATTTCAAAATCTCTCAAAGCTTTTCTAAATATTAAAAATTAGCAAAATTCGTCTATCTAGAATGTGAATGAATGTTTCTAGATTAAAGATTTGTGTTAATTCTTAACTGTAAGAAGTAATTCCGCATTTGTGTTACAGAAAAGCCTGCCATTGCTCCGGCAGTCGTTGGTAACGAAAGAACTGGTAATAGAAGGCATCAATCCACCATCACCTCACATAGCCTTCTCCACAATACCGGCACCTACGCACCAACAAATCACATCAAACCTTCAAATGGTACGTAGCTCTGTTCCACTTGTCTCACTAATGGATAAAACACAATGTGGTATATATGTGTGCCCATCTGAATAAATGCAGCCGAAATTAACAACTATTTACTGAAAGTTAATATTTGTAACATTATATAGTAGGTAGCATATCATAGTTTTGGCTGCATGGCACCTCACTCTCACCTTACCGCATCTCCTTTCAACTATTTTGATTAAATACTTGAAAGAATCTTATTCGTCCTACAGACATGACGGTACAGTGAATTAAACAAGAGAAAACATGACTCGTAGAAAACGTCGTCGCTGCGACTAGCTTCTTTATGGGCCACCAGGCAGAACATATATTTTTATTTGCTAGCTGCTCTCATATCAATAGTAATGTACCGCTATGGATCCAGACGTGCGAGGGGAGCGGACTCAACGGCACACTGACCGCGCTACTGCCGCCAGTGCACTCGGTGGCGCTGGCTACAGTTGCCACGCCCACGGTGCCGTCCCAGGCGCCCAAACAGATAAACATTGTATCGGTGACAGAGATAAAGCCGCCACAAGTGCTCTTGAATCAGGTTTGACAAGAACGACTTCTCCAGGCTTTTGTCTCGCGGTGGAGCGATTCTCGCATGAATGTCGACGTTAGTAGTTAGTTGTCTTGTAGTTTTTTTAAGCCAGCTTTACACTACACATGAGACCTCGTTTCTCTTTTCATTTCCAACTGATGGAGGAAGCGCCGTCGACCCCTGCTGGCATCGTGTGTAGTGGTTGAATGTGCTGATATTAAATGTAGTTCGAAAATTAGACTTTTCGTCGATTGCATCTTGTTAGCTTGTTCTGGTGGCTACCCATGACTGTTACCGTGATGAACAGAACGATGACCGTCTGTTGAATGATTACTGGGTAAAGTAAAGTAAACTTAACCCTCGCTAAACTGAACGTACTCAGTACGGAGAACATATTTTTATTGACGTTATCGTCACTGAAATATGTTCTATGTAATTGGCCATGTTCACCGACACACACCGATACCAAAACTGAAAGAATAGCAGCAGCAGAATCAAACCGATAAGAAAAAAGCTCAAAAATAGACGTTTTCCCGGACAGCTCTGAGGGCCCCCTCACCGTCGAAGACCGGCTTCGGCACGATCCTTTACACCTGAGATTGAAGGGCGGTCCTTTACTAATTGGACAACGTTAGAAGTTATTTACGTTACCCTAAACTGACACAAAAAGGGAAAAGCTCATGCGTATAGAAGACTCAAAGAACGCTCTGGGGAAGACGCTTACATTTCAGGCAGAAAAAATATTTGTTATTTTCGGAAGTCGGTTAAAAATAGCACCCTTCAAGTTTCGCTCTTTTCATTAAGTTTCCCAGAAACATTTCAATCAAGAAAAAGTTTGTTTTTGTCAGAAGTTGGTTAACAATAAGCACCATTCAGGTTTCTCTCTTTTCAGTAAGTTTCTCAGTGTTTCTAAATTTGTATCAAATAAGCACGTCTTCTAAGCAAGACTCCCCCTGATTTCTCAGTCGGCGTTGGATACTCGGTACTAGTGGACGGAAAATACGCGGTACATTTATCTAATCTAGATACGTGCCAGTGCCCATTTTTTTATTTAAAGTACTAAATGTTCAGTAATACAGCTGATTATTGAATTGGGAATTTTACTAAGTAAATATTAATGGAATTTTCCTTAAACCTTTGTGTCTCGTTCTTTTGTGACAGTCTGAAGAGACAGAAGAATACTTAAATAATAAGTATTTACTTAGATATATTCTCAATTAAGAAATTGCCGAGATGTGTTACACACATCTTCGGTTTTTTCGTAGACTTAGAATATAAATGCATGCATATTTTTTGTAGTTTTGTTCCATCTTGAGCGCTAGAAGAAAAGTGGACTGGTGTTTTCTTTTTTTTTTACTAGTGTTTCCTAAAGACTGTTTCAATCAATCTATATAAGATTTCAACGAAATGTCTTCGTTACAATACTTAAAATGATAGATTCGGAAGTGGATGGGGCGATTTAGCCTTTTTTCGCATGCCACGGTTAATAAAAAAATATAAATAAAAATATGACAAAAGTAATATCGGGCCTGACACAGACTAACAGATACAAGGTGCCTATAGAGTGTTTAAATTGTGCAAAAATATTGTCTGATAGCATAAACGTCAAAATTTGAGCTATCAGCGTTCACATGGTTTTGGACCATAATTATATAATATTAGGCATAAAACAATATGTCAAAATGCTTTTTCTCGACGATGGTCTCATAAATACGTATCGATTTATGTAGTGAAAAATATACAAGGTTATTTAATCGGAAAGCAAAAAAATATACACTGATATTTGATCCTTTAACCTATATTTTTTTGCACACCCAAATATCTCCGACCCGATGTCACTTGTCGTCATATCATGTACAGTAATTAATGTTCTTATTGATTTCATTTATTTGCTCAACTAATACGCGGAAAAAGCGAGCCACTTTTATTAGTACCTACAGGCTTCGCCTTACTAACCTTTGTAATGCTTATCGTGTAATACAACACTACAAATTAAAATGACACACACAAATCGCCATCAAAGTCCTGAAAGACGAGTATTAAATTAATAGTTTAGTCGTAGACCTCAGATACTGTATCATTCTATGGGCTAACTCTGTTGATATTGAAAGAGCGTTTAAAGGACAGAAAAAAAAATATCAGGGCTCTTACTGGGGCTAGTTGCCTAGATATTACCACTAGTGAATATATTACCACTTCCCAGTTTTTACCTTCATGACATATGTATCTTTGAAAAAAAAAACACATTTTTAAAAAGGAAATTTGGAAATGCATGAAAAGGATAAATTTTGGATTACGTAGGCGACGCGAGAAAGGCTCGACTTCAAATTGTCGACCAAGATTTCCTATGTGCACTTTTCGCCATCTTGAAAAAAGGGTTGAATTCAGTTTTTTGGGGTTCCGTACACCGTATAAAAAAACGGAACTTATGGGATCTCTCGTGCGTCGGTCTGTCCGTCCGTCTATCACAGCCAATTTGATCCCAATGTACTGGACTGTGGGTACCCCCCTGACATCCGAAACTACTGATGTTGAAGTGATAGTGGGCGGGGCACATAGCTTGGAGAACTGATGGCCGTTGGGGCGAAAAAGTTCTGACCTGGCGACCGCGGACCCCGGCCCCCCAACCCAAATGGACGACCTGGTTACAGTGGCGGGGAGTAGCTGGATGCGGGCGGCACAAGACCGGGCAGCTTGGAAAACCCTCAGGGAAGCCTATGTCCTGCAGTGGGCGTCAAATGGCTGATGATGATGATCTACAGCTAATCAAATTCAAAATATAGCAACATGACAAGACTAAAAAGCATGTAAATTTTCTTTCACCTGCTGTAGTTGAACTGTTGCTCTTTCAATAAATTGGTACCATATTTCAGCATCAACCGAAGCCTTCGGCCACCAAAGCAGGGAACACGATAGCCGTACTCCAAAACATTCCCATCCAGGGCCAGAAAATAAATTTGAACAAGGTGAGTACTGATATTTTAATGGCCTTGTCAGTTATATTGTTCGCAGGCTCTGGTATCTAATACTAAGTAGGTAGTTATGACTATACATACAAAGTATCTTCACGGCTGATTCTGAGCCTCTTGATTTGTAATTTAAAGTTAATCACAGAGCCTAATAACAGAGTGATGTTAAATAATATTCTTAAAAATGCTAATCGGGTTCAAGTCCCGGCATGGGTGGAATTTTTAGCTTCTAAATAGGTTTTTTAAAATTAAAAACCATTGTTATGGTGGCCCTTTAGAATCAGGTCCTTTAGAATTTTCTACAGATTAATGATATTTTTGCATTTATTAACGATCAAAATATGTCGAATTATGTTTGAGCATCGTGAATAAGTACCAGAGTGAAGTTATGCTGCATTGATATTGACGAACAATTATAATCACTGGAGCTATTAACAGCGTTAAGGATTTTTTCCATCAATAAGTATTCAATTTCTGAGCAACACGTGACTACCAAAACAGAAATCGTGGGTTCGATTCTTTGGGTCGCGCGTAATTTATTTATACAAATGGCCTCTGTCTGCGTGTATGTTCATGAAGTTATTATTATCATGTTGGTATGTATCTCAAGGTTCACGGGTCCATCCATAGGGACCCGGTCTTTTGAGGCATGCGTCATCGCCCCGGGATGGCTATTATTTTTTGGATCGTTTGATCGATTAATCTTGATCGTTAGAATCAATCAATCATTATCCACGACAGGTATCCTCGCCGAAGAACGCCGCGGCTATGAATAAGGGGTTCAACCGTGCGCCAGCGCCGTCCGCCGCCCTCTCCACGGTCCTCACGCCCGGGAAGTCCCTCCTCAGGGATAAGGAGAAGAAGACTTCGTCACAGTTCGCGTCGCAACAGTTTGCAGGTAACCGGGTTTTTTTTTTCTTCTACTAATGAAGGTTTTCCTCCGATGTAACTAGTTATTTTCAGGAACTTTATCTTCATATATTTGTCGTGGATAACTGGTTGCCTCAGAGTATTTTATTTTCTTAAGATTCTTAAGGCTGCTGTACCTCGCCGGCCCGTTGTATCGTGGGTAGGCCTTATCGGCCAGTAGTTTCTCTGCGAAGTATGTAAATACCTCAGACACTAGGGTTTCCTCACGATGTTTACCTTCACGGTTAGCGAGTGGTATTGCTACTGTAAATTCACAAATGTACGTAACTTTTAAAACAAATTCATTGGTGCACGCCGGGATTCGAACCCACGGAATCCCGAATGTGAGACCGGCGTTCTACCGCTGCGCTACAACCGCTCTAAGGCCCACGCGTGTTGCAGATGACAAGATGGCGGGTGACGACGACATCAACGACGTGGCCGCGATGGGCGGAGTGAACCTCGCGGAGGAGTCGCAGCGGATCCTCGGCTCCACTGAGCTCATTGGGACGCAAATCAGGTGCGTGACTCTTTTGCTTACAGGGCTCTGTACACACGGGCTAGATAACTAGACAGGTGCAGCGACGAATTTGTATATACTTTATTTACTTACTTTTTAGGTGGTGTTGGGGTCTAAAACATAGGTTAATAAGCTCCATAGAGCTCCAGTAGCAATAATTCATCGAATTCTTTGGTAGGACGACGTTAGCTATTGGTATTGCTACTTTAAATGCCCTTAATTTATAAAACAAAGATATCGAAATGAAATTAAATGTTTTATTATGAAAACAAATACATAGCAGCAGTTACAGTGGTCTCCACGGAATGCCGGAATCAAACACAGGACATCTCGGATACGAGGAAAGCGTTTACGCGACGCGCTATCACCGCTTCGACATAAGCATGGGCATGTTATTCCTACTACATTTCGATTGAGTACGAATATTTAATAGAATTCTTTGGCAGGAAAAAACTATTAAACCTAGACGAGGACGCCTTTCGGCCGCCTTGGCAACTAATGGCCAGTTTCTGAATTGAGAAATTTGCTAAGTAAAAGGTTAACTGTAGCGCTGTCTCTTCGAATTTCTCAGAAAAGAGCGTACAGAACGTTACTTAAGTATTTACTTAGCGAAATACTCAATTCAGAAATTCCCGATTCAGGCCCTATGGGCCGGTTTCTGAATTGAGAATTTCACTAAGTAAATACTTAAGTAACGTTCTGTCACGCTCTTTTCTGAGAAATTCGAAGAGACAGCACTACAGTTAACTATTTACTTGAAACCGGCCCTAAGTTTCGCAACCAGGTGAGAAAGAGTGCATTTTCTTCTCATTTGCAACTAGTTCCGAAAGAAGAATGTTTTTCTTAGCACGCGTTCTTACAAGCCAGGAATAACCCCTTCCACTCTCTACAGCAACGTGGACTATTACGAATACGGAACGGTATTCTTACCACGGCTATTAATTACCTAGTTTCGTTCGCCAGGTCCTGCAAAGACGAGTTCCTAGTGCCGAGCGGGGTGATGCAGGCGCGGCTGAAGGCGGCGGCGGCGAGGCACGGCCTCGAGGAGCCCTCGGCCGAAGTCGGCAGCATCATCAGCCACGCGGTGCACGAGCGGCTCAAGAACATTGTGGAGAAGCTGGCTATCATCGCGCAGCACCGGATAGACATGGTTATCAAGGTAACCAGCGGTTTTGTTCCTTTTTTGTAGTATATCGATCCTCTGATATATAAAAATCTCGTGTCCTAGTTTTTGTTGTCGAACTCCTCCGAGACGGCTTACCGGATTTTTATAATTTTTTTTATGTATATTTGGTGGGTCTGAGAATAGGTCGTAAGCTAATTAATATGGGAATGTTTGCCGGGTCAGCTATTAATTTATACTTTATCGACTCCCTTGTTGGTCTACCCGTTAAGGCGCGTAGCTACCAAAACAGAGGTCGTGGGTTCGATTCCCACTGGGGGCCGCCGTACATTTGTACAAATGGCCTCAGCCTGGGTGTATTTTCATGTTTGTGACGTCCTTGCCTGGTTTCCATAGCACAGGGTATCCTAGTTTGGGACCAGGTCAAGTGATTGTATTGTGTGGAAGTTATTATTATTATTGCACACGAAACATTGAACAGGACATTACGTAAGAAATAACATGTGCAAACATGTATCTCCGTACATGGCGGTGGCACCGCAGTAGCCAATCTTTGGGTCAGGATGACGACTGCCACCAAAGAGGTAAAACCAATCCCGAAAACCACTACCAAAAAGCGAACGAATAATTTGAGCCTATACCTACTTTGTTATTTCTATGAGCTGTGCGAATTATTCGATGCAAATGCTATGCGATGATAAAAGTCAAACGAATTATTAATTGCTGCTTTCGGCGAATGGTACAAAACATCTTATCTCATCGTTTTGTGGCGTTTCTCTAACCGATTCTGAACTAAAGCAGTATATAGATTAATTCTCGCTGGCTTCGCGACCTGAAGTGTATCTAGGCCTCCGCACTGCAACCAATAGTCGTTCTTCCCTGCCTTCTTGCGAATTTTGACATGCCCTTGTAACAGCACTGCCTTTTTGGTCTAGCGGTATCGTGTCTATTTACATGTTAGAGCTCGTGGGTTCGATTCCCACTGGGGGCCACCGTACATTTGTACAAATGGCCTTAGTCTGGGTGTATTTACATGTTTGTAATCTCTTTGTCTGGTATCCTTTGGGACCAGGACAAGTGATTGTGTTGTGTGGAAGTTATTTATTTATCAGGGCAGGAGTAAACTAGACTTTTGCTAGAAGCAGACACAAGCCGAGTGTGCGCCTGTCGTGTTAGCCCGGCTGGGGCGCGAGCAGGTTCATCTCCCCTAGGATAATTTTGCAGTGGAGAGATATTATCGATACTTGGGACGTCCGACTAGCCGCCTTCCGACGAGACGTACCTCAAACCAGGTGGATCACAATACTTGACTAGCATACTTCAAATGTCAGTAGCGTCTATGTCGTACAAAGCGACTGAAATCTTCGTAACGTTAGCTGTTCTTAAATCGCTAATTATCAATGATTAGACCAATGATTACTCTTTCTCTATGATAGAAGGCCTTTTCCCTGTATTTTTTTTTGTATGAACATATGTGCAAGCACCGTAAGTCATAGGATTTTAATAAGAAAAATAAAGAAAGAAGGCAGAAATCTTCAGAATTGGCGTTTTAATTATGTTATGTTTCTTAAGCCTGATAGTCGACTGAATATCGCTGTGCAACTGCTGATGCGTACTAACCAAGCGTGAGAGCGTAACAACTTGTTTCGTGCAAAATAAATCCGTCTTGGTTTTACAGTAATATTAATTATTATACTTATTTGTGCTCAGCGTCCGTTTATACTTGTCACGATTATCTCACACTTATGATCGGCCTGTCATGACTTTGTTTCCTAAGTTATGTACATTTGTAAAGTTATAGTAGCAATACCACTCGCTAAATGTGAAGGAAAACATCGTGAGGAAACCTGAGTGTCTGAGCTAATCACATACCTCAGCGCTTGAAATCGCGTGGTGATTAAGCCTATACTCTCTCTCTCTGAAAGAATTCCTGTTCCCTACAGTGGGAGGTAGATAGGCTGTTGATGAATGATGATGATCGGCCTGTATCTTAGAGGGGTAGGCAGAGACCAGGTTGTGCCACTTGCCCCGAACCTGACAAACCTCTTGCGATCCGTCAACATTTATAAGCATACAGGCACGCTGATTGTTATCTTGATTATTATTGCTTTCCTACTGAAATAATATGAAACAAGGCCAGTTTTAGCGCAATTTCTCTTCTTGGAAATTCATCTGTTCAGCAGTGGCGTTATTTACGTAGCTCGGCGGCAACTTAACTTTGTGGTGCATAATTTTTTTAATGATATGCAGTTGTATTTTTGAGTTCTAAAATACAAAGACTCTAGATATGTGAAGTGACTAGAATATATTTTTAGATGGTGCAGGCTTGCTCACCATTCTCTTAGCTTGATAGACATGTTGTACAACGCTATAATCTCATTTGCTGTTGCTATGACTGCTTTCAAAACCGTCTATTATCGTTTTACATCTGTATCGTGGCGTCACCGGAAATCGAAACCAAATAAATAAGGTCGCTATTTGGTGCTAACGTTGCGCAGTGCAGAGTGAGGTCCAGGGAACGAATCTCGGCATGAAGATTTATTTTCTGTAGTGATAATACCGCTAGCAACTTGAAGGAAACAATCGTGAGGCGGGAAGATGTTCATGTACTTACGAAATTTCCACCCCGCAGTGGGCACATGTGGTGATTAATCCCGAAAGTGTCCAAAACACCAAGGAGTTTTTTCCTGCAAGGGCGTTTGTCGGTTTCTTTATTGCACCCTAACTAACAAAATGCTTGAATGAAGCTATTTAGAAGCGTGTGGTGGTGTTCGATTTCTTATTTCATTCCGAGCAACAAAGGAATAATCAAAAAGAATAAAAAGAAATCTCGTTTACCATTTTCAAAATCTGCAATCGGCCGCACACGACGTAATGATGTTTTCTTATTGTTTTGAGTTAAGCTGGTTGATGATCCAGTGACTATAATTCCCAGGGTCCAGGGCATTCCATTGCTGGAGCCTGTTGATTTTTCCGTCACTGTTCCCCAGGTGTTACGGTAAACCTTTCTTCATATGTCTTGCATTATCTTTATGAAGAGGCCCATAGCCAGCAATGGGTGTCAAAGGGTTGATGATGATTCTAACAGAACCGCTAACTTTTTCCCTCGTTGCAGACTGACACCCGCTATGAGGTGACGCAAGACGTGAAAGGACAGCTCAAGTTCCTGGAGGAGTTGGATCGCGTGGAGAAGAAGCGGCGCGAGGACTCTGAGCGCGAGATGCTACTGCGCGCCGCCAAGTCGCGCTCCAAGAATGAGGATCCCGAACAGGCCAAGCTTAAGGCCAAGGTGAGAAACATCAATTAATAGGTACTAACATCGCTAGAAAAAACCGATGACACGTGAAGCATATTTTGTTTTATATTTTTTTTTATTTAACTCTCAATTTTAATTGGATTTTCCACTCAGGAAATTTCTGCAAAAAGTTACGCTCTATGGACTTTTTTTATTTTCGGGGTGTATGTTTATTTATTAGTTCGTTTAGTTTGTAGACAATGCTTCTTAATTGTCCTTAAAATCATAAGTAGACGATAAGAAGATCGATAAAAATATTCTTTTCACCTCACTAGCTCGTAAAAGCTCTGTTTATCATTCGAAATCTGCGTGGAAAATCGCACTTTATCCGCTAGCGTGGAAAGTGTTTTTAAAATTCGAATATTTTTATTCAATAAAGGTTTCGTACAATAAATTACATATATATAGAACCTCATTGGTTTCATAATAGTGTATATTCTCTGCAGCCAGTCCATTGATGATTGAAATGCAAATACTTATTTCATGTCATGCGCCAGCCTCATTTAAAGAATCGCACTGGCCGGCAAGAAAATTTGATTTAAAAAAAAAACTTTACTTTTTTCTTCTCTTTATTGAATTCACTTTACTTCCTTTATTTTGGTTTGTTTTTTGATAAAATCGAAAGAAATCATAAAATATGAGCGAAGCTAGCAGCGACGGAGATATAAATTAACAGTAATTTAATATTTATTAAAACTGTTTTTCTTGCACCTAACCTTTTCCTCGCTTTAGTGAGGTGAAAAGTTGTGTGTTGCGCTCGGCAGCAATAGTAGATTGTACAACAAGTGCATAAAACGCACCATTTTACTCGAGACGTTTATCCATCCGAGCGAGCTTGCGAGCGAGGATAGATATAAAGTCGAGTGTAAAATGGGTTTTATGGACGAGTTGTACACTCTACTTTTCACTTCGATTGACGACATTATTTATCGTTAATCAAAAAACAATTTTAAGTTGTAACACAAATATTACAATGAAAAAATAATTATGGTTCCCGCCAATTAACTTTTTTTTCTGTAGGGACGTGACACCTGACTTAAGGTCGTTACATACTGCTCAGTTATAAAAACATTTTCTTTTTATAACTATGATAAGTTGTTGTTATGGCTTAAATACTATACTGATCTACTAAATTGAAAAATAAACAAATATAAAAAATAATAAATGAGACGAAATACAAATTATAAGTTTATTTCATGAAGTTTTATTGTGTACTTTGGCTGTTGGTATCTTTGCCTTGGTCTTAGAATACGAACGAAACGAAATAAAATAAAGAGGTTGTTGTATGAAGTTAAAGATGTTCGTGTGGCTGTTGCAGCGATTGCCTTGGTCTTCGACGAAGATTTTACTTTATGCTCTAGAGCATAAAAAGCGACTTTATGTCGCCTACGCACGACATAAAGACGAACTTTTAGAGCATGAGAAGTGAAAAGTTATTTAGCGTCTCGTACCTTTGAAACCCTCGCTACGCTCAGGATTCTATATTTGAACCACTCGCTTCGCTCGTGGCTCAATCCTAGAATCCTTCGCTTGCTCAGGTTTCAATACAAGGTACTCGCGCCAAAAATTAACTTTGCAGCCTTGTATAACAAATAACTATTATTGTATACTGGAAAAAAATTTACAGAAACAGCAGTGACAAAAGAAATGCTAATAGCAATATAGCAATAGTAGAATTGTTATTTCTATAGATGTTTATGCTACAAAAATAAATGTCGATCTTTTCTGGTCTTAGGGCATCTAATGGACGCTAGGGGGCGCTGATGTCGCACATGCAGCGATAACATCGCACCAATTCTCGAATTGAAAACTTAATTGAATTCCATTAGCGACTATTCTACCAATGCTTCGCGTGGTTCGCAGTTTTATTTTAAACTATAAATTGTACCACTACACTCTGACGAACTTCCCCAGAATTTTATCTTGTCATTTTAAGACAACCACTCCATATTGGTACACCCTTCTAACCCTAACGTACTTCCAGGCCAAGGAGATGCAGCGCGCCGAGTTGGAAGAGCTACGACAGCGTGAGGCCAACTTGACGGCGCTACAGGCCATCGGGCCGCGCAAGAAGCCCAAGCTTGAAGGCCCGAGCGGCGGCGGCGGCGACGCCGTCGGTAATGGCAGCTCGCACAGCGCCTCGGGATTTGTGAGTACACTGCTTGCATTGTGTAATTGCATGCTTTCCGCGATTTAGGCGGACAATGGCCCGTTCGCAAAATGTCCCTCCGACAAAAATTGTCCCTTTCTCAAAACGTCCCTGTGTCATATCGTCCCTTTCTAAAGCGTCCCTTTCTCATATCGTCCATTTCTCAAAGCGTCCCTTTCTCAAAACGTCCCTTTCTCAAAACGTCCCTTCCTCAAAACCTCCCTAACTACTCACCCTTTATTACACACGTTTGGGGTAGTAAGGTAATAGGTAGGTACAATAGAATGAGTTTTTATTCTCTATCCTATTCTTAGATACCTGTTTAATACATAAGTGATATAACAAATGAATAAATTGACATAATGTTTGTCATTCTTATTGCTCTTCATGGAAATTATCAAGATGAGTGATGATATTCCGTTCAAATTTGCTTTTAATCAAAAAGGCAATAAAACAATTCTGCTAGGTGGTTACCGATATAATTTTATGGTTATTAAAGTTTAAGAAAATCTGAGGCTGTATTTTTAATGGATAGACATTGAAGCTTATCAAACAGACGTCATCAAGTCCTGAAGATCTTGAGTTTATCGCTCGACAAATGTCAAGATAAACCCTTTTTCCACTCCGACCAACTGGACTGCCAAATGTTTTATTTGCCATTTGTCGAGCGATAAACGGAACTTTTGCGAAAGGGACATTTTGCAAAAGGGTCATTTTGCTTTAGGGTCCTTTTGCGAAAGGGTAGTCTTGCGTTAGGGTCCTTTTGCCAAAGGGTAATTTTGCGATAGGGTCCTTTTGCGAAAGGGACCTTTTGCGAAATGGTGAAGGGACATTTTGCGAATGGGACAATGTCCGCCTAAATCCTTTCCGCAATAGAGGCTAACCTGACGGCGATTCCTTAGTCTAGTACATGTTGTCCGACTGTCAAAATATCTCATAAACTATGCAGGTACTTAAATAAACTGTGTGAAGTAAACTGAAAATGCTGTAATCATTCTGAAATTAAATGAATCGTCATTCTGCGTTTTGTGTCAGCGCAATTTGATTTGCAACAGTGCAGATTGCATTCTAGTGTGTACGCTAGTACGCGTACTGTTATACCGGGTCTCTGATTTTGGTTTTTAAAAAAGAAACTTAATTTTAATCAGAACTTTTAATGTATTACAAAAATAAAACAGTATACGAAACTAGTGAATAAAAAAGAAAACAGGACTTGCGTTATGTATGTCGCGCGCGGCGTTCTGAGTTAGACTGACTGGATGAACCAGCCTCTAGATGTAACTCCAGCCTGGGAGTGCTGATAGGGCACAGCGATCAGTAGCATCCCTTACATGTCTAGGATATACATTTCATTTCTTACAATAATAAACTTAAATTGCGTCTAATCGAGGTCTTCAAGGCTTAAAATGCTTTAGAGAAAGTTCGTTTAGTAAATGACCTTTAACCAAAATCTGATTGCAGAGCGGCCGCGGCCAGCTAGCGCTACGCACACGGCTGAAGCGCATCAACCAGCGTGACATGGTGTTCCTGCTGGAACAGGAGCGGGAAACGGCGCACTCGCCTATGCTCTACCGCTGCTACCTCAAGTGACCGTCCGTGAGCGAGCGATGGCAGGCCCATTTGGACGCGCGCCATACGCTTCACTAGCTCTGTAGCCGCTGTGATCAAAGGACTTCTTCACTGACGTTACAAAAAAACTTCTGGAAGTGACGGCGCGTCCTGTGGACACCTTAGTTGCGAGCGAAGGACTGCTAACGGTCAACGGTGTACACTGACGATGCCCCAGTTCAAAGCGTTGTTTGTACACTAAAGCGAAACGATGTATCGCAGAAGGTGAAGAATCGCCGCTTTTGGTGACCTAAAAGTGTTTGTAAGGTAGTGTTCAGAACTAATAGTGCGCAACCGAATAGCGCTAAGCGCATCGGTTTAGCAGAACAAAACAATGAGGTGCGTGTTACTGTTTCAAGGTTATTAAGCGCGACAGACAAGCTTAATGTTAAGTGAAGTGAACAAGGATCGATTGTGAATTACCGACCCAACTACATTATTTATTTAGGAAAATGAATGTAAATAATTAAATTTAGAATGAAGTTATGAGCGATCGGTGAACGAACATAATGACTAAGTAAATAAGGAGAACAATGAACGAATGAGTATAGTGTGAAATATATAATATTGTGGGCAGATTAACCAATATGGTTAACCAAGGTTTTAAGCTAGCATATAATATAGCTTGAAAAACTGAGTTGGGCATGCTTCCGCATAATCAAGCGAGGATAAGTGGTGTAAATATCATATAATATAAAAACTTTAGCTTGTAAATGGTCAAGTGCCCGGTCAATCCACAGGATTGCTTGTTATGTCGGGGGTAAGTACTCGACAAGAACTGAGGTCGATTCAATGAATTGGTATCTCTATTTAACATGTCCTGGATATTGGGCTGTAGTTATTATTTGTTTGTATGTACATATATGAAAATCTGCAAAATTCGATGTCAAGTTGGCTACAAGAAAATTGGAATTACTTGTGTATTGTTCAAAATGCGCGAATATTAAGGTGAATAAAAAATAATATATTTTATTGTTATATCTCGTTAGTACGTGTTTTGATTAGCTTAGAGTAGTGCATATGAATAATTAAAATATGCAATGTATGAGCGATTGCTTTTGATCAAAAGTAGATCAAAGGCCCTAAGCTAGGACTATTTTGGAATAATTTGCAATATGTAAGTGTAAGAAGTTCATATTTTATTCCTATGTTTTGCAAACACATCATCATCATCTATATAATACTATTATAGTAACCGGAATCAGTTATGTCTGAAACAAACCCATACACAGACATAAAAAAATCGCATTTTCTTTTCTTCTTTTACTGCTCCTGTAGTTGCATATTTTTAAATCCAAATACATGATTATATTCTTTGTTGCACTAATCCGTGTTAAGGACAATTTTTAAAACCTATTGAGGCTAAAAATTCCACCCATGCCGGCACTTGAATACGGAGAAGTTTGTAAAGAGGAAATTTCGCCGATGCCTGAACTTGCTCAGTTGGGAGAGCGCTGGCACGGCTAGCCAGAGGTCGCGGGTTCAAGTCCCGAAATGGGTGGAATTTTTTGCCTCTAAATAGGTGTTTAAAATCCAAATACATTCAAGTTACTGTCATATAATTTAAGACATGTTTTCATTTTAGGGTTCCGTACTTCAAAAGGAAAAACGGAACCCTGATAGGATCACTTTGTTGTCGACCGTCCGTCCGTCTGTCTGTGTGTCTGTCAAGACGTTGAAGTTAAAACCGTATGCTAAAGTCTACAGCCCTTTAAAGATGTGAAAAATCAAACTTTTAAGTTAACGTAAAAAAAAAAGATACCGCCGATTATATCAGAAAACCCGTCCGTTCAGTTGACCTGGAACTATGAAATTTGGCGAGTAATATCGTCTTATACTACAAGTACAAGGAAAATCTCAAAACCATACATTTGTAATTAAATCATAAAAAAATAAGCTTGGAAAAAACTGCGGGACTCGATTTCTGAACTATTTATAATATGTAAGTATCTACAAATTTGCACGGAACCCTCGCTGGGCGAGTTCGACTCGCACTTGTCCGGTTTTTAATTTTTGGTTAGACCGAGCAGCTTCAGTCAGGAAACTTTTATGTTTTGTAAGAGCAACTCCGAAATATCATAAAAAAAACATCATAAGAACATCATGTTCTTTTCGTCACGAAAACATCATGGGTGAAGGAAGGAAGATATAAATTATGTAAACATTTCAAGCAAAGGCAAAAAACACCAATAAACCGGCAATAAAAGTCGGCTCGATAAAAGTCTGGGATGAGGCTTAGAGACTCATCTTCACAAATCAATAATCAATAATACTAAGGAGATGGCGATCATTGTGTCGCCAACCAAACAAAAAAGTTAAAATAAAACTACAAGCACCCGTCTGATAAGGACGATGGGAGATATAAAATAAACAAAAATTAAAATAAATGTGCATTTCGATTCTTCAGAGTTGGTTTCATAATAAAATTAATTTGTATTAGATCCAGAAAATAGAATTTTGTGGTATATTCTTAGGTTCTTTCGCCTTTTGCACACTGACTCCGCAGTATCATTATTGTCGTTTTGCTGCACAAACTATGCGTATCTTGCATCTCGCTCTATCAGTGTGTGCTTATCTAATTACCTCGGACCTTTTTATTCGCATGAAGGCCTCTTATGTCTGCACCGCTAACAAACAACGGAAACTATGCGTATCTTCCATCTCATTTTATCTGTCTGTTGTTTTCTATTTACCACTCATCTTTCATGTGCAGATGGTCCAAATCGCAAAACTTTCCGCAAGCTTGAAACGACCTTTTAAGAATTTGTTTCTGCAAATTCGACGTTTTGAGAATGAGACCTTATGAGAATTCGACGTTTAAACATTTTGCGAATTGAACCTATTTCGCATGAAGGATTCTCATGTCTGTACCCCTAACATACCGCTACTTAGATTAGTTTTCCAGTAATAACGCAGTGCAAGACGTGTGCAAGAGGAGATAATAATAATAACCATTTATAATATCCGGCCGATATCGTGATGAATTTGATTAGCGATGAATTTCCTATAGACATTTTAAATTATTTGTTAGTTTGACTAAAGTCCGAAGAATTCTTAGTCACATATCGCATCCCCCGCCTATGAGACCTGAAATACTTTCAAGAGCAGTTTTTGGTCAAGTTATTTGCCGGGAATTATAGATCATTTTAATTGTAGTTGTCATACAAAAAGGACGAATACCTATGTTACGACCCTTATCCTCATTCAATCCATAGTTAATTTATCAAATAAATATCATTTAATTCTCTAGACATTCCAACCTTGTGTTGGTGAGTTGCCCTGCCTGTATAAATAACATAGTGTTTTTTAGTGGGTATCCCTAACATACTTGTAAGTAAAATACTAATATGACCAAAAACTTGGAATGATTTGAAAATTTATACGAAAGTACATGGTATGTACTTTAGTATAATTTTTTTCAAGTTAAAGTTTTTTGTCGTATTAATATTTTGTATGTAAATTGTGAATTTACGACCCGGGACCTAGGGCCTAAAACCTATGACTATATACTATTTCACTAAAAATCAGCTTAGAAAAGTTTTTAGCATAATTGTCCTAAATAGTCCCAGCTCTTAGAGCAGGTCTTCGGACATGGGTCCGAAAAATGACAATTTACATCATTGAGTTGAGAGTTGTGTAAGCCACTTAACAGAAACAATCTATTAAAACATATGTTTTTTTCATTGGTGGCGCTAGGTTCGGATTTTATGGTGCCCCTTAATGGAAAATGCATGAAATTTCGCTTTCTCTCCTTTATATTTGAAAGTCTGAGTCGAACATTTTGAATTTTATTATTACGGAATAGCATTCAGTCATTTTTATACAGAAAAACCCAAGTACTTAAGTTTTCACAAGAAACTGAAAAATACTCGACAAGTTATAGGGGAAACCAGACTATCATTGCCCACTGCCAATGATTGCCCACTATTAGAAAAAAAACGTTTTGTTACCTATGTACACTACGTACTTCCATAATTTTAAGCAAGATGGCACTATGAACATTTTGCACCTTGAAAAAAGTTTTATTCTGGCAACCCTGTGAAAATAAAATTAGTAGTGGCGGATTTTGTCTTGTGAGGTGTACCCGTTGCTCAAAAAGGTAAGAATATTAATAATTTTCTTAAGGATAACGTTACAATTTTGTTGTGGTATTGTGGAACTTTAATTAAATTAGTGTTTTATACGTGTATGGTGTAATAATGGACAACTTATAAACACAATTAGCGTATAAAATCTTTGAATCTACCTTTTTTAACGGTTTTTTGAGGGGTGGGCAATTACTGAGCGGGTTTTTTACGTTTTTCAGTAATAGCCCACCTATTTTTCAGTTATTGCCATGAGCAATAGTTATAGCTATTGCCCGGGCAATAACTACTTTTACAGTGCTTTGCTTTCTCAATTTTCAGAATGCCAAAGATACCTAAAGCAAATTATTCCAAGGAACGGCTGGATGATGCCATTAAAGAGATACAAAATAACGTCCATAAATTATCTGTTCACCAAATATCAGAAAAGTATGGAGTACCGAGGACAAGTTTAAACTTTAAAATGGCATTAGAAAAGAAGCAACAAGAAAAAGAAGATGCAATAAAACAAAAAGAGGAAAAGAAATTGAAAAGAGAGAAGAAAAAGAGTGAACAAAACAATAAAACGAAGACCAAGGAAGAGGGAATTAAAAAAAGAGCTGACAACACGAAAACGGAGGTGCCCGAGTCTAAAAAAATTAATATTTTAAGTGAAGATGTCCTGAAAAGAGCTGTGGATAGTTGTAGTGTGTGTCGAGCAATTATCCAAAAAAATACAATCAGCTGCAATAGTTGTGATAGAAAATATCATTTGCGTTGTATTCCAAAAAGACATAAGGATCATATCCCCGATGACTGTGATATGGGTTTGTTTTTGTCACATTTGTTATCAAATCGATTCATGTTCGGGTGGTTCAGATACTTGCGAGTCAGATGCTTCTGCCTCACAATTATACAATTACAACGATCTAGACTACTAATAATAATAAACGGACTGTTGGCTATATCTACGAGATAAATTTATTAATGTAAGCAGAGTAAATACGTTTTTTGCCATTATAAAATAATTTGTAATAATGGGCAATGACTGTCATTTATAATGGCAATAACTGCAATAACTGGGCAATAACTGAATTATTTTAGGTACTTTTGTTTAATTTTTTTAATAGGTGTTAATGTTGATTTTATCCTGAAAAAGTTTCATAAAAATAAGAAGAATTTAACCTAGTTTCAGTTTAATAACATTTTTCGTTGATTAATAAAGATTATTTTGTTTTTATGTAAGAATATGTGTTTCAATCCGTTAACCGGGCAATAACTGTATGGATTCCCCTAGCTAGTTTTTTAGTGATCCGAACCCGAGGGGTGCCAAACGGGACCCTATTACTCTGCGTCCGCTTTCTGTCAGTCTGCCCGACCTTTATCTGTGTTTATTTTGACAATGGGAATAGCAGTCTACGTGTTAATCTGTGGGTTAATCGACTTTGCAATGTACATCTAATTGTCATAGTCTACCATGAATTGTAGTTCTATGAAACGGGCCCCTGTACAGTGTAATTATTACTATTAATGTAACCTAGGTTAGTGTGGTAGTAACTTTATGGAATGCGCCGGGCCAAGCTCTCGCCAGGTCCGCATTTTAAATTATTTACACGAACCGTTGCCTCGAAGATAAAGGGGTTGAAAGCAATCCCCTCAATCTTCGAGGCCAGCATAGGCAGCATAAAGACGGGAGTCTCGCGTTTTAAATGTTTGAATGTCCAAAGTCGCAACTGCCCAGTAAATTAATTTAATTGATGTTCTGATATATTAGCGCCACTAAACTCGCGCCGTCATACTGCTGCTGTTACGTTACAAGACTTAAGATTTATAAAGAGGTTAAGGCTGGGTTCCTCGACGTTACCCCTAAATCAGGTATTTTGAAATACATTTTACTCTGTAATGATTAGTATTTGAAATCTGAAAAATATATATATAACTTTTCAGTGTCGGTCATTACTTTTATCATTTTTTAAATATCATCAAAAAAAATGGCGAACATGAGTCTAAATTATCACTGGATATGGTTTTATTTGAGCTGTATTGAGTTTTGGATAGTAAAAAATATAGCAACAACGAACACATTCAGCCTACTTTTCCCCCAATTGTTACCTCCGACGCGGTATAAAAAAACACATTTTTTACACTAAGCACACTAAGCAAAAAACTTACTATAACATCAAGGATTATTTAGATAACGAAGATGTTTGGTATTAAACAAATTGAAAACTCTTTTAATAAGTTAAAAGGTGTTTTGAAAAGAATAAATGTGGAGTTTCTTTGCTAGCTTCTTCTCTACATAATCGATTAATTGTGAAACTAACAACTTTGACTTTCATTAAGTAAACATTCTGTGTTTATAATGAATAAAAATATTGAATTGAATTGAAATATTCGTCCGTGAAGCAGAATAAGTCCCATACAAATCCGTGCGCTCGTAGAATCAAGCCTTAAGAGGCAGGTTTGGGTGAAACGAACGTTGAGTCGGCGATCTATCGCGCAAAATGAGCGCTGAGGGTAGTTGAATTCCTGTTTTAAAATTAAAAAAAAGTGCGACCTAAAACGTAAAAAACAAGCTTATAAAATTTCGTAAATTTAAAATACTCTAGAATAATTTATCGCTTACTCATACACTCACATAATGAATGAACCAATACCTAAGTAACTATTTAGAAACTATTTTTTCACACGAAAACTTGGCCCATGTTTTAATGCATGTTTTGATGGTATAAATACTTACTGTAATTATTTGAAAACAAGCATGTAAGTAAAAACCCTCCTATGTAATATAATTTAGAGGTATTCTAATTTAAGCTACTTGTTGATTTTTTATCATTATTGTGTGTATGATATTGTGTAGCTAGTTCTTAATATTTTACAATAAGCAAATTGTATATATTTATCTCTGTTATTATAATATGGACTATACCTAGACATCAGTTTTATAATGAAAATAAAAGACCTTATATGATGGACATTGATTTTTATTATCTTGGGTGATTTCAGGGACATCGGACATCGGTAAAAAAAACCAGTGAACTAGAGTGGTGTGACTGAGGGGGCTGGGTCTGATATGCTACACATCAAGAGCCGAATAATAATCATGTGCAGTTTAGTACCTACTCTCGGTAGAAAAGAAATGGCAATATAGTTGGTGGTCCCCCACTGTTATCTTCATATAATAGCTAAGGGGTCATCCATAAAGCACATCACACTAATTGTGTGATTTTTGACCCCTCAAGAAACATCTTTGCCCCTCCCCCATCCTTCTCACGGTTGGTCACGTCGTCACACTAGGGAGGAATGCACTAATGTGATACCCTCTCCCTAGTGTGAAGCCACATATTTCGTAATTTTATATCTAGAAATTTGGCAAGTTTTTAAAAGATGTTGAATAGTTTTACAATGAAAACTTGCCAAATCTTAAGATTAAAAAATTACACTATTTTTCCTTATTTATTATAACACTGCTAATTCCGCGAAGACAAGGTTGGGTTGGTTAGTAGCGTTATGACTTCACATATTTTGCAATTTTATGAAGGGGATGGGACCTCTGGCATGTCCACCCGCCGCCATTTTGAATTTTTTCCAAAGTTTCCGCGCACGATGTTAGTGGTAAATATGGATAGAGGATGCTGGTACAAAAAAAAAAGTCATACGGTAGGTACCCTAAAGTGTCACGTGTCCGAGATATTCCGTGTGGCGCCGGATTAAGAATAGCGTAGGTATCTCCATTTCCTTCCGGGGATGTCGTAGAAGGCGACTAGGGAAATACATTACCAGGAGACGGGCAGCAGCGTCTTCCTGAGAGTCCAACCGCATACTGCGATCGCCAATCCGCCGCCTGCCAAGCGTGGCGATTATGGCAAAACCCTTCATGGTTAGGAAAACCATGCGGGAGGCCTTTGTCCTGCAGTGGGCGTCAAATGGCTGATGATGATGATAATGAATTAGTTAATTGGGTACAATGCATTCAAGTTATAGTCTCCAGGTTGATTTAACTATTTATTAGAAGACAGCACAACCTATTACAAAAAAAAAACACCGCCTACTAAATCACATTTGTCAAAGTAGCTAGTTCGAACCGCAATAGTTGACTTTTCCATCCCGTCGCCGCCACGGCTGTCTTAAAACGAAAAGTGTGAAGTAGAAAGATATTTGTATCAACCTGGAGACTATTATTTGAATGCAATGAAATGTTTAGGAACCACACGAAATTACTACATTCTTAATTATTGTCATTGATCTCATATGACGATCTTTACCCCCAAATATCTCGGAAACGTGATACTTTAGGGTACCATATGACTAGAATTTTTTGTTCGTATAAGTATCCTCTATCTATACCATTGAGTTAAATCATCATCGTGCGCGGAAACTTAAAATTTAAAATGGCGGTGGGTGGATATGACAGCTTCCATAGAAAAATGCACCAACCCCGTTGGCAAGTTGTTTAATAGTTTTACAATGAAAACTTGCCAAGTATGAATAAAAAAAGATTGATAGGTTTGATTGATCGATTTAAAAATTAGATTTGATTAACAGATTTAAAAATTACACTTTTTTTGTAATGTTTAATTTCCCTGAATTTTTTTTTCTAACGTTGATAACATTATATGAAACTTGAAAAAAAAAATACAATTTAATAAGAGTACAATAATTATATTTTTTTTAATGTGACGTCACGAAGTTTAGGACTCTTCCCACCCCTTGTCACTCAATGTCATAGGTACCACTCCCCCTTCTTAACATCTGACGTACTTATGGGTGGTCCCCAAGGGCCTGACTCAAAGACCTAGTAAACATTTCATTCCTCATTGGCCTGACTTTACTACTGTGGAAAGAGATAGCTAAATACAGGTGTAGCTGTAACTTTTCTTCTGTCCTTGTCAGAGTTTTGCTTTTTCGTTTGTTTGCCACCAGTGATCTGTGGCGATCGGGCTAACCACACAATTTACGTAGGTTTCGATTTCAAACGCATCAAATCGTAACTTTATTTTATAAGACCCCAATAATTAAGTGCGGTTTTCAGTATTGTGATTTGATTGTCTGTAGGTACATCTACAATAGCATTCATACTATGCAGTATTATGTAGGTAGGTATGTAAGAAAAAATAGTTTTCCTTCCAAGAATTACCAAAACGAAACAATTATTAGCGGAGTTTAGGAGCTCTTTTTATTTGGTGTAACGTGTAACAAATATGAGCTAGGTATGTATTTGTGGAACAAATTACTTTTTAGGGTTCTGTACGCGAAGGGTGCCTAACGGGACTCCTCAAGCCAACGAAGCCCGTTATTTTGGGAATCCACCTTGATTCCGTGGATTTGACCACGCTTGACGTGGAAAAAACACATAACAGCGAAAGGCAAAAATCTAGACCTTAAAGTACGCTCTATGTAGTAGCCCATAGGTCCCAAGTCCAAGCTATCAAGAGAATGTAAGATAACATTATACAAATCAATCTTGAAGCCTATCTGGACCTATGGTAAACCGCTTGCAGGTCAAGCATAGATATTTTTGAACGACTTCAGACGAAAACTATGTACGAATATAGAATTCCCACCGTCATAGAGGAGATTCGGCAATATAGTACTATCAAGATCGGCCAAACGAATTAGCTTCGGACCAAAAGGTAGCACATGCTAGTCGACTGAAGAGGCACAACATAATCAATCTGCCAGACAGAAAGTAAATTAGGCAGTAAAGGAAAAGGAGGATGGAGGCCGATGGACCTCACTCTGCACCAATCATGAACTACAGAGAAGCAGTAGAAGCCCAAAAAGTTTGCTTATTGTAGTTAAAAGGAGATTGCATGATAAATGAAAAAAAAAATGCCTTTTTTTTTAACTAAGCAAAGATTTAAGTTCGTGACGCATCGCAGCTTTTTTTTTAACGCATATCCACAGATCATATTGTATTAGGTAATGTCGTATCTCTTGGTGTATTGTAAATTGTAAATAATTAATTAGAAGTACATAAAAGTTATTTAATTGATGAACTATATATAGATGGGATAAGTTTTCTGATGTAAATTAAGAATAAATGGTTTCATTTGCCCATCAGCATAAACTAATGGAATTATGGAACCTAATAGGTTACCCTTACTTTACCTGCATGCATACTTCATCCAATCCTATTGAATTAAAGATCTCTATCGATAGTCTAAAAGAGCAATACTATCGATAGTATCGATCCTATCGATAGTTCATTAGTTGGCAGCGACGAAACTATCGTTACTATCAATAGTATTGCTGTTTACCTAGAGTATTGCAGTAGAAGAGACATCGATTGTCCTTTCGATCGTGTAGATGATTTTAGCGTTCGACAATTGATTGCAAAACTATAGATTTTTCGGTAACACTAGAACCTATTATGGTATTTATGGTCCATACACCCTCCCTCGTCCACCCTATCATTTCCATGGAAAGAGAACCATAGACACGTATACAAACACAACGTTCCGTTTCATGTAGAGCCTACCCAAGTAATGTTCCACTTTTCAATTTTTATTCCGCTGCTGGTGAGGTGAAAGTATTTCTAAAAATATCTTGACCAAGGGGTAACTTGGTTTTATAGAATGATGTTAGTTCTAGGGCGAATACCTTCGACTTTTTACGTAAAATCACGTTTTATCTTAGGTAACTTGTAGGCAACCATTTGCTTATCCCTTATTTTCTATGGAACGGAAACACTGGAAGTGACACGTCCACCTACCTTGTCAAATTTCCACCGTTCGTCTCAGTTCTGCATGACAATTTTTCATGTTTTAGCGATCAAAAATGGTAAGAAACGTTGTAAATCCAGTTTAGTAAGCTTTTCGCAGTGTTTGAGTGTGTTTAAATGCATTGCAACAGGTCAGAAAGTCTTGTGATTAGCTGTCGCAGTGTGTCATCATTTCAAGACAAGTCGGCATTCTCGGTGTATTTCGCGTTAGGTTTTCGTTTATTGTGAAGTGTTTGTTTGTGCTAACGCGTTGTTTTACTATGTTGTGGCAGCCATTGAGACTGGATATCAAGAGGAAGCTGACGGCGCGCTCGGACCGCGTGAAGTGCGTGGACCAGCACCCCTCGGAGCCATGGCTTCTGTGCTCGCTCTACAACGGCGACGTCAACATCTGGAACTACGAGACACAGCTGCAGGTCAAGAGATTCGAGGTAACCAGATTGAGTCACTTCCCTGGCTTTTTCGACCAGTGACACCCTGTACATGTTCAGCTTGTCAGAATTCAATAGCTTTCATATGTAAAAGTGCCAATGCCTGGTCCCCCGCGAGCTAACCGAAGTACCTTGAGTGTGTCAATGTCAACTATGAAACACTAGAAGAGGTTAGATAGTTCTGAAAATTATGACCAGCTCCCCTATTATTCTATTCTCTAATATGGGGGGATTTTTTAAAAGAAAGAAGAAAGAGAAACATTTATTGCACTAACAGTGATACACACAAAACACCAAACAAATCTGAAACAAAATTAACAGGAAAGATCAAAAGGAACAGAACACTTATATAAATACAATTTATTTTCTGTTTTAACAACTTCAGTACAATTTTTTTTAATGAATTGGGTAATTATCGAACTTTAATGAGTCAGAATTGTCAAAAGATTTATGCATTCATGAATTTGGATACTTCAGGATTGATAAAATCTTTTTATTTAATTTTTATTTTTTTATTTTATTCTGTAACAAGAAGCGCACAGCAATATAATTAGGATGGACAATTTTGATTAGACTATACATCGGCCAATCTAAATAAAGAATCAATTAATTTTGATAAAATAAACATAAACATTTACATACAGGCACATACATTGCGTCTGGCCCCACACTAGGATAATTGTGTTACTAATCTAATATATAAAAATCTCGTGTCACAGTGTTTATTATGGAACTATTCGGAAAAGCTTCACCGATTTTTATGAAATTTTGTGTATATTTGGTAGGTCTGAGAATAGGTTGTAGGCTAATTAATATGGCAAAACAATATTTACCAAGTAAGCCTAGCATAGTAAATCCTTAAGAAGGGTAAGCACTAGAAGATTTATGTTGTGCACCTTAAAAGTTTGAAAATATATGCATTCATAATAAATAATATGAAAAGATAAGGATATCCTTATCTCTTTTCAAAATTTGTAGAAGTGCACATTCAGAGTTTATATCCCAAATTACTCATTCAAAGTCCCAGTTATTGATCTCTTGACATTCCACCTAGAATCTTATTAAATTAATGAAATAAATTATGTGTTTGTTGCTTGTTATGACTAAAGTTTTTAATAAATCATGCCTTTTGACTTGACCACATTAATATCCATAATCATCATCATCATCATCATTCAGCCACAAGAAGTCCACTGCTGGACAGAGACCTCCTCCATGGATTTTCAAAAATACCGGTTGGAAGCGGCCTGCATCCCGTCCAATATCCATAATACCTCCTTTTTTTTATTTGTAGTTGTCCATCTGCCATCAGCTTCTGTGCCATTATCAGATTGTTTATTTTTTATTTTCTTTATTTATTAGGCACACAAAACAGATACCTATTAGCCAGTATATCATCAAGATAACATCAATTATTATGTAAGATCGAAACTAATTTCCAAAACATGTGTACACAGCATGATCACAGTTTACAAAATTAAACTTGGACGAGTTACTCAGCTAACATATTATTATGTATTTTACGTAGTTTGTATGGTTTTAAGGTTTGCGAAGCTGTCTTCCATTGAAGGCAACTTCTTTGTTCTTAACTTAGATTCACTAGCTAAAGTTCAAGATATTGGGATGTTTCTGTCGTGCAACATCATAATACCTCCTTCCTGCAATTATTATTAGACAGATGATTCAGCTTTTCAGCATCAGATGGACTTAGATTGCAGATGTAAACTTGACATTGTCTTAGGTTGAGCATTACCATCTCTCATCAAAGTAGGCAAAAGTAGAGTCTACACCAGCCATGTTATTAGGACAGTAATCTATCCTATGCTCAGGTAAATAAATATAGTCCTGCTTAGACATACATACATACATAAACTCACGCCAGTATCGAAGAGGGGTAGGCAGAGACCAGGGAGTGCCAATTGCCACGATCCTGACAGATAACTTTTGCTTCCTCAACATTCATTAGTTGTTGCATGCTTGCACGCCTGTTACGGTTTCTTGCTTCGATAAATATAAAAATTCTTGTTCTTAGAAATAAAGAACCTTTTTTAATGCTATTAGGTAATGAAACACTTCCAGGTATGTGACTTGCCAGTCAGGGCAGCAAAGTTCGTGCCGCGCAAGAACTGGGTCATCACTGGCTCCGATGACATGCAAATACGTGTCTTCAACTACAACACATTGGAGAGGATCCATGCCTTTGAGGCTCATTCAGATTATGTCAGATGTATTGCTGTGCATCCCAGTCAGCCTTATATCCTGACTAGCAGTGGTGAGTGCCATGTTCCGATTCCAAAGTTACATTATTTAAATAAATAAAATTAAAAATTGTTTATTAAATATCAAAACACTACAGATGTGAACAATTGCAACTCCCACACTAGGCACAGCCTGTGTCGTGGGAGTCGGGTAGGATACGCAGAATCATAATTAGCACCGGTTGACAGAATGAAAGAATATCGGGTATCGAGTCATAGATGTACAGGAAGTTAGTGAAGAACTATAAACATTAATAGTGTTCCACTATCACATTACCATTCAGATTTAAAAACAATATTGAGTCTTCATGGGATAATAATAATAGTAGCAAGGACCCACTAATAGCATCCCAGAAGCTCCAAACATAGCTGAATAAAATTGATGAGTGGCTGGAGAAATGGCGAATAAAGTCAAGTTCAACGAAGTCCATACAGATCACATTCACCTTGCGTAAAGGATATTACCCACCAGTTACAATGTGAGGTGAAGAGCTGCCAAGAGAGAATTGCGCCCGTTGCCTGGGCATGCATCTAGACAAACGGCTCACTTGGTCTGAACATATAAAAAAAAGAAAACTGAAGCTAATCTCTGTTTACAATAAAGAATATTCTATCTATCTATCTTCAGTACAAGAACCTCCACTCGCTAATAGGAAGAAACTCCCCCTTGTCACTGAATAACAAGCTCCTAGTGTACAAGTGCGCTCTTAAACCAATCTGGACATACGGAATCCAACTGTAGGGTTCTGCTAGCAACTCCAATTTGGAGATACTACAGAGATTCCAAAATAAAGTTCTGAGAGAAGTATCAGGCGCAACATGGTATACCAAATATGATGAGATCCATGAATACCTAGAGTTGGCTACAGTAAAGGAAGAAATAAATTCATTAAGTAAAAATTATAAAAGAAAGGCCAAAAACTTACACCGATAAACTCGGCTCGAACAAAAGTCGGCTCAAACCGCTTAATATGATGGCACATCCTCTCCCTCGATGAGAGGCGATGAGGCTTAGAGACTCAACCAATAAAATAAACCAAGGAGATGGCGATCACTGGATCGCCACCCAATTTACAAAAAAAACCTTCATAAACCCATCTGATAAAGACAAGTCAATAGCAGATATAAAATAATTAAAAAATAAAGTATAAGTTATTCTCCTGAGGGTTAGCAAGGCACAGTACATAGCTTTCATTGATTGATATCTGCTGACTGCCTACAACATTCTTTACCATCACTCTATGCTGTTATATGTTGTGTAATGTCCTTTATGATTGCTATAAAACAAAGTGTCATGTTTAGTTTTAAGAATGTGTTAGGTGCAAGTAATATACCACCAAAGCATCACATTGCAAGAAATTAAATAATGTTCTTAGTCTGCCTCCACGAAATATCCTTTTGGAATATAACAGTCCTAACCCCAAAAATTGCTTACAGACGATCTCCTCATCAAGCTATGGAATTGGGACCGCAACTGGGCCTGCCAACAGGTGTTCGAGGGACACACCCACTATGTCATGCAAATTGTCGTCAACCCAAAAGATAACAACACGTTTGCCAGCGCCAGTCTAGATAGAACTGTAAAGGTATGTGTGACGGTTAATGGCGCTATTTATATTTTTTAATTTGTCTATGGACATTTTTGCGTGTGGTGACTTTAAGCACCAGACTGCTACCAAAAAAGTAACTACTGACGTTATAGAATGAAGACACTAACATTCAAAGGTTCTTACAGCCCAAGTATAATATTTCTTCCAGGTCTGGCAGCTAGGTTCGTCGATCCCTAACTTTACACTTGAAGGCCACGAGAAGGGCGTCAACTGTGTGGATTACTACCATGGCGGGGACAAGCCCTATCTGATCAGTGGCGCCGACGATCGGCTCGTCAAAATATGGGATTACCAGAACAAGACATGTGTTCAGACCTTAGAAGGTGAGGCTAGGCTACCCAAGGCACGATGTCCAACTATTTTTCGAGATTAACCCGCGGTTTCTCGTACACTAACAAGCTGTTGATCTACTGTTAATAGCTGACAGTGGTTTTTTTTTGTGCACTTTGGTCAATTGACAGCTGTTAACAGTAGATTAACAGCGTGTTAGTGTACGAGAAACTGGGGGTAAGTAATTGAGACTGTCCGATTTCTGAATCAGTTTTACTGAATCATCATCATTCAGCTGCAAGAAGTCCACTGCTGGACATTGGCCTCCTTCATGGATTTCCAAAAAGACTGGTTGGAAGCGGCTTGCATCCAGCGTCTTCCAGACGAACGAAAGTCGTCGATATAGCCCAGCGGATTAGTAAGTTGAAGTGGCAGTGGGCGGGGCACATAGCACGCAGAACTGATGGCCGATGGGGCCGAAAGTTCTCGAATGGAGACCACATATCGGCAAGCGCAGCGTAGGACGACGAGCCACAAGATGGACAGTTTTACTTTATTATTAGTTATTAGAAGGGTTGGTACCAGAAGAGCTATAAAACGCCGGTTTCTCATTAGGGAGGTCGTGGGTTCGAATCCTGGCATGTACCAATGACTGTTTTCTAAGTTACGTACAATGGTCCAACTAAGAGGCTAAGTGCGGAAATTTCAGGTCTAACTAGAACTAATAATTATTTATATTGCCACAAATCAATGCCGAGACCCTCGACCATATTCTAATAGAGAAGCACTATTTCCACATTCCTGTCATTGATTTCATAATACTGGGGTGGCAGCTCCGACAGTCTGCAGTATGATCATCGTAAGCTTCATGTAGTGGTCAAGTCAAATGAATGAAAGCGTAACCTTCCAACAAAATCATCATCATCATCAGCCACCCAACGCCCACTGCAGGACATAGGCCTCCTTTGTGGTTTTCACAACCATGAGGGGTTTTGCCATAATCGCCACGCTTGGCAGGCGGGTTGGCGATCGCAGGATGCGGTTGGAATCTCAGGAAGACGCTGCTGCCCGTCTCCTGGTAATTGATTTCCTTAGTCGCCTTCTACGACATCCACGGAAGGAAATGGAGTGACGCTATTCTTAATCCGGCACCACACGGACAGCAAAATGCAAATCCACAACTGGACACTTTTTACCCATCATCCTCTTTCCCCGTCCCACGCACTGACCATCGGGCTATCGCTCTACCGACTGACCGCTGCAGTCCGCATCTCGGGCACCACTAGGGTCGCAATTTTGTTGCTGTGAACGCGGTTGTCAATCGCGGTTGGCTTACTGATGCTGAGCTATCATTTGTTACTAACATATTTATGGACACTGTCTGATTTAAATAGACTAAGTATTCTTATTACTATTATCAGGCCACGCCCAGAACGTGTCAGCTGTTTCGTTCCACCCGGAGCTGCCGATCGTCCTGACTGGTTCCGAGGACGGCACCGTGAGGATCTGGCACGCTGGCACCTACCGGCTTGAGTCCTCGCTAAATTACGGCTTCGAGCGTGTCTGGACTATCTCCTCAACGCACGGCTCGAATAACGTGGCTGTTGGGTGAGTAACGAATAGGTACTTTAAACTCGATCCGTTTTAGACCAACACATGTTGCCCAGTGCATAATGATCCAGATGGATCCTGACCTGACCGCTTATAGTGATGATTTCAAGAAGAAGAAAAATAAAGAAAAGCGTTTATTTCCAGCAACGTATAGACAGGGTAAAGAAACGTCCTTTGGTGTGATAATTGTCTTGGACCGGATTTTTTAATAGTCAAAACTTAACTAGAGAATAAAACTGATGTTTTCATTGTCTTGTCGTGTGATTTAGACAGTGATAGCATGAGATGTATTCTCCACTTATATTCTGACTATTGAAAAATTGGCCCTTAGTGATCTTAATTTTAAAATGCGAAATTTATTTTTGTCAGCTACGACGAAGGGACCATAATGATAAAGGTGGGCCGGGAGGAACCGGCCATCTCCATGGATGTAAACGGCGGCAAGATCATCTGGGCCAAACATTCGGAAATGCAGCAGGTCAACCTCAAGGCCCTGCCAGAAGGTAGCTGCCCTTTCTTACAGGGTTTCATAGAATACACGTCTTGGACACATGCCTATGCCTATAGCCCTTAGTGCGGTTGTCTTATCCATCAACACACGTCCTTAGCTATAGCGTCAGTCTTAGCTTGCTGAAATTATCACCTGTTCCAATATTTGATGAAGTCTCTGAACTGCTTCATAATGAAACAGGTAATAAAATATTTATTTGCTATAAAAAATCGTTCCCTGGTTTGTAAAAGAATTCATTAATTCCTACCCAACTTGACTTCTCTACGGGAGACCACGATCCCATCCTCTTGACTGCACTCCTGATCTGCGTTTGCTGCTGCCAGGTACCGACGTAAAGGACGGCGAACGACTCCCGCTAGCCGTGAAAGACATGGGCTCCTGCGAGATCTACCCTCAGACTATCGCGCATAACCCGAACGGTCGCTTCGTTGTCGTCTGCGGCGACGGGGAATACATAATCTACACTGCCATGGCGCTCCGGAACAAGGCGTTTGGCTCAGCGCAGGAGTTCGTCTGGGCCTTCGACAGCTCCGAGTACGCTACCTTGGAGAATTCGAGCACCATCAAGGTGTTCAAGAACTTCAAGGAGCGGAAAAGCTTCAAGCCGGAGTATGGCGCAGAAGGTAAGTGGCAGAAGGAATGAAACTCTACAATCGGCCTTAATCTGAGTGTATTTGCATGTGTGTGGTGTTCCTGCCTGGTACCTAGTTTGGGACCAGGATAGATGATTGTGTCGTATGGAAGTTATTTATACCTCAGATACGCTGGTCCTTAGGCACGATGTTTTCCTTTAGCGTTACCGAATGGTTTTGCCTCTATCAATAGTGAAAACCTCTTCAGGAGTCTTGAAGTAGCCTAGCCACCACGGCGCTACCACAGCTTATTTTTCTTAGTGCTTCCCTAGCAATTATATTGGTTGCGAACGTTGCAGGAATATTTGGGGGTTTCATGCTGGGTGTGAAGTCCATCAGTGGGATGGCGTTCTCTTTCTACGACTGGGAGCAATTGGAGTTGATCAGACGGTAAGCTATACGTTACTTTAAATTAATAACATTGTCGCTTTATGGTCTGTTGTATCATACCGGCCTTTAGATGGATAGATATATACAATATTCTTTATTTTATGTACACCAGGCCTTTCATGAACTTCTCTGCTCAGCCTTAAGTACCGTGCGTGTATTTAACCGTGTATTTAACAGGGAGTCCTTGTGTTAATTTGATACAAATGAAATATAATAAAGTTTATAGACAGATTTTAAAACTATGTGCTGGTTTGGTTTGATGGTGTACATTATCAACATTGTTAAAAGCCGATATGGCACCATTAAATATATCTTGAAACACAATGCGATTTCAAAAAGCTGGGCGCAATGGTTGTAGTAGTTGTTTGTAAATCAACACATATCTTGCGTGTGGAATGTGAAAATTCTCGCGAATTGCTTCTGGCATCACATGGCAAACGATTACTGTCACATTGTATTTTCCATGCTTGTTCGGTTTGAACTGAATCAACGCAAAGTAGCGCAATCGATTGTAACTATGAAAGTCCCTGAATGATTAAAAATCTCTAATAGAAAAAGATGCGTGCCTAGCCGTAGTGTTAAACATCGCTCACTACCTTAAAAAACGATAAGGGTTCCTTGCGACTACGGAACCTTAGAAAGGGATACTTTTGACTGACTTAGATCCTGAAATAAGAATTGTTTTGCAGGACGCGTGTCTGTCTCAGGATTTGGGTTTGATTCCCATAAGATTCCATGGTGTTTTCCATGTTATTGATGTCCTGGTCTGGTTAATCCAAGGTGTCACATCTTGTCAGTGAGTTTGAAACAGGGACCAGTAATTGCCTCACGTGGATATTCAATAATAGTACATTACTGCAGCGGCCAGCAAAAGAGGCATTGATGAACGATCGTGTAAATGTGGGCCGAGGCGAAGCCGAGGCCAAGGCTTTTATTTTTCTCAAATGATATGCGGAAATCAAAACTAAGTAGTACCTGTAGTAGTTCCTAGGCAGAACTTTATACCTATCTGAAAATACAATTCCCTTTCAAAGTCAATGACGATAACGTAATTCTTACTGCGTTAAACTGTTCATTTGTTTTTTTTTCGATAAGCAGTTTTCTATTTGCAAGGTAGTTCGAAATTTAAATAAATAATAATTTGATAAGTTACCTCCTTGGTGGCCATGTTTCGGAGTAAAAGATCGTTCCATTTTTTAATTACACGACAGCTGAGAGTTTACTAGAATGTAATTTATTTGGCCGCTAAAACACGTCAGATATGGATATTTTTCATACAACTTGCAGGCCGCTGCTCGCATGTATTTGGCCAGTACAGCAATAAGAACGTTGTCAAAATAATGCTCAAATTTCCAAGCATGTTTGACAAAATTGTATTATTTCCTCATTCGCTGGCTATGTTTCTTCGTATATAGGTATATATGCATTACGCGAAATAAATACTGTTGAACAGACACAATAATCAAGCTTTATGCGGGTACGAAAATATTTTTACCACCACAAAATTTATTAAGATTTTTTCACTTGTTTCCAGCTCTCGGAAGCCTCGTGATAATTATATGTTTTAATACTTGTATTAAGTATGCAACGCGAACGAATTTACTCAAATAAAATGAATGCTCATTTTAACAGTTGAACAGTTTTTTTGTAATCCTAATTTCGACTTGCTGTTGCGATTTCATAACATCTGCCTGTACTGTCAGTTATAGAAAGATACAAATATTTAGACTTGTCACTTGTCTCCGCTCGCATAACGATAATATAAACACACCTTTCTAAAATCCAAACTCTATTTAATCAATCTCCTTTTACTTTCATCGTTTTCCTTTGCCAAACTTTTCCAAAAACAGCAACACTTCTGAATAGCAATTTTGGTCTGTTATAAGCCCAACTCATTGTTAATATATTTCTCTTATAACTGGGTCTGAGTCACTTCACCTAGACTTTTATCGGTAAGTGTACTATTAAACTCTCCGTAAATGATCCAGCACAGGTTATGAAAGCCCACGTCTCACGCGCCCGAGAGCAATGTTGCGCAAGTAAAATAAATCCATAGCCGCTCGACAATGAAGCTGAACATTCCCTGCAGAATTGAGATCCAGCCGCGCCACGTGTACTGGTCTGAGAGCGGAAACCTCGTCTGTCTGGCGACGGATGAGGCTTACTTCGTCCTACGATACAACGCAGCTGTCGTCACCAAGGCGCGCGAGTCTAACAGCAACATCACTGAGGATGGTATCGAGGACGCCTTCGAGGTAAGTGATCTCTACCGAACTATAGATTCACACGGCCTGTCTCACCTGGGCCTCGATTCTGTTAGTACAATGACAGTTACACAGTCGGGACACGTGAGGTATTTTTGCTTATCACTGATGCCTTGATGGTTTGATAAGTGCGCGCGCGTAAACTTGAAGCGTCATTGTACTGCAATGTATTAACAGAACTAAGCCCTGATGTTAAGCGAAGACGAGTATAAGCGACTCACACTGCTTTATCGAAACGCGTATAGAGGTCACGTCACCATCAGCCATTCTGCTCGGTACAGAGGATTTGTTACGAGTGAACAATGTTTTTTGTTGATAAGCTCTACAGTGGAGCATATCCATTTCCATTCAGTTTTATGGTACTTATGTCCTCTGTAAATGTTTCTTTCTTTGTGACACTAAAGTATAAAGTATGGCGAATGTTATGTTCGTGTAGGCGTATACTGATAATCTATTCGGCGTTGATGCTTCTTTGGTTCCGAAAAGGAATTGATACCAAATAGCCAGTCAAATTGAAAAAGCTTCTAGATCGCTTCTAGATCGCTTCACTTTGGTAGGCGTTGATTCGTTTTGAAACACCCAAACCTACTGCTGGCGCTTCGTTTCTGGATCTGTAATGATGTCGTAAACACGCCGAGACGAGCCTGCTTCAAATTTGTTTATCCCACGGCGCCATTCCACCCGGGCCTGTTTCTGAGCGTCGTTGATGCACGTGTAGAATCTCGTGAATGCTTCCCGATCCAATCTGCAGCATGTGCTGAATCTCCTGATGTGAAAAATTTAATCCAAGCTTCTTCTTTTTTTCTTCTCTATGTTCAGTGAACATAAATCTATTGAGTAGAACATCTAGGCGATTCAGAACAAGTCTGTTTTGTTTGTACCGGGGCTAAACACTGTCCTCGGTTGATAGTTGTAAATGTTTAAAAAAAAGCTTTTATGCCACACCGGGCCAAAAAGCGGGTTTCCCGCACGCTACGCGTTCGGGAAACCCCACTTTTAGGCCAAGTGACGACATAAAATTGTGTACACAACACGGGCTGTAAAATAAAAAGCCCTCTATCGCATATTTATGACCCTCGCCTGCGGCTCGGGCCTTAAACTTCTGCGATATCGGCCTCTCTTTATTTTACGGCCCTAGTTGTGTAAATAACTATTTCAATGCAGTTGCTCGTAAAGTTTTCTTTTTTGTGTAACAAAATTATGCGGAAACCGACTCTTTATTTCACGCGTGAAATAAAACAGTACTGAAATCCTTTATTTCACGCGTGAAATAAAGTATTTTTTTTAAGTTTTTGACTCTGTGGGGCATGGTGCAAGTCATAAAATTTAAAAAATTACAAAGACTCAAGAAGGTTTTGCTGTCCAAAAAAAAAACTATTATTTATTATTATGCGCGCTCTGGCAATAATTGAATGATAATAAACACCATAACACATAAGATTCTTGATTATCTCATTTAAAAATACGTGTTTTGTTTTCCGCAAACAAAAATATTTTTCACATTATTGGCTGTATGTATACTGTACCTTTGCCTCAAGAAAAAAAACTGTGTGAAACGCGCGCTCTGCAAAGAAAGCACGCCATTTTGTTGTAAATAGGCTTTGGTGAAATAAAATTACATTATTATACTTACTTATTTTTTTGTTGTATTTCCTCGCAAAATGCATTGAAAAATGTTGTAAGATACTTGAGCGTAAAAGGTTTTTATCCGAATGCGTGCCAATGAAAATACTCGCTGCGCTCGTGTTTTCAATTTGGCACTTATTCGTAACAAACCTTACTTTCCGCACGTGTATCTTAAATAACTATTCATAATGGTTTTCCAACGCAGGTTGTTGGCGAGGTGAACGAGACAGTAAAGACCGGCCTGTGGGTCGGCGACTGCTTCATTTACACCAATTCCCTCAACCGGATAAACTATTACGTCGGCGGAGAGATCGTCACCATATCCCACCTCGACCACACTATGTACATACTCGGCTACATAGCCAAGGAGAACAGGTGAGGATTGGCAGAGTTTAGGGTTCATCAGAGCCTATAGCGTATTCAGTTACAAGGAAAGCGATAGAAGCGGCTGCGGGAAATTAGAACATTTATGTTCGTTTTCTGTATGAGAATGGCAACACGAAACTATTTACAGATGGCGCCACTGAGATTTGCCCCGACAATGTTTGTTTTGTTTTATAACTGTTGCTTATTTTCGGATTTTTCATGCAAATTCAACATAAATGCTGATAAAAATTTTAACTGATTCCCTTCAGCAGCCATAGTTTAAACCAAAACTGAAAAATGCAAAGTTTCGTACACCGCAAAAGGACGACAAAGATAATAAGGTAACCTCAAAAATATTTTTTACACATTTCTTGCAGAAATAATCACATACCTATAGTTAAATGCCTCTTTACTGGCTGATTTATCAATTTTCAAGTGTCAAATTTACTTAAAGAAGTCCCTCAGAAATATCGAAAATTTTTGTAAAATTCTTTACACTATGTACCATATAAACTTACTCACAAAATCATACCATTTCTACATCAACTCTCTCTTATTGCAGTTTGGAGATGAAGCAGCTTCATGAGAATAACATGATGCCGCGGGTCTACTACTCGAAGGTTCCTATCACCAACATGCCAACAACTAATTTGTCTTATCAGAGTATTAATCTCTATTCAGATCTGCCCAGTTAAATGCTATGGGTAATTTAGTGCTGCTAGTTACATATTTTGAGATACGGGCTTAGGCCCAAAAAAAAAATGCGTGTAACTATGTATGATTATGTTTTGTTTTATTAAATAAAACCGATGTTTACAAGTACCCTGGAACATTGTTTTACTTCACAATTACAATTGCAGTAATAATAGGTGGTTTTATATGTGTGAATAATTTATATCAAGGCATGCATTTTTCGTTTTTAATTAGTTTCAGGTTTAACAGTCGAGGTACCTAAAAACTTAGGGTTCCGTACCCGAAGGGTGCCAAACGGGAGCCTATTACTAAGACTTCACTGTCCGTCTGTCTGTCTGTCTGTCCGTCTGTCTGGCTGTATCTCATGAACCGTGATAGCTAGGCAGTTCAAATTTTCACAGATGATGTATTTCTGCTAAAAACAGCATAAACTTACTATTTACAGGGGGCTCAAGTTGAGGTTGTCTCAAGACAGCGCTCGCCATCTAGCGGCCATCTATGTAACTTAAGCTTCTTGTTGGTTTCTATAGATGGCGCTGTTCTTAAATCAGATCTTCGTCTAATGTTGTATTGATAATGGTACGAAACCCTTCGTGCGCGAGTCCGACTCGCACTTGCCCGGTTTTAAACGGGTGTGAAAGATGCTGACCTGAAAACAAACTACAACTTTGGACTATGATTCTGAATGTATTTACCTATAATTAGTATTATTTGTATTTACCTGCACAGAAATATTTTTTTGGTATTTTTTTTTTTTTTTTTTTTTTTTTTAATCTTTATTGAAGGGCTTGGTCACATAGTGATCATGTCACCCTTTTTTGGTATTTGTTTACAAAAATTATAACCTGTACATTTCTTGATAATTGATTTACTTCCTGCAAATAGTTTTTGAGCCACCGTGTTGCTTTTTCAAACTGAGCAGTAAACGTGTAGGTACTGATTTTTCTGAAAAAACGCCACTACACACATCTCTGGGGTTTTTAAAGTTATAAATATTGTGATTTTCCCAGACAAATAGTGAAGAAAACGGGACATTGTTCATTTTGGTTTTGTTGATAGTTGCCATCCCCATTGAAGACAAGTCTGCCAACAGTACATGTTTGACTTATGTTGTGTGGCAGATCAGTCAAATTTAAAATGTCAGTAGCATTAGATCGTTTATAGGAAACGATCAATACTCGGAGGACTAATTTTCCGGAGGCTTAGAGAAAAATAGAGTTTGCCAATCTGTCAAACCTATGTTAGAGTTTGAGCTTCAAGAGTAATGTAACTGGTTGAGCTTAGTGTTGTCAAACAAACGCAGTTATATATTTTGTAAAGCCCGTCTAGAAAAATAGAAGACCTGGTTTAAAGGCGCCACATATCCATTTTACTTGCACTTGGTATAGTATTTGAATTGGCCACTTTATTTTTTATCAGGCTTAGCATTTTCATAATATTATAATCAGAACTGTTTCCCGAAGGTTTACGTATATACCCACGTAGGTAACGTAGGTATATATTTTCAGTAGGAGAAGTGCAACCGTAAAAGAAATTGGTTCCTGTGATTTTCCGCAATATGGCGGGGTTTGCTATATTAATGGCCAGGATTTCTAGCAAGTCTGACAGGACGCAATGACTGAACGAGAACGCAGCCGTAAACAAAATCTTCTATCCCTGTCCCGCAGACTGTACCTGAACGACAAGGAACTGAACGTGGTATCGTACTCGCTGCTGTTGCCCGTGCTGGAGTACCAGACGGCGGTGATGCGCGGTGACTTCGAGACCGCTGACAAGGTGCTCCCGGTCATACCGCACGAGCATCGCACGCGGGTCGCGCACTTCCTTGAGAAGCAGGTCAGTGTCGTCACAATCCAATTGCCCGGTCCTGGGCCGTAGACAAGCTCAAAGGTGGATGTAAAGGTATTTAGTCTGGCAACCAATGAGAGGGACTGACGAGCTGTTGAGAGTGGCAGAAAAAGACTGGATGCGAAAAGCAGAAGCTCATGAAAAACGCAGCGTGGAAACTGGCGGACGTCTCACGCTGCGTTCGCTGGTTCGTGGTTTCACATCGGGCCAGCCAGAGACGACAAGTACTAGAAAACTGAAATTTAGCATTGGTATACATATTAGTGACGCCGACAAAACGGTAGGATAAAATCTTAATTTTTTTTTGCATTTACCTCCCCTGCACCTAAATTAGGCATGCAATTTATTTTTTTCTTTTACACCATAGGGTGAGGTATCGTTGGATTGTTCGTTTAAAAATATTGTGATTCTAGAAAAAACATGTTTCGATTTAGAGATCCGTTTACGAAATATTAAGATTTAAAGCGCAAGTTTTTGTTTAGATTAGGGCGTTCTGTTTTTTAAGTTTTATACTGCTTGCAACTTGATGCGATCAATTTGTATTAAAAATGTAATCTCCAACTTTTGCTTATTGGAAGTATTTTATTGTCCACTAACGAGACAGTTTTCAGGCGTTGCCTACGTTATTTTAATAAAACGCTGTACAATGGGCGTTGTCCTAAATATTGACAATAGTTACAAGTAATACTTAATTTTAAAGGTATAAGGTCAGTAAATACGATGGTTCAATTATAAATTGATAATATTCACAGACTAAATAGCTGAACGGATTAGCAAACTGAAGTGGCAGTGGGCTGATCATATCTGCCGCAGGACCGATAATCGTTGGGGTAGACTGGTTCTAGAGTGGAGACCGCGAATCGGCAAACGTAGCGTAGGACGCCCTGTGACTAGGGATTGCAATCCAGCGGCGTTTTCAATCCAGCGGAATTTTTGCTGGATTGGCCTGAATCCAGCTGGATCCAGCGCGGATCCAGCAACATTTTTATTAATTTGTACTTCTTACGATAATCTTTGAAATCTTCCACTCATTTGGTGATATCTTATATTAATTTGCTTTGGTTTTTTAATAATTTGAGATCAAGATAATCAACATAAAATTAAATAACAAACATATAACCTTATATTCATATAACATTTAAGATAATGTTTCTAAGTAAGCACTATCTTATTAATTACGCTATGTTTAATGATAGGACGGCTAATCAGTAGCAATCAGTCTCACAAATTCTTTTAAAATTAACTTAATTAACATTCTTTTAAAAAAAGACCGTAACAATAACACTATTTTAATTTTCAATAGTATTTTTGTATCAAACAAAAAAAGCTTTGAAATAATCTTCTCTCCGCTCGTTAATCCTCAATAATTAAGCAGTTTAAAGTCTGACGATAAGAGACTACTTCTTTTTTTGAATTCTCTGAAAGTAAGACCTTAGAAAACAGTGTACTTTTTGTAAATGCCCTTTTAACCCTGTAGTGGAGCGGTTGCTAATAAGCAATGTTTTTAGGCATAGCGAGCACTTGGCACTTCGACTATCCAACTTTACGAAAAAGTCCCACAAACTTTTTTTACCGTCGCTAGAATTCTTGGTCGACATTTTAAACTGTCCGAAAAACAGCGTTAAATCTGTAATGAAGAAAAGATCGGTGAAGTATAAGATAAGTATGCCTAAAGATAAATAAATACAACTATCGCGATGCAATAACTTAACAAAACCAATAAGGTAATATTTTATTTAAAGTGTCGCGATTACTATTACACATTTTGTAGATATTTCGGGTTTCAAATTGCGTTCAAACTTCCTTTTGTTTATTTCCAATATTTTGGCGCTATTGCAAGCACCGCACCGTGGTTACGGGAGGACTAATAGTCTGAACGCGTTTTTGAACTGGAACCTATAAAAACCTATCTTTATACACATGGCACAGCTTTTTTCCAATCAAAATTGCGCATTTTAGCAATCTTGTTTAATAGCAACAATACTCACACACATACACACACACACACACAAAGTTCTAAATAACTAAATAGTCCACTGTAGAATATGTACCTACTTCCTGCAATTAAAGGTAGGTAATAAAATAAGATCGGTTTAAATAAGAAAACAAAAACAAAAAGATTTCGTGATGTGTTGACGAACCTCACCAAACGTGTCTTCCTTTTCCTTCTTCGAGAAAGTAAGAGACATGAATCAAATCAACATTAATACTAAAATTAAAAATAAATATTTTACTTTACTTACCATTCAGTCTCTCAAACAACAACCAACACGCACTTCATATGCACTTTAGTGACACAAAGACACTTTCTATCGAGACGAGAGCAGTTATTCAACTCAACTCATCAACTGTCTTTGATTTATAAAATAAACAAACATAAGCGGTACAGTTGGTAAGGGGGAAAGGGGGCGGGCGGCGTTGCCTTTCATGCGGCACGTGCTATGGTGACAGAACGGCAACGTTGCCGCGCCGATTCGAAAATGGCGGCAACTCAAAACTAAACAATAGAAATTGATACGTTTGCGGATCCGCATCGCTGGATCAAGATGTATGCTGGATCCAGCATGTTTAAAAAGGCGCTGGATCCAGCTGGATTGCTGTATGCTGGATCCAGCAATTGCAATCCCTACCTGTGACCAGGTGGAGCGACGACATTCGCAAAGCGGTGCTCAGTGAGTGGAAAAGAAGAGCCGAAGATCGGGCTCAGTGGCGTGTCTTGGGAGAGGCCTATGTCTGGCAGTGGACTGACACCAGCTGATTATGATTTTAGACAAAAATTGTGTGACTGATTCGACCTTCTAATGTTCGTTTCACACGTGAATGAAAGTAGGCTTAAGATTTTTTAATAAAAACGCCCTAAGATATTGACATCTCAGGGCCCTTATTGTGAAGCATCGATGTGTTCAGAAGGGTCGTCAACGTTGCGCTTGAGCAATTCACTCGAATCTAGCGACAACTACGGTTCTTTTTTTGAAAAGTTTCCATAGTGGAATAGTTTTGTTGAATAGTAATAGCAATTCAAAAAAATAACGTATTTGTGGCTAAAGTAGAGTGAATTGTCGGGCTCAAGCGCGACGTTTCCGATAATGTCGCATTTTTCATAATAAGGGCTCAGTATTCAATAAAAATAACAAATATATTTTTACACGTTTGCACAGATGAGGATTCTTTTTAGTTTTGTTATTTAAAGAGTTCTTGTATCGAGTCATGGTATCACTAGAAACTGACAGCTCGTAGGATCTCAGTTGATGACGTACTTCCGGTTACGTACACCCTGGTTCTTTTTTTCGCTTTAAAAATTAATTGAAGCAGCCCAAATCGAAAGATTCCCGAAAAAAAAACAGAAATTAATTGTTTCAGGACAATGCGCAGTGCGTAGTACATAGTTAGAATCCGTCCCAGTCACCGCAGGGCCGGTGCGGTTGTTAATCCGTCATAGATTCCAAACGCTCACCCGTCTTTGGTCACCCGTCGCGCAGGGCTTCAAGCAGCAAGCGCTCGCCGTCTCCACGGAGCCGGAGCACCAGTTCGAGCTGGCGCTGGCGCTGGGCGAGCTGAGGCGCGCGCGGCAACTCGCCGAGGAAGCGACCGCGGCCGAGGGCGCTCCGTCGCGGACCGCCACGGCGCGCTGGGCCCGCCTCGCCGCCGCCGCCGCCGCCGCCGCCGACACTCAGCTCACGAGGATATGCTACCAGAACGCGCACGACTACGGAGGGCTGGTGCTCTTCGCTACCAGCACGGGTACGCCTAATGATGCATCCTGCCTTCCAGCAGCTCTTTTGCTGGATTTACATTGCCATTACAGTCGGGCGTGAATGTAAAAATAACAAAAGAGCTCACCTCGTGCTGGTGCTTTTCGCAGCTAGCAAGTCAGTTTTGCAATGCCATTATATCCGGGCACGAATGTAAGACTAACAAAAGAGCTTTTCGCTGCTGATTTCTTGTTGCCCACGGAACCCTAAAAACGCTGAAAAACATGTTTCATGAATCTCTCTTTGGACTATCTCCACCGTTATGTCATATGCTCTGTTACTTACTTATCATGTACCTACTTATTATGGTTCGAGAGATAATGTTTTATGAGTCAGCCGGTCCAATTAGGGTCCTACGTATTGGTAATGGTGACGGTTTGGGTTTTCGCAACTCGACTGCAAATAACCCTATTTTGCGCTCGCACCGCCTCCGAGTCCGATGAAATAACCTTGACAGAAAGAGGGACATTAATGTAAAACTTTTTAAAGTATTTTGTTACTAACCCCCTGTTTCTCGTACACCAACAATCTGTTAATCTGCTATCTAGGTATCAGTTGGCCAAAGTGCATACAAAAAAAAAACAACTGTCAGCAGTTAACAGTAGACAGTAAAATTTTTATGGGGTTAATTACGCGTAAATAGCAAAAATAGAGAGACCACGTCAAGCGATAGTGTACACGATTCGAATCCGACACGATTGAAGTTGAAACAACAACATCAATAATGATGTCATCGTCATCAACATCATTAAAACATGTTTACAAAGTTTAAAATGCTCTTTGGTTAACTTCCATTTGAGATAACGAATGAATAACAGTGAACGTTAGTTAACGGTTTAATGTTTTGTTCACTATAAAAATTTCCCTGTATACACGCGTTATATTTTACAATCAAACTACGCACAAAGTGAGAGAATATGATATAAACAATATTCGTTACGGTCATTCATTAATAACATAATACGCATATTGAAAACAACATTTAGCAAATTTTTAAACATTTGTAGATTTGCAATTTAGAAATATGTCGCGGACATTAATTACAACGTTTGAGTCGGAGTCTACCGCATATGAAAAGATATAACTATTCTGGTCTCTAACATTGCTAATCTTTGCAGTTTAGATATGGGTAGGTTTGCTTACATAAAAATTGCAACATAACATTAAATTAAAACCAAAGCGTTACAATATCGTATCTGAGCGCTATCTATCAAACATCTAGCGTTGTCGTACACACTTACAAACTTGCTTCTAATCCCATCCTTAAGCACGTCACTCTCCTTCACGATGCTTCAGCAGTACATAGCAACCGCAGCGCACGCGCATGTTTATCTCTATTGGCTGACTACTTTCTCTACTAAACACGGTTATTTCGGTTAAATTATATAAGCCCTAATAAGGAAGAATACAAATCTGAAAAAAACTCATACAACAAAATTGTTTGCAGAACACAATTTCAGGAGACGAACATTTTAGAAATAGCCCTGTTTCGAATTCCATTTCCATTTTCATAAAAAATGGTTTGTCCCCTCCCTTGAACTCCCTGTTATGGGAAAAACCCCATGAATGCTTCGCAAATTTAAGACGTAATGCAGGGACAGCTTTGTTTAACATGTCTTCATGATGACAGGAGACAAACCGCTGCTAGAGGAGATAGCGCAAATGGCCAGCGACGAAGGCATGAACAACGTGGCCTTCGTCGCCTACTTCACCCTAAACGACCTGGACGCGTGTCTGCAGCTGCTCATCAAGAACCGTCGGCTCCCCGAGGCAGCTTTCTTCGCCAGGTAAATCCACCTACTTTACCGCAGAATACTGTGCCTTGTCTCTGAGTTTGTCCCAAATGTTAGCGGTCACCGGGCGCTGTGGGTTGACGAGACCAGTTCGCGGAAGGCTTCGTTCACGGGCGGACGGTATAACTGTCGTGTTATGACTTGATGAAATAAGACTAACAGTGAGAGGACTGCATCGTTGGTCTACTGGTATAATGTCGGATTACCGTGCCGGAGGTTGTCGATTCGATTCCCACTGGGGGCCGCTGTACATTTGTACAAATGGCCTCAGTCTGGGTGTATTTCTATGTTTGTGACGTCATTGCCTGGTGTCCCTGGTAGCACTGGGTATCCTAATTTGGGACCAGGACAAGTGATTGTGTTGTGTGGAAGTATAGTGGTGTCGCGCTAAACTAGATGTATTCGACGATCGTCTCAAAAATGGCAAGCCACAACTGCGTCATCTTCAGAGGAATGTTTTGTCTGTTGGGCAGCCATTGTTGTCTTTGGTTTTCCACAGGAACATAGTCGAAGTTAAGCGTGAGCGTGGCTGGCGTTTAAATGGAAACGTCTGGGGATTCATAATCACTTCACGTTTGGACTTCGTAGCCTAGAATCATTTTCAATCCATGGTAAGACTCCATCACCAGGCGAAATCAGACTTTGTTCACTTTCATTCATTTCGGTCTTTAATTCGCATCTTTCACTTAGAATAAATAATTTAAACACAGAATTAACGTCGAATGCGGAATGAGACTATTATTTAACAGATCCAAAAGTATTCGATTGGTTCATTCGACATCTTTAATTATTCCAGAATTAAAGAGGAGCGAATGAATTTTTGTTCGGATCGCGTCATGAAATTTTGCTCTCGTATTATATAATACGGCACGATATTCGAAATTAATTGAGCAATCGTTTGCCTCTTATTCACACGTGACATCGTTGCTTATGGACGTCAATATGTGTAAATGAAAGGCAAATAGTTTACAGACTTTTTATCTTACACCGTGTTATAAAGGTAAAAGTTAATTTTGACCATGTATTGTGACTGAAAGAGTAAATAAATGGTCACTTGAAACTCTTTGATCGCTTGATCATTAACCTCCTCCATCCGACCTTAAAAATAACAATGGTTTTCAATTGTTTGTGTGATCGTTCTTCCGAGTAAATCGTCTGATCTCGCCTCACCACGACTTACTCGTGTGTCCGACAGATCGTACTACCCGTCCAAAGTGCCGGAAGTCGTGAAGCTGTGGCGTGAGGACGTGAGCGCGACCAACAAGAAGTCCGGCCAGTCGCTGGCTGACCCGGAGCAGTACGAGAATCTATTCCCCGAATACGCGGTACGTGTATTCTTAGTCTGTACTTAGGAGAAAGTTGTCATGGTTTTGGATCAGTAGTCTCCCACCAAGCTCTGAGAAACCAACCTGTGAAAGAATTGATCAGGATTTTAATGAACCGAGAACGAAGGATGAACGAACCAACTTTGCCTTAAGCACCCTAAGCTGAAGCTGTACTAATCTACGCTAGTCCGCTCTAGTCCGTTACGTTACGGATAACATTGAATCAAAAATGTAACGGTTGCCCTGCTGTCGACTGTACCTCTTCAGTGTCAATTCCTCCATATTCGTCGTGCACCTTTCGATATGGGATTACAAAGAGTTTCGAACTTCGTTATAGTTTTTATTTTCAACGGTTATTATGGGGGTAATCAAGAGGTCTCTAATTAAAGCCGGTTAGTTCAATGCATGAGTTCTTGTCCATTCCTTTTCCACAACGATCTAGATCTTGCTCGTAATGTTAATTAAGTTGCAGTTTCTGCACTACAATAAATAATATAAATTAAACACTTCGAGTTAAAACGAGCCTCTCTAGTCGCTTTAAAGTCGTATAAGCCTCCAAAAAAAAAACTATTCTTACAAATCCATGGAAACCTTATCCCGACTAAAAACCGCAGCTCAAAATTATGTAAAACGTTGCAGGAGTCGCTAACGCTCGAGGCGTTCCAGCGGGACTTCGGCTACGAGTACAGCTCGCAACTCGCGAACATTCCCGCCGACTCGGCGACCAGCAACATTGACCGTGACTTGGCCCGGGAGAAGGCGGAGGCCGAGAAGCTCGGCCTTCTGAAGCCGACCACCCCTGCACCCGTTGAAAGGTACAATTCAATGCAATTCTTTTCTCTGGCGTCCCCGGGATTCTGCCAATGTCGGGCGTGTAAAGATTGCAAGTGCAAAAGACAGTGCACAGCGCAGGTAGTGGAGAAATGGAATTGATTTTTCACTTGTTCAGCATTTTACGTGTGAGAAAAATTCCACCACCCTCCGTACAAGTATAAACTGTATTACAGCAGGGTAGTATCACGTCTAACCAAAATAGATTTTCAGGGAAAATTTTAAACCTTTGCCTGGTAAATCAAGCAACGGTGGAGAGTAAATAAAAAAAATTACAGATACAATTGCCCATTGTAGAATTCTAATCAAACAAAAGAGGAAGTAATATTCCAGTACAAACATTTTGTTTTCAATTTCAAAACACCTAATAACGAAATCGTAACTTATAATAAAATATTAATAAATAGTTTATAACGGACACAACTACAATTTGATACTGTTACATTTATTAAATTAAGAAAAACTTTAATCAATGGGGAAAATGCAAGGACAAAAGGTAGAAAGTTAGTTTGGAGTGGATAGTCTGGTGGAAAGAAATCATAAAGAGTAGAAGGCAGCTTTGGGCGGAAACGTACCTACTGAAACTACCCTTTGCATTCAGACAAGTGGTTACGCTGGCGATGGGCGATTGTTCGTAAAAAGTCTTCGACAGATTCGGTTAAAACGAGCGTGCGATTAACAATTAATCGATTCGAATATCCAATAAACAATTCGAATAGTGTAATATAATTACTTTTTTTATTATTAGAGAAATATGATATTTCGCGTTTTTTATGATAAAACCATTAATTTATTTCCGACTTTTCAATCAATCAATATTAATTTTCAACCGAGTGTAATACTTCGATGTTCGTGTTACAAGTTAGCGCAAGTGTTTTTCTGTCTATGGTACAGAAGCATTGTCACACCAATCTACGTTCGAGGCAAGTTACCCATTGAAAGTGCGGTGTGCAAAGGAAATACGCACGCAATGAACGAGCGCACACACAAGCTCCGCGTGCAGACGCAGGCAGATTGCACCACCTGTATCGCGGCGGCTCACGTAGATGGCGCGATATTGCGTAAACGCAAACGCTCATTGGCACTGCGTTTGTTTTTTTTTGCGTTTTCGCAAGGCAAACACACGGAGCGCAAGTTAAGTGACTAAATTCGACGCAGAGATCGCGTTGCGGCCTGCTAGACTGTCGATTGTTCGCATGTCGAATAATTGTCGAATAATTGCTCATCGTTAGGTTACTCGACGCAACCACCTTAATGCAGCATTTTATTGCGCTTTTTCGCTCACAATCTATTATGCGCGCCCGCCGCCTAACTAGCCAGGCAAGGGCGAGTTTGTCGCTGCATCAAATCCGCATATTGAGTTAATAAGCTGCGACGGACACTCTATCTGCCATAGAAGGCCTGTGCCTTTCAGGGGACGTTTACAGGCTGGCTACGATCTGTTCTCGTAATCCTTAACAAGCTGCTTACAAAGTCCACTTTCCCGCAGCAGAGCAGAGCCCCAGGATGCGAGCGGGGAGCCCAAACGCAAGAACTCGCTTGACATGATGGAGGAACTAGAAAAAGAGCTGGACGAGGTGCAGCTGGAAGACGACGGGAGCCTGGTGGGTACATTGCTTGCCGATTTGACCTTCTAGAAAGCAAGAAGAAAGAAAGTAGACATTTATTTAAATTGCCACAGAGTAAACAAGCAAACAAAAAAATACGTGCAAGGAAAGAAAAAAAAACTAACAAAACAATCGAGAAAAGAACAGGACTTGCTATTGGACTCGATCACAAGGCCTGAAAGTTGACCAAATAATTGCCAGGCCAATAACTTTACTGAATGACATGGTGTATGGACGTCGGGTCTCATTGGGGACGCGGGATGTGACTTAGTCAGTTAGTTAGTTAGTTAGACCTGAGATTTCCGCACTTAGCCTCATAGTCGGGCCATTGTAAGTAGCAAGCGCTAAGGTGTGTAAATACCTCAGATACTACGGTTTCCTTACGATGTTTTCCTTCACAATTAGCGAGTGGTATTGCTACTATAACTTCACAAATGTACGTAACTTAGAAAACAAAGTCATTGGTACATGCCGGGATTTGAACCCACGACCTCAGAATGAGAAGCAGGCGTTCTACCGCTCCGCTACCACCGCTCTCGCAGGATGTGACTTATTATTTACTTCGGATTTTTAGTTTAGTTCAATTAACAAATAAAACATGCCCACTGTAAACTCATCCCGTCTGCGTACTAGGTCTGTCAGTCAGAAGCCAGACGGCGGGCCGGTTAAACGCATAGTCATTCAATAGAGTGATATTGACACGGCGATGGCTGTTTTCATCTATAGAGCCCAAAGAATGGACTGCGCCGATCTTCCATAGGGCCTCGCGCACCTAACCGGACCGAAGAACCCGACCGCGCCCGAATTTCTTTTTTGGCGTTTGATATATTCGTTATTGGCGGTGAATAGCGTTTTTGGCATTTCAAATCTAAGAACTAAAACAAGATTTTTAAATTGAATTCTTATAACCGTCTTCTACCTTTTTTTCTATTCTTTCCTTTTCTTTTCAAATCGGTAAAATAAATCGGTAAATTGGCCCGTTCGGCCAAATACTGTAGGAAATACATTTTTTTTAAATAAATATTTATATGAATTAACTAGTATGTCAAAGACGCAAATAACAAAATGACATATTTTTAGTTAGTCTCGAATCCGCTTAGATTTCAACCGCTTTCGCGATCGCTACCGTGTGTTTAACACCCTTGGACGATAGTAGGTGAAAAAATTACCTCTGCAACTCCATCATAATCTACAAAAGTTTATTTTCCAAATATTTTTTTCCGGTGACACTCGAAGTTGGGTCGTGGAGACAACGCTATATTAGTCTATATTAATGTGTAAGTCTATATTAATGTGTAAGTCTATATTAATGGGTATGTTTATTTCATTACATTTTATAAAAGTATATTTTTAAACTTATATTAACTTGTCCTTTTTTTTTTGCACGCCTACCAACTCTTCCCCTTACCTCCTGCGGTTGACTGGTAGAAAATGCTTATGGCATTAAGTCCGCCACATTGTACGATTTTTTTTTTAAGTGCAATAAAAGTATAAATAAATAAAACGCTGCGGTCCAAAAAGTTCAGGCGAAAGGCGGCAGGAAAGACTCATTTGCACAAAGGACTTTTGTTGAACAGTGCAACCGATATTATCAATCGCGAATTTGTACTACTAGAACGCATTGCCTTTGAAAATAGAAATATTGGAAAACACCCAGAGTCCCGAGTGTCTCGACTCCCCAACTGGAATCGACGTCTGTCTTTCTAAGGACAAGTGGCGTGGTTTTCAATGAAAATATATGTTTTCTTACGGATGATATTCATGATATCAATAATATAAAACAAATAATTTATGCTCAGTAGTGATTTTTTTCCGAGTTAAGGAGGATCCGATTAGCATTTTAACAAAACCCTGCGTGCCTATTTTGAGTAAATCATTACAAAAGCAAAGTGACTAGATTAAATTATTTCTCGATTTTCAAAAACAAGCTAAAGATCTTTGGAAAAAAAACCGGCCAAGTGCGAGCCGGACTCGCGCACGAAGGGCTTCGTACCATTATCTATACAACATTAGACACAAAGATCGAGAAAAAAAGGCAAAAAATCACGTTTGTTGTATGGGAGCCCCCCTTAAATATTTATAAGCGAATATAGAACTAAATATTCTGTGAATATTTCAAGCCTCTACATGTTAGCGTTATTAATATCGAGCAATAAATGGCAAAAAATTACGTTTGTTGTATGGGAGCCCCCCTTAAATATTTATTTTTGAAGCGAATATAGAACTAAATATTCTGTGAATATTTCAAGCCTCTACATGTTACCGTTATTAATATCGAGCAATAAATGGCAAAAAATCACGTTTGTTGTATGGGAGCCCCCCTTAAATATTTATTTTTGAAGCGAATATAGAACTAAATATTCTGTGAATATTTCAAACCTCTACATGTTACCGTTATTAATATTGAGCAATAAATGGCAAAAAAATTGCGTTTGTTGTATGGGAGCCTCCCTTAAACATTTAGTTTAAAAAAATATCTTAATCTGTGGAGTAAGCTTTGTGATTTCTTTGCATGCACAGACTAGATTTTTTTGGTTTACAGTACAATGTTGTTATCAAAGATTGAGGTCAGGTTCTCACTTTTCCTTCAGCAACTCTCCATCGTCGGTTGTCTGGTAGAAATTACACTAAGAAACCGCTCTAACCTTAGTCCTGACCTTGAAAATAACAATGGTTTTCGTTTTTTATTTTCAAGGTCAGGACTTAGGAGGCTAAGCTAATTGGTTCTAAGCCAATGGTTCTGTATCTTTGTAAATATTCTATGTTTATTTTTTCCTGGTGTACCATAAAGAATATTCTAATCTTGTCTAAGGTTTATAGAATTAAAAATCCTGAATATAATAACCTAGTCATGGTATTGCTTTTTGAATTTCTCTCGCGCTTGATTTTCTCTTGAACATGAGGCAACTGCAGTTCGCCGCACGCGTTCAGACACTCTTGTGCAATTGATTCTTTGGTAACCAATTGTTCCTATCCACTATTATTTATTGCCTGTCATCATAGTAGATCTTTCCACTAAACACACGTGTACTGTGATAGCGTGACACTCTTTTAGTTGCCGCAATGAATACGAATTTTCATAGTGGTTTCTCCATTCAAAAAAAAAGGACTCTGTTTATAGTCTCTGCCTCACAATTTGTGATAGGGATGTAACGATACCGATATGATATGTCGGCTGGGCATTTACAGTAGGATTGCCAGCGATTTAAGGGGGTGTACCAAACTACGTTTGTATAATTGCCATAAAATAGTTATTTACATAACTAGGGCCGTAAAATAAAGAAAGGCCGATATCGCAGAAGTTTAAGGCCCGAGCCGCAGGCTTTCTATTTTACAGCCCGTGTTGTGTACACAATTTTATGTCTTCACATGGCCTCAAAGTGGGTTTTCCCGTACGCGCAGCGTTAAGTTGGATCCCAACGTGATAGTTAAAAACATAGATGTCTAAATAGCGCTAAAAAATCACCCCACGTTCTAATGTGGGAAGGCGGGCGGGGCTTGTCAATTGTGTTACCAATCGGAGCGAGTTCAGCATTACCCGGCAAATGTCTAAGCACCTGCCACCTTTAGGCCGCCATATTGCGAGGTACCTACATATTTTGACGGGTTATATATCATGAAGTCAATGGCTTGACGTATTTGTATAAAACCAATCATAAGTTACGCTGTCATTTACTACCGCCCAATCAACGTTCACGTCGTCACGCATGGCGAACAGAATGAACCAATCATAGAGTGATGTCATACTCACAGCACAACTTGTGCTCATTTCATTGGTACAGACTAATCGAGAGGACAGGGGCCGTTTTTGAGAGTGAGTTTTGTGGGAAGAAATACTTTTATGTTTTTTTTATTCGTAGGATCCCAATTAATCATTACTGATGTGTACAGAGGACACGAATAAACTGTAAAAACAAATTCTATGAAAAGACTTGCGAGGCTCTAACTTCTTTCTAATAATTTATTCTCAATTCTAAGCACAACCAAGCCTAGTTTTCGGTTCTCTTCACATATTGGTATCGTTTCATCGCGAATCGGCATGAACTAAAGACCAAACTTCGTTTGTATAGAAATCGTTTCGAGAGTATTCGTGAGACGCCCTGTCTGTCAATTTCTTGATAATCGAGATCTTGATAAACATAAGGAATCCGTCAGGATTTGTAGCGCATAATATACCGATTCTAACAAAACGTAGGATCATATTGATGTCTCTAAATAAATGATAATAAAGTGATCGCCACCGCAGTCACTGCCGCGTTGGTTTGACAATACCTTAACCGTTCAACTATAAACTTAACTAAGATCACATTGCAACGGGTTTTTTAAATGATTATTTTACTTGAAAAAAATATTATGTTATATCTCGTAACAAAAAGTTTGAATTTTGCTAAAGTTCGATACTTATAAACAAATCTCTTTTCTGCTATTGTGAAACTGTGGCAGATAACTGACGTCCACGGCGAGATCGCTTCGACATCGCTTACTAAATAGCTCTTATGATAAGGCCCTAAAGCCACTTGATCCGATGTAGAAGAGTTGTCCACAAAGTTATCTACTCTGTTATCTACTATCTTTGGAGATTTTCCTTACATGACGTTTGTTAAAAATAAAATATTTTGATTTATATTAAAAAGCTTAGTACTGTTAATTGATAGCCAATATTATTTACTTGCTTCGAAGAAAAAAAATGACAAAAGAAGAAAGAATACATTTATTCAAATTGTCACATCAACAAAAAGTAAACAAGTAGGTGAACAAACAAAATACACAAAAGTCAACAAAACAAAAAAAATAACCGGCCAAGCGCGAGTTGGGCTCGCGTGGGAAGGGTTCTGTACAATGCCAAAGTCAAATGTTTGTATTCAAGACGCGAGTTAACTACTACTAGCGCTATCGAGTGGTATTTTAGTGAACCTTTTTTACTAAAAGTTGAATTGAGTTTACCGCTTTATTTTCAATTGATAAAATTCTTATAGGTTTTCCTGTAATTTACAAGCAACAAACTATATTTTGTATTTTTTTCAAAATGTTAGGCTCAGTATCGGGGGGGGAATAGTCTATTTATATCTCCTTTCATGAATAAAATCAAAACTATTTCTTTTACAATAATAACAAAAATATATTTGAGATCCTCATAACAAGCCCTTATCATTTGATATATGGCACAGTAAGGTTTGCAATTTTTTTTGTTTTAATTTCCTAATTTGTAATTGACCGTTATTTAAAAAAAGTATTTATTCACTTTGCACATCTGTATTTGGGTCATAGGATTACACCATCCTACCAAATTTCACCTGATTTGGTCCAGTAGAGTCGAAGCAAATTGGCTGTGACAGACGGACGGTCAGACAGACAGACGCACGAGTGATCCTATATTGGGTCCGTTTTTTTTTGTACGGTGTACGTAACCCTAAAAACAAAATAATCGTGAAGAGAACATGTGAGGCATATAGAATCGAAGGCAGCCGGGTACTGTACAATAATGTATGTATGCACATTTTCTATTATGGGTCATTATAAACTAATCTTGCCTGCGACATCTAGTAAGGTTCATCGGACCTAGTGGCCGTAAACAAATATATTACGATACTGACTTTTGGATCTCATTGAAAAAGTAATGTTAAAAGATAAATCATGATAAAGATTAGTCTCGACGACTAACACTTTTATTTATTTCTCCTGTCGAAAAGTAATTTTAGTCACGTGGCACATAAATGCTCAATACAAATCGGGTGTAAACTGTGACGCAACTTATGACGCTACTGGCGCATTACAATATAAAGCATGAAGCGATTATCGCTATTTGAGTTGTCTCAGAGAATAATAAACAAACACTGTGATACGAGATTTTTATATATTAGATATTCTACGTAAAGGACGTAGGCATAAACACAATGAAACTCCAATCAAATTTTGAGGCGTGAGGCATTTAGAATTTATAGAATTAAGGCTGTTCTTACGTGGAGCACGCTGTCTCGCTCGCACAATTTTTTTAATCTATACTAATAATAAATCTGTAAGGGTCGGTCATGGAGTAAGTTAGTTTGTTTTCAGAGATATTGTGTTTATAGGCTCAATATATGTTACTGAAACTAATTTCACGATTTTTAGAATTTTTTTCTGTATGTGTGTATGTATGTATGTATGTTCCTCCATAACTCTTAAACCAATTATCCGAATTTGATGAAATTTGGTATAAAAACATATAGACATCTGGGACACAGGATAGGCTATTTAAATTCTAGCTCCAGTTATGATAAGACGTGGCCCCCATACAAATGCTGCTTCGTAAAAAATCGAAATGTACGCGAACGGAGTCGCGGGCACAGCTAGTATTTTAATAAAATTAGTAAACTTTTCGTTTGATGCATAATTAAATTACGGACATTTGAATTTTTTTTCCTATACGTAGTTTCTAATAAACAAAAGTTGTTTTCAAAATTTATTAATCCTGGAATCAAATTGTCATAATCAAAAACTTATTACAGGATAAGAAAAATGCGCCTCGAATATCCGCAATTTAATTATCCATCAAACTCTCAGACCACATTCTTCAAAAGTATACTGATTTTTTATACAATCACCGAAAATGTTACATTGTGCGAGCGGGACAGCATGCTCCACAAAAGAACATCCATAAATACCTGTAAGGATAGAGACAATATAGACTACAGCGTGACAGCGTGGTCGCAAAAAAAGCCCGGCCCCGTGCGGTTGACGAGCGGCCAATGGGCACGTCACGGGATCGGGCTTTTTTAAAGATTTATCTCTAACTTCATACTCGTAAGTATTTAATTATTTCAGATTGAAATTGTGCCGCCCGCACGTGGCCGGCCCGTCGTAAACTGAACCTTAAATACAGAAATATTTGAATGGCTCGTTCTTTCGAGAAGAGAGACAGCTATACTTGTCTTGTTTGGTGACTCGTACGAGTTTTAAGAACACCAAAGGTTGTGTCAAAATTGCGATAATTCCTTTGGGAATCTCGTTTAGTGTTTCTGTTTGTATTATGTTTTGTGTATTATATTGTTAAGTGTCTTGTAGGAGTACTGTCAGCGCGGTAGACCACTACAGTCGTTGGCATAAAGAGGAAGAAATATTAGTTTTGATTAGAGATTGGGTGGGTATGGATGAAGATATGGTATAAGGTATAAAGTAAATAAGTATTAAAAGTTAAAGACTCTAGGCCGAAAGAAGATCTAAAGTGGTGACGGCGATGATAAAATCTTTTCGAATTTGGAAAAGGTTTAAGGTAAACTAGACAAAATTAATAAAGAATAAAATAAAAATATTATTAATAAAAAATCTTGGGAACCGGGTGGTGAACAGGAGCGTGGGTTGTGCTTGATCGTGGGTTCGGTGTTCGAAAGAAGGCGTTTTCTTCTTTCTTCTTAGATTACGTTGGGCGCCAGTGTCGCAGGAGGTTAGGTTGGGGTGCGATCCGTGATAATGAAAAAGGGTATTCAGGGGCACGGTGTAATTATAATATAATGGAAAGGCACCTGAGAACAATAAAATAGAAAAACTTAACTACGGTCTAAAACATAAATATAAAAATACAATGAGGAGTTGAAGGGAAGAACACTTACATTAATTTTATTAATGTGCCTTTTGAATATTATTAATTTCGTAGATAAGGATACAGGATACGCAGGATAAGGTGACAGACGTGTTATAATAAAATTTGATAATAAAGATAGGATCTCGTTTACGTCCACTTAGTTCGGAGGCTGAGGAATATCTCCCTAAATACGTCCGAACACTGCGGCACATGTCATAAAATAGTTAAATTTGGAATAGTAGATGGCCGAAAATGATAAAAAAAGCAACGAGGCGATTACCTCGTTACATCTTTACTTAGTGAAATGCCGTATTCGAACATGAGCGAACAGTCGATCTGCCACGGTTTTGATTGATTTAGTTTGTATCGTTGTGCCTGGCCCATTGCAACGTTGATAGATCTTAAATTATATTGTAACATAAACATAACATAACCTCACACCTTTATCCCAGAGGGGTAGGCAGAGACAAGGGACTGCCACTTGCTACGATCCTGGCAGATCTCTTTCGCTTCCGATAATAATATTGTAATGGAAGATAATATCAGTTTAGAGTTGTGTGTGTAGATAAATACAAGTAAAGTCGTTAGGGCTTCAACCTTTTCACACGTGCACTCTACTCCGTCACTTTACGGGTGACTTGCGACTAAAATGGTTGATTTGTTGTCGATTGCACCTTGTAACATATGACATGATGTACCGAATTAGAGCTAGATCGCCTTACGTATTGATGTCCATGCATTTTAACGAGTTTTAAAAATGTTAAATAAAAGAAAGGGACGGTGCAACTATTTGTATCTCTTTTTTTTTCGTGTGCCGTCGACATTGTGTGAGAGAGGGGAAAATACTTATTCAATAATAACAATTAATTAGTTTACCTAGTAAATAATCGCGATTAAACCCGTTAAATGTATACTTGAGAATCATATATTTTGTATAATAATATGCTAGACATTGCGCTTTCCCATTAAGCAACATTTGTTCACACATTGAAAAAAGTATGACGTTTGTTGTTTAATAAGTGTCGGTGCATAGCAAAATGTTGCGTATTATCCATATTTATGTATTTTAGTAAAAGGCGGTGGTAGCCTAGTGGGTAGAACATTTAACTCTGAAGCGAGAGAACCAGGTTCGTTTCCCAGTGCGGGCATGTACCTATGACTTTGTTTTCTAAGTTACATATTACATTTGTGAAGTTATAGTAGCAATACCACTCGCTAACCGTGAAGGAAAACATCGTGAGGAAACCTGAGTGTCTGAGCTATTCACATACCTCAGCGCTTGAAATCGCCAATGCAACGGTGGGCACGCGTGGTGATTAAGCCCATACTCTCTCCCTGAGAGAAGGCCTGTGCCGTACTGTGGGACGTATATGTATTTAATTTCCTCGGGCTTGTTCGTGGTTCGATAGAAAACTAACAACTTTTTTGTCTTCGCAGGATTTCTCGGATGAAGCGGACTTGATCGAGTAAAATATTTAGATTTTTTATTTAATATTATTAAATATCATCGTAAAACTAATTCCTAAAGTGCTAATAAATTTGTAAGATTAAAGTATTATACAGATTTCTTTCCAATAATGTTTTGTTATTTGTCTGACTGTGGCTGTTTGGCAAGAAAGCCTCGAAGGTCGCAGGCCGGGCCTTGTCTCCTGCAGGGTTATCCAGTGGCAGAATTAAGGGAATTTATACTTTAATTTATTAGAACAGATGTCATGGTAGCGATTTTCCATAACAATGCCATCGTTATGTGACGTACAATCAAGCACCAGTCAAGCTCTCTATGCGTGTTTTGATATGGAAAGCAGTGCGTGTATTATGGCACAAGAATGAATCGTGGAGCCAACTCGTAAAACCAAAGGTTTCTGCTATGCATAAATAAATCAAAATTCTGCCACTTGATACCCTCTAGCCACAGGAAAGGAAAGAATCTTAGTTATGTGGCGTTTAATCTTAATTAGCCGATGATTGTGTTTATGTATGAAGTTGGTATAAATCATCGATTTATATGTCGTTGATATGAAGCCATAAATGCGACATTCCGGAACCGTTTGCAAAGCATAATAGTGATTGAAATCTAAATGCAATATGTTTATTTAATAGTACCTACCGACTGCTTCGGATTGACTGTAATATAAAATCAATTTCACAAACCCGAGAAAAGTAAGGGGACTGTAAAAATGTGCTTCTAAAATAAACGAATAAGTGATAAAGTTCTTTTTTATTTGGTTTGTTTTCATTCACTGATCTTATCTCTCAACCAGTGGCGTAACTATACCATCTGAGGCCCGTGGCAAATTCATTGGATGTGGCCCTCCCAGTAAAAAAGAAAAAAAAATGCAAAACTTTAATTGATTTGAAGTACTCATATATTATTATTATTAATTCTTTATTGCACAAAGACCGTGTACAAAAGGTGGACTTAATGCTAATGGCATTATAATTGTTACATTTTTTTTGTTAAAAACGTTAAGTTACTTCTGAGCTCGTGGCCTCATAGTTTGCGGGCCCCCTCGGGTCGGGGGCCCATGGCAAGATGCCACATTATAATTGTTACAAATTTTTGTTAAAAACGTTAAGTTACTTCTGAGTATTTTGCCAGCCCTGCCGCCCTATCGCCCTACGTCACTACTCTCAACACAAATCACAAGCTGATACCTGGGCCTATCCGAAGCTGTTAGTGCATTACGAAGACCGATTCCACTGGCGAATCTGTAGCTATTTTCCAGGGCCTGGCCTTGATATGCGATGGTCTGTCACTCTGAATCCTGTCTTACATTTGTACGTCGATTTGAAGCGGCAATGAAATTAAATCCACGCATTCATTGCACAATAATGCATTAAAAGAATATTTAGTAGTTAGCTCCTGATAGTAATGGCTTAGGTCGGAATGGATGGTTGCTACCTGTCGGTAGCCAGACTTATCTATTGGTGGAGTCTGCAGTGAGGTGGCCAGCCGTGAGCCGGCGACCGGAGCGGCGCACGCAGCTCTGAGCTCCAGTAGCGCCCGCGCAGCGAGCAAGTACACGCGTACTGTCAATACCGCACTGCAATTTCCGCAACTCTCGATTCGTACTGAAAGGTAAGTGAATTATCTACATCTTGGATTAGAGCTGAGCGAATTATTATTAACCAAAGTATATCCTTGCGTTTGCTGTGTGGAAAATACCACAGTATAGGTACATTTAAAATAAGACATTTTATTTTTATTGAAAAATCTTCCACTTTAGTACCTACTTGTAGGGAAAGGTTTCTCAATCAAGGTTGCAGAGTTGAAAATCCTAAACAGACTCCATGCATAAAGCTAACAGGTACTATTTACAATTGAGGCAGACCTCATTGCCCGGTCCATGGTAATTGAAGAGGTTGGCCTAAATTAAAGCTTCGTTTCACTTAGCTCGAGACAAAAGTCGCGTGTTTGGCGCGAATGAAAAAAAAAACGCCGTAAAAAGTGCGACACAATTATCTAGACTGGTACAGTCGGATTGAGCGGTCGCTGCTGTGTGTTGTGTTGCTGCGAGTTGGTATTTACAGGTGGCAAATAAACGATTAAACTTGTCGGTTATATTTATAACTAGAGGAGAGCTCGGTCTGCGGGCGCGGGAACATAGATACTATGCGATACGTAACACAATGTGTGCTTGTGTTCAATGCGCTGCCACGCGCGCCGCCGCCGCCGCGGACGTGTGCTTAGATTTTTGCGATCACTGATGTGCCTACGTTTTCAAGATCAAGAGAGCTGCTTTATTATTTAATACTAGCTGCTGCCCGCGACTTCGTTCGTGAAGAAATTTTAAAGTGTATTTTTCCGGGATAAAAGTAGTTATTCTAGACTGTATGTATACGGCACCGCAGCCATTCTGGTGTGATTTAGTAACAAACATTCTTCCATTCACAATTTCGCATTAATAATAAGAGTAAGATTACATGCAGGTGTAGCGGATTGTTTTACTTTTAATGCGTTAATTGACAAGAAATTATAGTTATTTAATCTGTTGTCTCCTCTTATTCATCGCAGTTTACACAAATACTAGTGAATATCACTTTATTGGAAAGATCCCATACACTATGGCTGAAAAGCCCCTTGGATGGCAGGTATTTATTTATTTTAGGAAGGATTTATCTATTATGGTAAATTACTAATATATATAGCTGCAATCCGATATACTCACTGACTGATTGACTGACTGATTAAACATCTATACATTTGCCTAGAAACTATAGCACCTACGAAAAAGTCATGTATGAGAAAGTTGTAGGAAATGTATGATATACAGCCATCCTATGAAGCCGATTTTTGAATTTCGAACGCCTTCTCTTAGGGCCAACTCTCTTGTTTACCGGCCGATTTGGATGAAATTCTGTATTGGCGTTCTTTGCATGATCTAATTTGGTTGTTCGATATTCAAAATAGGGGCGCCAATATGGCTGCCCGAAAATTGGCCATTCTTTCGACTTCCGCGCAAAAAAATCCGCAGGCAAATGGGTATAGGTATGCCGGAGATATGCTGTAAACGGCATCGTGTTGCCAATGGACTCAGGTATATGAGAGAGACATTTTGGAATTATAAGACGGCTGCCGAGATATCGATGATTGAAAATGACAAATTTTGTAGGGAAATTTTAATACCCTAGGCCGAGCGCCGCTGAGAGCGAAGCTCGGAGCGGCTGGGGTTGGCGCGCGTGCGTAGCGCGCAGGGGGCTCGCCCCCTAGTTTTTTTTTGGTTAAAGTATGAAATTGCCGTTTTATTGCAATAGGTTCTTTGAATTGACATAGAATCTTCATGGTTTGAGGTTTTCGAATGAAACTTTTTTCAAATGGTTTCTATGATGTTCTTTTTTTAAAAAATGTGAAACATTTGAATATCGACTTTCAATTGTTTTTGTTATTCAATTTAGACAAGAAAGATGGTTATTTTGTAGTTTGAACTTATTTACTTTACAATTTCTTAATGAATTTGTCTTTCTCATCAGTAATGTTGTTCTAGACTGTTCCGTAATTAAGTTATCTAATTATATTCAAATAGATCAACTAATAGTGTTTGAACATACAATCATCTGCAAACAGATCATCAACTTGAGATTTTTAAGATAAGTCTATGTGGTACATTACACTAAATGGAGTTTAAGTCGAGATTTTGACAGTTCGTGCATTATCTGTCAAATGCTTGACTTAAGCTCTAGTTTGCGAGATCTGCAAGTGGCCCTAAGTACCTAAGTACATTTAAACCTAAGCATTGCAGGCAATGCATCTCATAAAGTATATCAAGCAAGCCACACTTTTATGATCCTTTGCGCCGGAAATCCCCGGGCGTGAGCGAGTGGGACAACGACATCGTCAATCTCGCTCGCACTTGCGCCGTGCACAATGCGTACGGCACAGCACTCACTCCAGTACTTTGTTGCTTAGAATGCGCACGAGCGTTTTTTGGTATAATTTCGTGTTTTTTTTTATCGAACCGGCATTGTTTATTGTTACTGTGATCACTGTTTACCTGAATGACCTTGGCCTGAATGCTGACTGAACTTCCAACGCTCTATTTTATGCGCTTTTTCATTGTGTAAAGGATTCAGTCACTCACTGCAGTTCCTGATGAAGTGATGATGCCCGCCTGTGTTGAATGCACTTGGAGTTTTACTTAAATATTTCTGGATTATTTAGAAAGTATAGATGCAGAATCATTATTAGGACTACATTATCTGAAAATATTTCACGGGGACTGCACCGTGTCACTTAGTCCAAATCTTACAACATGCTACTTAGGTTAAATCATCCATTTTTAGGGTTCCACAGTCCGACAAGGAACCCTTATAGTTTCGCCATGTCCGCCTGTCTGTCTGTCTGTCTGTCCGTCCGTCCGTGGCCTAGCGCAAAGACCGGTGGTACTAGAAAGCTGTAATGTGGTATGTGTATACATATTTATGACGCCGACAAAGTTAAATAATAAAATGTCAGAAAGTTTTTTTTAATGTACCTCCCCTAACATAAAAAGGGGGGGGGGGGGCTGATTTTTTTCTTCTCTACCCCTGGGGAATCGTTGGATAGCTATTTTAAAAACATTGGGAGTTTACTAAGATCATTTTACAATTGAGGCATCCATTTTCGAAATATTTAGCTTGTACCTGTGTCCCCCCCCCCCCCTCTACAATCTAAACCTTTGCATTTAAAAATCTAAAAAAATCACGACAGTAGCAAATATAATAAATTTAAAAGAAAAATTATCACAGCTGAGTAGGCTTTACAGGTTAATGGTCGATTACATTAATGGGATTAGTAAAAAAGCCTCCTATTTTGTTTGATAGCTGAATTTTGTGATTATGTTAGGTAATAGGTTGTAATAATAACTAGATGTCTGTGGAACCCTAAGCTACGCGTGGCCCGACACGCTTTTATTTGTACTTTTATTCATAGAAAACATAGTATTTTGAAAGTGTATGCAGTTCATTAAAACTTAAAAATACTTCAGTGGTGCAAAAATAAATCACTATAGCACTATAATGTCAAGCAAAACTCCCGATTACCCAAAGCATATTTGTTTAGTTGTAATTTGTTCTTGTTAAATCGTATCGCTCCTGTCTTTCATTTTGACCCACCAAAAAAGTAGTTAATGGGATAAAACTGGTAGATAACGTTATAACCCGGATTAAAACTGGATTATAACTACTGGGTTATAATCCACTACCCATCTCTAGTACCTTGCTTTCTTGCGGCACAACTAATAGGTATATTAAATTATACAATAAGTATTCTCGAATACTTCACGCCTTAAGCTGTAGAAGCAAAAATAACAAAGGAAAAACACTTGAACCCAGTAGTTTCTAGTTTCTCAGTTAATTAATCTCTGAAACTACTACATTAATCAGAGATTAATTTCGAATCCGGCGTAAAACCGTTTAATTGAGTTTGTTATTACCCGGGTTAACGCGCCAGTAAGTGCCCGCCTGATAGTGGAATTTTTGAGTTCATCTTATCGTTAAGACAATAGAGTTTATTTCAGACCGACATTTCAAGCCCGATGTACAGTCGTGAAAAGTACCTAGGTCAGATCAAGGTATAGGTGGCCCCACGGCCACTATTTAATTTTATTTATTGGTAACATAAACGCTGAATATACAATAGTATAACAACTAGCATGTGCACCAATTACAAATGTTCACAATTCGCTGAGGGCAAAAAAAAGTTAGGTAGCCTACCCTTGACCAATTAGCGCAGCTAGGGAGATTGTCTTGTCCAGCTTAACAGTTTGTAATTCTTATAATTGAACAGTTCTTCAATACTGTCCAGGGTGGGCAAATAAGGTTCTCCTTGCCTCGGCCCCTAGCTACGCATATGACGCTTGGACCCGGTTTCATAAAGCTACAACTAATAAAATCAAAACCGGCCAAGTGCGAGTCGGACTCGCGCACGAAGGGTTCCGTACTATTATCAATACAGCATTAGACAAAGATCGAATTTGAGAACAGCGCTGTCTATAGAAACCAACAAGAAGCGTTGAACATTGGCATTTAACGACATGACATCGGCGTTGTGAAGGTTACATAGATGGCCGCTAGATGGCGCAGTCTTTAGACAACGTTTGTTGTATGGGAGCACCCTTTAAATATATATATATATATATATATATATATATATATATATATTTAAAAGGTGCTCCCCATGTGCTCCCATACAACAAACATATATATATATATTTGAATTTGTTGTTACAGCGGCAACAGAAATACATCATCTGTGAAAATTTCAACTGCCTAGCTATCACGGTTCGTGAGATACAGTCTAGTGACAGACAGACAGACGGACAGTGAAGTAATAGGATCCCGTTTGGCACACTTCGGGTACGGAACCCTAAAAATGTAGAAAAATTTAGGAAAAAAGTCATAAATTGTGTGACATTTCCGGTATAATACGTTGTTTAACTACTGACGCCCGCCCGGCCCGGAAGTTACGCGTACTGGACACCGAAACCAACTATTTAGTTAGGTTTCAGTTCTTTTTTCTCCGGTTTTTGCACAGCTACAGTTTGTGTTTTAAAACAGCTTATATTCTATAAGATTATACTCAAACTTAAATAAGTATTTTTCTAAATAAGTACCTACCATGTTTCGTATTTTTAATATTTATTTTTATATTTTTACTAGCTGACCCGGCAAACGTGGTTTCGCCATATTATTAGCAAACACTGTGACTCGAGATTATTACACATATTAGATTATATTCGTGCTTAGATGTAGTAAATAGTTTTAACAGCTTTAAGCATTACTCACTAGGGGCGCTAGCCCCTGCAAAGCAGAACCAGAAAATCAAGATAGAAATATAAAAAAATCCTTGAACAAATTTATTGAATTGAAAAATTCTTTATTGTACTAAAAAAAAAAACAATTTTGTACAAAGGCGAGCTTAATAATACTATGTAATATTTTCTTCGTAAATGTTACAGTATTTAGTTACAGTTACAGAATCACGTAAGTATTCAAATAGCATATTTATAACGTCAACTTTTCTAAGGAAAATGTGTCTGAAATGTTTGCTTATCACCTACCGGGATCAGTGCTCGGGGCACGACGCTATCATCATATCGACTAGTGCCATCTTGCTTTATTTCACTAGAAAAAGCAAGATGGAGCTAAGCTATCTCGCGATAAAAACGTTTGGCGTCGCATCGTGCCCCAAGGGCAGAAACATCTTATCATCTTTGAGCCAGCTGTAAAACGTGTCTTGCTTCTAGAGATGGGTTTCGGAGTAGATACCTACGTATTGAACCAACGTCGAGTAATACCCGTTTCTACTGAGATCGCGCGGTTTTAGCATACGATTTCAGGCCGTAGGTATTATCGTCAGCTAGAACACTTGCTGCATACATTTTGATCTCAGAATTTTATACTCTACTTTTTGTAACAATTGTAACTATAAAAGTATCTAATTTTTTTATTTCAAATAATAACCCCTAGTAGGGTGGTCCTTATTCCTAAGAGAAAAAGAAATCTTCTAGATATCACGGGGCACCACATAATTTGATTACTTATATGCCCTAAGAAACGATACCAGTATTTTTTTTTTTAATTTTTAAATGACCTTTAAGGATGTTAAATGCAATTTAAAATAAAAACTTATTTTAAAACAACTTAATATCACTGCGTAAGTTGAGTTTTTTTTATTCATAACACGGGACATTATAAATGTAAAATTGTTATTATTGCAAATAAAGCTATATTCTTGATAGGTATATTGAAAATTCTATGCTATTAAAATACAAGGGTTGCTTTATTAGTATTAGGGGTTAAAGTATGAAATTGCCGTTTTATTGCAATAGGTTCTTTGAATTGACATAGAATCTTCATGGTTTGAGGTTTTCGAATGAAACTTTTCTCAAATGGTTTCTATGATGTTCTTTCTTTAAAAAATGTGAAACATTTGAATATCGACTTTCAATTGTTTTTGTTATTCAATTTAGACAAGAAAGATGGATACTGCGAAAATTCGAGTGATTTTTGAATACGAGTTCCGACGCGGAACTAACGCGGCAGAAACAGCCCGCAATATCAATGCTGCGTTTGGAGAGGGGTCTACTAATGAACGCACCGTGCGATTTTGGTTTAAACGCTTTCGTGATGGAAATTTCGCCTTAAAGAACGGGCCACGAGGAAGACCGCCCACACAGGTGAATAACGATGAATTAAGAGAGATAGTGGAAGCCGACCCTAGTCAAACTACCCAGGAATTAGCGGCATGGTTTAACGTTACCTTACCCACAATATTGACTCACTTGCGTCAAATCAATAAAATAAAAAAATACGAAAAATGGGTGCCTCATGATTTGACTGATCTGCAGAAAGAAACGCGTGTTGAAACTTGTGTTGCCTTGTTGAACCGGTACAGAAATGAAGGAATATTGGATCGAATTTTAACATGTGATGAAAAGTGGATTCTTTATGATAGCCGGAAAAGAAAAATGCAATGGCTGACCCCAGGTCAAATGCCACAACAGTATTCAAAAATCACTCGAATTTTCGCAGTAACCATCTTTCTTGTCTAAATTGAATAACAAAAACAATTGAAAGTCGATATTCAAATGTTTCACATTTTTTTAAAAAAAGAACATCATAGAAACCATTTGAAGAAAGTTTCATTCGAAAACCTCAAACCATGAAGATTCTATGTCAATTCAAAGAACCTATTGCAATAAAACGGCAATTTCATACTTTAACCCCTATTATTAGGGTATGTTTTCTTATACTCTTTCACCAACAAAAGCAAAAGTAGCTTGTATTTTTCGTGGATGTGTTTGTCATTAATGTTTTATCATTTTGGGCAATTTTCAACGCTTCTAAACTTTGTACCGTAATTCTGAACTGTCATGTTAGTGAAAAGGGATGCCAGCTAAAATATCCCTGTTCATTAGTCGATCGATTTAACGACATAATCAATAATTTTTCGTACTATTGTTGTTAGTGCCCTTAAATTACAGAATGGAAAATATTTAGGTATATTTTCATCATTCTCATGTTTTTCGTAAAATTTTTTTTCTTAATTTGTTATGAAATAGAAATTATAAGCCTGTTGATGAAATAGAAAAAATATAAACATAAGGATCAGGTTGTGTATATTTGGAAGGTTTAAGATATAGCTAAACAACTATTAAGTATATCAAAATGAAATTGAATGGAAAAAAAATATTCGTCATAAGTTAATTTTCTTTATTCTGAATAAGATGAGACTGAAGTATTATCGTCTGTATCGTTTACATTAATTATAAATGTATCTCCTAGGTACGTCAACTATCAATTGGTCTAATCTCCTCATTTTATTTTCAACTTTTTTTGTGTGCCCTATACAGTCAGCCCAGCGTTGAAGTTCACCAAAAAGCCATATACCTATCATTAATTGTTTTGTAAAACTTCGGTCAATGTTGTCCCAATTGCTCTTAAATCTTTTAGGTTATTAATTATAGGTACCTTTATCAATAGCTCGGTCCGTCTAGTTGTCCTAGACGGATCGAGCTCTGTTGATGATGATGCTGATGATGACAAGTAAGCCAAAGCATATCTTTCTCCATTTTTTGCTCCAAAAGAACAGAAGCTCAATCTCTTACACCGCTGTTTACAGCAGTGGTCATAACTGAAACAATTTTCTTTTTCTCTCAAATTCCATGAATTTATTGTTTCGTGGGCTGCTGAAGCATATCCTTCAGTCTTTCCACGTCTCAATTTTGGAACTGCTAGAAGTTTCCACAACAAGTCCGACTCTATGTCCTGGTACCTATAAAAATTAGCAGTCGATCTGCAGTTTTATGCCCAGTAATATTTTTTTCCTCTGTGGCAAGTTAATTGAATATTTTCAATGAACTGTCACTGGTAAATTAAGTTTGAACTCGATTTTGAGAGGCTTTGCAACTGTTTTTCGATTTTTCAAACGATGCCCGCGAATGGAAGATCTATTAGTATAAACTCTAATAGATCACATCCTGCACGTTTCAAAGGAGGTGTCACGACAATAGCCGCTTTTCTGTCACTCAATTTAGAGATATCAAGACTGGAAAGCTAATTGGCTGGTAATAATGTCTCTTCAAGCAAGGTCTTGGGGAAGTTGCGCTTTCGGAGATTCTGATGGCATTTCGAAATTAAACGCAGTTGCTTCTTCGCAGGTGGGAGAAGAGGCTCCGGCTTCAATAAACAATTTTAGTTTGAGTTTAATAATATATTTGGAATAGTTATTGATATTTGATTTGAATCGACGGTTCCCGTTCATTCGTTTCTTTATTCTAATACAATTTAAAAAACCGGCCAAGTACGTGAGGGGTCACGCGGAGTGTAGGGTTCCTTAAAAAGAGGGATTTGTTATCTGCTTTATTGAACTAACAACTTCAGCAAATGAAATTTTCAATGGATTTTGTACGAAGTTTTCCTTTTATAGGTTGGTCGCCTATTACTTGTAAAGCCTACTTAGCCGTGATAGTTTTCCTTTTAAGTTTTTTTTATTTTTATTATTATTATTTTTTAATTTCTACAAGTTTACGTCTATCATTACAGGCTTAAACCTAATGCGATAGAAAAAACAACAATTTCAAAGTATTTTCATAAATGTAACGTAAAACTTTACTATCATAACTACATGGCAGAAGTAGACCACAGTCCCTTGCATTTCTAAGCGAGATGGTATGCTAAATTTCTGTAGGGTAGAAAAATAAACCAGACCGTAAAGGTAGACAAGAGCCGAGTTTCTATCGCCTGAATGTTAGTGAATTTTGTGGGAAAAAAAGAATTGTGATAACCTTATCGATCTATTCTACTTGACCTCTTAAATAGAAGGGGATCAAAATACTGTAAGTAATTTAAATTACTTTAGTGTCAATCTCTCAAAGGCCAGCACAGCCTCAAGTATGTACTTACTATCACCCATGTTCAGTTTGATTGAATGAATGGTCACTGTATTGAACAGATAAGTATATAAGTACGTACTTCTAGTCAGTGACAATGAAATCTGCACAATGGTTGAGAATAGTTCCCTAGTTAGAGGGGATTTCGGTCTTTCGATCCCATTAATAAAAAGTAGATTCCGCTAAAACACTTTTAAGGTGGAATTTAAGTCGGTTACTGTCATCATCACCATCAGCCACTTGACGCCCACTGCAGGGCACAGGCCTCCCTCGTGGTTTTCATAACCATGAGGGGTTTTGCCATAATCGCCACGCTTGGCAGGCGGGTTGGCGATCGCAGTATGCAGTTGGAATCTCAGGAACATGCTGCTGCCCGTCTCCTGGTAATTTATTACCTTAGTCACCTTCTACGACATCCACGTAAGGAAATGGAGTGAAGCTATTCTTATTCCGGCCCCACACGGACAGGTAACATAGTCGGTTACTAACTGGAACTCATCTCATAAGCCGGCTTTAACTCCGTCTTCATACCAAGACAGGTTGACTAGGGACCTATCTATCGCTAATGATTCATCAAAGCTTTCTTTCAAGAACTAACTCCTTTTCACAAAATACGTTTGACATTGGAAATTTCTTTTCGTTCGCTCCAGTGTAGGCTCCGATTTCACGAAAAAGTGCGATCCCCTTATATCTCGGAGAGTTGTGAAGACATGATATTGAAAAAATGCCCAAAAAACGCGTATTTACAAGAGCTGTAAGGTGCAAAAAGAATTATTCGAGAAAGTCAAAAACAAAAACAAGTTATGGCCAAAAAAAGTGAAAAAAAAAAACAATTTTTTTCCGAATTTTAGATTTCGACGTTCGATATTTTGGAAACGAAGAATTAGATAAAAAATTTGAGAAAAACTCCTCTGGTCAATTTAGTCAGCTTGACCCTCTTGAATTTGAGCCTAAAACAAATACGATCAGGTTAAGGGTTTGCCTTGTAGCCTAACCTTTTTGAAAAAAGTCAAGAAGTCAAAACGACATTTTTCACATGACATTTTATGACTCGATTCATTTCAAATGTGCTCGATAGTCGTGAGACCGCAACATGGCCTACGTACAACGACTGCTATGTTTTTTGTGCCATAATAGTAGTTTATGCAACTGTCATATAATGAAGGGTATTAAAACACGAGTGTGAGTTAATAATAGTAACGAGTGTTTTAATACCCGTGTTATATGCAGTTGCATACACTACTTTATCTTCACTAATGCAATTAAAAATTAAATTCACGCGTACGTGTATAATCACAGTGATTTTGCCGCCATTAAAATTTAACCAATGAGAGCGCAGCTGCGCGCTTCAATAAAACGCGACCAACCTGATTGGCCCTGCAATCAAGTTGGTCGCGTTTTATTGATGTTATAATGAGATTTTACGATATCGATGTGAATATTATACCATCATGTGAAATTGCTTAAATTAAGTGTTTTGTTGTCTGCGCTATACCAGTAGTAATTATAAGTCAAGTATTGAAAACACAAGTAGAATGTTACAACATTAGTGTAGATAAAATGTTTTATAGTATTCGATTGGCGATATCTGAAAACTGCTGCTGTAGTTTAAAGTTTGTGGCTAGTAATTTAGTAACAGAAAGCGGTTTTATAAATAAACATGAGCGTTGGTGTAGCGATATCACGTCTGATTACCACGTCGAAGATCGTGGGTTCGATTTCCACTGGGGCCGCCGTACACACGCCGTATATTTGTAAATGGCCTCAGTCTGGGTGTATTTCCATGTTTGTTCTGTCCTTGCCTGGTTACCATAGCTCAGGGTAATTTATTTTGGGACCAGAACAAGTGATCGGGTTGGGTGGAAGTTACTATTACTATTATCACCCTAACTCCTTTTCCTCTCGGGGGGGCCCACGCAGGGCCGTAGCCAGGGGTTGGCCCAAGAAAATGTTGAGACAGCTTGACCCGCTTACCAGGGGGGCGGGTCGTCGTTGTTCAATAGAGTCATATTAGTACGATAACGGCTATTTCATTGACACTATTGGTAGTGTAGTAACCAATCGCACTCTAATGCAACCAGTCTAGTTCCAGTGCAACTAGGGCCCGCTCTCCTATTCTGAAAATTATAATAATAGGGGTTAAAGTATGAAATTGCCGTTTTATTGCAATAGATTCTTTGAATTGACATAGAATCTTCATGGTTTGAGGTTTTCGAATGAAACTTTTTTCAAATGGTTTCTATGATGTTCTTTTTTTAAAAAATGTGAAACATTTGAATATCGACTTTCAATTGTTTTTGTTATTCAATTTAGACAAGAAAGATGGATACTGCGAAAATTCGAGTGATTTTTGAATACGAGTTCCAACGCGGAATTAACGCGGCAGAAACAGCCCGCAATATCAATGCTGCGTTTGGAGAGGGGTCTACTAATGAACGCACTGTGCGATTTTGGTTTAAACGCTTTCGTGATGGAAATTTCGACTTAAAGAACGAGCCACGAGGAAGACCGCCCACACAGGTGAATAACGATGAATTAAGAGAGATAGTGGAAGCCGACCCTAGTCAAACTACCCAGGAATTAGCGGCATGGTTTAACGTTACCTTACCCACAATATTGACTCACTTGCGTCAAATCAATAAAATAAAAAAATACGAAAAATGGGTGCCTCATAATCACTCGAATTTTCGCAGTATCCATCTTTCTTGTCTAAATTGAATAACAAAAACAATTGAAAGTCGATATTCAAATGTTTCATATTTTTTAAAAAAAGAACATCATAGAAACCATTTAAAAAAAGTTTCATTCGAAAACCTCAAACCATGAAGATTCTATGTCAATTCAAAGAACCTATTGCAATAAAACGGCAATTTCATACTTTAACCCCTAATATGATTTTAAATTTTTTGCGTTCCGAAATGTCAAACTTACATTTAACTTACTTGTGAGAAAGCTTATGATTAGAAATTTAAAAGCAATAGTTTTGCGGAAGAATATTTACGTAGGTAATATATAAATAATCAATTAAAGATCAGTCTTAATAGGCACAATAATTATTGTTATTTAATAGTATTAAGTAAATACCCTTAAATCATCTGCTTTATTACATGCCAATCATGTGGAAGATAGACAAAAAATACTCTCTCTCTTCTACTCTCTCTCTGATAGAAAGCCTGTGCCCTACAGTGGGAGATTTATAGGCTGCTTATGTATAGACAAAGAAGAAAGTCTAGTTTCCAGTAGACAGTAGGACACAAGCTACGGCTAAATAAACTTAGGTACTTATAGTATTGGAACTCTAATTAATCAAGATCATGGTCGCAAAATCGCACTTCGGCACTTACACACACTCGCTCACTCAAATTCCTACTCACTAATTCACTCAAGTCTGATAGAAAAATACCTTTTTTCAACAGTCACTCATCCGACTCACTCACTCAGTCAGATAGATCATCAAAAGTCTTGGATAGATCTAATTCTGGCAACTAAAGCTTTGGAATATGAATTGTATTTAATAAGAACACAACGGGAACACATTAAAAACATACAAGGTGACCGGGTCATACAGGGTCGTAATCGAGACGGTTTATCAAATCCACTATCTAAACAGTTGTAGGCAAAGAAAAAGTTTGTTAAGCATCCTAATTATTAAGGTTATTTATAAAACCCCTCATGCTTATGATAACCATGAGGGACGCCTATGTCCTGCAGTGGGCGTCAAGTGGCTGATGATGAAACTCACGCCTGTATCCCGGAGGGGTAGGCCGAGGCCAGCGTTTGCTATTTGCTATGATGATTCTGACGTGATTCTGCCAAACCCTTTTGCTTCATCAACTTCTTTAGTCGCTGCACGCACGCGCGCCTTTTTCTGGTATTTTTTATTTTGCCCTTCGCCAATACGTATTTGATGTTTGTAGTCTGCATTTACAAATTATGAAAAAGAAAGTTATTATTTTATTGCGGTTAAGATATAACTCAACCGATTTCGATGAAACATGACTTAGGTGTGCTGGTACAAGTTATACTACATCTTTAAAGTCTCAAAATCCGCCCTTTACTCTCTACGAGATGCGCGTACAAAGTGCGTAAAAGAACAATATGCCGTCAAAATATGAATATTTTTGTTATAAAATATAATTTTCACGTATCTCGGTAAGCTTCGGTCATACCGCAGCCGCAGTCCGGTGTTCACCGCGCGTGAGAGCAGACGAGCAGCGCATCGGATCTAGCTAGTTAGACGAAAATGTCGAAATCACGTCGACTTATTGCTCGGTGAAATCAAGACCAGAGCTAACTTTTTTTAAATTTCCTACTCGGTCGGAAAGGTAAAACTGTAAACTGTAGACTTTTTGTAGCCCACAATCATTATCATACTCGTAAGCGACGAAAGACGGTCTTATCTGCTTTACAGAACTAACAACTTCATCAACGTAATTTTCAATGGATTTTGTACGAACTTTTCCTTTTACAAGTTGATCGTCTATTACTAGTTAACTTGTAAAGCCTACTCAGCCATGATAGTTTTCCTTTTAAGGTCATTATATGTGCTACTTTACTGAATTTTTTCGCGTTTCTACAATCAACCGTTTATCCAGGAGAAAAAACTCCCTACGCGGACAAAAAATTGCGCTTTAAAGCTCAATATTTCGCAAACGGAACAACCGGAACACTTGTGTAGGCGAGAAAAAACAAATTGCGTCCCTAATTTGGGGCATACCTTATTTTTTTTTATATTTAATTCTACCGTTTTGTCGGCGTAATTAATATACAGGGCGTCCCAAAGTTATGGGACATGAAGGGAAAGTACCTTAAATATCGTAGATAGGGTATTTTGCTGAAAGAAGACTTTATGTTTTTTTTAAAGTTAGTAATTCTGCATTCAAAGATTTTCTAAAAATTACTTGCTTAGTATCGATTTAAATCATTGTTTCTTTTTTTTTATAATCGGTTGATTTGAATCGTGATTTAAATCACCAACCGTGATCTTAGTAATAGAATGTTTATTTTGGTGAAGTAGACCTCCCGTTATGCTCTGACACTTAAAATAGGTTGACTCGTGTATCTGAGAAGGAAAAATTATAAATAGACTAAAATTCATCTGGCTGCTACTGTTCGAAGATTTCATTCATTAATATCTACTGGGGCACAGGTGTAATTAAAATGGCTTTACCCTACTAATAAACTTGATTTTAACTTTACATAAGCGACTATCATCAATACCATTCATACTAATCAATCAATCTTCCAAAGACTCCCACTAACTATATATTCAACTACCAATTTCGTTTTTTAGGGTTCCGTACACTGTACAAAAAAAACGGAACCTTTATAGGATCACTCGTGCGTCGTCTGTCCGTCCGTCTTTCACAGCCAATTCGCTCCGAATCTACTGGACCATATCAGGTGAAATTTGGTAGAATGGTGTACTCCTATGACTCAAACACAGACGTGCAAAGTAAATAAATATTTTTTTTAAATAAGGGTCATTTTCCGTGAACAAATTAGGAATATAAAAGAAAAGTTTTGTAAACCTTAATTACTGTGGGCCTTTTATCAAATAAAAGGGCTCGTTATGTGGATTTCAAATATATTTGTGTTATTATTTTGAAATAAATGGTTTTGATTTAAACTACTAAGCCTAAAATTTAGATAATTGCTTATAAATACCTGAAATACCTATAAGAATTCTATCAATATAAAATAAAGTGGTAAATTGAGTTTACGTTCACTTACGGAAAATAGTTCACTAAAACACCACTGGATAACTCTAGTAGTAGTTAACTCGCGTCTTACTGTAAGGACTAACACAATTGAATAAAAACATTCGACTTTGGCATTGTACGGAAACCTCTCCATGCGAGTTTAACTCGCACTTGGCCGGTTTTTTTCCGCCCTTCAGCTGTTTGGGTTTTTCCTGGTTTTCTTTTTTCCTATACCACTCCAGCATTGAGGCGAACATAGTAAAAAAAAATCAAATCGATCGAGCCATTTTTTGAGTCTTTTCAGGACTAACGCACGGCAATTGATTATTACATAAGGTAGACTCATTTCAGTCATTTGTTCATAATTTTGGATCAAATAAATACTTAAGTGTATATTTTTACTTAAAATAAAACAAATAAGTATATATATATATATATATATATATATATATTATTTCATGTTTTTTTAATGTTTACTGTTTTGAAGTCGCGCTGTTTGATAAGACAACGCTTAAACCCAGTGTTAAAATACAATGGACATAATTGTATGTATGTAAAGCGCGAATTTAATAAAATTTTGTTAACCTCGATATTTATAAAAGTATATTTTATAACAAAATGTTAATAAAAGATAATTTGAGAAAATCTCTTAGATCAAAAGTTGTTGTACTTAAAACATATTCTATTGGGGTGTGGCGAATTTTTGAAGTAAACCAGTTACCAAAACCGATTCAGGTCACCATTATTAAAGCTTTGAAAATTTGGTTCAAATTGTAGTCAGCAAAAAAATCTTAATTACACTTTATACTTCTATAACGACCATCGATCATATTTGTCGTCCCTAAATAATGATCAGGGGCGCTACTTCGTAAGTCCTCCACAGTACGGAGTAACTGTAAAATACATACATATTTTGACATTTTGGAGTCGTAAAAATGGCTAACCCGATAGATAGAGTGGACAGGTACGTGATAGAAGGGCAGGGCCGTCTTTCATTACACGGTTGATTGGTTTTCACCACTCATGGTTTTCCAAGCTTCCCGGCCTTGTGCCGCCCGCATCCAGCTACTCCCCGCCACCGGAACCAGGTCGTCAGACCGTCTGGTGAGGGGCCTGCCCACGCTGCGTCGTCTGGTCCGCGGTTACCAGGTCAGAACTTTTTCTCCCCAACGGCCATCAGTTCTCCGAGCTATCTGTCCCGCACACTGCCTTGCCTACTCATTCCTGATTCGATCACGCAGTGAAACTCCTAACATAGCTTTCTCCATTGCTCGTTGGGCGACCTTGAACCTTCTTGGGCCTTATCGATAACCAGGTCTCACATCCGTAAGTCATCACTGGCGACACAATTTGGTTATACACCTTTGTCTTGAGACACTGAGGTATTTTGGACGCGAAAGTGTGTTTAGTTTCACGAACGCTGCCCATCTGAGTTGGATTCGATGAGTGGCCTCTTTCTCGAAATTGGACTTACCTAACTAGACTGTTTGCCAACGTTGATAGTCTTGTCCATGTTAATTTTAAGACCCACTCTGTTAGAAGCTCTGTTCAGCCCCTATATTACGCGCACCAAATCCTGAGTTATTCCAATCGTCTAACTGTCAAATTAGTATGGAATTTGACAGTTAAGCGATTGGAATCGCTCAAGATTTGGTGCGCATAATTAGGCCCCTGGTCATGAGTATTGAACGTAAATCTTCCAAGGTCTTAGCAAGCTGCAATCATCAAGTGCAGCTGTAAAGATTTTCGGAGATATTACGTCTCCCTGTCTCACTCCGCGATGCAAATGAATAGGATTCGTATTTCTGATCCTGTAGTCGGACTGACATTGTACCGTTTTTGTACAAACACTTAAGCACTTCAATGTAGCGATAGTCGATTTGGCACCGCTGGATAGATTCAAGTATTGCCCATATCTCGATCGAACGAAGGCTATTTCGTAGTCTACAAACGCTAAGCATAGTGGTAGATTTACTCACTGGTCTTCTGAATAACCTGCCGCAGAGCGTATGTATGTGGTCCAACGTACTAAAGCCTTTTCGGAAACCGGCTTGTTCGGGGAGCTGCAGAGCTTGCGTGCGAGACGATTCGTGCCTAAGGACTCTTGAGAACAGCTTATAGACATGGATCAGAAGTGAGATGGGTCTATAATTCTTCAATAGGGTTTTATCACCTTTCTTAAAGAAAAGTATCACCAAATTTCTGGCGTTTTGCCTTCGAGAATGACGGAATTAAATAACTTTTGGAGAACCCTATGAACCGGATTTCCTCGAGTTTTTAATAGCTTAGTTGTAATTCCGTCATCACCCGGTGCCTTGTTGTTCTTAAGCTGTTTAGAGCCATTCTTATCTCGTACATGTTGATGTCCGGAATGTCCTCGGTGTAGTAACGGTTTCATATCAGGTTTCTGTGACGACGTATATGACTGTCCATAGAATCTTCCGACCTCTGGACCTGACGAGAAGATGCTACCATCTTCGGTCTTCAACTTCGAGAGTCCGTGATCCTTGTTGGTATCTACCTCCTGTCTTTTCTCATAGTAGTGTTATGTATCTACGAATATCAATCTACAAGTGCTCCAAGTGCATGACTTTGGCGTTTGGAGCTCTGACTACGTCAACTCCATACGTCTAAATCGTGACTCGACCGTCGTCGGTCACCAGCACGTGCGCATTATGTCTCATTAACGCAACTTTATTTTCCGCTCAGGTGCCTGGAGGTACTGTCAGCAAAAGCAGGATTTACCCGTAGGCTCCTATGGCGCGTAATATACATTTTCGAATCAAACAGCGTACTGTTGGCATATGGCTTACTGTACATGCACGTGAGATAAGTGCGAGTTTCCTCAATTTGCCTTGTTCCATCGAACGTAGACTATTCGAAACATCACACTATAAAAGTGTGCCGTTTAACCTCAGCCAAGGAAAAATAAACTAAGTAAGTAGGTACTTTAATGGTCACGATCTTACAAAACTGTATATGTACCAGCCATTGTATTCGTATGTAGATCGTACATTGACGATACTAAAAAGCATAATCTGTGCCTCCTGTGACAAGTAATTTAAGTTGAGTTGTACCAAGGATACTTTGAGTTGTACCCTTTTTGTGATTTTGACATAAGTATTATCAGAAAAAAATTACGATTAAGTTTGGTCCAACTCACGTTCTTCTATCTGCTATAGTTTCGGAGATAATTTTGTGCAAAGTAATATAACTGCCCGGACTTTGGCAAAAAAATTGTGGAAATGGATGTTTGTGAAGTTGTAACCCAAAAAGTAATCACTCGACACAAAATTTTTCGTGTTTCGTGATTTAAACGCGATTGTATTCAATTTCACTTTTGTTTTTCAGTGCATTTATGGTGAATATTGATGTGTATAGAGTAATATCCCTTTGAACCGATTCTTTCCGATATTAAACCTAGGGTATAAATCGACATGTACCTACCATTTCGATTATGAAATTATGCCATTTTTGGGAAAAGTGATACATCGTAACATAAATATTTATACACAAAACTGTTTTTACGAGCAAAGAGATATAAATCTAATTATACCTAAAACTCAAACATGAAAATAAAATATTCAAGTAGAATAGCTAAGTGCTAAATGATACAAGTACGGATTTTGTATAGCTTATAAAGAAGTTCCGTGTGGCGCGGGATTTTCCGTGTGGCGCCGGATTAAGAATAGCGTCACTCCATTTCGTTCCGTGGATGTCGTAGAAGGCGACTAAGGAAATAAATTACCAGGAGACGGGCAGCAGCATCTTCCTGAGATTCTAACCGCATAGGTACTGTGATCGACAACCCACCTGCCAAGCGTGGCGATTATGGCAAAACTCCTCATGGTTGTGAAAACCATGGAGGAGGCCTATGTCCTGCAGTGGGTGGCAAATGGCTGATGATGATGATGACTGTGATACTGTATATTTTACTGAGTAGGTAAATATTGCTTACTGTAATACCTCTATAAGATTGAACTGTGCCATTTCTTAGCTTTTAAGTTTAATATTACTTACCAACTTTTGTGCAAATGATAAGTTCCTATTGAGAATAGATAAGCTAGGTACATTAGTATTTTCAAATCGTGATGATTAGATCTCAACTATCTTTAAGAATTTTGATAAGAATGTGCCTTAAATATGAGTGAATTATTCATTTTGAAAAAGTTTAATACACGTTGATTACTTTTGTAGAACTTGTATTTATTTACACAATCCATATCATTTTTATTGACGGGTACATCTTGACTTTTATCATTTAGCACATCTTCTAAAAGACTAGGATTTTAGTAAACTGATACAATTCAGATAAGTTATGTTAATAAGCGACTGCTAAGTAAATAATCAAAATCTATACGGTTATATCTTCATCTTTTATTTGAATAACATTGTGCTAGGATCATTATTTTAATGAGTTATTTTATGTTTTAACTTCGTATATATCAGTTTGCACAAAGGCAACCTTAAAGTTGCAACGTAATTTAACTATTCAAGTATCATTTATTACATAATTCCTGCACATAAAGACATAAGTACAGGTACAACTCACAGGTTTTACGTGAATAACTTATAAAATTTTATATTTATCAAAAAACCTAAAATATATAGCGAAAAAAAACGTTTAACTCTACAAAAGAAGATACTCAAGTTTAACCTAGCCCACTTAGTTCATGAACTAGAATTTTTTAATCTTGTTTATGCTCTCCTGTAAAATGATGATTTTTGACTTATATTACTTATCACAGGAGGCACAGATATTGTCACGATCTTATAAAACTGTAGCAAAAGTGTATATGTACAGTAAATCTATTTTCAAGATAGATTGAGGAAGGAAGGAAAAAAGAAAGATAGACACATAGATAGATAGATAAAGTGTTTTTGCTATACCAAAAAAATTAAAAAAATAATTCCAGACAAAATAACTCGACGCTTGCTGTCTGTTGTCTCTTTCTATCAGGGTTCACAAAACCGGAGGTATTTTTGAAAACCGGGTTTTCAGTGGCTTTTCGCTGTCAAACCGGTTTTCAGGTTTTTTCGGTGGTTTGGATTACCTATTTATTTTGTACCGAATCAAGACAAGTTAAAACTAACTATCAGTTTTACGATTAATCTACTTCATCCAGCAGCTGCGCTCCTGTCATTTTTCGTTGGACAGTCAATCTACCAGACGATCCTTCTAAAGTCAGTGTATTTTTATTCAAAGTAGCACAGAAACTGCGACTTAATGCACACTATGTTAAATTTTATTTGCCTCCGATACGAAAAAAAAACTGAACAAGTGCGTGTCGAGCCATGCGCGGCGCACGCAGGCTCCGTAGAAGGACGGGTATTTTACCTGAATTATAGAAGTAACAACTTTATCAAAGTAATTATCAACGAAAGTACGAAGTTTTCCTTCTTTTAGGAGTTAGTTGCCCATTACTCGGTAACTTGTAAAGCCTTAATGGCTAAGTAGCCGTGATAGTTTTTCTTTGAAGTTCATTATATGTGCTACTGCTCTATTTTTTTTCTCGTTTTTACGCTTTTTAGGTTTTTAACCGACTTCAAAAAAGGAGGAGGTTATCAATTCGACGCGTATGTATATATATATTTTTTTTTTGGCTATGTTCCTCAATAACTCCGTCAAATCTTAACCGATTTCGACAATTCTTCGAACAGGTATAACGTCCCATTGGTCCCATTTTGATTTGGTGAAGATCTGATGAAGACTTTCAGAGATGGAGAACGGAACTCTTCAATGGACAGCAGTAAATAAGGCCTAATGGGGCACGTTCTTTAGTAAAATCCGTACGTTTCATAAAATACGTAAAAGTAGTCCCAAGGTAATTTGGTGATGTTCTGGTGAAGACTTTCGGGGATGAAAATTGAGAATATAAAATTTTAAAGCAACGAATTAAGTAGGGTAAATTATGGTTATAAGGGACTCGTATATTTTTTTTCCACTCCCCCACTAAAAATTGAAAAATATATTTTTTTTGAATAAAAAATAAAAACCGACTTCGAAACACTACAGCACTAAAAAGTTAGAAATAATTTACATAATTAGAAGTATGTATACATGTAGGTATTGTAGAAGTATAATTTGTAGTCGGTGCCCGGTTTCATGACCAGCACATAAGTATACAAACTACACGCGTGAGTAAAACCTCATTTACGTTAAGGCTGACTTCACAAAAAAAAAGTTAAGGTTGACCTGCAGCTGTCGAGGGCACATCTAATTGTCACAGTAAACCATGAATATAGTTCTGTGATGAAATAGGGCTGCGGAATCCATGGCGCAGTGGTGGTAAGAACATTGCACTCAGAAGCGAGAGACCCCGGTTCGATTCCCACTGCTGGGCATGTACCTATGACTTGGTTGTGACTTTTTTTTGTTTATCTGTGAAGTTATTGTAGCGATACCACTCGCTGACTGTGAAGGAAAACTTTGTGAAGAAACCTGCGTGTCTGAGCTATTCACATACCTCAGCGCTTGAAATCGCCAATCCGCGATGGGCACACATGGTGATTAAGCCCATGCTCTCTCCCGGAGAGAAGGCCTGTGGCCTACAGTGGGACGTATACCTATAGGCTTCTTATGTATAATATAGTTTTAAAACCTAGCTCTTGTTTGAAACTTTGACTGCCTTGTCTTTGACGTATGATTACTATGCCGGAGGTCGTGGGGTCGATGTCCTCTAGGAGCCGACGTACATTTGTACAAATGGCCGCAGTCAGGGTGTATTTTAAAGTTTTTCGTGTCCTTGACTGGCATAGGAGCAGGATCCTAGTTTGGAAGCAGGACAGGTGATTGCGTTGTGTGAAAGTCAAGACAGAGGTCGTGGGTTCGATTCGCACTGGGGACCGCCGTAAATTTGTACAAATGGCATCAGTCTGGGTGTATTTCTATGTTTGTGATGTCCTTGCCTGGTTACCATGGCACAGGGTATCCTAGTTTGGGACCAGGTCAAGTGATTGTGTTGTGTGGAATTTATTTATTTAAAGTTATGAATATTATTAATTTTCTCAATCAAAAACTAGGTACAGGATTAAGAAAAAATAAGTTTTAAATGTCCGTTATTTTTAACCGACTTCAAAAAAGGAGGAGGTTATCAATTCGACGCGTATATAGCGCGTATATATATCCGTCAAATCTTAACCGGTTTTAAACAATTTTTTTTTGTTCGAATAGATATTTCATAGTCCACAAATGCCAAACACAACGGACGATTGTACTTCTCGGTTTTCTGTATTATCTGCCGCACTGTGTATATGTGATCTATGGTGCTGTAGCCTTTTCGAAACCTGGCCTATTCCGGTAGCTGGAATTCATCGATTTTTTTTTGTTGCAAATTATTATCAATACCTTATAAAGCTCTTGCTCTAATTCCGTTCAAATCTGAAATAACGGGTTATAGGGATCGCTAAGACGATTCTGAATTAATATGCAATGAAACTGGCAACCAAACCGTGCAGTCCCACTGCCGTTGTGTCATCTACAAATGTAAAATAAAAATGTCAAATCTGTCATTTGAGTGTAGGTAAGCAACGTCCCAGGAGAGCCAAGCATAGAGTATAGTAATCATTGAGCCAAGACACGCTACACAGATAACTCTGAATACGCTGAAGTCGGCGAACCATAAATATAATTTTCTTTATAGCCATATTTTGTTACAGGAATCGCCATGAAGGACATCTCATACATCTCCGGAAGTACCAACTCTGTCAGTCAGGACGGCACGTGAGTGTTTGAGTGGCTATACAACATGTAACTTATTTTTTTTAATGCAATTAATTCAATCTGGTATTTATTCATACCAGCTGTACTCTGACAATTCATATTTCGCAAACGGAACCCTAAAACAAAAAATGTCCAAACGGAACCCTAAAACAAAAAATGTTTCAACGATCAATCCAACGATGCCCCACATGATGGGGTAGACGAAAAAAAATCATCCCCACATTTCATATTAAGGGTGGGTAAAGTAAAAAAAAAAAATTTTATGCGTGACAAATTACAGCTCTCTAGTACCACCGGTCTTTGCGCTAGACCGCGGACAGACAGACAAACGGACATGGCGAAACTATAAGGGTTCCTTTTCGGACTAGGGAACCCTAAAAATTATATAAAATACATAATCGATATCGTCGGTCGAATTCATTATTGGAGTTGCATAGTTTTGAGAATTTGACGATTAAAGGTCTGTAAAATTTTTAAATGCACAGTAACATCCACAGGTAACATAATTCCTTCTTTACTGGTCGAAGTCGTTTTATAATAGCTACAATTAACGTTTGACTTGTACCATTAGTGATTAGGAAAAATTCTTAAATTGTTAATAATTCTGCATACTTAACTCAAAACACGTGATTTGGAAATGTTATGTTAATGATTCCGAACGACGATATATGTAGCTATATAAATAAATATATTAAGTACTTAGATTGCCATTCGTTAGTCACGCTTGTTCAGAGGAAGACCGAAAACTAGGTGGATGGATGTTGTAAAGAAGGATCTCACAGAAGGCGGAGCCTCGATAAAATAGGTCATGAATAGGGCGGAGTGGAAAGAGAAAGTAAGGAAAGCTGACCCCACCAGCATACTCGCTACATGCTAATAAGACTTTATAATTTTCATACTATTTAAGGTTAGATAGAAAACACGGACGGACTGTGGATTACATAAATAAGTGACGTAGAGATAATGCTTGGTAATGACGGATGATAACGCTACTTCAAAGCTAAAACAAAGTAAAAGACCAACTTTAATTGAAATGTTTCAGGAATTTAGTATTTTTAAAATAACCCCGTAGGACAGAATGCGCGTTACAATAGTAGGCTGTATGACATCAATTGCATACGAGGTTTGGCTAATTAGCCCGAGTATGCAATTGATGCTTACACCCGAGGTAAACACTGCTTTACATATCGATTGTGAGGTAAGTAAAAAAACAAGAAAGCAGGATTTTTGAGAAAGAACTCCAAAACACGAAAAAAATTTACTTTCGCGCCTAGCTAGTCGACTGACTTTTTTACTCTTCACGATTTTATGGCACGCAAGCGCGTCAAATCATGCTGGCCAGTTTGATTTTTAAATCGATTTCAATTAACATACGATGTGACTGCGAAACAAATAGTTCGATATTTAAAATAAAATCTTCATAAATTCTAATATAAATTGTCTCGATTCCGATTCGAGTAAATAATCGATACCGAGAAAAAAATATTAACTTTAAAAAAATATTCTTCTTGCAGTATGAGTATGACAGTTCTTTTTTCAAATTCCACAACCTATGCTGGAATGTTAACATTACATGGTATGTTTTGAAACCTATGCTGTAATGATATCCATACACCCCGGCATTCAGGGAAGTAAGTGACTACTTACAGAGCAAGAGATATGTAAAAGCCATTTTTGTTTAAAAAAAAACATATTTATGTGTCTCTGGCATTTATACAGCGTCCAGTGGCACCTTCACTCATACTAAGTTACTGGTGTGCAATAAAGTGTTATCTATCTATCTATAAGGGTGACGGCACCACTCGGACGCTGCAGTGCCTGGGACATTGAATAGTAGGCTTGCCCAGCACCTATGCCATCCTGACAGCGTAGTCGGCCTAACCCGTTCCATGTTTTGTTGGTTCTAATGGCAGATTGCAGTAAGACCACAAAACCTTCATATAAACGAGACTTTTAGATCAGTATTTACTTAATGATACCCAAATTGCAAATCGCGCCTCAGCGCGCCGGAAAATTATGCAATTTGGGTATGAACAAGTAGCATTTTCCTATGAGGATTGACTTGACCAAAGATCTTCAAAGGTCGAATGTTTCCCGAGCTGAATCGTAATCGCTATTTCACGTTAAAGCTGGATGTCATAAAACAATTAATTTTCCTTCTACAAGGATAATAACCTCCTCAGTCCTGACCTTGAAAATAACAATAGTTTTCAATTGTTATTTCCAAGGTCAGGACTGAGGAGGTTAAGTAAGATTACAGAAAGAAATGACCGTTTTTGGGTTTTTGGGCTAAGAAGACAGTAAAAGTATACAAATACAAGTAAAATTCTGGTTAATCAGCCAGCCCTGACTGACCTGCGGCACTCCCTTGCCCTCGTTAAAAAAAAAAACTGGCCAAGTGCGACTCGGACTCGCGGACCAAGGGTTCCGTACCATTATCTATACAAGCGCCAAAAAATCACGTTTGTTGTATGGGTAATAAATATTAAAGGAGGGCTATTTAATATTTATTTTATTTATTTATTTTTGAAGCGAATATAGAACTAAATATTCTGTAAATATTTCAAGCGTCTACTTGTGTCCGTTATTAATATCGAGTAAACGGCAAAAAATTACGTTTGTTGTATGGGAGCCCCCTTAAATATTTATTTTATTCTGTTTTTATCATCATCATCATCATCTGTGAAAATTTTAACTGCCTAGCTATCACGGTTCATGAGATACAGCCTGGTGACAGACAGACAGACAGACCGACGGACAGACGGACAGACGGAAAGACGGACAGACGGATAGACTGACAGACGGACAGACGGACAGACGGACGGACAGACGGACAGACGGACAGACGGACAGACAGACAGACAGTGAAGGGGTACAGGTAAGGAGTACGGAACCCTAATAATGACACAATTGCTGCATTGTGATATTCCTGATAGGTACCAAACGCATATGCAGCAGAAGATAAAGGCGCGTGATAGCGCGCCAGAAAATTTGCAAACGCGCGTCTCCTGTCGTTATCTAATGCTGTTCCATAATGACATTCTAATGACGTATCACGAGCCTTAGATATGGACCAGCTGATATATTATCTGTTCTCAAAGTAAGAGAAAGCTGTTTGTACCTATGAATAGTTCTATTCTTTTCTGTTCACCCTGTGTAACATTAAGTTACACAGGTTACAGAGGGTATCGAATATGCGGTAGATAATATTTACAGCTAACTACTTAGGCACACTATCTGCCCGGACGTTGTTTTGCACAAATAAGGAAGTGGTCACTGGGACTTATGGCCTTGCACAGGTAGCATGACGTCACGAGTCGCGCGCACATGACTTTTTAGAACGTCAACTTTCAGATTTTAACGTTTTAGGGCCACAAAACGCGCGAATCGCGTTGTTATGCTACCTAAGTAGCAGAGGTAGCAAGACGCTCTGTCAAAAGTTTCCGTCAAAACCGTCTTTTTAACGCCACAATACCTACCCGTAAATGGCGATGTCAGGCTATCCAGCATGGGTGGTACGATGGCACGAGTCACACGTTTTGTGGCAATTACTTAATTTAGGCACTGGATAGTCGCGACTTTTGATATTTAAAACGCGCGAGTGGCGTCGTCGTACTGTGTTGGCAGTAGGTTATTTGAGGCACACATACAAATCCAATTGTAATAAACTATGGATTGTAAGTAGTTTTATGAAACGTGGCCCACCAGATATAAAGAATCTACCCAGTTGAAAGTTACATAACAGACCTCAGGTGCATCCAGGAGGCTTTATAAGTATTTAATTACCTCCAGCTGCAAACGAAAGACTGTACTTTGGTCTCGGGGCCTATTTAATAATTCAATTTCTGTAGTGACATCAGACCCTATTTTATTAAAAAATAGGTAGGTATTTGATAAACGTGACAATATGTAGACACACCACAGGCTACATCTATGGTTTTGTTTTATTTATTTCTTTTGTCTGTTGTGTATTTAGTTTCTTTTTGTTGCTGTGCATATTACTTATCTATTTATTTTGTTTCTGTGATGTGTCTTTTTTTCTTTCCTTCTTTCTTTACAAGTTAACCCCATAGTAAGAAATCAGTGATGTCTCTCTGTAAAATACATGTTTTTAATTTATCTTGTTTTGTTCTTATCTCTTTTTTTTATATAATCATTGAATTGAATAAGTATTTTTCTTTTGTGATGCGTGCAGGGCAATACGCATTTTATTAGTTTAAAATAACTTATTGTGTGTAATAATCAATGAGTTTATTAAACTTATTGCTTCTGTAATCCAGAACCGATAATAAATACATTTAATTTTTATTTATTTATTTTATTTTTAACAAGGGATACACCAATACATTCACAATGGACAATAAAACGAAAAATAAGCTACGTGATAAGTATTTTAATTATCATTTCTAAATGATCGTTCTCAATACCTGTTAAAATTACCTAAAAACTGTAATACGCAAAAGTAAAACTAAACTAAACTTGGTGTTGTGAGTCAGTGTGATTGGTATCAAAATTTAATTAAAAAAATAAATTTTATAGTAGGTAAGTATGGAACCTAAATATAACGACGTAAATTTAAAATAAAATGTAGTAATCTTGTTTTTAATCTTTGACTTGAAATGCTACCTACCCCTTATAAGTAGGAATAAATTGATAAACAACTAAACGTCATTCGCATATGACTTTTGGTCTTTCAACTGATCACTCTGACCTCTATGGTAACATCAATAACTGCCCTAGTATCACGTAACTTTCCACTCTATAAAGTGTCAAAATATGTATGTACTTGATAGTTCAGAGTGGGGTAATTAAAGACTCCTCCATACAGTGGAGGACTTACGTGGTCGCACCCCTCATCAGCAAAAGTGGTCGTACTGCAGGGGTACAGTGCCACAAAGATATAATTAACACGGCCGAATACGATAGTAACGTGCATCCCATTTTCAAGATTTTTAAAGACGACTTGTCTGCAAAATTATAGTGCATAAACATTTACTTTAAAGATCATGTTTTATAGTCGTAAATATGTATTTATTGAAATTAAATTAGATTTAATTATATCCCTGTTAAAACACTATCCTATGAAATTTTTAACTGCCTGTCTTGATGGGCAAAATGATTAATAACACCAGCTACGCAGATGATATGGTGCTGCTGAGCCCATCAATCAGTGGCCTTAGCAGGCTCTTGAAACTGTGTGAGGAGTATGCAGAGTCACACAGACTGAGGTACAACTCTAAAAAGAGTGAAATGCTGGTTTTCCAAGGTGGCCATAGTGCCTCCTGTATCACTAAATGGGAATGGTCCCATGTATGGACTGAAAAGGGTTCAGCATTTCAAATACCTCGGCCAATGGGTCTCCGAGGACCTATCTGATGACCTCGACATCGAGAGGGAGCGGAGGGCGCTGGCCGTTCGGGGGAACATGCTGGTTCGCACGTTGTACTAGAGAAGTAAAGATAACGCTCTTGAATACTGTCAATCTTTTTACACGTGCAGCCTGTGGGCCGGCTGTACTCAGGGGGCGCTCAGCGCTCTCCGCATACAGTATAACAATGTGTTTAGGATGCTGTTGGGGCTGCCTCGGTACTGCAGTGCCTCGGGCTTGTTAGCGGTGGCCCGCACGGACGGCTTTCATGCCATAATGCGCAAGCGTGCGGCGCGTCCCCGCTAGGCCGCGTCTGAGGCAGTGCCAGCAGCCTCCTGCAGGTATTGGCGGACAGGCCGGACTGTCTAATGTGGAAGCATCTGGATAACTTACATCTTCTAAAAAAATAAATAAATAAAATGTAAATAAGTTTTTGAAATTAAGTAATTTTTAAGCCTACTAACATAGTTTGTACTTCTAGTTTAGTTTTAGTGTTTAAGGCTACTAACAACACTATGAATCCCTGTTCTATCCAAATAAATGTTTATTATTATTATTTATAGGTAATAAATTTTATGCCACACCTGGCTTCCCTTGGTTTTCCCGTACGCGTAGCGTATAAAATTTTGTACACAACACGGACGACATAAAATTGTGTACACAACACGGACTGTAAAATAGAAAGCCCTCTATCGCATATTTATGACCCTCGTCGGCGGCTCGGGCCTCAAACTTCTGCGATATCGGCCGTTCTTTATTTTATGGCCCTAGTTGTGTAAATAACTATTTTGAGTTTAAGTGGTATAATGCCAAACAGATAAAATGAACAAATCCGCGCAGTCCAGCTGCCTGGTTTTTTGTTACACATAAGCCCCTGGCCACACAGAAGGGATGCGGGCGGAAAAGACGCGCCGCCGCGTTGCATAGAAATCGCGCCCTTCGCCCCGTCTCTTCTGTGTGGGCTTCGTCCCTTCGTCTTCGTAAAGCTTCGTTAATCCAATTCACTTTCATACAAAATTTCGATACATTTTGTATGAAAGTGAATTGGATTGACGACGCGTCTTTTCCGCGCCCTCGCCCCACGTCCCTTTTGTGTGACCAGGGGCTAAGAGTGATTTTTTACAAATATTAATTTGACCAATGACACCCGAAATACCTCCATACGAATCACTGCATATGAAGTCAAAGTCATTTGTTCAAGTTATTCTTCGGGCATTATATCAACTAATAATCGGTCACCCACTCGGTCAAGGCGAAAAGTTCGCAGACACCAAGTTTGTACCGAAATGGCGACCGAGTCGATCAGTTGTTGCGGCTTTGTTAGGAGTCGCGTGACCCGAATTGTGTAACAACTGCGTCTTTGGAAGTTTAATTGGCTGCCTAAGTTCTGTCTGTATTAAGTACCTACTTGAAATGATCTTACCTGCGAGGCTTCAAGAATTTGGTCCCAGCACCTTGCATCGGTAAATTATGATTGACTGCCTCTCACGTAATGTGTTTTTTTACGGTTCCACCTGGGTGACCTAACACTATCAATAGAGACAACTATAATAGCAATAAGAAGAAGCTATCCTGATCGCAATCATCCGACCCACCCACCAGAGAATCAAGTTTCCTAACTAGAAATTCCCATGCTCTGACGATTCGAGTGAATAGCCTTATTCGTCGGCGTTGCGTTATTTTATTGTTACTTTGGGGATCCGTAACACACTTTCACTTAGAGCATTGGGATTCCCAAATTGGATGGACCATTCTCAGTTCAGTCAGCGGCGAGACACCAGGCTCTGCAGGCGGGTATTACTCGGTTTATTAGTGTATCAATACCGACAATGGTAAGTACTTTTATTTATCAAGGCCGTCTGTCTACCTTTGAACGTTGCAAGCACACGTGAAACAATAAAACCATTTCAACAGAAAGTGGCTGCAATTGTGATGCTCCTATACTGTGCACTGCTGGTCGTGGCGGAGGAAGGTCAGACAAAGGATCTGGTCTCGGAGGAGGATCCCGAAGATCTGGAGAGAGGCCATCGTAAGCGGCGTCGCAAACCGCAGCAGCAGCAGCAGGCGGGAGTGGGGCCGTGCGGCGGGGGGTACGGCCGGACCTTCGGCGAGAAACTTTTCGGCTGGGGCTCGCCTGCCTACTCCAGCACTTACGTGTCAGCGCCCGTCATGAACTACTTCATCGGCTGCGGAGTGCCGGCGGCGCCCGTGGCACCCTTCCCCGCAGCCCCGTTCCCGTCAGCCGGGTTCTTTCCACAGCACCAGCACCACCACAGCCATAGCCACGGCGGCGGCTTCGGCGGCTTCAACGGCCCCTACAACCCGCAGCCCTTCCCGTACCAGAGCCAGGGTGGATACAACCGGCCGGTGTTCGACCAATACCAGCCGTACAGCCAGGGCGGGTACGGAGAGCGACCGCGGCCAGTGCAAATGGTGGTGTCGGCTGCGGCCTCGGGGCTCGGCACGGCACTGGCCGACTACATTAGCGGCGGCAGTCGGCCTAAGAAGGCGCACAAACATGTTACAAAGACAGTCAATCAGCTGTTCAAGCCGCTGTACCAGTTGTTCTGAAAGTCCGATTGCGAGTGCTGCGCGAGTGGGTGTTTCGATTGCAAGTTTGTACATAATTTAATCTGCCGGTAAGAGACTTTATAACTAAGTATGCGTATAAGGTAAGAAATATTACAAACCTGTTTCTTTCTTGGTCTAAGTAAATTCTGTGTTATATTTGTACAGACTGGTTTTATTTCTGCAAATGCCAAGCAGCCATGCGGATGTTTAATTTCATCGCAAGTGTAAGTTATTTGCACTCGTGAATTTTTTTTATCATGAAATTACTCAAATTAAAACAAACCTAAGCGGATTCGCGGGGGCATGATAAGAGCTGCCTTGGGGCAGCCAGTGTTTCACTGTTATTTATGAACTCATGACTGTTTTGTGTTGCGCGTTGCGTATTTTACTGTGCTTACTTGATACATTATTATGTAATTTATTTTGTTTCAACACAAATATCATGTCACTTGTCACATTTTCTTTGCATATTTTTTACACGGATGTGACCTTTTAGTAGCCCGGTAAACAAAAATCATAATATTTATGATGTACTTACGCTATATGCTCAGATTAGACACCATCACCGCCAACGTAAAGTGTACAATTGAGTAGATTTTATATAAGCAAGCTCGGAATGGCTGCTATAATCTAGAGCTCAGTATATTGTGGGCAATATCTTCTTTAATTTGAAGGTAGGTACATTCTACGATGCACCTATCTAGATGAATGCCTGAGGAGGAGTCGACGCTTTTGACGCGAAAGAAGAAGAGGGCCTAGATAGATGTTTATGTACTTGCTTACCAAGTTACCGCAACGGAAACAATAGAACTCAATGCACCATATTCAATTCAAAAAATTCGAAATAACACAGAAACTGTGACTTATTGAACGTTACAAGTAAAACGTAGAAAAAACGGTCAAAAAAACTCTTAAACTTAGTCGTTTCAAATAGTAATTAACAGAGTTCGCATAGTTTAATCTTAGTCAATCAATAATTCAGTAATCATCTAAAACATAGTACCATTGCATTGAACTGAGTTTAATTCCAGACAACTTTGTCATCTAAATAATCCTTAATGTATGTAGCAGCCCTTTTGGCACATAGTGCGCTTTGGATACACATATTTACGATAAGATGTCCATAGAGAATAAAAATCTTCTTTCCCCAGTTGTTCCCACCAGAGCGGGGCATGTTTTATAGAACTACAATTCATGATTTATGAAGACAATTCGATGTATTCTGTATAAATCATCCCATTACGTAGATGCAACGGCCAAAGTGTTAAGTTTATAGCTCTACCCGTTCCTACTGCAGAACGGACGGACGAGATGGGTTTTTGTCCGTTGCACACTGTTGAGTAAACTGCAAGTGATGTAAATTACTTCGGCCAGCTGTCGATGCCTGCACTTGCCCAATAGCTCAGTTAGGAGAGCGTTGGCACGGTTAGCCAGAGGTCACGGGTTCAAGTCCCGGCATGGGTGGAATTTTTAGCTTCGAAATAGGTCTCGTAAAATTGTCCTCAGCACGGGTTAGTGCAACAAAAAGAATACAAACTATTAGAGTTCTATATCGGTGTACTCGTAGTAAACACATAAAAAGTTTCGGTGTTATATATAAAAACCGCGACCGTCGAATTAGCCTCGTAATTGGGTCATACATAGTACGTAGCAGCATATCCCTTTCTAGAAAGTCCATAGACATCCAATATTACTGCTGGCCTCCTGAATCTAGCTTCCCAAACATCTGTGTAACAACACTAACAACATTCCCATATTTTTCGAAAATGGGGAGTGACTAGTTGTCGGAAACTCCGAAACCGGACAAAAAATATCAGCTATTCCATTCTTATATTATAATGCCAAAAATCGTAAGTTTAGCATGGAGAAAAAGCTTAAGCTGTTTTTTGCCATTTCAAAGTCTTCCCCGTAGTAGAAGTTTTTCGTATTGTCGAGTAGAACCCCTATTTTCGTATGTAGGGGTTTCGTTACACTCTGTAAAACATTTTGAATTTGAACACTTACTGAATTGAAAATGTTAAACATCAAAGAACGACCAACACTGACTTCTTTTGTTGGAAGTCTTGATGACATTTTATTGAGAGAAAAATCTCCCCAAATGCAAAGCTCGATGCGCTGCAGAGTTCAGTGACTTTACAACCTAGCATATCAACCTTTACATAGGTGCACTCTACTCGGTTTCGTTACAGGTGACTTTGCAACTGAAATGTAATGTAAAGGCTGATGTGCTGTCGACTGTACAATTTTTATTCGTAGGCCCTTTTTTCGTAGCGTAGGCCAAGTTATGTTTCGTATGGCACAGTTACATCTGTTTTCAGCAATCTTGACGGGTATGGGGCGTACCAGTCCCGGGACCTCATCCTGGGAGGCCTTCAGCCGGAGACCAAGAACCAGCACGACCTGGAGAATGGGACCACGAAGGACGGCGGAGATCATCCTCACTTGGTCAAGCACCCAACTTCGTAAGTCCATCGTCTTCTTGACTAGGTACCGGTTTGACTACGGACTTAACTTGTGGAATTGGTAAGTATGTTGTTTTTCTGGTTGAGCCGCGTTTTATAAAATGTATACAACTATACAATGCATAGTTTATGACAATTCGATGTAACGGCTCTCGATTCGAGAATTGAGAGCCGTTGGGGAGGAAAAGTTCTGACCTGGCGACCGCGGACCGGAACACACCGGCAGGGCAGGCCCCCCACCAGATGGTCTGACGACTTGGTTACGGTCGCAGGGAGTCGCTGGATGCGGACGGCACAACACCAGGAAGTTTGGAAAACCATGAGGGAGGCAGTGGGCGTCAAATGGCTGATGATGATTTAATAATTTAGCTAAAATATGCATTCAGTTTCCCTTGGGCTCTGAAGTTCAAATAAGTCTAATGCTATTTCTTGCAACTAACCCTTCACTTCGGTATTTCTGACTTATTGCATGTAATTGTAACGTAATTTGAACGCCACAACGATTAGAGTAGAAGGGCAGGACAAGCACTTATTTATAATTCTTCCTTGGATATGTGTAAACTCATGGAGTTATGTAACGTTTGGCCTTCTCCACGTAGATCCACGTAGATCCAGACTTTAAAATAGCACTAATGGCAATTGAATCGGCAAATTCTAATGTAGTACAAAGTGTGAGGGGTCACAACATGCCAGGCGTGACGACATTACATTAGACATTTACTCGTAGTCATAGCCTTTTTCTCGGCGTTCGAGGCTGTAATTTTTTATCAACAGTTGTGGAACAATTTCAAATAATTTTCATGTGAAGGCGGACGTCATGAAAACATTTTTTAAATGTCTCATAAATTGTCACTAAAACACGCTAGGCTCATCTCTAGCTACTACATAATGCCCTTTGAAAAGTCCGAATAAGGGCTCTTTCACATACGAGTAAATACAATACGTCGCGTCGTATTTATGTGTAAGAGTCCTAAGCGATTTTTCACTAAATAAAATGCTCTTCCTGAAGTAGAGCTGGTATATCTCTCGGCGCACAAAGATAGGTAGTACACAGTTAGCGGAAGTACCTACTACCAAGATTTCAATAGACAGAGGTAAAGTGCCAACTTCATAGTCAGCAGCATTCCATGCAGACTTATCATTGTCGAGCAGTAGGTACTAAACTTTACTTACCGCGTCCTCTCGGCAGATATATGGAGACAATGCTGCATATCTTCAAGGGCAACATTGGGTCAGGTCTGCTGGCCATGGGAGACGCTTTCAAGAACGGCGGGCTGATCTTTGCACCCATCATGACCGCCGTGCTGGGCATCATCAGCGTCCACTCGCAGCATTTGCTGGTAGGAAAACGAGAAATATTTCCCCATGGCGAATTTTAAATCGTTACCTACCCATATTATAAGGGAATGCTCTTTTTACCTTCGAAATTGGTAACCGCTGGTCTACCGGTTAACACGCTTGACTACCAAACCAGAGGCCGTGGGTTCTATTCCCACTGGAGGCCGCAGTAGGTACTTAATTGTAAATTTAGCCTCAGTCTATGTATTTCCATGTTTGTGGTGTCCTTGCCTGGTTACCATTTTACATGGTCTCCTAGTTTGGGATCAGGACAAGTGATTGTGATGTGTGGAAAGTGAAAGTAAACTACATTTATAGCCAAAAACACACTTTGTACATAAATATATAGACATAAGCTTACATAAACAAAACTTTTTTTCTTTTATAAAAAATTACAACATAAAGGTGCTGTTTTCTGGTGTGTACAACAAAGAAGGAATATTCTTAGGCTATCTTGTTATCTGAAAGTTTTTGGCAAATGGACTCATGCTCAGCAATATGCCGCCCGGAGATGCATGCAACACCGGTCGGCGCTGATTTTGAGCATGAGCCATTAAGACAAAAAAATAGGTTGACAAAAACTCAATCACAAAGGGCGTCGTAACGCTGGAGTGTTACACTATTGTAACTACTAACTACTATTAGTTTATGCAACTGTCATATAATGAAGGGTATTAAAACACGAGTGTGAGTTTATGAAACGAGTGCAGTTGCATACACTACTTTATCTTCACTAATGCAATTAAAAATTAAATTCACGCGTACGTGTATAAAAACAGTGATTTTGCCGCCATTAAAATTTAACCAATGAGAGCGCAGCTGCGCGCTTCAATAAAACTCGACCAACCTGATTGGCCCTGCAATCAAGTTGGTCGCGTTTTATTGATGTTATAATGAGATTTTACGATATCGATGTGAATATTATACCATCATGTGAAATTGCTTAAATTGAGTGTTTTGTTGTCTGCGCTATAACAGTAGTAATTATAAGTCAAGTATTGAAAACATAAAAGTAGAATGTTACAACATTAGTGTAGATAAAAGTATTTATATGTAGATTATTGACCAATATAAATTAGATCAGATATGAACAGTATACAGAAAAAAAAGATATCTTAATGGCACTGGATTATAAATACAGGAAAGTTCTTAGACCAGACTTACCGATCTGTTTGGTAGAAACTGGTTTGGTAGTTTACGTAAAAGACACTCAGGATAATTAGCTCTCACCTGCGGGTATGCTAACGGCTGCGCAATTCCAGCTGAACTGCTCGGAGGCGATGCAGCGGCAGACCAAGCGCGACAAGCCGCCGAGCTTTGCCAACACCGTGGGCCTGGTGTTCCAGTGTGGGCCACTGCGCCTGCGCAGGTTCGCCACGGCCATGAAGTTAATGGTGGATCTATTCCTCTGCGTCACGCAGCTCGGCTTCTGCTGCGTCTACATCGTTTTCATCTCCAATAACATTAAGTTGGTATGTACTAATAAAATGGTATATTGTGTATTAAACCTCAAGTACGAGTACCTTATAAATAAAGTAGCTGTCCCGGCGAACTACGTACCGCCACAGAATCCGTTTATAGGATTCTTGCACAACGTCAACTACTTTAAAACACAATGTTCACTCGCACAACGCCATCTATCTTAACCTGAAAATAAATATCATACCACGAGAACGCATCACTGGGATATCAAGCATGCTATGTCTCAATTAAGGCCTTTGTCTATCTGCACGCCAAGTTTTATGTAAATCCATTCAGCCGTTATTGCGTGATTGAGTAACAAACATTCAAAGATCTTCACAAACTTTCACATTTATAAAATTAGTAGGATAAATAAAAAAAAATCTTTGTTTCAGGCAGTACCCATATAGTGTTATAGTAACAATGGTGACTTAAAAACTACTCGTATGTTAGTAACAATAAGAATCTAAAATTGCCCTAAAAACCGACCAAGTGCGAGTCGCTATTGTGAGTGCGAGGCGAGTCACACACACACACACACACACACACACACACACACACACACACACACACACACACACACACACACACACATGCGATGTTCTACCTAAACACATAAAACACTCACCTGGCTGAGCTTTACACTTTTATCTTTTTAATAATTTTGTCATAACAGTAATCTTTAAAATAAGTAAAATATAAAATTAAACTAGTATCCATCTTTCTTGTCTAAATTGAATAACAAAAACAATTGAAAGTCGATATTCAAATGTTTCACATTTTTTAAAAAAAGAACATCATAGAAACCATTTGAAAAAAGTTTCATTCGAAAACCTCAAACCATGAAGATTCTATGTCAATTCAAAGAACCTATTGCAATAAAACGGCAATTTCATACTTTAACCCCTATTATATGCTTATATACTATTCCAGACTATGATAAGCAGGTATCTTAAATTTGTGTTGCTGATCGCTCCTAAATTTCGTCCCGATCCGTTCAGCCGTGATTGAGTAACAAGCATCACTCCATTGAAACTTTCGAATTTATTAGCAGTAAGATATACGAAAAGTGGTTCGCAGGTTACATGTTTACACAAAAATACTAGATGGTAGGTACTTCCGGATGTGTATGAGATGGCCTTGTTTTTATCAAAAATGGTTATGAGGAAAGTCAGCTTAATAGTTCGCCTTCAGTACAATTTAGAACATGGTGCATTGAGACAAGGTCGAGAATTAGAGATTTTCTAAATCATCCGACTTCGTTTCACTGTAGGTTCAGCAGGGCCATAAGATATTCGAGAACGAGATGGCGATACTCTTTATCGCTTCATCAAGCTCGATAAATATCATGCTACTGCGATTTCGTTCGCGTGGTATTAGAATAAACACCCTCAAAGTACCCTTAGCACAGAGATAGACGGCCTGGATTAAAGTTTTATCCCTTGAGACGTATTGAAATGAATGGCTCCAACTTCCTGCACTGAACAATTCCTATACAGATATGCGACGAGTATGGGCTGGAGCTGGAGCTTTCCGTCCACATGATCTTCGTCGTGGTCCCGATCCTGCTTTCGTGCATGGTGCGCAATCTCAAGTACTTGACGCCCTTCTCGACCGTGGCCAACGCCATGATGTTCGTGGGCGTGGGCGCCGTGGTCTACGAGGCGGCGCAGGAGCTGCCGCCCGTGCAAAGCCGTGCCTACCTCGGCACCTGGACCCAGCTGCCGCTATTTTTCGGCACCGCCATCTACGCCTTCGAGGGCATCGGCCTGGTAAGTGTTGTGAAACGTATTGTCACATCTGCCAACAGTGAAACTGACTTGAATCTAGTATTTTTAATGACATGCGAAGCTCATACATAGTTAGTTGTAGGTACATTTTGGCCTGCTGTGAAAAAGAAAAGAAGCTGACGTGGACAGCTGCCCTGACTTGCCATGATTAATAACTTCAACACAACACAATCACTTGTCCTGGTCCCAAACTAGGATACCCTATGCTATGGACATCACTAACATGGAAATACACCCATACTGAGGCCAGTATAGGTACAAATGTACGGCGGCCCGCAGTGGGAATCGAACCCATCACGTATCACGTATGATTACCTGCGCCATGGTAATCATACGTGATGCCGCTAGACCAAGGAGGCTGTCAAATACAAAAAATACTGTGGGTAGACCACCTACTCTCACATGTCACCTACTTTGTACTCGTGACAGTTCCACTCAAACTGAATGGCTCTAAGCACTCGTTATAACTCTTCCATCGTACGCAGGTGTTGCCTTTGAAGCGTGAGATGAGAAAGCCGGAGCAGTTCCAGCGGCCGCTGGGCGTGCTCAATGTGGGCATGGTGATCGTGGGGAGCATCTTCATCACCGTCGGCTTCCTGGGATACCTCAAGTGGGGCGAGGACGTCATGGGCAGCCTCACGCTCAATCTCCAGCCTGGGACCATGTATGCTACGTCAATTAACTTCATAGATAGTCAGTAAGAGTGTGTGAGAGTGATACTTGTCTCAATTTCAGAAGGCCCAGACACACAGCATGCAGTCAGACCAATTTATGGAATGAAAAATATCTAGTGACATCTGTCGTTGCCAACATTCTCTCCCATTGAAATTAGCATACCAGCAGCGCAGATTTATTAGTGGTAACAGTGATTGTTGTAGATATAAACGTGCGATTGATTGATCGTTCAATGATACACCAGCAATAGGCCGACTCTATTTCTCTCCAATGTAATTCTATCCAGTGATAGTTAAAAACATACATGTCTTAACTAGCGCTAAAAAGTTAACCCAACGTTCTTTTCAATAGGCAAAAATACAGTGTGAAAAAAAAGTATTCTTTTTGTGGCACTAACCCGGGCTGAGGACAATTTTAAAAACTTTTTTAGAGTCTAGAAATTCCACCCATGCCGGGACTTGAACGCGCGACCTCTGGCTAACCGTGCCAGCACCACTGGCGCGTAAGGCAACTCCAAAAGGTCGTATCCTAACAGCATTTGAACCGGATAAATGTTATCATTGATCGTGTTACAGCCAAGGCAAGGCGGCGCAGCTGCTGATCGCGCTGGCCATGTTGTTCACGTATCCGCTGCAGATGTACGTGCCGGTAGCGATAACGTGGCCCCCACTGCGCAAGCGCTTCACCTTCCGCTCGCCCGTGGTCGCAGAGCTCGCCTACCGCTTCGTCCTCGTCGTCGTCACTTGTGAGTACCGACACAACAGCATAATGACGTAACACAATCCGAATCCGAGAAAACAAGGAGGACGCTAAAAACTTTTCGGTCTCCAAACTCGTCATTGGCAGAATCCTTAGGGAAGCCGTACACAAAGAATTGAATTGAAGTCTGGTACCTATACTATACTTGCAGGCAGTCCACATTAGACGGCTAGGGCAAATAAAAAGTTAAAACAATGACTTCGTTTAATACACTTGCGACTCACGCCTGTATCCCAAAGGGGTAGGCAGACACCAGGGACTGCCACTTGCCACGATCCTAAATCACTTTCGCTTCCTCAACATTCATTAGTCGGTTTCGGGTACTTTTTGTCTTGCCCTTTGCTAATACATCCATATTTGGTCGAAGTAGGTCCACTGGACAGAGAACTTTTGTACTCAAACAAATAATTATTTAACTACAACTCTGCATGACTTTTAACTTTTGTATAATTATATGGACATTGGACACTATCAACATTATAATGAGAACAGGTTGTAGGTACGTGTGCAGAAAGATCTCTATAACTATCTTATGTAGTAACAAGCCCTTATATTACGGGCACCAAATCCTGCAGGACTCCTGTAAGATCCAGGAATCCCCCAGAATTCGCATCTCATAATACAAGGGCAGAACACAGCAATTAAGCATACACAATAATATAACGTACCGATATCTTCCTCCGCAGTCGTCCTGGCCGAGTCGATCCCGCAACTGGGACTGTTCATTTCCCTGGTGGGAGCGATCAGCAGCACGGCGCTGGCCTTGGTGTTCCCACCGCTCATCCAGCTTGTTTACAACTCGCAGCAGCCGGGCGGCATCCCCGTTGCCATGGCAATCAAAGATGGCGTCATCATATTCCTCGGCCTCTTCATCTTCGTTACGGGGACGTACGAGAGCATATCCCAGATCGTTAAGGCATTCCGGGCACCCGTGTGATGCTCTATGCTAAATTGCGATGCGAATTAACCACCCCAGAGTGAGGCTCACTAGCCCGGGGGCTTTGCCCGTCAGTGGATTGCTTTTTGGGTGGTGTGCCCATATAAATCAGGGTCTTCTGCGCGTATTTCCAATGCGCAAAACATTATTTTTATTTTGCTTCCCGTGGAAACGAAAACGTTTGATCATGGAAATGGATTATTTTGTATATGCCTAAGTGACGTTTTTTAGCTGGCCTTTACAGGCGTGACTTGTAAATAGCTACCGCGTGTATCGCGGAGATCAATCTGTACATTTAAGTTAATTGCAGCTTCTTTGGTGCCACAGTATTGGTAGTTTCACCTTTTATTGCCAGGGGCCTATTTATGCGCACCAAATCCTGAGCTATTCCAAACGCCTAACTGTCAAATTACATCTCACAGTTACACGATTGGAATCGTTAAAGATTTGGTGCGCGTAATATAGGGGCAATACGGTTTCAAGAGACTTGCCATAGAGGCAAAACAACCGCCTGTCATCAATCATGAAATCACAAAAGCCGACTTGACGATTTTAAATTTGGATCTTTATTGGTATAAAAAAGCAATCAGGAACAGGTTTTATAAGGTTAAATTGACCAAATAGTTTTTCGTAAAATATGACATCAATAATAATATTAATAATTATATAATAGTTGTACTGGCAAGTATTGTAATGTGAATATGATTAAATTAGTTTCTAAGATTATGCCTAACGGGCGTAATTTGAATCATCAGCAAGAAAATAATTTCTATGAGCAATAAAAGTTTGTTGAAAAGCAACTGGTGGTCGGCAGAAAATACTAAAGAGAGCTCCATAATTATCAAATTGAGCTGCAGATAATTCCAAAATGATCAGCAGAAATTTTCAAACTAATCAGTTCTTAAATTTGATTGGTCAGCAAATTGAGACTTTGTTAAGTTATGGTTTTTAATATTATTTTTTAGAGAGAACGAAAGAAAAGGCAAAAAAGCTAAAGATGTGTGATTGGTTAGATTTGGTTAAAACGTACGATTCGAACAATTTCAATAGCGGTAGATCGGTACTAAGGTGTGCGAGGGAAACGCGCACGCGATTGAAGTAATATTTAACAATTAGTCGATCATAAATTGGGAAATCGACATTGCGCTTATACAATACAATTTATTATCGACTAAACGCATTATTCGAAAAACTACGTTTTCAGTAACACCCCATCGCTGTTCAGTATTGGAAAGTAATAATTTTGCAGATTAATTATCATCATCATCAGCCATTTGACGCCCACTGCAGGACAAAGGCCTCACTTATGGTTTTCCAACCATGAAGGGTTTTGCCATAATCGTAGCAAAGATAAGATTAAGATTACGTCCCACTGTAGGGCACAGGCCTTCTCTCAGAGAGAGTGTATGGGCTTAATCAGGCGATTAATTATAATTGTATATAATAATAATAAATTACACTGACCTAAATTTATTTATTTGTTGACCACATTTGCTATATTTTCCTAACCACGTGCCACGTGCTGCTCTGCTGACCAAGTTATTGGCTAATCAATAATAGGAGTTTTGCTTCTCCTGACTTTTGTTGTTGATCAAATATTTGTTTCGCTGATGATTTAATTCGTTCCCATAGCTGATTAGTTCATCACGCTGTGCCCCTTATTGGGTTAGATTTAAGAATTAATCCAATCCCGGCATAGGTGGAATTTTTAGCCTCTAAATTGGTTTTTTTTTACAATTGCCCTCAGCACGGATGAGCGCAACAGAAAGAATATAATTAATCCATAGTGAGAAAATGTTAAATTTTAGGTCTTTTTTTTCGATTAGTCTAATAATTAGCACACTACCTAAATGTCTCTTTGATGTACTGATAATTTTTTTGATGCGTGGCTTCTTCAGCTTACGGACATACTGTAAACAATTTTCACATGAAAACATTTCGGGCCTCAAAGTTAATGCTCGTGATAGCTTACTACGTACCTCTTAGTTTATTTATAATTAGTAGTTAGATACACGGACCTTTTTTATTTTTTGGAACCAAACCAAACAATTGCAGATATTATTTGTTATGCTATGTGACCAGATAAACACATAAGCCAGTTATTAGATTTGCTCAATAACTTAAGTGTTGAAGCATGCGTGGTGTATATTGGCGTGTGATGTATATGGTATAATTGCATCAACTGTGATACATGAGAGACTAGTGTGATTTTCGTGACGATTAGTAGTAACTATTTATTAAGTGTTCAATGAATTTTATGTAACCAAACTGAAGTACCTACTTACAAGAGTTAAGCAATTAAACATGTCATTTATTATTCAAATTTATTTATTGTATTGTCCACCTTAACACCGACAAAAATCCTTCTAGGCATACATAAATCTCTTGTATTTACTATTACTATAGTTAAAACATTTTTAGGCGCATAACATAACTAAGCAAGGTAAGCTGGTAAATAACTAACTACCCGTGAAATAAGTTACTTATACTAATATATTGCCAAACATGATATAAGTGAAGCTTGTCTATTTGCTTACGATTCTTTGCCATATTAGGCAAATTATTTGCGATTCGGGCAAGTCCTGCCTATGCCAAGATTGAAGTCACAGAAGCGGCTATATTTCATTTAATTCAGCTTTGGTCTACGTGTCAAGAAACCGTTGATAGAAATAGTTAAAATACAGGTAGCAATCATGTATATCAAGTTGCTTGCCGGTGCTAAGTAATTCATTCATCATTAGTTGAAGAAATATTATCCCCTTTATACCTTTCTTGACGTTGATAGTAGTTTACACACAGACTAAAGCCGAATGAAACGAAATATAGTAACAGCCGCACTAGCAGCAACGTACCCGTTAATAATAGGCGATCAACATTAACATAAAGCTAAACACAGTGACATTATTTTGGTTTGTCTACGACTAAAGGTTGGTTGTCTTTGTGGTGACACTTCTAGTAAAATTGTAAAAACCGCCCAAGTGAGCGCACAGAACATTCCGTAGTACCTTCCGTGCGCTAACAATACTGACCGCACAATAGGTAGTGCTAAAATACTGACGCCTACGCATGCTGGACCCTTACACAAAATACTTTATCCATAAAATTGCGCTCGGAAATTAAATATTTTGGGTTACTAAAATAAAAAAAAAACAAGGTTTTGTGGCGTCTTCTCCAAAGCTCGCCTAAGTCCAGCAGTGGACGAAAATTGGTTGATGGCTAAGCAATGACAATTTTAAAATTGTTTGCGCGCAATGGGCGCATAGCTTTCAGTGTTCTTATGGCACAGAGCGTCAGATGCTTGATGTTTTCAATACAATGTGCGTCGAAATTTCAAATTCGTTTTCTAAATTAAAGTTTGAAACTTTCGATAACGTTCCTTGGGAGGAAATGTTCTGTAAAAGGTGCAGAATATGTTCGCAAAAATTAATTTAATAATACCCTGGTGTATTGGAAAAAAGTCGTTTTGATAGAGAGACCTGAGAGATGCAGAGTTGGTCTTCGGCTAGGGCTTTGGTAAATGAACTCTCGAACATTTTTATTATGTGCTTACAGCAAGCATTGAATCCTAAGAGTCTGTTTAGACAGACTACGCCACAACCAAACAAAATCACATTGTAAAACTACAATGAAATATTTAATTTAATAATTTCATTCCAGTTTTTTTTTCTAAATTTTTGTATCTGTTGTGTCCTTGTTCCGTGGTCCGTCTGAACAGACCTTTAGAACTAACTTGGACTACAAAAACGTGTTTATTACTCAAGCAGTTGGCTCCGTCTAGATGATTGCAACTGAAGAAACGCTTTTCATCCGAACTAAGTTAAGTATATTGATCGGTATATTTAATTTATGACGTTATTTTATTGATTTATTGTAGTAAGTATTTTCTTCCAGAACAAAACGTAAAATTACGCAAAATTAAAATAATTCCTAAAGCAACACAAACTTTAGCTGCAAACAAAATAACACGTCTGATGGGTGTACGTTTTACAAAGACATTGGCTTACAAACATTCAGAAGGTTACATTCTTCAATGAAATAAATACTTGTGATAGAAATTATTATGCTTAAAAATAGACACAAAAAGTCAGGAACTTATATTCAGCGTTAGTTAGAAGACGTTCTGTGAAACTCAAAAATATTTGTAAGTATTAAGTAACTATTTACAAATTTTATCTAAAGACGGTAATTTTATTATTTCTTTGTACACAGACACATATATTTTTTGAGATGCAACAAAATAAATGCGCGGGAGTGGCAGTGCGCTCTAAGTAGTAGAATGTAAACATTGCTAATGATTGAACTAAGTGTAAAATTAACTTATTGTAAATAACTAATTATGTTCATAGTCGAAGCGTTAAAACTGGGCTGAATCCGTAATACTGATTAGCTACACTAAATCGAAGGAATTAAATAGTTTTCAGTCTATTATAAATATTATCCGTGAAAATACTAAATAAAACTTATAACTCGGAAAGCTCCAGCATGTAGTAGGTATCGGTTTATAAAAAGCCTTCAATATTTAATAGTGTAATAAAATGGGTGAAGTAACACCTACCACTAACCTAATTCACTGGTAAAATATAAAACCTACCATAACATGTCTTGTGAAGCATCGGCCCGAACCAAAATTTGGCTTATCACATGTTAACATATTTTATCTACACTCACATTATCTTCAAATTAAGAATTCAAAGGTAAACACATATTGACAGGCTTTAAACAATACAAAAAAAAAAGTTTAAAGAAAATAAAAATAAAAGTGTAATATAAAGTTACATTAAAGGTCAGATTTTTCACTTTATGATACAGTTATTTTTTTTAAAGTGTTGCTGTGATCACGGAACAAAACTTAAGTTTTTTTTTTAATGTCAAAAGTTGACTCTATAAAAAACCTAATTTCATTTTCGTGGTACCAAAAGTGCGCGCGCAAAACTGAGTGCAGACGATTGAATGTCAAGATAATTTTGTTTCAAAAATTTCATTATGAGTGTAGATAAAGTAGTGTATGAGACTGCACATATCTTGGTATTAAAACACTCGCAAATGCTATTAAAAAACTCGCCAAGGCTCGTTTTTTAAAATCTCGCTCGTGTTTTAATAACCCTCATTATGTGACAGTCACATAAACTACTATTAAAGGAATATCCCGTGAATAACTACATACGGCTTAGATTATTTATCTACTGAAATTTTAAATAAATACTGTGCAGGACCTTATCCAATATATTTATCACACTAGGGTTAGTAACCACTACTCCATTTCAAGTTCAAGTTAGAGCTGACGGATATGATAGCCGTTTGGTATGAGTACATACTTAACGTATAAGATGTGGAGCTATTTGACTGACCGTGAGCCGGTTGTTTGAGGTGCGCTACGTAATTTTCTGTATAGTCTGATTGCAAGATAGGTTTAACAGATTGCGCATAATAATAGTCTTACAGGAATCTATTTTCTGATATTTAAAGATGTCATGGGCACATTAGTCGCTTACGGCTTTCAAGTGGTAATGATAATTAATAAGATAATTCTTTAAGAACATAAAGATATAAAAGTTAATCGCAGCTCGGGGAAATAAAATATTACCTGTTTAGTCATTAAAGTACACATAACAATATGTTTCAAAGTATCCTACATCATATTCCATGTGCTAGAGTGTTAAATAGATGTCATTCTACAAAGGGACATAATATTTTATCAATACTTATGTACTGATAAAATCTAATGTCCTTTTACGGTTGTCGTTTCAGACAAAAGTACTTAAGGATGATGACAACAATCAACATCGTTGACACAATCAGTTTTCAGTACAAACAAGATAGTTCCAAAGAATGTTCACTACAGGGTGTTGATTTGCTATTTTTTGACATCTCAGAAGTGATAATAGTATATACAACATTGTATAAAAGAAAAAAAATTAAAATGCCGGTAAAATGCATGCAGCGACTAATCAATGTGATGAAGCGAAAGAGATCATTGACACACGCACACTTCTTTGTTCCATAATTGCTATTATTGTTAAGTAAGCACGTTTGTTTGTGGCAATAAATCATTAATTAGTAAGCTTTATCATTATAATAAGCTTACACGCTCAATTTTTAGGGTTCAGTACCTCAAAAGGGAAAACGGAACCATTATAGGATCACTTTGTTGTCTGTCCGTCCGGCTGCCTGTCAAGATCCTTAATCTGGGGAAAGCGTGGAGGTATCGAGTTGAAATTAAAACTATATACTCAGTTAACAGTCCCCTGAAGCTGTGAAAAAATAAAACTTCTAAGTTAACGTAAAAAAAAGTTACGGCCGTTTCGGCACTAACAAGGGAATAAAAATTTAAAGGGTACCTTTCGTTGACCTATAACTATGAAATTTGGCAAGTAATATCGTCGTATATCACAAAGAAAAAGTCTGAAACTACACATTTGTAATTAAAGCATAAAAAATTTACTCTTTGAAGTTCGGGAAAAGCTTGGAAAAACTGAGACTACTTTGTACGGAACCCTCAGTGGGCGAGTCCGAGTCGTCCGGTTTTTTGTTAGAGTAGAAAGAGTGATCGGTTTTTCTATGGCTTTATTGCCATTTATACAATCAACCGTGTGACGATTTTAACTGTACCCTGTGTAACAAGTTTGTTGTCGCTTTGACAACAGCTGTCAGTGGTTTCACCTTGCCACTGTATGTCAATGTCAGCAAACCGATATGCGTAAGACTATAATTGCCACAAATGCAAATTATAATTTTTAGGATTCCGTACCCGAAGGGTGCCAAACGGAACAGAATAAAATGAATATTTAAGGGGGGCTCCCATACAAAAAACGTGATTTATTGCCGTTTTTTCTCAATCTGTGTGTTTAATGTTGTATAGATAATGGTACGCAACCCTTCGTGCGCGCGGCTCGCACTTGGCAGGTTTTTTGTTTCCTTATGAGTGTCAAAATAATGTACTCCCGATTCAGTTGGAAAAAGGCCAGTCATACTTTGTCTTGCTCTAACCTCGCCTCGAAGTAATCCACACCCTAAATAACTAACTAATTCAATAAATTCAATTATATTTCAATTTAGTACATATCCTATGATTTAACTATGATGACGGTGAAGTTTGAAAGCTCATAGCCGTGTTTCGTTTTAACTTTTTATTAAGAGAAACGTTGACAAAGCCGATCTTTCGTAAGCGCTTAACATTTTAGGGCTTATAAGGAAGATAGCATTATTGAGCATAGGCTATTTGAGAGTGTAAAAAAAAGTATTAATTGTATACATTCGTATAAATTATGTGTTTTAAAACCGATTTAAGGCATTTCCAAAAAATCCAAGTGGCAGGAAGACGCTGGATGCAAGCCGCTTTCAACCGGTCTTTTTGGAAATCCATGGAGGAGGCCTGTGTCCAGCAGTGGACTTCTTGTGGCTGAATGATGATGATGATGAACTAAAAAATGGATCATTTATCCAAGAAACCAGAGTAAAACTTGATAATTTTGTATGTCTCGCTTCTTGTGTGCAATAATAGTCATTTGTTATGCAAGGCTGCAAAGTTAATTTTTGGCGCGAGTACCTTGTATTGAAACCTGAGCAAGCGAAGGATTCTAGGATTGAGCCACGAGCGAAGCGAGTGGTTCAAATATAGAATCCTGAGCGTAGCGAGGGTTTCAAAGGTACGAGACGCTAAATAACTTTGCTGCCGAGCGCAACACACAACTTTTCACCTCACTAAAGCGAGGAAAATGTTAGGTGCAAGAAAAACAGTTTTAATAAATATTAAATTACTGTTAATTTATATCTTCGTCGCTGCTAGTTTCGCTCATATTTTATGATTTCTTTCGATTTTATTAAAAAACAAACCAAAATAATGGAAGTAAAGTGAATTCAATAAAGAGAAGAAAATTTTAAAGTTTTTTTTTTAAATCAAATTTTCTTGCCGGCCAGTGCGATTCTTTAAATGAGGCTGGCGCATGACATGAAATAAGTATTTGCATTTCAATCATCAATGGACTGGCTGCAGAGAATATAAACTATTACGAAACCAATGAGGTTCTATATATATATGTAATTTATTGTACGAAACCTTTATTGAATAAAAATATTCGAATTTTAAAAACACTTTCCACGCTAGCGGATAAAGTGCGATTTTCCACGCAGATTTCGAATGATAAACAGAGCTTTTACGAGCTAGGGTCCCCAGAGCGGGAACTGAAATATTAGGGTGTGAAAAAGCAAATGGGAAAATAGTAAATTTTAGGGTCCTTGAAAAGTTTATGAATTTTTGGGACTCTAAACTTGACAGATGCTATATTTACTGACCTGTGACGTCATCATAGATTTCGCTAATCCATCCCGTTTTCGATAAAATGGCTACACATAAGATAAGATAAGAATATTCTTTTCACCTCACTAGCTCGTAAAAGCTCTGTTTATCATTCGAAATCTGCGTGGAAAATCGCACTTTATCCGCTAGCGTGGAAAGTGTTTTTAAAATTCGAATATTTTTATTCAATAAAGGTTTCGTACAATAAATTACATATATATAGAACCTCATTGGTTTCGTAATAGTTTATATTCTCTGCAGCCAGTCCATTGATGATTGAAATGCAAAAAATACTTATTTCATGTCATGCGCCAGCCTCATTTAAAGAATCGCACTGGCCGGCAAGAAAATTTGATTTAAAAAAAAAACTTTAAAATTTTCTTCTCTTTATTGAATTCACTTTACTTCCATTATTTTGGTTTGTTTTTTGATAAAATCGAAAGAAATCATAAAATATGAGCGAAGCTAGCAGCGACGAAGATATAAATTAACAGTAATTTAATATTTATTAAAACTGTTTTTCTTGCACCTAACATTTTCCTCGCTTTAGTGAGGTGAAAAGTTGTGTGTTGCGCTCGGCAGCAAAGTTATTTAGCGTCTCGTACCTTTGAAACCCTCGCTACGCTCAGGATTCTATATTTGAACCACTCGCTTCGCTCGTGGCTCAATCCTAGAATCCTTCGCTTGCTCAGGTTTCAATACAAGGTACTCGCGCCAAAAATTAACTTTGCAGCCTTGCATAACAAATAACTATTTAAGCATCAACTTTGACCGTCATCATAAGTCAGATCTACCTACAGGTGTAACTATTCTACTAGTCTATGTGAATAACTGTTACCATACAATTTAACATCAAATCAAAAAAATATTTCAGCGTAAAGAATTTACATTCCGTTTGTTGGATGTTAATGTACTATGTTAGCCGCTGCCTTTAGGCCGTTTTTGTAGTGGAGAAAAAGGCAGCGGGAAAAAATACTCCACTCTCACCATCTTTTCTTAAATTCATCATCAGATATTTTTATCGTGATTTCGAAGTTGCACTCACAGTAAAAGTTATGCTCATAAACGATTTGAAAGGTGGGCTTTTGTTAGACTCTGAAAAACTCGGTCTACTTAAATTTCTGAGGAAACTATTGCCATCCCAATACCGAGTTAAGTTGTGTAGTTTTACAACTTATCCTTAGATGTGTCAAGGCGCCAATGTACAAATCATTTAGCTCCTCTTTATCTACAGAGGGCTGTATTAAATAACTTAGACGTTAAGAGTTACAGCTCAACTTAAGTAATCTCCATTATAAATATTGCCTAACGTATTATTGGCCAGAAAAGGACGAAAACTAGTCTAAAATTAAACCCACATTTTGGTGCCGAAGAGTGAAAGCTTTTAAAATACCACATTTGCTACCGACCATCGATGGAACATGTCTACATTTGGATGATCTTATGGTCTTCGTATCTGAACTTTTACCACCGCTATCCATTTTCTATAATCGACCCGGTCGTTAGATAGGTCTTCCGAACAACGCAATATTCGAATAGACGTACGTTGAATACAAGAACTGTAGTTATGAACCCTTCTTGTATTTCGATTACAGGTAAGGCCCATAAATCGCCGCTGGCGAGAACTGCCGATTTACCGTCAGCAGTTGCTAAAGAGAAATTGAATTCTATTTCTTCCTTGCAGAGCTACCATCCCCACGTAGTGTGGGTCTTTAGAATAGGAAATTCCCTAGATTTGAACCTTGAAATAAAATCGTCGCAATACTAATTATATCTGCTTGGCCTAGATCATTTGTTCAACTCATACATTCAGGAAATACGCGATATTTTATCGTATATGACTTCGATGATGATTACAGCATCCCGTGGAACCCATACTGGTGCTGGATAAGGAAAGTAACCACTAAAGCATTCAGACGCTGTATGCCTCGAGAAGGAGCAGGCTTGCCTCTGGATAAGAATTATACTGAAATAGCTAGATGTCATTTTCATAAAACATTGTCACAAACCGAAAAACCGTTGTTTCGGATTATACACTAAATTTTTTGATCGTTTGTTCTGAGAGACCACACCATGGGTTTGTCCAGCACCTGTGTTATTAACTGAGCTTAGTTTAATCTATAGGAAAAAGTCTCGCGGGTTTCTTCGTTAAGGCCATCAGGTACCTTGAAATGAACAATCCATCAATATACCAGCGTACTGATACCTGCGCCGTTTACGTTTATAAATTTATATTTGACGCAGCGTCTAATGGAAACTCGTACCTATATTATCGTAAGCATAACTTGCGTCAAATATTAACTGACGGTCAAATGTTCGATCGCTTCACAGGTAACTGTCACTAAAAATTACCAAATTAAATCGTTGGATTACTATTCATCTGCTTAAACGATAAACGTGAGCATTCATTCGCTAACCCATCAATATCAATCTTGACCTCGACGGTATTTCCTTAAAGTAAATTTGCCTCTAGGGAATTTTATCAGGTACGTATCGGCGCTTCACCTCCAGATGACGGCGACATTAGGGTCGTCCTCGATGAGTTGTTCGAGCGCGGGGTGGTCGATGCGCTCGAGGCAGCAGATCTCGTCGGTGCAGTGGCGACCGGTGAACAGACGCTTTATGCCAAGCGGCGGCTCCACCCGGAACCCATTGGGGCGAGACGGGGACCGCATGTACACAGGGTAGCTGGGAAACCACGGTGTAAATTTGTAGTGAGCTTATTAGAAAAAAAAAACAAAACACGACGGCCAATTGAATACAAAAATTTTAAACAACACCCACACACTTCGGTGGAATCATTTAGAACTTATGCTGGTTTAGAGAAAAGGACAAACGTACATCCAAGAAAAGATGATAGTCTCTTTTTATTTTGGGCTGTCGTATGAAAAGAGACAAATAATGTGGCATAGTGCCTTAATTTTCTCAAAGAGAGGCTGCACAAAAATCTGTTCTGTATTTTAGCGAGCACGCTAAAATCCCAAAAACTTGGCTAAAATCATACATGAATAGACAACAGTTTATTCATGCACGATTTTAGCTAAGTTTTATGGATTCCTAGTCAGCAAAGCGTCAAGGGAGGGAACGTATTACAAGTACAACCTCAGGGGTACGGAGCACGCCACTCACCCAATCACCGTATGGGACACTTGACGAGACCGAGCGACCAGCTACGGACGTCAGGCCCGGCACCCTCGCCTCTCCATGACAGATTTATCGTCGGCTAAGCTCTTTAGTGATGTTACCTATCTCAAATAACATAACTAAAGAGCATAGCCCACTCGGAACATGTCACTTACCGCTTGAGACACTTTATGAGGCCGTGCAGTAGGGCAAATTAAGGCTACCAGACTGCGGATGCAGACCGGCCTTCCCTTGACAGATTTATCGTCTCTTTAGGTAGGTTTTTTACCTCAAGTAACATCACTAAAAAGTTTAGCCAACACGGAACTTGTCACTTACCGCTTGAGGCACTTTATGAGGCCGTGCAGTAGGGCGAAGACGACCAGGCGGCGGATGTCGGGGCCGGCGCCGGCGCCCCAGGTTGCCGCGAACCGCTCGCACACTGCGCGCAGCGTCGTGCCTTGCTGCAGAGCGCACAGGATCTCTAGCACGTCGGATATCGTCGGCTAAAAGCGTAAAGGGTTACCGTTACCTCAAGTGCAAAAAAACAATTGGACCACTAGGAACGGTGCGCAAGATTTTAACGCCTGAATCGTCCTACTACACATGAATACTTCTAAAATGCGCAATTCCTGAGAATCCACGATTAGAGTTAGCGTTGTACAACCCTTGTTCAATGAGTTTTTTCCTAGATTTTTACTTTTGAAAATATTATGGATTCAATCCCAATTTTAATAAATTCGTGCTTTACTCGCTGTAAGTAAATTTAATTTAAGAATTATTTTTTTAATTTATCTACCAACCAGCGTCACAAAAAAGCAGAAGACAGAAATTGTGAAACAAAAGCTGTAACTGACCAACTCTAAAATGTTTCAGGAATTGTACATATTAGATTTATTACGCAACACGAAAAATTCAATTTCGTTTAGCAACGCTAGTCTGATAAGTCTAAAAAGTCTGGAAAGTCACTGCACTAGACCCACACGAAATCTATCTTCATAAGTTAAAACTTTGTTCGGCCTACGTCCTACGTCACAAGTCGTCGCCGTTCTGATCAGTTCGATTTGGTACTCGCTGCATAATCACAGTTCAAAGTGGTCCTCATGGTTGCCCGATAGGAGATCGCACAGACAGTAAGAACAGCGTACGTCATAGACCAATGGGCAAAAATCTTGTATTTTCCGAACAGTTCATACATGGACTAGATACCATTTCTTTGGCATCCTGTCCATTAGCGACAAAGGTGAGACAAGATTTCTGGAGTTCTATGTCGCTAAAGAGTCTGCTGAGGGACGGCGTCGCGCGGTACATGTTGCTGAACTTTAGCACTGGTATTAGAGTTACCTGTGAAAGAGCAATAAGTAATGTTAAGAAGGAAACATTACGCAAAAAGGCGATTCTTTACAAAGAATGAACTGAATCTCACCACGCCATAGTATACCAAGTTCTGTATGCAAGACTTGACCAAGGTCTTCTCAACGTTTGTGTCAGCTGCTATCTTCGAAATGTGGTTGTAGCCGTTTATGTATGGCAGAAGCTAAAACAAACATTTGTCTAATAAATCTTGTTTAGTAGTTCCCAAAATTCTTATTCAGATCAAAGTAAGGTCGGCAACAATATCAAATATCATTGTTATGAACACAAATTGGTATTATTAAGTAAGATGGATTTTCTTTAACATAATACGAGTATTTAATTGCACTTTAAAAATGCAATGCTATCATTAACATCCATGGTTCCCTATTTTAAGCATTGACCTTCATACTAACGAATGAGCTCACTTACCTCCATTTCACGGAGGCGATGTCATGGAGGTTAGTGCATAGAGGTCAGTGAACGCGCTATATTACTCTATTGTCGTCGAAAGGATCAGATGACCTAGCAGTCAGCTTGTGTCCTTCATTGATTTGAAGGGGATGGCAACACGAATCTATTTACAGATGGCGCCACTGAGATATGCCCCGACAATGTTTGTTTTGTTTTATACAATGTTTGTTTTGTTTTATAGGTGTTGCTTATTTTCGAACTTTTTCATGGAAATTCAACATAAAAACGTAATGAAATGCTTTTCACTAAAGCTATAGTTTATACCAAAACTGAAAAAGCAAAGTTTTGCACACCGCGAAAGGAATACAAAGGTAACCACAAAAATATTTTTTATACATTTCTTGCAGAAATAATCGCATACCTTTAGTTAAATACCTCTTTAGGTACTGGCTAATTTATTGATTATAAAGTGTAAAATGTTAAATTTACTTCAGGAAGTTACTCAGAAACATCGAAAATCGTTGTAAAATTATCCACACTATGTAGATACCTACAATATAAACTTACTCATAAAATCATACTATATCTACATGAACTCAATATCGATGGAATAAAATTATTATTCCAGTTTGAGCATAAAATGATGCTGCGGGACTACTACTTGAAGATTCCTATCACAAACAACTAAATTGTCCCACTAGAAGTATTAGGTAATATCTACCCAGTTCAATGCTATGGGCTGGCTCTGGGTAATTAAGTAGGTAGTAGGTACTGCTTACCTATTTTGAGATACGGCTTAGGCCCAAAGAAATGCGTTTTACAATGTATGATTATGATTTTATTAAATAAAACCGATGTTTACAAGTACCCAGGAACATTGTTTTACTTCACTTACAATTGCAGCAATATTAGCTGGCTTCACATTTGCTAAATGGGTTGAATCATTGATATCAAAGCTTGCCTTTTTCGTTTTCAGTTAGTTTTAGGTTTAACAGGTACCTAAACATGAATACAAATTAGTAATATTTGTATTGACCTGCATAGAAATATTTTTTTGGTATTTGTTTAGGTACTAGAATCATAAACCTATAAACTTCTTGATAATCGATTTACTTCTTCCAAATGGTTTAGAAGCCACAGTTTTTCTATTGCAAACCGAGTAGTAAATGCGTAGGCACTGATTTTTTTTTTAAAGACGCAATACATATCTCTGGCGTTTATGTAATTACAAATATTATGCTTTTCCCATACAAATAGTCAAGAAAACGGGTTGCCACCCCCATTGTTCTGACACAAACAGTTACCGCATAAGCCTAACTTTATATAGATATAAAACTACCAAATGAGATAGATAGGAAACTACCAAATGAGCCCAAACTTCAATCCCACCTGTCGAGTAGTCAGGTCCCAATCGGCGTCGAGGTCCACATGGAAGGGCTCCTCGAAAGGGTCGTCCATGTCGAGGCTTTCCTGGCTAACGGGGAGGGGTTCGGCGCCCTCGGGGGGCGCGGGGCGCGGGCGCGGGGGGCGCGCCGCCGACCGCCGCCCCGGCCGCGGGAGCCCTACTGACGACAGAAGGACCGGCACGTCATGGTCGTGAACCGGCTGCGGGTCCTTGCGCACCTCCAGCACTTTGAGATGCATCACCGTGTCGCCTTCTGGAGGAAACACTCGGCCTGTGTAATGCAGTATTTAATAAGATGTCCCTTCGTGAGTTTCTTCGTACAAAACACGTCACCGTTAAAAGAAGTTTTCTATGGTTCATGAATTTTAAGGTTGTTCCTCACAACTCATCGCTAGAGTAGCACACAATATTGTTGTTTCTATTGCTGTTTGAACAATAATTAAATTTAAATTAAATAAATATTTCAGGGGGGCTCCCATACAACAAAAGTGATTTTTTTCAGTTTTTTCTGGATCTTTGTGCGTAATGTTGTATAGATAATGGTACCGAACCAATATAATAATAGTATTCCAAGTCGTAAAATCCTGCATAGAGCACGTGCCATCATTTATGTCCCTTATCTGCATTAAAATCAGGACGAAAATGCCTCAACTCAATGAACTTCAGTGGTGGCGCGGACATTAGTACGAGTATATAACTATGTACACCAAAAAACCATAAATAAGAAAAAGTTTCACATCTGTGATGACAGGCTAAATACTCTATAGAGTTTCATATTTCAGAAGTACAGAAGAGACTATGCAATGATGACTAAGAAATTTTGCTCTTTTTCAAACATTTTCGTAGTTTGGCTCTCATTTCTACATTATTACAACTATTTAAATGTTTAGGTAAGCACGAGGGGGTGGGTGAGAGCTTTGCTTACTTTGCCCCCGTCCAATTATTACGTAAGCAGATTTATTAAAAATTTATTATTTTATTAGGGGTAGGGGGGGCCTCCCCCTCGTCAGCAAAAGTAAGCAAAGCTCTTACCCACCCCTCTCATGCTTACGTAAACATTGATATATCCCTTTTTCTTTTAATGTATTCTGGTTTTTTATTGATTCAGGAGCAGCAGTTAGAAATAACAGAACTTTCGAATAATTTTTGGTATAACTTGGATTTGTCTATTTGAAACTACATATATATCTTAAACAATTCAAATTTGGCGAAAGTCGATCAAATGACAACATGTAAAATCGTCATTAGTACCAAAACTAAATGCATTGGCGGAATAAATTTAGACAAGTGAATAGCGCGCGGTAATTCTCCTACTCGGTTTTAAGCGAGTACCTAAATGTGTCCATTATTTTTGGAAATCCCTGAAAATGTGTTTCGTTTTCAAGCATAGACAAGTAAGACTGCCATATTATGTGTTCAAAGGAAAATCGACTATATTTTGTAGAAAAACTGAAAAACTAAAAAAATAAATACCTACTGCTGACGCAATCACCATCCAGACCCCCTACAGCATGTCATAAAAAATAAGCAAAGCAAAGACCCCCCGTCCCCCTGTAGTGCTTACGTAATACTTGAATGGCCTCTTATTCGCAATTTTACCAACTGCAAACGCGCAGGTTCAATAAAGACACAGGAAAAACAGCAGCAGCAGCAATATAAAAAATAAAATAAACTATAAATTTATGTTTCTAAATACGATAGTGAAGTTAATTAGTGTTTATAAACATACAATTTGATGAAATGAAATGTTTATTTGTCATCTTAACGCTAAACTAATTTAATAATCGTAAAAATATGAAATGTTCTTAGACATAAACTTTTGCTGTTTAATAAAGGTTTATAATATTACAGCACTTGCATGGTAATGTTTTTACAGCACAAGTATAGTAATATGCTGAATTATAAAACTAAAAACGATGTGATAAGAGTCAATTTACGAGCAACTGTGTTGTAAAATATTTTAATACTCTGACAACACTAATGCTGCAGCTAGACACACGAACAGCACAAGTTCACGATTATAACGCAGAGGTCAGTGTAGATTTAATAACTAGCAGAAGGTTTAGTAGATCTAAGTTATAATGTGTACGTAATCCAGTAATAATGTTTCACTCTTAGTTGCTTGCTTCGCCCTCGAGAAAATGGTCAGCCAAATAGGTTGCCAGATAGCATGCGAAGGCAGAAAGGCAAGAAAGAGAAGGCAATACTGGGAAAATAGATGAATAATAGTGTGGCTGTCGGGTGATGATATTATAATGTTTCTCTGCGAGCTGTGGGCTAAGGTATAATGATAAGTTCCTCACCAACTAGTGTGGCTTTTCGATGAGTGTTCAGATCGTGCAGCAGATGTGCTAGCAGTGTAGGCAGCTTCGAGGAGCCACTTGACACAAACCGCGTTTCCTTCTCCATTATTGTCTAAAATCAAAGACTTCATAAAACTGTGTTAAGGGTGCCGTTACGCGACATTTGTCTCACTGGCACATTGTAACATTATTAATTATTGTAAACCAGTGTAGCTTTGCTAGCTAATGAAATTATGGACGTTTAAGATATATCTTTGTTTTTGATATGATTATGCTTACTTATAGGTACTAAAAGACATAAAATTTCCGTAACTTTATTAGTTAGCAGTCTCAGACTACATATTATATATATACATATACATAAAAAGTGAGTAAAAAATATTTTTCCATCATCATCAGCCCACCGCTGCCCACTGCTGGGTTTAACTGCCGCCTTTTCCCCTAAATGCAATCTCTCACGGTCCCTTGCCATCCGCCGGCTCAAGGACATCGTCCGACCATCGGGCCGCTGGTCTGCCCACTGACCTTCGTCCTGTTCTTGGCCGCCACTCTGTGATTGCCCTGGTCCACCTACCTTCTTCTAAAATATTTTTTTTTAAATAAAAAATAGTTACATATAATGTTGCTAGATATGTTATGTTGTTACTCTCCCTCTGAGCGAAGTCCTGTGCCCTGCAGCGGGACGTATTTAGGCTATATAAATAAAAATAGTAGGTACATTACTGCAGCGGCCAGCAAAACAAGCAGTAATGGACGCCTATTTGTGGCCAAGGCTTGTATAGTACTTTTCTCAAATAAATAATGCGCGGAAATTAAAACAAAGCCGGGTTATGACGGTCTTAGTACGCTCGGACCGAGTGCGTAAAGTTTTAGTTGAGCATGACGACGCACTCGGTTCGAGCGCACTGACCATCGTCTTAATCAACTAAAACTGTACGTACACCCGGCTTTAGTAGTACCTAGGCAGAACTTTTTACTTTTCAAAATCAATGACGAACCACGAACAACAATAATTTTTCCCGCGTTAAAGTGTTCATTTGTTTTTTTTTACAATAAACAGCTTTCTATTTGCAAGCCAGTTCAAAATTTAAATAAAACATACATTAAGTGCCTCCTTGGTTGCCATGTTAAGGAGTAAAAGATCGTTCCATTTTTTAATCACATGACTGAAGAAGAATGTATTTTCAATATTTTCATACAACTTTTGCCGGCCGCTGCTCGCATGTAGGTATTTGGCCAGTACAGCAATTTCGATTTATCTCGAAACATGTTGTCAAAATAATGCTCAAACTTTTGTATGGCTTATAAAATAAATAAGATAAAAAAAAATGCTCAAACTTCCAAGCATGTTTGAGAAAAGAACCCGTGTTCGAGTTTGTTGCGTATGAGTTTTTTGTCGAGTTCATAGAGTTCTTTTCGTATTATGTGACGTATTCGCTATGGGCGCATAACGAACACGGCGCGTTTTTGGAATGAATCATGGACAGTCACTAACAGTGTTTTTCGTTGCATACATAGGCTTGAATAAATTGAGAATATCTTCACTTGATACCTTGTTCCTTTTTGCATTACGGTTTCTATATTCTCTATTTGTGTGATCCAATGGTCTACTGATCACCTCTCTTTGGTAACACATAATTAGTGTTCCAAATGAAAAGAAAATCAGGTCAGCATGCTCACGATATAGGACCAATAATGACGACACATAGATAATTCTAGTTGTCATGCTTACCAAATGTTCTCCGAGCTTCTTAACAACAGGTTCATATTGAACTGTCTTGGACCAGCTATCACACACGAAACAGAGATTGAACAAATAGGCATTCCGTTCATATCTTGAACTGTCTATTTTGATTGGATAACCAATGATTTTGTGACCCAATGCATTTCTGTAAAATAATTACATATCAGCATAATAATCTACAACAATGTAACAAAACAACTGAAACCAATAATAAAGTAATAATATAAATGCAAAAGTAATTGTGACTGACTCTCTGTTATGTTTTCACTTTACGGAAGGACAGGGTTTACTTTTTAACCTAATCCCATACGAATGAACTCACAGGCGCATAGTTTACTGATAAATTTATAGGTTGCACTATAAGTCACTTACATTGTCATGGTACATTGTTGTATTTGAGGTTTTGGAATGATATATGCATTTATGGAGTCAAAGAGCTCCTTGGATATGTAATCTTCGGGAAACTGAAAGGAAAGCAGTGGATGATAACAGTTTTAAGAGACTACGGTTAAGAGCCTCTTAATAGATTAATTTCTCTGCTGTGAAACAAATACTCTTAGGATTATGCCTATGCCAACTTTTATCCGAGATCCAGTCAATGAAAAGATTTACACAAAGTGATTGTGTTTATACATAACCAATTCCTAAAGGACACAGTAGTCGAGGTTATCGGTCTTCAACATACTACTACATAGAATACACAATTTTAATTATTGTCACGTGCAATCGATCACAGGTTTTTAGCGCTGAGATTTAACCCGCACTTATCATCATAATTGGTACATGAAGATAAAGGAATAAGCGTTCGCTCACCTGACACGCTATTTTGGGACCTGCCACAGGGTGGAACTCCCCCAAGAAGATGCAACGAATTGGCCCTTCTCGCCCGCACCCCTCGTAGTAGCGGGTTTCCATCGTCTTCGCAGACATTAATGGTGTTTTTTGGTGTTTCTCATATGTTCAACATCGTAGCCTCTGTAAAAACACACTGAAATTGAGCCGACCCAAACCGTGCTAGTTTCAAGCGATTTCAACACTTACCGGGCTAACATTTGATACCAATCTGGTATCCTAGAGATATAAATTGCACGGGCAACAACTTATTAGATGTATTTCCATGAATATGAATCATGCCAAGCGTATGCACAGCAAACAAAACCCGCCTTTCTATATCCTTTCGTAATTCGGCTCGATTGTTCGATTTCAGTACCACAGATAATCTGTGGTACTCCACAACACAGACAAGTGTGACCATCTCAAAAGTGGAGAATCTACCAAAATCTGCCAAACATGACGTTAAAAATGCCATAGATATGCCTTCATATTATCACCTTCAAGGAAACGAAAACAAATCAAACACATTATGTAAATTCTTTAATCAAAAAAATTACATTAAATACCTAAAGTTATCATTGACTGATTGAAATAACTTAATGGAACTGAAAACTACAGCACTACAGCAGTACCTTCCTATCATAATCACAAACACAGACGGTCTGTCTGAAAAAACAATTTGCAATCTAAACTTTTTTACTTCCTGGTTACTCAACCATGTATAACCTGCCAGCTACGTAAGGTGTTCACAGGTCGAACATTGAATGTGAATGTGGTGTGGAGTCAACCCCACATGTAAATTCCCATTGAAACCGGAATAGAGCGGAACCCTCAACAAAAGTCCTACTCGCACTTGATCAGTATTATTTGAAAGCAGGTATGCCAATTAATATCCTATCTGCATGTCATTTGTGGCGTCATCAGACTATCTGAGAGGAGATGAGGGATACATCTGTATTGATATTAAAGTACAATAAGTAGGTAAATTTTAATTTTAATTTTCCGTATACATAGATTTTGATAACCTCTTTGTAATCATGTCTTTAGTTGGTTTAAAGGATATACAGTCTCCGTGTTCCTTTATCACCTCTTTTGTGGTAATGATAGCCAACACATCATGTTTATGAACCTGTTCCTTATATTGATCATATTCAGATTTAACTGGGAGAACATTCTCACACACGAAGCGTTTGACAGCGGCCACTATTACTGTTCATAATCATATGATGTAACTGTGTAAAACTGAATAAGCGTGAATCAGAGGTTGCCAGTTTGGTAAAATAATTTTGTACCAAATATACTTATATGGAAAATTAAAAATAATTTTAAAATTATTGATGATGACTTCATTAAACATAAAAACCAATACAAGTTATCACTTGGAATCTTTCAAAACTGCCAAAATCTGCCAATTTAGTAAATCGTAGGCATAATCTGCTAGAGCTAAAATTTTGGAGCCAAATCTGCCAAAATGGCAGAAAGCTGCCACAAATGGTCACATTGCGACAGACAGACTAACTAAAGACTGCATTTTTAAAGGTTGTGATTCTATGGGTAAATCACAGATTATAAAGTAATATATGGGGTAAGTATAGTGATTCCATACTCTTTGGGGTAAGTAGGTAGGTACCCACATAAAGCGCGAGTCACACAGATGGGACGTGGGGCGAGGGAGGCCCCGGCGCGGTAATAATATTTTTATATACCTAGGGTTTTTGTTCGATACAATGACGGCACATGAACATGTTAATAAACCAAGAATTAACTTTTAAAATTTTAATTATTGCGTTAAATGTGCGACGTCGTACATGTTGCAGCACACATCAATATTCACTACTACTGCTATCCGTCGACGACGTTAACAATTATTTTCAAATTATGACTTAATTGCCGTAGTGCCTACATTGGATTAGGGTGCCTGTCGCGGATCTCTGACAAATTAGTGTTTATAAAACAAATCTGACAAGTTTTTCCGGACAAATTGTCACCTGTCACAAAAAATTGTTTATACCTACGTCAAATTGTCACAGGTCGACATATTTGTAGATTTTATACAATGACTTTGTCAGTGATAGTGTTTAATAAACAGAAAATTGTCAAATCGTCAGGTTGTCACTTTTCATTGTCACGTTTATTAAAGCCCGAAATACTTTTATTAAATTAAGCACTGGCTGTGCATATATCCGTCAATGAATTTTTTCGATAAATATTGATGCCGATCGATATTATGTTGTTGGTACATAGTAACTACGATACATTATAAGTATATCAATATCCAGCAATATGCAGCAGCATCTTCCTGAGATTCCAACCGCATACTGCGATCGCCAGTACGCGCCTGCCAAGCGTGGCGATTATGGCAAAACTCCTCATGGTTATGAAAACCACGAAGGAGGCCGCCTGCAGTGGGCGTCAAATGGCTGATGATGATGATATCAATATTTATTCCTTAGTTGGGAACTAAAGTCTACTTACGGCTTCAGTTGACTTTCAGTTTCCAGCTATCGAAAAAGTGTTGTCTACGATCTTTGCATCTACAAGGGTAGTACTATGACGCTATCGCGACTTTCTAGTACCTACCTACATAAACTGTCAAATTCTGATATTTTAGCGCCACAAAACGTCACGACTCGTACTACCCAACTTCGAAAGCCGGAAGTCAGAATATCGAAACGATTCTAAAACAGGCCATGTGCGAGTCGGACTCGCGCACCGAGGGTTCCGTACTCGCGCTTGGCCGTTATTTATCGTTAGAATATAATAAGTCCCACAATCACGCCAAGTTTGGTGCCTGCATACATAACGTACTCGTAAGCAGCCTATATACGTCCCACTTTAGGGCACAGGCCTTCTCTCAGGGAGAGAGTATGGGCTTAATCACCACGCGTGCCCACCGCGGGTTGGCGATTTCAAGCGCTGAGGTATGTGAATAATTCAGACACTCAGGTTTCCTCACGATGTTTTCCTTCAACGTTAGCGAGTGGTATTACCGTGGATGTCTGCATGTATTACCGTTTTTACGATAGAGCATAAACAAAAATACTGCGAAAAAACACGTTTGTTGCATGGAGACCCAATAACATTTATTATATTATTTGTTAGGTAAACGTGATAACACATTTTCTGAGAAAATTTCAATCAAATGCGTATTACGATTCCAAAGATAGAGCCCTTTAAAGGTTGGATGGACGGACGGACAAACAGACAGCGGATGCAGAGTAATAGGGTCCCGTTTGGCATCCTTCGGTTACGGAACGCTAAAAACCAGAATAACCTCCACAAAGTTGATTTTAACCTCATTCATAGCTCGAAGTTGCAAATTCGCTTAAATGTATCGAGTAAACCACCACCCTGTCTACCTAGGCGTCCCAGGGAGGCTACGAACAGAGAACTGGGCAATTTTCGGGAGGGTTGCAAGTTGGGGTAGAACGTTCGCACTGGATGATATTTTCCGCCGGCCGGGTGTTACCAAAACACGTTGACCTAGTGAGCAGGTGACAGTCGAGCTTCTGCCCGTGAACCGGGAAGTGTGCTCAAGGTTAAACCTGCGCATGCGTGTAGGAGCCCTGGTTCTGGCCGAGGTAGCTTTGTTATGCGGACACACAATTTGTTTTATTTGGTGCGTGAACTTTGCGTTACCTACGAACAGAACATCCATGTCAGTGACATTCAAGCAACAAACAGCCAAATAATTTGATTGTATTGTATTTGTTGCATCCTTAGGCATCAACATATATGAACACTTAAAATTATCATTATAAATCATACATGCAGGTAGTCTATGCAAATAAATAATATTTTATTACAGGGTAATATCATAATTATGCCAATTTTCATAAAAATACATTAAAATTATTAAATTAGAGGAATTCTTAAGTAGGTACTAAGTCTATATGTCAGATTGCACAAAGCTATTATCAGCAAGTGCTTCATCTATTGAGTAGTAACTTTTATCAATAAGATTCTTCCTGATTATTGCACAAAATTCCATATGATCGAGTGACTGTATGTACTCCGGCAATATGTTATATAATTTGATTCCCTGTACTAAATGAGAACCTGCCCACGAGGTGGATGATTGGGCACCCAATCACAGCAGAACTAACCACTCACTCAACTGAGTGACTGAAAAGTTGCGAAATATAGTCTGATACAGGTACACAGTAACAGCGGGCCGAGCCCCGCGAAGCGGCACGAGTTAACCCCACCGTGGCGAGGCCGAAGGTTGAACTCTGTCCAGGCCGAGACTATACAGGTTCCCACGCAAGAAGTACCAACGCGATTCTTCAAACGCGAGGGGTGGGACCATGAATATTTTGACACTTTGCAGTCGTCTAAATGCTTCACCCGATAAAGTGGAAAGTTACGTGATACAAGGGTTGAGACCTGCGAAGCCGGTTCGAGGAACCAGGCCGAGGTAGAAGGCCGAGACCATGTTCCCTTCCCACTCGGAGAACGGTTGGCGCGCGCGTAAGCGCGCAGAGGAATTGACCTATAGTACATATACATACTTATATTTTCCTTTTTGTCTTCAACTATCGTAAAGCGATCGAAATAATGCTCCAGATGATTTAGGACAAGATAATCCCTTAAACGATCCTAAAATGACTGCGTAATATTGTACTCCGTGAATCATACGTGCCGACAAAGTTCGGTCGTTCGGAAAACAGCCCCCAAGTAATTTCTTGATTTCACTCCTAAAACAAGGCCTTCAAAACCGGAAAACAGGCTTCAGTTCGCTGTCTGATCTCATAAGTGAAATAGGCACAAGCTGTTAGCTGTGCTACATCCACTGTCACTGGCGCAACATTCTATTACATGAACTAAAATTCTATTTACGGAGTGAATAGGAGCACTTACTTAAATATTATGCACGAAAACCAAAAACATTACGAAACATTTTTTTAAATAAAACTACTTATTTCGGATTAAATAAAATAAACATCGACCATGAGCATCCCGGTGCTGGTGGAAGCGACCAGTTCGTCCAACCTGGATGAAGAGGACGACCTCTACACGTAAGTTGACAAAAGCTATTAGGATTAAGTAATATTTTATACAATTCCCTTGTTGTTATGTGATGTACGCTTCCGCATATGGAGTGACATATGTTTAAAGTGTAGGCCAAAATCAATAGCGCCCCAGCTGGCCTATTTCACGGCCGCGGCCGTTCCCGCAACCTTCAATCCAAGCTTTCGCGCTTCATAAAAACGTAAGCTAACTTGCATATACGGACTGCCTTAAGCAATTCCATGCCACCTATGCAATAATGGATGTAGTAACTGTAATAACGGCGTTAGTACTTTGTTGGGAGAGATTACTTAGTGTTCTAGTGTGCAATGAGCAGTCAATTTCAAGGCTGCAACCTTGAACTGGTATTTCGTCTGCTGCTTTTAAAAAAATCAATAGGTAGCAATAAATATTATTTTACTTGAGGAGGTAACAAACGAATTATTGGCAACTGTAATGTTTTAATTTTATAACATAAACTGTAAGTATATTGCTGGATTTGTAACCGATAGTCATGAAGTTTCCACAGATAGGTGAGTGTGAGCTCGTTATACGCCGGCATACCGAGCGATAGAATAAGACAAGAGTGCCCAACCTCAGACCCGCGGGCCACTGGCCCACATGGCTAATGCATTGATGGTAATTTGCCGAACTTGTCTGCCATCGGCGGCGGTCAGCACGTGATTGGTCCAACTCGGAGCAAAATATGACCCGAACCGCAGCCCGCTAAAATATTCTATGTACCTTGTTGCAAAATAACATATAAGTAGTTTACGGAAAGCAAACATTTGTGAATTTTCTGATTGAAATTCCTGCTCACGCACTCAATTATTATCATTCTCGAAACTGGTTCAGGCGCATGAAACTTTGTATCTATAGAGGCTGGTGAAGAGTACTTAGAAAACATTTAATATAAACATATTTACCTACATCATTGAATATGCCTACATATATAACACTTTATTTTATTTTCGCAAATCTTTCTAAGTGCCCCAAATTTTTTTCGGTATCTGACCTTATAGTGCCTTAACCTTAGCTGGTTCAGTAGAGGTTTTCGAATCTTATTAGCAGCAAAATTGAAACATCATAAAAATATATAGGTGGGAATTTGCAACCCTGGAATAAAATATGTTACTTCACTAAACGTACCTACCTACTAAATTTATGAATAGGTCTATCCTACAGGGGTACGTACAGTCTATCCATCCTACTTAACCGACTGTATGACTCAGGAAACGGAAAGGGATGCTCTAGCAGCATCCCGCATCCTGGCGGAGAAATTAAAAACATCTGTATTATATTCTTTTTATATTACTTTTGTTGCACTAACCCGTGCTGAGGACAATTTTTTAAAAACCTATTTAGAGGCAAAAAATTCCACCCATGCCGGGACTTGAACCCGCGGCATCTGGCTAACCGTGTCAGCGCTCTCCCATCTGAGGTTCGAAATTTCGCCGATGCCTGCATTTGCGCATTAGCTCAGTTGGGAGAACGCTGGCACGGTTAGCCAGAGGTCGCGGGTTCAAGTCCCGGCATGGGTCGAGATTTTAGCATCTGAATAGGTTTTTAACATCTTTATTGTACACTTAAAGACTTATGAAAGTCGATTTTCTCAGGCTTTCAAAATACAACCCCTAAGAGGGTGAAAAGGGTGCCAAAATTTGTATGAGAGTAAAGTATTTGTGGTCGGATTTTCTTGACCCACGTACAAAGGTAAGTCAACATAATTGACGAGACACTATTTCACGGTTTTTCAAAATTAAACCCCTTAAGACTCTGAAAAGGGGTGCCTAAGTTTGTACGGGGAGTAACATATCGGTCGGATTTTCTTTAAGCTTAGTACAAATGTACAAATAATTTAAGGTTTTTTTTCAAAGGGATGAAAAGGGGAGCCAAAATTGGTGCGGGGAGTAAAATATTTATGGCCGAATTTTCTTGAAACTTAGTACAAATGCAAGTCAATACAATTTTATGAACCACATATTTCACAGTATTTTAAGCTTCAGAACCTATTGGGGTGTAATATAGATGTCAGGAATAAACATTTTGTGGTTTCATTTACCAACCCTACTCTATGTCAAGCGAGTTGGTCTCCTATACTTCCAATGAACATTTTATAAGTCAAACAGTAATTGAACAGCATTAATTGATACGTACGTTGCTTGCTCTAGAGTGAGCTCTTCAAGCATCCTGGTCGTGTTTATTTAATTTTAATAATTTTACAGTCTAGAGAACAAAATTAAAAAAAAAGGTATTTACAGTATTACACGTAGTATATAAAGAGGTTTAGAATGACTTAAAATCCAGTGAATACAAAACACGTAGTTATAGTCCCAGTTCTCGGAAGTTACAATAGAAGCACGAGTCATTTTAAAAAAGAGGTTTACTCTACGAAACCCAGGCCGTAATTAAATTCTAATTTACTGTTTTTTTAAATAATAATAATTTACATTCCACATGCGCTAAAAGCATCTTAAACTTAGAACCGCTCTTATCAACTGAAGTCCACGCGGACGAAGTCGCGGGCAGCAGCTAGTTACTAATATGAAGGAAAATAGTGTACTTATTACCTGTGCTGATAAACAAACTAAACTGGAGAGCAGTGGTGTTGGAGATGTTTATGTAAGCATTAATGGTTCTCTCAAGGTGATTAAGAATGTGATGTATGTTCCGCAGTTGACAGAACATTTGCTGTCTATGTGTAAATTGTGTAAGAGGGGATTGGTTGTTATTTTTAAGATGATGGCTGTTTGGTATATGAAAACTGCACTGTTGATGGCGAGCCCATTTGGTCTGCTGATTTATGTAAAGGCATTTATAGAATTAATAATATATGTGCAAAGAAGCGATCGATGGCTGTCCTACATCAAGTGCAGGAAGCATAGACTGCACAGTTAGATGGTGGAAATAGTGTGGGTGCTAATGTATGGCATAAAAGATTAGGGCACCTTAGTTTGAGAGGAATTAATGCCTTGAGGGAGTGTGCTGCATATAATATTTAGCTTTTCAGGAAGACCACAACATTCATCAATGTATTGCGTGTCTAGAGGGTAAGCCTGTGACTAAGGCCTACCCGAAAGGTCATGCTAGACGTGCGAGCCTGCCCTTAGAGCTCACTCACAGTGAAGTGTGCGGCCCTATGAAGGAAACCAGCTGGGGTAGTGCAAGGTATTTATTGACTTTTACTGAAGATTTTTCTAGAAAGTTTTTTGGGTATCTCTTAAGGAAAAATCTGATGTTTTGACTTGCTTTATAATTTTTTTTTTGTTGTGAAGCAGTTGAATATCAATTGTTTGCATTCTGATAATGGTGGTGAATATTGCAGTGCAAACTTTAGCCGTTTCTTGGAGAAGGAAGCAATTGATGGTACCGTAAAATTGTATGGTGTGGCTGAATTGAATTGAATTGAATTGAATTGAATTGAATTGAATTGAAGTGAATTGAATTGAATTGAATTGAATTGAATTGAATTTAATTTAATTGAATTAAAATTAATTGAATTGAATTGTATTGAATTGTGGCTGAACGCCTTAACCATACAATTTTGGAGAAAGCTATGTGCATGTTGTTACAGACAGGTCTTTGCAACCGTTTTTGGAGAGAGGCTGTTATGACGGCATTTTAATATTAGTCTTGGTCATCTTCGTGTCTTTGGATGCTTAGGATACATTGATTCCGGAGCCGATACGTAAAAGTAAATTAAACGCTACAGCCAAACTACGTATTATTGTCGGTTATTCTGAGACTGTTAAAAGTCATCGACTTGTAGAGCCATCTAATCCAAATAAGGTTTTGTTGTCACGGAAAGTGAATTTTATAGAAGATAAGTTTTATAAACATTTAAAATGAAAAGACATAGGCAATTATAATTTTAAATGCAATGACATTGATAACATATACCTATTTTATGAATAATGATTTAGTGATATCAGAAATTAATGATTATAATAATAAATTGAATTATCACAATGAATTTATGAATTCTAGTCAGCCCGACATAGGTTAAGTAGTAAATGAATCATCAGCTTCTACTGTTGAAAAAGATAATACAAACGTTTTTTCGTCTGAATTCACAGATGCTGAGTATGGTGAGGTGAGCGACGAATACAGTGAGGGAGAGTATAGACCCCCTCCGAGCTAGAGCTTTCCGAGAAGGCGCGACTAGTACAGAGATTTCTGTGACTGTCAGCGGCCGCCCCGTCCGCAGCAATCGTGGTAAAGCGACATCTCGCTACGATGATTATGAAATCGGTAGGTAATAATATTTTCGAAGAACCTCTAACTTACGAGGCGGCTGTTAACTCTACAGACGCTAGTAAGTGGCAAAATGCAATGCAAGTTGAATATGCCTCAATACTACAAAACAAAGTTTAGGAGTTGGTGGATAAACCTGAGGATGTCAACATAATAAAATGTAAGTGGGTCTACAAACCTTTGTTTTTTAACTGTTCAAATATTAGGGGTTAAAGTATGAAATTGCCGTTTTATTGCAATAGGTTCTTTGAATTGACATAGAATCTTCATGGTTTGAGGTTTTCGAATGAAACTTTTTTCAAATGGTTTCTATGATGTTCTTTTTTTAAAAAATGTGAAACATTTGAATATCGACTTTCAATTGTTTTTGTTATTCAATTTAGACAAGAAAGATGGAAACTGCGAAAATTCGAGTGATTATGAGGCACCCATTTTTCGTATTTTTTTATTTTATTGATTTGACGCAAGTGAGTCAATATTGTGGGTAAGGTAACGTTAAACCATGCCGCTAATTCCTGGGTAGTTTGACTAGGGTCGGCTTCCACTATCTCTCTTAATTCATCGTTATTCACCTGTGTGGGCGGTCTTCCTCGTGGCTCGTTCTTTAAGTCGAAATTTCCATCACGAAAGCGTTTAAACCAAAATCGCACGGTGCGTTCATTAGTAGACCCCTCTCCAAACGCAGCATTGATATTGCGGGCTGTTTCTGCCGCGTTAGTTCCGCGTCGGAACTCGTATTCAAAAATCACTCGAATTTTCGCAGTATCCATGTTTCTTGTCTAAATTGAATAACAAAAACAATTGAAAGTCGATATTCAAATGTTTCAAATTTTTTAAAAAAAGAACATCATAGAAACCATTTGAAAAAAGTTTCATTCGAAAACCTCAAACCATGAAGATTCTATGTCAATTCAAAGAACCTATTGCAATAAAACGGCAATTTCATACTTTAACCCCTATTATAAATAGAAAAACGTGAACGAAACTGGTTGGTATCTGCTGCTATAGCTAGGTTACTAAGTAACTATAGCAGCAGATACCAACCAGTTTCGTTCACGTTATTCTATTTAAGCAGTTAAAAAAAAGTTGAAACATGGTACTTACGGAAACTTCGACAGGTATGAAGCTCGCTTAGTTGCTCGCGGCTTTAGTCAAATGGAAGGTATAGACTACGTGGACACTTTCTCTCTTGTCGAACGTCATTTGATAATGCGAATACCTACTGTTTTCATTGGTACATCAGATGGCTATGTCCATAGAACATATTATTGATGTCACAACAGCATTTTTAAATGGCGATTTGCATTTGACGATTTGTATGGAGCAACCGAAAGGCTTTGAATTTAATAATAATAAGGTGTGTTTGC